>CM076574.1:1130400562-1131066797 GCA_034641835.2 Pinus albicaulis
TGAAAGCACAGTAATTAGAATTTTCTTTAGTTAAGCACATTTTTGTGGTGGAATGAAGTTTATCAGATATCTATTTATACTTTGTAGAGGTTTGACTTCGTTTTTCCTTTGAGTGTTGGTGAGGTTTCTTTGCATTTTTTGCATCATAGTCTAAAGTCTTTTGACCTGATTGTTTAACATGAAAGATTTATGCTTATTGGCAATATATTTGAAATACCTGCATGATCAAGAAACTATTATGGTTAATTAAATTACTAATTAGGTACTATAGAAAGAGGATGATGTTGAGAGGGCTTGCCTGCATGACTCTGGGAGCAACCAGGAGGTGGTCAGACAAAGCTCTTCTAAGTTACAAATCTGAAGAGAAAAAACTGGTGCTGTATATGTGGTTGCTCAACCTGGGCTGGATGGAAAATATTGGTAGAGAGTGTTTACCTTTCCGTTTCTTCACAAAAGTAGGTTTTCTGGTCAGAAAATAAGATCACTACATGTAGGTGATGGTTCTGTAGTAAGTTCTCAGCCTTATCTTCAGAATGGCTGACAGAGAGGATCAGGTTTGAATACAGGATATAAGTTGACGAATTTGGAGATTTAGAGTTAAAGAAAATATTGTGGTGATGTTTGGCTGGGTGCTAATTTTTAGGGTTTTCCATTTTTTTAATTTTCTTTGTTGTGCTTTCTACCATGCTACCTAGTTGCTTTCCTGTTTCCCTAGAATTTTAACTTTTTCGATGTCTATCTATCTATTGTTTCTTACCCCATTTGGTGTCAAAGGCCTTTCATCAAGGACCATTTGGGAATCCAAGTTCCCAAAGGATTTTAGGGACTGAGAACCTCCTTCACAAGTCTTTTTCTTCTCCCTCAACCCTTCAATCCCCCTCCTCTCTCCCTAGAAGATAAATTCCCTTGCTTAAAAGGAAAGCAAGTCCCACTCTTTATTTTATCTTAGGGAAAGGGTTTCGAGGGTCACTTCCCACCTATTCATTGAACTATACTCTACAAGTGACTTCCTAAACTACCAGGACTCCACCCATTGGTGAAAGTCCATGAAGAGCAAGGAGCCTTAGCTGTGGTGACAATGGGCTAAGCCTTCATCGTTTCCCTTGTCCTAGTAGTTTCCCTCTTAGGAACTCCTTTTAGGTCCACTACTAGTTTGAGTGGTAACAAGTTGTTCACAATTCCATTTGTGAACAACTCTTTGGTATGCCCACATTTTCCATACTATAGCTCCAAGATGAGAAGTCCAGGGCTATGCAGGTTGCCCTTCTTCTCACTGAATCAATCCTCTACAATATAGTGAACTAGGGCTAGTTGGTTGGCCCACTTGACTATTACTTTAGTCCTTCAAAGTCTGCATATCCTTAGGCCCTATACACCTGCCCTTCTACCAATATACACTTTCCCTTCTACAAATTTTGTTGTCCTTCACCAGAACAAGAGTCAGGACTAGTCTTCTTTGATAGTAACCTAACAACCCTCCAACTGTACTTGGACTACCATCAATCTGCCCAACCACAGTCAATTCTTTTTACTAATCTAGGGCCCACAATATTGTCTTCATCTAGGCCTCTTCAAATCTGCCACCTAACAATGGTTTGAGTCCTCTCAAGATCACTGTTCTTGTGTATCGATAATTTGATCTTTATTGTCCAATATCTAAACAAATATGAACTACTCCTCTTATCATACTTCTAAAAATCTGTAGATGACTGAAATAGGGTCACAAATCAGCCACTAATAGTCCATTTACTAATTTTTTATAGGTTTCTTTAGATCTTTGTCTAAAACTCTATGGAAATTCCACCAAAATCAACTCCTCTGCATGTCAATCCATTCTTCATATGGCACATTTCTTCTGCATGCTCAATCTCCTGCTCAGGTTCCACCCTCCCTTAGGTCTGTTGTCTCCACACATACTGAATCTGCAAACCATCTTCCAGATCTGTGGTCTTTATTACAAAAATAAACCTCGCTCTAAGGGTCACAACCCATCTTCTTCTACGCAAATTTTTCATAGTCTTAAGGGCATAACTTATGAACTAAACATGCTAAGAAACTGTCCTAACTAGGGCATTATACTTATGTACTTCTAATTGTTGTAGAACAAACCCTATCCAAACATAGAAAAACATGACTCTTGCCTCCATAAGAGACTTGACCTAGCCATATGGATCCATATATTCTGGGCATTTCTTTTACTGAATCTTGACATGAACTTCAGATCTCAATGTTGACCCTCGAACTAGGGTTAACTCAGTCAATATTATGTCTGCGTCGACTTCTGTTATGGCTCTAAATTACAGTGCCAGCGCTCCTCCATTTATGTTGGTCTTTATCACAAACCTTGCAACCTACTAACCACCATAAGGCAGGATGGTATCAACCCTCTCTTCTATTTCATGTAGAAAATCTAACCAATGGGATTCAATCTGATCTTGTAATGTACTAAAACAAGATATTGAATCCTTCCTACAATTTGTGGAAACAAAACACGATCACACAATCACATATAAGTAAGAGAAACAAGTTATCAATCGCACAACACAAGATGTATCAGGGGAAGCAACTTCTCAAAACCCTCTATCTCTATTTTGTATTAAGTCAAGGAATCATGAAACAATACAATGCTTAATCTCTCTTGAGATTCTTCAGCACTCTGC
The DNA here is from genome assembly GCA_034641835.2 of Pinus albicaulis. NCBI lineage: Eukaryota > Viridiplantae > Streptophyta > Pinopsida > Pinales > Pinaceae > Pinus > Pinus albicaulis. The sequence goes on from CM076574.1 coordinate 1,130,403,223, forward strand.
GAATTGTCTCCTGCTAATCTAGGCAAAATCGGTCTAATAGTTAGCCAATTCTCAGCCTTCTTTCAGCCTACCTTACTCATGTAATTCCTATGGAATTATCTCCATATTAATTAGGAAAATCAACCTTCATTGATTGCGCAATCCATCATGGCATCCCAATGACTTTATAATTGCACATGGGAATTTTCTATAAATACAACTGATAGTTATGTTCCTCTCAATTGTGTTACAATAAGGATGAAGGGTCTTTTTATTATTTAAAAATAAGATAAAACCTTAAACAACCAAAACCCTAACCTGAGGAGATGTAACACCAAGAGTTTATGGGTCCAGTTGGGGTTAGTTGGGCAGCCAACTTCCTAGGGTCATAACTTGGTCATATGATCTTCGTTTGACTCACATGATACCTTGTTAGAAATATCTCTCCAAGGACTACAACTACTAATGCGATTTATAAGAAATCACGAAACCTTTCATGCCCAAAAAATTTCGTTTGAGGCCTCAAAATGGCTCCAGAAGTTTAGGACCCGAAAATTTGACAAAAATAGTAAATTGTGCTATAATTAGGGAAACTGAAAAAATGAAAGAGATAATGGCGAGGGCCCAAGTGGAATAGGCGAGTGGCCACCAATATCCACCTTGATCACCTTAAATCGAATTTCTTGAGCTAACTCAATCATCATGATTTAGTTAACTAACACAAGTTGTTATGAGACGAAATTACAATTTATTGTCCAATTTATTTAAGGGAAAAATAAATTAGACGCCTCACATTCCTCACTCCTAGTACATAAAAATTTCTCACCAGTGTGGGTGCATTTTTTTTGTCTTTTCTAGTTGCTAATTTCACTGTTTCTTGTTGCAAATTTCAACACTCCCTGTCAATAAGAAAGGAATTCAATCAATCCCTATCCGGTACCTTTGGAATGTTCTGCATGCTACACTTCTCTAGTGTTGTTTTCACCTGTAAATCCTGAAACTGAATAGCCTCTGAACAACTGAATCAGTATAATGCATCTGTCATTAGAGTATTCTGACTACTGCTAGCTACTGCACCTGTCTAGTACTAGATTCTTTGCACTTTTGCTAACATCTGCATCCGTGCCCTTTGAACTGTTGCTAACTCTAATTTGTGCTCCAGTATTTGACATCTGTCACTCTGATTTTTGTCTTGCTGACATCTGACTACATCAATCTAAATGATCCTTCCTACTACTGTTGTACTGTGGGCTCCTCGTAGCCAGGTTTGAGCCATGAGACATGCCATCTCAATGGACCTTGCCCAAATTTCTTATATTGGGATTATGTCTACACATCACCCCACCTTACACCTCGAGGTATGGCTACTCCCTCTTCCCATCTGGCTCAAAATTCCCCCCTCATGGAGGTCTCTGCTTGAGTTGTGTTGGGTGTTGAGCCTGATTATCTTGTTTACTTTGTATCATAGCATTGGACCCCTATACCTTCAAAGGGGCGGCAATGCCGCCCGTAATTAATCGTTGTCGTGGGGGGTCCAGGGGGGCGGCAGTGCTTTTCGGAGCCCCCCCTTGGCGGGGGTTTTCGGGGGCAGCGCCCCCGAAGCTAAAAACAAATGTAAAATTTCCTTGTAAAAGTATAGTAGTTTCTAGTCAGTCTAGGCCGTTCATTAGGCAAATGATCCGACGGTAGAAGTTATGTTTAGATTAGGGTTTTTTGCCCTAGAAGGAAACCCCCTTGTATATATGAGGGTAATGTATTGCGGCTGTGTATTATGTGTGTATTCTCAGAGCGAGAAACAGAGAGGGATACTATGAGAGAGAACAGAGGATATTACAGCAGATCTGTTGTAGGTTTTGTCTCTTCATTTTTTGCTGGATAATAAAAAGGAAGGATTGGTTGTTCGGGGTGGACGTAGCCCAAACTGGGTGAACCACGTATATCTTTGTCTCTCTGGTTTTATGTGTTTTGTGTTCTTGTATTTTTCCACATATTTTATGTGTTGCATTTCTCCATAATATATAATTTTCTAACAACTGGTATCAAAGCCGAAGGTATATTTGGCTGATAAACTCACAGGAAAGAAGGGTTCTTGGTTCGAGTGGGAGCAATGGCGGACGATGGTAAGTTTAGGGTCGAGAAATTTAATGGCCAAAACTTTTCGCTGTGGAAGATGCAGATGGAAGATTATCTGTATCATAAAGATTTATACCTACCATTGAGTGGAAAAACAAAGAAGTCGGCGGCCATGACAGACGCGGAATGGAACATTCTTGATAGAAAGGCACTCGGAACAGTACGGTTGTGCCTTGCAGCATCAGTCGCCTTCAATATTTCGAAGGAAACAAAAACAGAGGGTTTGATGCAGACGTTGGCGAAACTATATGAAAAAACCCTCGGCCTCAAACAAGGTATTTCTTATGAAACGAATATTTAATATGAAGATGTCGGAAGGTGGATCTGTTGCAGACCATTTAAATGAATTTAATACAGTTACCAGTCAGTTAAGTTTTGTAGGGGTAAACTTTGATGATGAAGTTAGAGCTCTGTTATTCTTGTACTCATTTCCAAAGAGTTGGAATGGTTTAGTAATGGCCATTAGTAACTCTGTCTCTGGATCTAGTACTTTAAAGTTTGATGATGTTGTTGGTGCTATCCTTAGCGAGGAAATGCGACAGAAAAGCTCCGGTGAGACATCAGGTAATGCTTTGAGTGCAGAGTCTAGGGGAAGAAGAATTGAAAGAGGAAAGAGGTCGGGATATCACAGTAAATCAAGGAAAGGCAGATCCATGTCCAGATCAGGGATAGTGTGCTGGAATTGTAGAAAGAAAGGACACCAAAGAAATACTGTAGATCTCGGAAGGGAAAAGAAGGAGACACACAGCAAGAAAAAAATCATGAAGCAAATGTGACAGGTGATGTGTTACAAGATGCTTTGATTCTTTCTTTCGAAAATGTTACTGATTCTTGGGTTGTAGATTCAGGGGCTTCATTCCATGCCACACCTGATAATAAATATTTTCATGACTATGTTCAAGGAGATTTTGGACAAGTTCATTTGGGTGATGATAAAACCTGTAAAATTGTTGGAATGGGTAAAGTTCTTGTAAAGCAACAGAATGGAAACCAATGGCTACTAAAGAAGGTAAGGCATGTTCCAGATTTGAAGAAAAACCTGATTTCAACAAGGCAGTTAGGCAGTGAAGGTTGTGTGACAACTTTCACAGATAAAACTTGGAAGGTCACCAAAGGAGCGCTGGTAATAGCAAAAGGTGAAAAGGTTGGTACATTGTATTTATGAAATGGTATTTCTAACTCTGTTAATGCTTTAACTTCCAAAGGAGCATATGCAACATTATGGCATCATAGGCTCAGACACATGAGTGAGAAGAGAGTGAAGATTCTTCACTCAAGAAATTTGTTGCCTGGATTGAAGAATGTTGATTTGGATTTCTATGAGAATTGCATTTATGGAAAACAAAAGAGAGTCAGATTTGTCAGAGTTGGGAAAGAAAAGAAGAGCAAAAAATTGGAGCTTGTGCATATAGATGTATGGGGACCTGCTCAGGTATCATCTCTCGGTGGCTCTCGTTATTATGTTACTTTTATTAATGATGCAACTAGAAAAACATGCATTTATTGTATTCAGAATAAATCTAATGTATTTCATACTTTCAAGAAATGGAAAGCTTTGGTTGAGATTGAGACAGGAAAGAAGTTGAAGTGTCTCAGATTAGACAATGGAGGTGAGTATTGCAAAAAATATTTTGATAGGTACTGTTCAGAGCATGGAATTCGTAGAGAGAAGACAGTTCCAAGAACACCACAAGAAAATGGTGTGTTAGAAAGGATGAACAAAGCAATCATGGAGTGTGCAAGGTGCATGAGATTGCATGTAGGATTGCCTTTACAATTTTGGGCAAATGATGTAGATATTGTTGTTTATCTAATAAACAGAGGGCCTTCAAGTTCCTTGGATGGTGGTATTCTAGAGGAAGCATGGACAGGTAAAAAGGTAAACTACTCTTTTTTAAAGCCTTTTGGTTGTGAGGCCTTTGTCTATATTAATAAAGAAAATAGAACAAAGCTTGAGGAAAAATCAAAGAAATGTGCCTTTATTGGATATGGTGCTAATGATTTTTGTTATCGCTTATATGATTATGAAAATCACAAAATCATTAGGAGCAGAGATGTAATATTCAATGAAAAGGTCTTGTATAAGAATCAGTTGCAGGAAAGAAATAGGAAAAATAAAGCAAGGAATACATGGTTCTTGATGAGATAACTGAAAAAGTAAAGGTGCCTGAAAATAATAATAATCAACAGTCACAGCAGCAGCAACCACCACAATAGCAACAGGCACCTCAAACACCTAAAAGTGGTGTTAGAAGATCTACCAGGATAAGTAGACCCCCTGAACGATACTCTCCTTCATTATATTATTTATTGTTGACTGATTCTGGTGAACCTGAATGTTATGAAGAAGCAATGCAGGTTGAAAGTAGGAAGAAGTGGGAGCTAGCCATGGAAGAAGAGATGGACTCCTTAATGCATAACTAGACTTGGGACTTAGTCAGGTTGCCTGCAGGTAAAACTGCATTGCAGAATAAATGGGTTTACAGGCTGCAGGAAGAAGATGGAGGAAAACAGAGGTACAAAGCTAGACTTGTGGTGACGGGGTTTGCACTGAAGAAAGGTATTGATTTTGATGAAATATTTTCTCCTATTGTTAAGATGAATTCAATCAGAACTATCTTAAGTCTTGTAGCAGCGGAAGATTTACATCTTGAACAGTTAGATGTAAAGACAACATTTCTCCATGGAGATTTGGAGGAAGAGATATACATGCAGCAACCAGAAGGATATGAGGTAAAAGGGAAAGAAAAAATGGTGTGTAGGTTAAATAAGAGCTTGTATAGCTTAAAACAGGCTCCAAGGCAGTGGTATCTAAAATTTGACAAGTTTATGTCTGAACAAGGTTATACTAGATGTTACTCTGATCATTGTGTTTATCTAAAAATGAAAAATGATGGAGGCTATATTATATTGTTATTGTATGTAGATGACATGCTTGTTGCAGGATCTAACATGCAGGAAATAAATGTTCTCAAAAGAAAATTGGCAAATTCCTTTGCAATGAAGGATTTGGGAGCTGCAAAAAAAATCCTTGGTATGAGGATAACTAGAGACAGGAAAAATCACAAATTAACACTGTCTCAGAATGAGTACTTAGAAAAGGTGTTGAAAACATTTAATATGCAGAATGCAAAACCAGTTAGTACACCTTTTGCTAGCCATTTCAAACTTAGTAAGGAGATGTGCCCCAAGACCCATGAAGAAATGGAATATATGTCTAAAGTTCCATATGCATCTGCAGTTGGAAGCTTAATGTATGCAATGGTCTGCACAAGGCCTGATATTGCACATGCAGTGGGATTTGTAAGAAGGTACATGAATAATCCAAGAAAAGAACATTGGATGGCAGTAAAATGGATTCTCAGATATTTGAGAGGTACCACAAATCAAGCATTATGCTTTGGTGGTTCAAACATTACTCTACAGGGATATGTTGATGCAGATATGGCAAGTGATAGAGATAACAGGAGGAGCACTACAGGATGTGTATTTATTGTAGGTGGAACAGCTATCAGTTGGGTTTCAAAAATCCAAAGTGTTGTTGCACTTTCAACAATAGAAGCAGAGTATGTTGCTGCTACAGAGGCCAGTAAAGAAATAATTTGGTTACAAAGATTTAGGGATGAATTGGGTAAGAAGCATGATATGGGCACGTTATACAGTGATAGCCAAAGTGCCATTCATCTTGCAAAGAACTCAACATTTCATTCTAGGACTAAACACATACATCTCAAGTACCATTTCATACGGTCAATATTGGAAGATGGAGAGTTGAAGCTGGAAAAGATACACACTAACCAGAATCCTACAGATATGCTAACAAAAGTTGTAACCAGGGAGAAACTAAGAATGTGCTCAGTTTCAATTGGTTTTCAAGGATGACGATGAAGATAAGGAATAGCCAGGTCCAAAGAGGAGTCATTGTCCAGCAAATGAAGCAGCGATGGAGTTGCTACAATCAGTCTCCAAGTAGGATATTGTTGGGTGTGGAGCCTGATTATCTTGTTTACTTTGTATCATAGCATTGGACCCCTATACCTTCAAAGGGGTGACAACGTCGCTTGTAATTAATCGCTGTCGTGGGGGGTCTAGGGGGGGCGGCAGCACTTTTCGGAGCCCCCCCCCTAGAGAGGTTTTCGGGGGAAGCGCCCCCGAAGCTAGAAACAGATGTAAAATTGCCTTGTAGAAGTATAGTAATTTCTAGTCAATCTGGGTTGTTCATTAGGCAAATGATCTTACGGTAGAAGTTATGTTTAGATTAGGGTTTTTTGCCCTAGAAGGCAACCCCCTTGTATATATGAGGGTATTGTATTGCGGCTGTGTATTATGTGTGTATTCTCGGAGCGAGAAACAGAGAGGGAGACTGTGAGAGAGAACAGAGGATATTACAGCGGATCTGCTATAGGTTTTGTCTCTTCATTTTTGCTGGATAATAGAAAGGAAGGACTGGCTGTTCGGGGTGGACGTAGCCCAAACTGGGTGAACCACGTATATCTGTGTCTCTCTGGTTTTATGTGTTTTGTGTTCTTTTATTTTTCTGCATATTTTATGTGTTGCATTGCTCCATAATATATAATTTTCTAACAAGTGGACGCTTCCACTCAGTCTCCTCTCTACTTCTCCAATTGTGGCAGCTACTCCAAAACCTTTTGAGACTGCTTCTCATGAGAATGCATGTTGAGAGGTAATTTATGCTCCCTCTAAACCACCAAGTCTCTAACTTATGCCTTTCTCCTCAAAGCTTTTCATGCATCTAGTACCTCAAGTACATATAGGTTCTTGACTCGCACACGGTGTAATTTTCCCGACGTTACAAAAAGTTTCTAAAAAAGAGTTGATTTTAAATCGATGATATCTCCCTCATCCGAGCTCCAAGAGTTGTTGAGTTGATTTTTTTTTTCCATTTGGGTAGATTTTCATAAGGAATCCAAGTATTCTATTTGTTTTTGAAAATTTTACACCAAAATCTTCATATATTCTCTACAAACTCACCGCCAAAAAAATTCCTTCTCTGATACCATGTAGAAAATCTAACCAATGAGATTCAATCTGATCTTGTAATCTACTAAAACAAGATATTGAATCCTTCCTACAATTTGCGGAAACAAAACACAATCGCACAATCACATATAAGTAAGAGAAATAAATTATTAATTGCACAACAACATGATGTATTTGGGGAAAGAAATTGCTCAAAACCCCTCTATCTCTATTGTGTATTAAGTCAAGGAATCATGAAACAATATATTAATGCTTAATCTCTCATGAGATTCTCTAGCACTCTTTCAATTGCCTCTCATTGATCTAGGCAAACTCAGTCTAGTACTTAGCCAATATCATCCTTACTTCAGTCTACCTTGCTCATCCAATTCCTAGGGAATTAACTCCTTATTAATTAGGAAAATCAGTCTTGCTTGATTGCGCAATCCATCATGGCATCCCAATGACTTTATAATTGCACATGGGAAATTTTCTCTGAATACAACTGATAATTATGTTCCCTTTAACCTCTGTCTCAACTGGGTATTCCTCAAAACTGACATGCATGCAACTATTAATAGCGAATTATCAGTTATATGATTGATCAATCATTATGAATTAAATCTAATTTAACTCACGAGACCTCTCACTAGCTCATCACTCAGTTAGAACTAGTTAAACTAATTTTAACTCATTTAATTGAGTTAATTACACTTTCACCCCACTAATGCATCAACTTCAACTAGACCCCAAAAATATTAGAATCCCTCTAGATGCCTCATCTTAGACCCTCAACTCGAATTTCTTGAGCTAACTCGATCATCATGACTTAATTAACTGACACAAGTTGTTATGAGATGAAATTACAATTTATTTAAGGGAAAAATAAATTAGACGCCCCACATTCCTTACTCCTGGTGCATCAAAATTCCTCACCAGTGTGGGTGCATTTTTTTTTGTCCTTTCTAGTTTCCAATCTCACTGTTTCTTATCGCAAATTTCAAAATTTCATAATTTGATGCGGCCTTCACACAAAGACACCATTGAAATCACGTGCCTAGATTCTCATGAGAAACCTCTGTTAAGCTCAATCTGCCAGAAGATAACCAACAATATGCCATCCTACTTCCTAGCGCAAACCGACCATTAAGATATGCAACATTCTTTTGAACCCTCACATGATGATCTTGCTCTTGGAGGATGATCATGACCTCCCTTTAGCAACCCTTACTCGACCCTCGTACTCAACTTACTTTAAGACTACATCTCTCTTCACCCCCTTGATGTGCCAGATAGTTGGAATACATGTCAAACATGCTAAGATGTGCCAAGTGATAAGGCATGCCAAGATGTGCAAGAGTGTGTCAATGCGTGTTAGGGAATGTCAAGACAACAGAAGGGAGAAAAAAGTTAAACTACAAGGAAATGAACACATAAGAGGGTTAATAAGTCAACAATTTACCTTTTCCAAGAGGGGCATACTAGGCACACCAACACTGGGTAGCAATAGGTGCCAAGTGCAAAGTCTTAGTGCATTCTAAGTGCCAAGTATTCATTTATTTCTTCTCATCTACTTTCCAACAATTGATCATCACAAATAAATTTAATATTAAACCATGCCAAATCATACCAAGGCATCTCAACGTATTCCATACATGCTAAGACTTTCCAAGTGCCAACACGTGCCAAGTGCCAATATGTGTCAGGGACTATTGTTATGCATGTCATGAAGTGGAAGGGAATGTTGAAGGGTGTTAAGGTGTGCTAGATAGTGATAATGCATGTTGATGAGTGTTAAGGATTACTAGGAAAAAACATTAAGGGAGCACTAGGTAAAAATTCATGGTAGCTAATGAATATGAGGAACATGTGCCAGAGACTAGTGTTAATGACTGTTAGTTGTCATGCCGAGGAGGGAGTGACAAGGTATGCTAAGCATTGGTAAGGCATGCTAGGGAATATCAAGGCATGTCAAGAATTCCCAAAGTGTGCTTGGGAGTTCTAGGGTGTGCTAATTATATCATGTGCCAATTAATAGTGCCAATATATGCCAATACATGCTAGGTGCTAAGGATATTGTGTCACAGGGTTAATAAGTCGGGACTTTATCTTTTTGAAAAGGAAGAACCAATATTAAGAGGGTTAATAATTCAGGACTTTATCTTTTTGAAAAGGGGCATGCTAGGCACACTAATAATAGGTCCTAATACATGCCAAGTGGCATTGTGTGCCAAGTGCTAATGTATGTCAATGCATTCAACCAAGGTGTTCCAGGGCATGCTAGGGACTATATGCAACAGGCCAAGACATGCTAGGAGAGTTCCATGTTGTGCTAGCGCATGCCACCATGTGCTTGGGTGTCAGTGTCATCACAATATGTTCTAGGTACAAAGATGTTCCAAGACATGTGGGGTGCTAAGAAATGTTAGTGTGTGCCAAAGCATTAATTTAAGGTGTGCCCAGATTGTTGAGAATTGTTAGGTTTTTCTCATTAATAGAATTTTCAAAGCTTAATTATGTATTAAATAATATATTTCTTACACACAATGGTGGAACTTTATCTAAAGGGAATTTGCTAGATAATAAACTTAATATATATGAATCATGTGTTGACTCATAGGAAATCTCTATTCAACTAGTCATTACTTGAGGGAAGTGATACACACTAATTACTTCTAAAAAAATTGACTGACCCTAACCTCTATGGCTTTTGACATATTATAAAAAATACTCCACAATAATTGTATTAAATCATTATATTTTGACAAAAAAAATATTAACAAGCACATAGCGTCATCAGAAACTCATTGGAATGATCAATTATGACGTGCATTTTTTGACCGTCACCAAAAGTAACAAAAAGAGCATTGGTGAGGGTCATTAAAAGTTCGTCACTAGAAGTGTCACCAAAGAGAGAATTAGTGATGGGCCTTTCACGACCCTCACCAAAAGTGTCATTGAAAATGTCTTTGGTGACGGACCATCAAGGACCATCACTATATACACTTACAGTGATGGTTTTTTAATGATCAATGATGACAGACATTTTTTGACCGTCACCAAAAGTAATAAAAAGAGCATTGGTGAGGGTCATTAAAATTTTGTCACTAGAAGTGTCACCAAAGAGAGAATTAGTGATGGGCCTTTAACAACCCTCACCAAAAGTGTCATTGAAAATGTCTTTGGTGACGGACCATAAAGGACCATCACTATATACACTTACAGTGACAATTTTTTAAGGACCGTCACCATATGTGACATTGGTGATGGACCTTAAAGGTCCGTCACAAGCATGACCCTCACCAATGTGCTTTTTTCTTGTAGTGCTAGTTGTTACTCACAAAGGTTAGGCTTTTTAAGATCCAAGTTTGCAAAAGGAGTGTGTTAAACAGTTGTGTTTTTCTTTATACACTGTTCCCAATGTACTCTTGGACAAGACACAGTGCTTTGCATAGTGTTAGCCACCTATAATATTTGGTTATACCAAAAGGTGGCTAAACTTTTTGGAGCCTCCAAGGAACAAAATTTATCACTAAAAATTGTTGGCTTTTGAATTCTCTCTAAGGCCTCATGCCTCTGTCCAAATCCCTTATTGTTGTTTACATCCTAAAAGCCTCTTAAATCCTTCAAAAATCCCAAGTTAAATACTGCTGCAGAACCTCTTGGTCCCCTTCCTTTTCTTCCTTACTAACCTCATTTTCTATTCTCCATCTCCCATGAAAAACCCACAATTTCATGTTTCTCCTTTTCCATTTCATTAAAATCCCTTTTATAAGGTTAAAAAGCCCACTTTTTAACCTTACCGAAACATTCATTTCCTTCAAGAAACCCTTCAAAAACCATGAAACTACATATTTTTATGTATAGAACTTAAGCCCCTCGAGCTTAAGCCCTTAGCCCCTTTCCTTCCATATGCCCGCACCCTGGAACCAAGTTCTAACCCTTTGGCGCTTATCGCAAAACGCAGATCGCAGATCGCAATCTTCAGTTTCCCTCCAAAGAGCCATCGCAAATATTTGCGATGCCATCCATCGCAGTTTCCGCCCATCGCATAATCGCAATATCGCATTTTCTCTCCATCGCATAATCCGCCCATCACATATTCCCTCCTCCATCGCAAATCGCAAATCGCATTTTACGTAAAACCCCTGATCACTCGTCGCAAATATTTGCGATACGATTTTGCGATCCCTATTAGCCTCCTCTGTATAAAATCTCCACCATTTGATGTAGCCGTCCAACGACCACGATCTTTCCCGCCCTCTGAAGCAGTCTAAACCTAAAAACGCAGGATTTCTTAATGGTTTTTGTGTTTTGCAGGTGTTTTAATGGTTTTCCATTGTATAAAGAAGGAAAGCCGAGGGTTAGGAAAGACGTTTCCTGCGCCTTCGAGCTATTTAAAGGAACCATTCACAGGTCTGAAGTCAATGATTTATCAATATTTCATGAGCGTTGATAGCACGTAAATTGGCCTGTGCGGCCCTGCACATTGACAAGACACTGTTTTCTTCAAAAATAGTTAAAGAATATAAGTTTGAAGACAGAGCACAGCAGGATGAAGATTGAAGACATTTTTACGGGGATTACGGCTAAGACGGTTATCAAAAGCCTAATCCCCAACTCAAAACACAGTTTAAAGAAAACCTAAAGTGTTTTATCAGAAAAAAGCCTCCACCACCACATCTGAGGCAAATTGATTCCTCAGCTACCACAGAGCCACCTGTTACCTCAAACCTTTCAAAACAGAGGCCGAAGTTAATGAAGAGAATCAGATATTCGCCTCCAGCGTAACCAGGGAGTTACTACTGCAAGGAACTTAAATGCAACAAATACCTGCAGAGTTACTCCCGTATTACGCAGAACCTCAAAAGTCAAATAAAGCTCCCACCGAACTTTAATATTTATTGTAAAATAGTTAATACATTGACCCACCTGTAAACTTCTCCATCGAGCCCCTCAAAGGGCCGAGAAGTCTTGAATCTGTATTTATTGTCCTAAACTATCTTATCTCAGATATCCCCCCCCCTCAGTCTTCTATAAATACTTCAGTAGAAAATGAGAAGTTGTTGGCTGTTGGTTGATGTTGGATCACAAGTTGCAACATTGAAACTCTCTGAAATAAATATACAAGTCTGTTGAAGTTGAAAACAAATTGAAGTCTTGGATGTCTTGATGATGCTGTTGCATATCCGTTCCTGAGAAGGCTCTATCTTTGGATTCATGAGCTTGGTTTTTGGTGAAGTGCTCTAATTGTTTAATGTTTTCTCCTGTTTTCATTATGTTTCATAATCTCTTACTACAGTAGGCTGAAAGTTTTAGGCTAAGAAATGACTCCTGGAAGCACCTTAGACCTGTTCACCCTTCACTGTTTTATGTTTTCTTCTGCTGAAGTAATTTAGAGGCTTTAAACCTTCTCTTTAGTCTTCATGCTTGTTTATTTCCTTGATAGGTCAAATAGTTGGTTTCAGCATGATTTATGGTTTTCCCTGCTTGTCTGCCATCACTTGAAAGTTGTTATTGAAGTCTCCCTTTGAAGTACCATTTTATTAAGTTAATCAAAGAGGTCGGTTTTGATCTTACCCTTTGCCCCTGCTTGAACAGTTGTTTTGAAGGTCTTTATAGTTGCAAGCATAGATGTTATTTAGGTGTTCCCTCTTCTATGAATGCAGCTATCAGTGAATATTTTATGTTTTCTAAGTCCTTTAACTTAAAATCTTTGAGGAAATAGGGAGTTCCCCGAATCTTAGATTTCATTTTAAAAGTTGTCTTGAAGTCATTATTTGCTTAAAGAATGTTTGTAGAATTTATGGTTAGCCCTGTCTATCAAATCTGTCTTTATTGTTAAGTTATGTTTTCAATTTCCCTTTGTTGAGAATTAAACTTCTCTTTCCAAAAAATTAATGTCCATCTCATTCCAAAACAAAGGATCCTGTGGCCAAGTTAGATTTTCCCTTTGATATCCCATATCCCTTGAAGAGTTTGTCATGACCTTATTTTGACTCCATTTCCCAATGAACCAGATATTTCCTCTTTCTGTCTATCTTTCCTAGACCTTTCATATTCTGCTGTATCAACTCAACCCAACCAAACAAACATCTGCACTTAATAACTAGTCTAAAATACATAACCAAAGAAAACAAGATAAACCTTTGCAAACAAATATTTGAGAGATCCCTCTCTGAGAACAGGAGGACTAGATCCTGGAACTCTAAAGATTGGTTCTGATTTTGCCTTGTCTTTTGACTTGCCAAACTGTCAAAACATGGGATACCAACATAATGGTGATCACGGTGGGACCTACTGAGAATTAGAGGTTTTAAAACCTTTCTTAAAACCTTTAGGTCCGTTATAACATAAGCAACTTTCTTCAAGCACTGCCTAACATGATGGCAATCATGATAGGACTTGATTGAATCAGTGACAAACTAAGTAACCCTTAGGATTGCTTTTAAATCCTTATCAAACCTTGAACATGCCACTTAACAAGCCATAAGAGTGACTCTGTTTGTTTGAACACCTTAGCTAAGTGTAAAATCAGACTTAGAACACTCTCTTAACCTATAAAACCAAAATAAACTCAGAAAAACCCAAAAACATCTCAAGTTTGGCTTCATAATAAACATTGGTAGTGGACCATAAAACCTTTTACTTCCTTAGGAGCTAAAAACTTCCACTTGGCGACTCCACAATCCTTAGCAGACCTTAAAAACTCTACTGGGAAGAACCCTTATCATTATAATATCATTCAAACTCAGTTAGAGGATTGTAGGATTAAGATTTGTGTAAACAAATTAGTTAAACCCCTCAAAAGATTGTCATACTTGGTTAAAATTTTCTTATTAGTTGGGTCTCAAAACACAACATAGTGGATTCTAAAAAGATTCACACTAGAGCCCATCCAGACCCTAGTCCACCTGTTAGCGCTCAAATCTACCTTAGGCTTAAATAAAGTAAAACTCAAGGCTACATCAAACCACGCTCAGCCTCGTAGCTAGCCCTACGAGGACAGGAGAGGGCTCTCTCCAGGTCTATCTCGGAAAAATATCTTAAAAGGGGCTGAGATGACTTATAATTGGTACTGATTTTAGGCTAGTAAAGAGATATGAAAGTTTGATTTTGATTTTTTGGGTTTTTGTTGAAAAAATGGGAAAAACAATTTTGGGTCCGGGGATAAGGCCAGATCTTTGCAGAATTCGAGTTGGGGCAAGGTAGGAAGTAGTCTTGATGCTTTTGATCAGGTGTATGGATGGATCAGAATGACAAGGAGCTAAAGAGGGCAAGGGAGAACATGGATCCTCTCCAAACAGGCAAAAACATGTAAAACTAAACAAATTTAAAGGCAGAGCACTGAAAACAATGGATTCAACCTCATTTACTTATTCATTTAGTTTCATAAGCATAAGAAGGGAATGAAATACATTAAACATGAAAGAAATTACAATAAAATGAGAGAAAACACCATCAAGAACTGAAAGCCACAAGAATCCCAACAGGTGCTGCAAAACCTCTGATCTTTCCTTAGCCAAAATATGAAAAATATGTACAATAGTGTGCCAAACTTTTCCCAAGAGTCCAACCTGTAGAATGTCTCAGAAATTACATCATATAGACTATTCTAACCCCTTCCCATGTCTCTAGGGGTCGAGTTCCTCCTTCTAGGAGCAGTTTCAACTAATTCTAAACAAGGAGCTAGAATATAGGCAGCCAAACAACTTGCCTCTAAAAGGAAGGAAACTGATTCTTTCACTTGATTTTTACTTTTTTAGGAGTGAATCATCTAGAATAGGTAAAAGTTAGTCCAAGTTACATGGAAACCATAAAATTACATCAAGATAGCTCAAAAATTACATCCACAAGCAAAACTGGTCCAACTGACCGAAATCCTGAGCTGGAAGATGAAAAATGGACCAAAAATCTCTATGCGTAGCGCGCCTGAGAGCCTACTTTTGGGGCACTTACTGGAATCAAAATCAAGCTCATGATATCTTGTTGGAAATCCCTGGATGTTGCCTATCCAACCCAAGTGGAATTTCCCGATTTGGAGCTCATTTTCCCCTCCAAATATTCATTCTCCCACAAGTACTTCCTGCTGCTGAAAAAGGTGGCAGAACGGTGATTTTCATGGTGTTTTGGCTCCTTTGATCATCCAGAACTTGGTGAAATGATTTGGTCCTACTGGAGCATGCATAACTTACCATGAAAAACCCAAAAATATAAATTTTTCCTCCAGCAAGTGTCCCAATCATAAGCGAGCGCGTCGACGCACTACGCGTTGGGCTGAAAAACCTGTTTTGAGACCAAAATTTTCCAAAATGAAAAAAAATTCTTCAAATTTGTTCAAATTCAGAGCGAAGATCCTCCATCATGTATCATGCCCAGCCAACGAAGCCTCGGCCAAAATCCGGAGTGGATCAGGCCTCTTCCGCCGTTTTAGTGCTCTGCTCAACCTCCTCTTCAGAATCTTCATTTTTGCCTTGCAGACGTGCATGCGGGCCCAATAATGACCTTTCATGTGATGAAGCATGTCTTTGTCTCTATTGGCCTTCGCCAACAAATTCTCCAGATGAATGTTAACATGCGTGAGGCAAGAATCTCGATCAGCCGGTGTCATATCACCCGGTCTCTTCCGAGCCAATTGTCGATCTTCACGGATTCGCCGCAGCTCTAAAAGTGTGTGCTGATCCTCTAGCTGTTTGTTACGCTGCTCCAGGTAGTTTATCACCCACTGAGCCCTCTGCAATTTCTCTTTCAGCGTGTCATTCTCGGCCTTTTTCTCCTGGATGATCTCTTTTAGCTTCGAGCTAGGAGAGCTCGCATCAACATCGATGAATGTGAAATCAGTGTCTCGACCACCTGATGGGCCCTCATCATGCATAGGCCTCTTGCCTCTGTCCTGGATCTGTACCTGTGCTGAAGAAGAAGGCGAGACCCCTTCCACCCTTGGTGGAGATAATACTCGCGCTGCTGATGAAGTCAACGAGACCCCTTCCACCCCGGGTGGAGATAGTACTCGTCGTGATGCTGCAAACAAAACCCTGTGGCCTCGCTGGTATGTCACATACACTGGAGCACTGATATGCTCGGTCTCAGGAATGTCAGGCTGGTGTGAAGGCTCTCCCTCATCATGAACTACCTCGGGAGGCGGCTGCGGCGCTGTGAAGAAGTCACGGGAGATGAAATCCTCCCAAGTAATGCCCTGCTGTGTCAACTGATGTACCACCATGATTTTGATCAGCGCGTAATGATATATACTTCTATGCTGCTGTGCTGGGGTCTTCTTCTGTAAATTTTTTTTCATCCTCTCTATGTTGCGATACATGAAGTATGGAATGCTCATCATACGTACCCTCGTGAAATGCATCAACAAACGGGCATGGTACGCATAGAGACGCGAGAATCTGCCCTCGCAACTGAAATATCGAATGATGCGTTTCATCAATGGTGAAAACTCGTCCTTCAGGAATCTGAATGGAAATACCCTGCTCAGCTGCCTCATAAACCTAGGTTTGATGTATGGCTCATAGTAGGATTTCTCTAACTGTTGTCGTTTGTTCCATTCCTCTCCTATATTTGGTATCCCGGTGGCCCGAGCAATAGTCTCTGGTGACAGAATGAAATCTACTCCGGCAAGGTTTACACGGCCATCATGTAAATGTAGAACAAATAGACGAGCTAGCTCATGATGATGCTGGGTTTGTGAAATCATCTCACAGTATTGGAAACATGACTGATGCTGAAAACAATCCATTGCAAGCGGGCAAGCCTGCAATTGAGCCAAAGAAGTAGGCTCCTCCCTGAGATGCTTACCACTTTTGCCACTTTTGTGAGACTTCCATGGCACATTAATCTCTGCTGTGGAATCACTGTCATACTCCTGTTCATAAATTGAATCCGTCTCTGACATTGTGCTGAAATCAGAATGTTTGCAAAATATATGCTGATATAGGTATAGTGAAGACAAAAGTTCAGTGTATGCTCTAATCCCAAATGTGTCACGTGTGTATCAAGGTGCTATAGGAAAACCATAATGATAAAGGTACTGTCAAATGAGTTTGAATGGAAAATAGCCACTCCCTGACTACATGGGGATTTGACAAGTGAATATGAATGAGTGTAGTGTAGTGTAGGTCAATAGAAATAGCCCTGGCAGTGTTTGACAAATGTCAATGGAGGATGTGGACAAGTGAAAATGGGACTATGTCATAACATGAATGATGAACAGTGTGAAAATGACAATGACAATAATAATGACAGCAGTGATGTAGTGGCAAAGAGAGAGCATGAGGCTAAGGTAAATAATGAGCAGGGACACCACTGAAAATAGATGACATAGGCATATATCAATAGCACAAATTCGGAACCCCCACAATATCACTAACATTCATCTCAAAACCCTAAGAAGTGAATTTGGAAATAAACATAGGGTTTACATTTCTCCTCATTAAACACTTGTTTCTCCACTTTCAAAAAACCATAATCATGTCCAAAATTCACTGAGAAAATGTAAAGAACCTACTTGCAAGCAGTTGGAGGCAATTTGGCATGAATTTGGACGAAGGAGCGAAATTTTTTTGGCTCTGAGATTATACGCTTCGCGCGCTTACCCAGTGCGCTGCGCGCGGTATGTGCGTAGCGCGCCTGCAAATTTGCATAGGCCTGTGAAGCCCAGTGTGCCGCGCGCCTGGTGTGCATAGCGCGCCTCCTCTGTGCGTAGCGCGCACTTCCACCTCTAGTCCACGGCTTTGAAAACACTTCAAACTTGACTTCAACACTCCAACTCGGTTTTGCTTTGGGAAATTTGTGAAAATGATTTGTTTTCAATGCTTTATATGGGTTGTAAAATATCTCATAAAAATCAGATTTGATTTTAATTTGCTCCATAACCCACCTTTATAATGTTTGGCTTTTTGGCACTTTATCATTTTAATGCAATTCTATCTTTGGCTTTTCACTGTTTTTCTGAGTCTTGGACTGATGAACCTTGATTGTTTTTGCAGGGATTTGGCATTTTGGCTTTGGCAAAGATCAGAGGCTGCTTTTGAACTTCTTATGGTGGAACAAATACACAATTATTACAAAAAATGAAATTTGACAATTTCTAGTTCCAAAACAGAGTTTTGAACTAGAAATGTCTTCAAATGTTTTTGAGAATAAAAACGTGAAATAGGAACATTTTGAAACCAACCTCATGGCCTGCGGGCTTTTATTACATGTAGCAAAAGACTAAAAACCCTAGACTCTAGGACTAAAGACTCTTTTTGACAAAAATAATCATTTATGACCATGAATGAAGTGACCTGAACTTCAGTGATTTTTGAGGAATCTTAATTAGTCCTGCAGGTACCAGCATGAGGAAACACAAGACGACCATACCCTCTCGTCAGTCAATGGCATGTCCCTAGCGAAATGCAATGAAGTGGAATGAGCGAGACACCTAAAAATGATATGCAAAAAGCGAAATGATCTCTGACGGAGGGCTGTAAGGACCGACTCTAACATTGGCTCCAATGGGGATGGTGGCTCCAAGGAGATGCCAAGAACGGCAGATCTCTGGGGGAGTTAGACAGTGCCTCCATCCATTGGGCAATGGAATCCATTATTTGACAAAAGACTGATGACTGAATTTCGAAACTAAAATCACTGAAAGACTTGAATCTAACAAACTAACTCAAGACCTGAACTTAAAACTTAAAACTTGCTGGCAGTACATAACCGCCTGTGTTTCTTACAAAACAACATACCATCAAACTATATCATAATGCCAATGTAACCAATCAAGCAGATGCCTTGCTGACTGATTCTCCCGATCAAATCTAATGGTCAACAATACAAACTGATAACTGGGCATCAAAAAACATAATTGACCATGATCTCCTTCATCACTGAACACTGCAATAAACACCTACACTGTTGACTGCAACAAACCTGCCAGAGGATCCTGAAAAACATGAAGATTTACCTCATGCTGAAAGAACAAGGTGTGCTTTGCTTCTAATTCTGATCTTCCTTCATCATGTACTTCAGTAACAATATGTTCCTGGGCTTCAAAAAACTCTGAACAGGTAGATGAGCAGATCTCCTCTTGTAAAAACATTTCAACACATGAAACATATGAAGAAGAAACTGAAAGGGAATCTTGAATGATCTGATCTTCTGTAGTCTGAAAATATGATAGGTCATCTTCATATGATAGGACAACCGGATTTTCATTATCAATCATAAGGAAAGAAACTTCAGCTGATTCTTGATGCTCAAACATGATATCTCTATCATCTACCATAAATTCATCCAAAGGAACTGTTTCACTTACTTGAACGAAGATTTCATCTCGTTGTTCATGAACTGACTGAATTACCTCTTTATGAAGACTCTGTTCTGATGAACTGAAAACATTTGGATCAAAAACTCTGTCTATGATCCCAACAACAAAATTCTCCTTTTCAGAATTCAGCACAAGGTATGCTTGGTCATTACAATTTGAATCTGAAATGGCTGACCTGACTGCATCACATTCTGAAATTGAAACTGGACTTACTTGCATGCTGTCTTCTTCTGTGGTCAGATCTGAAACAAGCTCTTCTCTCTCATCATCTTCATCCATATGACAAATTTCAACCTGCTGATCTATAAAGCTGCTTACAGGACTATCATGCTTTTCAGAAAAGGAAGAAGTTCCACCATCACCTTCTTGACCATGTGCACACTGCAAAACTGCGTTAAGATGAGCTGGAACAGGACCGTTCAAGAGTTGATCTATCTCGTCTTCAGATAGAGGAGATAATACCCTTTGTTTTCTTTGCCTTATGCAGTGATTGTCTTCATTGATTTCAAGTGAAGGAGTATACAGATTTTCTTCATACTGCTAATCCATTTCATGTAATTCCTGTTGACTGTCAAGATTCAAAATTCCTTCATCTTCCACCGCACTAAAATCTTGATCCTGCTACAAATTTTCATGATCGTCTTTATGCTGCTGAAATGGATTTTCATATAGGGCTTCCATGATCTCATCATCCATGAAATTATCATCTTCATAATATTTCTCAAGGCTTTCAATAAAGGTAGAAGCATGTTTGCAACAGTCATGAACTAAATTTAATGATGGATAAGATGTTTGATATCTTTCAATGAACAAGGCATGAAAATCCTTTAAACAGTAAATACAGGCCAGCGGCAAATTTTCATACCAAGATTGGGCTTCACCTTCCAGAGTGGCCAGGAATATCTTCATCAAGCAATCTTCAGGAAAATCCACCTTCAACGTGCGAATATGCATGTGAAATCTAACTAGATGTAAAGCAGCATCTTTCTTACCATCATCGTTAAACATAGGTAGTTTCCTTGACCAATCTACCTTGGGCATCTTATTCGGAAAACCTGGGATGTGATCTCGGCTCATGGGAGCATATCTTCTCGTGATTCGGTCCATCCTGAAAATCTCACAGCTACTGATCTCCCTGCAGTGAAGTCACCATGAAGCATCGATTTCTGGATTGTTCAGTGAATGAAGTCGCCAGGTGAATGTTTTCAGCCTTCTGATGTGTCTGACTGCTGTCCACCATCAGCATCAGATCTAAACTTGATACACGTACTGGGGAAATTTATAAGTTAAGTGTTACGATTACAAGCTAGACCGGAGATCGACTGAAGCAACGTTTATCTACTATGCACTCGCAGAGCAAGAGCAGTTCGAAGGCTACCTGGCGTGACTTCAGACTCCGTCTGTAGCTTATAAAACAAATAACACCCACAAGCAAACCATGTTCTCCCCAGTATGGTCGCCACTTGTTAGCACTCAAATCTACCT
The DNA here is from genome assembly GCA_034641835.2 of Pinus albicaulis. Taxonomy (NCBI): domain Eukaryota; kingdom Viridiplantae; phylum Streptophyta; class Pinopsida; order Pinales; family Pinaceae; genus Pinus; species Pinus albicaulis. The sequence continues at coordinate 1,130,424,122 of CM076574.1, forward strand.
TAGGCTGAAATAAGGTAAAACTCAAGGCTACATCAAACCACGCTCAACCTCGTAGCTAGCCCTACGAGGACAGGAGAGGGCTCTCTCCAGGTCTATCTTGGCAAAAGGTCTTCAAAGGGGCTGAGATGACTTATAATGAATACTGATTTTAGGCTAGTAAAGAGATAGGAAATTTTGATTTTGATTTTTTGGGTTTTTGTTGAAAAATTGGGAAAAACAATTTTGGGTCCAGGGATAAGGCCATATCTCTGCAGAATTCGAGTTGGGGCAAGGTAGGCAGTAGTCTTGATGCTTTTGATCAAGTGTATGGATGGATCAGAATGACAAGGAGCTGAAGAGGGCAAGGGAGAACATGGATCCTCTCCAAACATGTGAAAACATGTAAAACTAAACAAATTCAAAGGCAGAGCACTGAAATTAATGGATTCTACCTCATTTACTCATTCATTTAGTTTCAGAAGCATAAGAAGGGAATGTCATACATCAAACATGAAATAACTTACAATAAACTGAGAGATAACACCATCAAGAACTGAAAGCCACAAGAATCCCAACAGGTGCTGCAAAACCTCTGATCTTTCCTTAGCCAAACTATGAAAAATATGTACAATAGTGTGCCAAAGTTTTCCCAAGAGTCCAACCTGTAGAATGTCTCATAAATTACATCATATAGACTATCCTAACCCCTTCCCATGTCTCTAGGGGTCGAATTCCTCCTTCCAGGAGCAGTTTTAACTAATTCTAAACAAGAAGCTAGAATATAGGCAGCCAAACAACTTGCCTCTAAAAGGAAGGAAACTGATTCTTTCACTTGATTTTTACTTTTTTGGGAGTGAATCATCTAGAACAGGTAAAAGTGAATCAAAATTACATGCCAACCACAAAATTACATCAAGATAACTCGAAAATTACATCCACAATCAAAACTGGTCCAACTGGCCGAAATCCTGAGCTGGAAGATGAAAAATCAGCCAAAAATCTCTATGCGTAGCGCGCCTGAGCTCTATGCGTCGCGCGCCTTACAACCTGCTTTTGGGGCACTTCCCGGCATCAAAATCAAGCTCATGATAGCTTGTTGGAAATCCCTGGATGTCTGCTATCCAGCCCAAGTGGAATTGCCCAATTTAAAGCTCATTTGCCCCTCTAAAACTTCATTCTCCCACAAGTACTTCTTGCTGCTGAAAAAGGTGGCAGAACGATGATTTTCATGGTGTTTTGGCCCCTTTGATCATCCAGAACTTGGTGAAATGCTTTGGTCCTACTGGAGCATGCATAACTTACCATGAAAAACCCAAAAATATAAAGTTTTCCTCCAGCAAGTGTCCCAATCATAAGCAAGCGCGTCGACGCGCTACGCGTTGGGCTGAAAAACCTGTTTTGAGACCAAAATTTTCCAAAATGACAAAAAATTCTTCAAATTTGCTCAAATTTGGAGCGAAGATCCTCCATCATGTATCATGCACAGCCAACGAAGCCTCGGCCAAAATCCGGAGTGGATCAGGCCTCTTCCGCCGTTTTAGTGCTCTGCTCAACCTCCTCTTCAGAATCTTCATTTTTGCCTTGCAGACGTGCATGCGGGCCCAATAATGACCTTTCATGTGACAAAGCATGTCTTTGTCTCTATTGGCCTTTGCCAAAAATTTCTCCAGATGAATGTTAACATGCGTGAGGCAAGAATCTCGATCAGCCGGTGTCATATCACCAGGTCTCTTCCGGGCCAATTGTCGATCCTCACGGATTCGCTGCAACTCTAACAGTGTGTGCTCATCCTCTAGCTGTTTGTTACGCTGCTCCAGGTAGTTTATCACCCACTGAGTCCTCTGCAATTTCTCTTTCAGCGTGTCATTCTCGGCCTTTTGCTCCTGGATGATCTCTTTCAGTTTCGAGCTAGGAGAGCTCGCATCAACATCGATGAACGTGAAATCAGTGTCCCGGCCTCCTGAAGGGCCCTCATCATGCATGGGCCTCTTTCCCCTGTCCTGAAACTGTACCTGTGCTGAAGAAGAAGGCGAGACCCCTTCCACATCATGTGGAGATAATACTCGCTCTGCTGATGGAGTCAACGAGACCCTTTCCACCCCGGGTGGAGATAGTACTCGTCGTGTAGCTGCAAATAAGGCCCTGTGGCCTCGCTGGTATGTCACATACAATGGAGCACTGATATGCTCGATCTCAGGAATGTCAGGCTGGTGTGAAGGCTCTCCCTCATCATGAACTACCTTGGGAAGCGGCTGTGGCGCTGTGAAGAAGTCACGGGAGATGAAATCCTCCCAAGTAATGCCCTGCTGTGTCAACTGATGTACCACTACGATCTTGATCAGCGCGTAATGATATATAATTCTATGCTGCTGTGCTGGGGTCTTCTTCTGTAAAAAAATCATCATCCTCTCTATGTTGCGATACATGAAGTATGGAATGTTCATCATACGTACCCTCATGAAATGCATCAACAAACGGACATGGTACGCATAGAGACGCGAGAATCTGCCCTCGCAACTGAAATACCGAATGATGAGTTTCATCAATGGTGCAAACTCATCCTTCAAGAATCTGAAAGGAAAAACCCTGCTCAAGTGCCTCATAAACCCAGGTTTGATGTATGGCTCATAGTGGAATTTCTCTAACTGCTGACGTTTGTTTCATTCCTCTCCTATATTTGGTATCCCGGTGGCCTGAGCAATAGTCTCTGGTGACAGAATGAAATCTACTCCGGCGAGGTTTACACGGCCATCATGTAAATGTAGAACAAATAGACGAGCTAGTTCATGATGATGCTGGGTTTGTGAAATCATCTCACAGTATTGGAAACATGACTGATGTTGAAAACAATCCATTGCAAGCGGGCAAGCCTGCAATTGAGCCAAAGAAGTAGGCTCCTCCCTGAGATGCTTACCACTTTTGCCACTTTTTTGAGACCTCCGTGGCACATTAATCTCTGCTGTGGAATCACTGTCATACTCCTGTTCATAAATTGAATCCGTCTCTGACATTGTGCTGAAATCAGAATGTTTGAAAAATATATGCTGATATAGGTATAGTGAAGACAAAATTTCAGTGTCTGCTCTAATCCCAAATGTGTCACGTGTGTATCAAGGTGCTATAGGAAAACCATAATGATAAAGGTACTATCAAATGAGTTTGAATGGAAAATAGCCACTCCTTGACTACATGGGGATTTGAAAAGTGAATAGGAATGAGTGTAGTGTAGTGTAGGTCAATAGAAATAGCCCTGGAAGTGTTTGACAAATGTCAATGGAGGATGTGGACAAGTGAAAATGGGACTATGTCATAACATGAATGATGAACAGTGTGAAAATGACAATGACAATAATAATGACAACAGTGATGTAGTAGCAAAGAGAGAGCATGAGGCTAAGGTAAATAATGAGCAGGGACACCACTGAAAATAGATGACACAGGCATATATCAATAGCACAAATTCGGAACCCCCACAATATCACTAACATTCATCTCAAAACCCTAAGAAGTGAATTTGGAAATAAGCATAGGGTTTACATTTCTCCTCATTAAACACTTGTTTCTCCACTTTCAAAACACCATAATCATGTCCAAAATTCACTGAGAAAACATAAAGAACCTACTTGCAAGCAGTTGGAGGCAATTTGGCATGAATCTGGACGAAGGAGCGAAATTTTTTTGGCTCTGAGATTATACGCGTCGCGCACTTACCCAGTGCGCTGCGCGCGGTATGTGCGTAGCGCGCCTGAAAATTTGCACACGCCTGTGAAGCCCAGTGCGTCGCGCGCCTGGTGTGCATAGCGCGCCTCCTCTGTGTGTAGCGCGCACTTCCACCTCCAGTCCACGGCTTTGAAAACACTTCAAACTTGACTTCAACACTCCAACTCGGTTTTGCTTTGGGAAATTTGTGAAAATGATTTGTTTTCAATGCTTTATATGCGTTGTAAAATATCTCATAAAAATCAGATTTGATTTTAATTTGCTCCATAACCCACTTTTTTAATGTTTGGCTTTTTGGCACTTTATCACTTAATGCAATTCTGTCTTTGGCTTTTCACTGTTTTTTCTGAGTCTTGGACTGATGAAATGTCTTGGTTCTTGCAGGGACTTGGCATTTTGGCTTTGGAAAAGATCAGAGGCTGCTTTTGAACTTCTTATAGTGGAACAAATACACAATTATTACAAAAAAAATGAAATTTGACAATTTCTAGTTCCAAAACAGAGTTTTGAACTAGAAATGTCTTCAAATGTTTTTTGAGAATAAAAACGTGAAATAGGAACCTTTTGAAACCAACCTCAAGGCCTGCGGGCTTTTATTACATGTACCAAAAGACTGAAAACCCTAGACTCTAGGACTAAAGGCTCTTTTCGACAAAAATAATCATTTATGACCATGAATGAAGTGACCTGAACTTCAGTGATTTTTTGAGGAATTTTAATTAGCCCTGCAGGTACAAGCATGAGGAAACACAAGACAACCAGACCCTCTCGTCAGTCAATGGCATACCCCTAGCGAAATGCAACGAAGTGGAACGAGCGAGACACCTAAAAATGATATGCAAAAAGCGAAATGATCTCTGACGGAGGGCTGTAAGGACCGACTCTAACATAATGAACAGCATGAAGTGTAATAAACAAAGTAATAAAGACATCACCAATAGTAATAGACTAGGATCCTATGAAATGTGCTTTGATTAATGATGCAAAACCAGTCATGTACATCAGAGCTCAATGGCTGAAATACAAACCAAATCTCTCCTCCCATCCTACTACATACAACTACTCTACTACTCCCTCCCAACATTGTTCTAACAGTCAGAATGAATCCCTCTAACTACAACGGCAGCAGTCGAACAACAACGGCCCAACAAAAACAACAACCTCTACAATTCGTTCTTGGGAATTCTTATAACCGAAAGAGAGCAGAGGAGGTAGGTGAAGCACTGAATGCAATATTAATGCTCAGGAGAGGAAAAGAGCAGAGGCCCATTCTGTATTAACTCTCGGCATTTATCTCTGGTATGGCTTTGATGCACTCTGGTGTTGTAGTACTTTGTAGGCTGTTTGGGAGCCTATGTCAGGTTGAGATTGACCTTTGATATGTTCTTGAAGTCCTTTCTGGTGTTTGGTATCTGTGCTAGCCTTCTGAATAAATGAACTAGATGGAAGGACTCGCAGGCCACTCCATACTCCATTACTGCAACTCTGATAGTCTTAAGAAGCTTCTGTCAGCGTATTTAACTTTCCTGGGCTCGAGGGAGCATGGTGGCCACTGTGGGAAGGGTACAATTCTAAGAGAAGAGTACCCTGCTGAACATTAAACACAGATAGGACTGTTGCATGTGCATTGGTCTTCAAACTGCGCCTCATCCTTTGAATGCGGTGTTAAACATCAATTACATCAATAATAGGCCCTAACCCCATTTGAATCTCTCCTGCTGGTCCGTTGGCAAATGCTGAAATGGCCATCTCTGTGCTATCTGTATAATGGATTAAACTTGTTACAAGCCCAGACAGCGATGGCGGAGAAATGCTGTGGAGGCCTGGAGAAACAGTGGCGGAACAATGAAAATAGTGGAAATGATGAACAAGTGGCGGAAGGGATGGTTAATAGAGTAAAATCAAAAGATTGAATGTTTGGGAGAAATACAAAGAAATGGAAGAAATGTAATGAGATAGACGGGAAAGATTGTACAAGGTGGGACCGGGTACGAAAATCGCAATCGCAATCGGAGCGGGGCGGAGGGCGGAGTGATACAACACAAAACTTGCGATGCGATGAGAAATCCTTTGTAAAACTGAAAATATAACAAATTTCCCGTTTACAGAGGGAAATCCCCTTATTATATGAACCGGCGGAAGAATTATGTGGTGGGACCCAGTAGGTCTAATCGCAATCGGAGATCGGAGCGGGTGGCAATCGCAACACATATTTCAAAAGTTCCGTTTGTGATTGGGAGTGGGGGCGCGATTGAGCACTGACCGTTGGATCTTGAGTCCAGATCAATGGCGGGGAATGCAATCATAGGGGCAGTGCGATCGGGGATCGGAGGGAAGGACTTGCGATTGCGATTGGCAGGGAGTTTGCGATGACCGTCGGATCGGCGGGGAGGATGAACGACCCAGATTTGGTCGGGAGATTTCAATCGGGGCGGCACCATAGGAAGTTGCGATTGCGATCGGACGGGGGTTGCGATTGGCGCTCTACCGTCGGATCGGAACCACAAATCGACGGTGTAAAACATATCGCGGGACTTAATATAATAAACCGATCACATCGGACTTTGTCAATGTAACAAAGGAACTTGACCTCTCGCCGATCTTCCGATTACGATTAGTGCTTGGGACTTAAGCGCTTGGTCCCAACGCCGAGGCATGTCTGGGGAAGTGGTTGGGGCTTTCGGTAAAGGGGCTAAGCCCTATTACAAGGTCGAAAAGTGGGTTTTAGCCCATTTAAATGGAATTTGAAGGCCAAGGAAGGGAGCGATAGAGAGGGAAAGGGGAAAATGGCCAACAAAGAGTAAGGGAAAAATGTAAAGGGGATTTTAGGGAGAATCAAGGGGGTAAAAAGGGAAATACAAAGGGAGACAAGGGGGACTAAAAAAGAGGCTAAGTGGGGGGGGGGGGGAATGAGAGGGAAAAAGAGGCCTTTGAGCATTCCTCCACAAACAAAGAGGCTTTATCATGGAAATCAGGAGAGGGGAATTTATCAAAGGACACCAGGCCAAAGAGGCTTCAAGGATGATGTGTTTTTAGAGGAAATGCATTCCTTGAAGGCTCAAAAACATTTTAGCCCCCTATTTGCTTGTCAAAAATTTATGGGGGGCTAAAAACGCCCACTCCAAAACTTCAAAATTTTAGTTTTTTCCACACTTAGGTATTTTTTTGGTTAGGGCGAGGCATAAAGGTAATTAAATGAATTTAGGTCTAGGCCTACACATGGAACACCATAAGAAACTCAAAAATCATGCAACAAGCAACCCCCTCAAAGCTTTGGATATGTACATCCCTCCATTCAGGATAGTCATCAATTCATTTTCACATACATTCGCATACATCTATAATTCACACAATTATGTATACATGCACAAGTTTTTATGAAAAAAGGTTGTTAAATTATGCTTATAGGTGGTTTCCAAGCTTTGGATTGAACTCAAATTGTTAACACTATATCCACTTCCATTGATGTTGCATACATGTTGTCATTTCAAATAGAGGGTGTGTACAAGGTGGTGGAAACTCAACAACTTTGGGATGATAGGCACCTTATATTAGTGGAAATGATAACTTGTAATGGTATGATTGTGCTTTGTCAAAGAGTTTGAAGTGTAGTATCTAAAATAGGAATCAAATTTCCCAAAATAAATAAATTAATTATGTCTATAAATAAAAACTTTCAAATGAAATTATGTTGGCAAGTGATTCCCCCGATGAGGGTGACCAAGCATGCATAAACCTATCACATAAGAGGTCATTTGGGCCTTCCCCTCCTCCATGCGCTCATTAAAACCTCGATCATGTGTCATCCCTACATTCAATTCCCTCGCACGATAATCTATCTCGTACATTCAGTTGTTAAATTCAAAATTTGGTGAGTGTTTTTCTCTGGTGTGGAATTTTGGGCAATGAATTTAGGTCAGGAGTAGAATAGATGTGTGTGTGATAGGTTCCATGGTGGCTCATTGGGGTCTCAAACTTGGTTGAGTGGTGAAGTGAAAGCTAGTTTTATTTCGGTTTGGGTTGGTTTTGACCTTCTGGAATGTCCCTGGGATCCAAGCACTTGAGCAGACGGGGCATCGAGTCAACTCCACACCATTTTCTGGATATCCCTCCAAAGGCCCTCACTAAGAAGACAAAAGCTCTTGGAACTCCCTTATATTGTGTGGGGTAAGGTATTTGTGTTAATAATTTCTTCGTCATGTCATTGTAGTTGGAGGGTTATGTCACTGTGTTTTTGTGGTCGCCCCGTTGTCAGCTCCCTGTAGGAAATTCCATCTAGTTTTTACTTGTATGGGCGTGCTACCCCAATCTCTGGTATGTGTTGTTGGTGGCGTAGGTGCCTATTCTGGGTCAATGTTACTGAATTTTTCTCTCTGCGTAATTGGGTCTGTGAAGTCTATTTTAGTGGGTCAATTGGGCGGTGGGCAGTTTATGCCTTGCACAAATCTTTGGTTTGGGCAAACACTTTCCCTTCCTATTTCAAAATTCATGGGTTTGGGGTTCTGGTGTGCAGCCATTCGAGGCATCAGGTTCTTGGTCTTGGTTATTGTAATTTTTCTTACAGGTTTTGTGAAGGTTTTCCCTTGACCTTCCCTCTCATTCAGTTTTCAACTCCTGCCAAATTCGATATGCCTAGTGGACGGGGTCAGTGCCGCCAAATGGGGGGTCAACATTTCCATGCAGGGCATCCCGAGCTAGGCCATAGTTCATCCTCTGCCAACTCGAAAAGTTGAGAAACCGAGGATCTTGCAATTATCTCTCCAACTCACTTTCCAAGTCACATAGTGGCTCCTGCTACCATGGAGTCTGTTACAGAGAAGCTTCAGAATATCCAAATCAATATAGACATTATCAAGGACCACATGTATGAATATATCAACGAAATTGTGGCCTATATTAATGATATCCAATATAGTAAAAATGAAATCTTGAAACAATTGGGCCACCTTCATAGCCTGGAAACGCGAGTGGAACACATTGATTTCCATATGCATGATCGTGTTGATTATTTTGCAGCTCCCCCTGTACTACCCCCCCATCCCCCTCGATATGTTGTTGTCAGTTTTGGTCTCCTTTTTGTTTACTCCTCATATGCTATGGCTACAATGTCTCCTGGAAATAATGAATGTATATTGTCTTCTATGGTATTCTCCAGCCCACAATCTCAACAAGTCTAGTCAGAATGAGAGAAAGGAGATTGTTGAAATTGATTTTGTAAGGTATGTTTTCCTAAAAATCTAATAAATTTTTTTTTTAGTGATAAAAAAAATGTTGACAAGTGATTATATTTTATAAATAGTATTATAACTTTGATAAATATCAAAAATCATTTAAATATATCAAATAAATAAGTTACATGACTATTAAAATAAATTAAAAATTCAATTTAAAATATTATATTAAAAAATTTGATTATGAAGTAGGTTTATTAAGTTGAATATTTATTTCTACTAATCTAAATTCAACTCTCCTAAATAACATGATAAGCTTTGTTATAATTGATTTTCAATAGTCTCTCCAAGATTATGAAAACATGTATATCCAATAGTTAACACACATTAATTGCATGCAAAGAAGAAAACATGTATATCCAATCGTTAACACACATTAATTCGATGCAAAGAATAAGGACGTTGGTGGCACTTTTCTAGAGAATGACTTTTTCCCATATATAGAACACAATGGAATTGTGGATGCTCTTTCAAATTTGGGCACATAATTCAAATTTGGGCACATATATCACCCTAGAGAGATTATATGTTCTGCTTTCCATAATGACATTACGCATCGGAGGGAAAATATTCTACTCATAAATTTTCTCTCACATGTGGGAGATTAATTGCTTGCCATACTACTCAAATTTGGGACTTGTTGCTATAATACATTGAATATTGTATTAGTTTTGACATATTAGATACATTTTGGTTACATATTATTAGACGTGATATTTTATTTGAGAATATTAGTATTTATCAGATGATAATAAATTGTATTAAATGTCATATTTTGGATATGTATTTGGATATGATTACAGATTAATTGCTATATGTAAACAACTTGTTATCTAATATAAAAAAATCTTATTTTTTCTTTCATGAAAAAATGTATTAATAAATAAAATATTGTGTAAATATATAATTTATATTTGAAAAAAAATATTATATATATATAAAATAATTAAAAAAATAAAAATATATAATTTTCTTTTTCTTTATCAAGATGAAAAAAACCAACAACCTTTATAATAATAAAAGTTATTATATATATTGAAAAGAGTTGTATTTTTACCACAAATAAAATCAGTATATAGCCTAATAAGAGATTATTGTTTTCACATCTCACCACGCATACTACCTACATATTACATTCAAAATATATACCACTTCAGAGTTTCCCATGAACATTAGATATCCATCAAAATACCACTTCAGACCCTACTACCGATTACTTCTGAGTCAGTTACACCAATCAATTTGATCCAAAGGGCAAAGAAAACTTCACCAATGGACAAAAATACCATTCAATACCATCTCAGGGGTTGAATGATCGGATTGCAAAGAGATTGGTCTCAGAACAAAAAAAAACCATATGATATATGCAATCTACATAGACCTCGATAAAAGAACAAAGTAAAGATATCTATCATCACAATATCCTTATAACAAAATATACGACGGAAATTCTATAACAGCGTTCTGGAACTGTGGTAATGCTCATGTTTTGTTGCCTGCCAAAGCTGACTGTTTATCCTTCATTCAATGCAACGCACAACCATTTCCGCGTCACCCTATCTCTTTAATAATATAAAGGGAACAAAATTGGTTGGCCAGCAAACCTCATGAAAATACCGCTACCTTGTCTAAGTGAGTACAGGTACCTCAATCGTTTGTTACCTCCTAAAAAACTGGTTAGTTCCATCACTCAAGCCTCCATTAGTGACAACAAAAACCAGGCATTTATTAATAACTGTTGTGGGAAAACAAGGAAACACACAATATAATAGGAGAAATGTAACTAAAATTGAACAACTGAAAGATAAATCATTTAGCAACTTTATTGATGAAATTCTTCATGTCTACAAGCCTCTCGGGCCATCTCTTTTAACTTAGTCTATTTCTTTATTACAACCATATTTCGTTATTCAACCTACATTTTAGTTATTCTAACTACATAGGTAAATTTACAATATTCGTTGTCACATTTTTAACAAACTCCACCTTGACAACAAATTGTCCATTCATCATCTTTTCTGCAAGCCGAGAGAAGCAAGACACCATCTCAGCTTCTCTATTGTAACTGGCTTCGTGAATATATTTGCATTACATGTCTCACAAAGTGATACCTTACATCGATGTGCTTGGTCTTACTGTGATAGGCTAGATTTGTAGCCAAATGAATAGCGCTCTGACTGTCACAAAACACATTCACTTTCTTCTGCATCCTTCCAATCTCATCAAGCAGACCTTTTAACCAGATTGCCTCTTTACAGGAATCTGAAGCAGCTATATACTCTGCTTCAGTAGTGGACAAAGCAATTGTCTCTTGAAGCTTTGACATCCAATTGATTATTCCACCTGCAAGAGTAAAAACATAACCTGTAGTAGACCTCATTTTTTCCAAATCACCTGCATAATCAGCATCCACATATCCGCAGACTGTACCTTCATGACCATCAAAGCTGATGCAATGGTCACTTGTGCCTCTCAAATACCGAAGCACCCATTTCACTGCTCGCCAATGTTCTTCCCCTAGATTTTCCATGAACCTGCTGACAACTCCAACTGCATGTGAAATGTCAGGTCTTGTAGATACCATCGCATACATTAGGTTGCCTACCGCATTTGCATATGGTACACGAGACATATACTGCTTTTCTTCATTAGTTCTAGGACTTAAATCCGAAAAAAGCTTAAAATGGGAAGCTAATGGAACATTAACAGGTTTCACATTGTTCACACCGAAATTTTCAAGTATTTTCTCCACATACTTCTGTTGTGATAACCAAATCTTACCATTCTTCCTGTCTCTATGTATCTCCATGCCCAAGATATGTTTTTCCGCTCCAAGATCCTTCATTTCCAACGTCCTAGACAGCTGAGCCTTTAACCTGCTGATTTCTTCCATGCTTTTGCTTGCAATAAGCATATCATCAACATACAACACCAAGATAATGAATATGCCATTGAAAATTTTGAAGTATACACAATGATCATACTCACTTCTGATAAAATTCTGGCTCATCATGAAGGAATAAAACTTCTTGTACCATTGCCTGGGCGACTGCCTCAGGCCATACAATGATTTCCTGAGCTTGCAAACTAATCTTCTGTTGTGACCTTGTACAAAACCTTCTGGCTGATCCATATATATCTCTTCATCCAAATCACCATGAAGAAAGGTTGTTTTAACATCTAACTGTTCTAACTCAAGGTGAAGTAAAGCAGTTAGTGCTAACACAATACGAATAGAAACAAGTTTAACTACTGGTGAAAATATCTCATGAAAGTCAATACCTTCAACCTGAGAATACCCTTTTGAAACCAGTCTCACCTTATACCTTTCGATACTTCCATCAACTTTTCTCTTCAACTTGAAGACCCATTTGCACCCAACAATGCTTCTCCCTTTAGGAAGTTCTACAAGATCCCAGGTATTATTCTTGGCTAAGGAGTCCATTTCTTCTTCCATAGCCTTTTTCCATATCTTTCTATCTGCATCATCAACTGCTTCCTGATAACAAGATGGTTCCCCATCTTCAGTAATCAATGCAAATGATGAAGCAAAGTCTTCATACCTTTTGGGTGTTCTTCTTTCCCTTGTAGACCTTCTTAGAGTGACTGGTTTGCTGACTAGATTCTGGAATTTCTCTAGTTTCCTCTACTTCTCCACCTTTTTCAGAAGTCTCTCCTTCCTTTCGACTTTTTGGAAAAGGTACAGTCTCCAATTGAATCTGCTGACCTGGCAATACCTGCTTTTGTTCAATTTTTTCAACATCTGATTTTAAAAGAGATGATTCATCAAATTTTACATCTCAACTAATGACTATCTTCCGTGAAGTATGATCCCACAACCTATATCCCTTCACTGAATAATCATATCCAACAAAGACACAACATTTTGATTTTGGATCTAATTTTGAACGTTGATTTCTAGGAATAAATCAAATCTTACATCTCTACTAATAACTATCTTTCGTGAAGTAGGATCCCACAACCTATATCCCTTCACTGAATAATCATATCCAACAAAGACACAACATTTTGATTTTGGATCTAATTTTGAACGTTGATTTCTAGGAATAAGAACATAGGCATCACAACCAAAAATCTTCAAATGTGAATAATCACAAGACTGACCCAACCAAACTTCTTCAAGAATTTGACAGTCTATTGCAACCGAAGGTGATCTGTTAACTAAATAAAAAGCAGTAGATATTGCTTTTGCCCACAACTCCTTTTTCAGATTAGCATTACTAATCATGCTTCTGGCTCTTTCCATAAGAGTCTGATTCATCTGTTCAACAACACCATTATGCTAAGGATTATAAACAGCAGTTTTATGTCTAACTATCCCTTCATCCTTACAAAATTGTTCAAATTCTAAAGAGGTAAATTCACCGCCATTGTCACTTCTTAAACATTTGATTGATTTGCCTGTTTTCTTTTCCACCATTGTTTTAAATTGTTTAAACACATTAAACACATCAGCTTTCTTTTTCAACATATAGACCCAAAATTTTCTGGAGAAATCATCAATAAAAGTTAAAAAATACAAGGCACCTCCATAGGACACAGTAGGAGATGGTCCCCACAGATCAGAATGAATATAGTCCAAAATCTGCTTGCTATTATGATTGCCAAACTTGAATCTTTGTTTACATTGTTTGCCAAACACACAATATTTACAAAAATCCAACTTCAAGGATTTCAAATCAGGAAGTAGCTTGCGGTTCATCAGTACCTGAAGACATTTCTCGCTCATGTGACCCAACCGTTGATGCCATAGACGAGAACCTTCTTCTGCTTTATCTGACACGATCGCTGCTTCACTAACTTGAGTACTTCCCTTGAGTCTGTACAAGTTTCCAACCTTTTCAGCCTTCATAACAACCAAGGCTCCTTTCGAGACTTTCAGCACTCCATTCTGACCTGTAAACTTATAACCATGCAAATCCAAAAATCCCAAGGAAATCAAGTTTTTCTTTAGATCAGGGACATGCCTAACATCATATAAGGTTTTAATTATACCATCATACATTTTAATTTTCACATTTCCAATCCCAACAGTCTGACAAGATGCATTATTTCCCATGAAAACAGAATTACCATCTACAGTTTCATATGATGAAAACCAATTTCGGTGCGGACTCATATGATGAGAAGCACCAGAGTCTAATAGCCAATAGTCAGCATCTTGTGAGATATTACATACAGGGAGTGCTTCAGCAATTAAAACCTCATCATCCATACCTGAATCGACCTGATTTGCTTCCTTGTTGTTTTCCACCTCCTTTCGTTTCCAGAAATCATTTTTGAGATGTCCCTGTTTGTTGCAGTACCAGCATTTTGCTTTACTCTTCTTGCCGCCCTTTGACTTCGATCTGGAAGAACCTCTTGTTTTCTCCCCCTATTCCTTTGAGCGACCTCTAGCTACCATGGCTTCAGGTGCAGAAGTCTCAATGCTAGATTGTCTTCGTACCTCTTCAGATAAGAGAGCACCCATGACAGATTCAAATTTTAATGAATTGGCAGTGCTCAAACTGACTGAGGTCACGAAGTGATCCCATGACTCAGGCAGGGAACACAACAAGGTTATTGCCTTGTCTTCTTCCTCCATCTTTACTTCCATATCGGACAACTGACAAATAAGCGTATTAAAAACATTCAAGTGATCTGCAATTTTCATACCCTCCTTCATCCGAAGGCTGTACAGTTGTCTCTTTAAATAGATTCTGTTAGTCAAATATTTTTTCATATAGAGAGTTTCCAATTTCTTCCACAACCTTGCGGTTGTACTCTCTCCAACAATATTGAAGAGTACTTCGTCTGCCAAACATAACCGAATGGTACTGAGAGCTCGGGCATCCAAGTCCTCCCAGTATGAATTTGGCATGCTTGCTGGTTTTTTAGCTACCCCATCTAATGCCTTGTGCAACCCTTGTTGTACCAGCAAATCCCTAACCTTCAGTTTCCACAGGGAAAAATTGTTTTTCCTGGTGAATTTCTCCACCTCAAATCTTTCATTTTTCATTTTCGCCATTTCTCCCTCCTAGGGTTTTTGATTTCCCTTCTTCTAAAATTTCCCCTCTTCTTCTAGGATTTCAAGATTTCCCTTTCTACTTCTAGGGTTTCAAGGGTTTCGAATCTTTTCTTTCTCCTACTACTTTAAATAGAAATAAAGATTACAATTTCTATTTTTTCCTTTCACTTAATCAATTCTTTTGAAAACAATATTTCTGTACCAAAAAAATACTTTTTCTCAAGCTGAGCCCCCTTTTAAAAAAATAAATGCTGTTCAAACCCTTTTCAACAATTGTTCAAATCCTTTTCAACTAATGTTGTTTTCCTGACTTGAAATACTGTTTAAAAAAAAAACAAAGTTCAAACCCTTTTCAACAACTGTTCAAATCCTTTTCAACTAATGTTGATTTCCTGACTTGAAATACTATTTAAAAAAAAAACAAAGAAATGTTCTGTTTAAAATAGTAAATTCCTTCTCCTTTTTTTTATAAAAATTATCCGACTTTTGAGCGGCCAGGGACAGCGGATAGGGACAGCGGATGGCGGCAGTTTCTCTTCACCCTCTGCAAACTCCTCCAATTCCTTCAATAACAACGGATCAGTCTTCTTTCCTACCAATAAAGCGGATTGTAACTTAGTATACGACTTGCATTTGCATAGCTGGACTCTGCAGGCAGAAAAACTTTTCCCACAATTGACTTCTCTCCACTCGACACAGATTTCTCAAAAAAGAACTGCTCCTACAGCGCTTGCTTTGCCCACAGAAGACTTCTCTTGAACCTCTCTCACAACGGACTTGATATTGGGCAACTCAAGCAAAAAACTTCGATGAGAGCGAAACCCTCGGCAACTCCAAAACGGTCTTCTCTCTCGATGAGCGATTTTCTTGATTCTCTATCGACGACTCTTCACCTCTACTCGACGGCTTCTCTGCCTATGTCTGCAATCTCTCAAGAGGCGGATTTCAGATTCCACAGTTGACAACTTCAAAGAGCTCTCCTGCTCGTCGACGGTGGATTCTTGATAGTATTCTCCAGCGGGAATAGATTAAGACGGACACTTCACTATGTCGGTCACGTTTTGATGAAAAAAACAAAAACTCTCCGGAATTATATTCAAGGCTCTGATACCACTTGTTGTGGGAAAACAAGGAAACACACAAGATAATAGGAGAAATGTAACTGAAATTGAACAACTGAAAGATAAATCACTTAGCAACTTTATTGATGAAATTCTCCGTGTCTACAAGCCTCTCGGGTCATCTCTTTTAACTTATTCTATTTCGTTATTACAACCATATTTCGTTATTCAACCTACATTTTAGTTATTCTAACTACATAGGTAAATTTACAATATTCGTTGTCACATTTTTAACAATAACTCCGCATATTGCCAAGAAGGAAACAAGCTTCTAGCCAACTCGCTCTTGACATTCGTGTGATTCCCTTAAAGCCCTAAGCCTAGACCAACCTAGAAAAATCAATATAGAACCAGCAACAATAATGGAAAATGAGAAAAAAATGGAATCCAAATACCCAAACTCTACAAGTGTAGACCAACCCGCTCCTTCAATGCATGCATCTCTATGCAATGCTAAGTAAATAGTGGCTACTCATCACACTACTCGAGCTTCAAGTCAAGCTCCTTTAGTGTCCTTTCACACTCCATATTCAAGTGTCAATAATTCTCAAGCCTCCAAGCCCATCACTATATTAAATAGCTATGATGCCATTTCAATGATGGAAATTATTGCCCTATTAATTAAACAACTCGCAATTATCTTCCTGGTCAAAGCACCTAATATTTTAGATTAGCAAATGGAATTTCCCTCAATAGAAGATGATACAAGGTTTTTGAAATGAAATTGATATATTTTTAATTTTCAACAAAAAGTCAAGATTTTAATGGGGTTATCATTGGGAAATAACTCAATGATAACTTGAATAGAGAGAGAAAGAAGAAGATGTAGAGGAAGAAATACAACCCAAAAAAGTAGGAAGGAAACAGTGCAGGAAAAGAAGAAGAATAAACAAATAAGGATAAACTATTGGGTAGTGAGACAATCCTTGAAAACTTGTTGGGAATTAGATTAAAAATGTATTAGGTCAAAAGCCCAAAGTCTTGGGAACCACGACAAATAATGAATATTTTTTGGAGATGCATGACCTAACATGTTTAAAGGGGAAGCTCTAATATTTGATCACTATTGAGAAGCCAACTGTCCTCTTCGTCCATGAGACTAAGCTAGAGGATGTCAATATGCTTAAAATAAACTTAAAGTAATGGAAAATAATTAAGTGCATATTAGTTACTTAAGAGGTGCATCAAGAGGAATATGTACTCTATAGGACAACTCCATTTTCCAATTGGAATATTCCCATCAAATATAGTGTTGAGTCATGACTTGCTTCATTCATGAATCCATACAAAAAATTCCACATTCTCAATGTTTAAATGCATGCACTTTATAAAGAAAAATAAGATTGCTAGCATTCTTTGCAAGCACTATAAGATATAGAGTTCATAAGGAATCACATCATGACTAGAGATTTCAAATGGTACAAAACAACAAAGGATAAGGAGGTAGCATTTTTAGGTACCCCTTTTGAGAGAGCATGGACGATCTCATAATAGACTATGACTTAGTGATCTAACCTAGTTAAAGGAAAGTATATGTGGTAGAATAAAAAATCTAGAATCAAGTTATATAGCTACCAAACGAGATTGCTTTCTCATCCATAATTATCTCTTCTTAACCAACCAAATTATAACTTCCAATATCATCCCATTTGTTATATTTGATGGCAATCCAATTTCCCTAATTTTCTATCATTCCTAGTACTTTGGGCCTCTCCTTTGAAGTTTTGATTGCTTTAGCTTCATTAAAAAAACAAGCCAAGGATAATCATTTCATATTAATGGAGAAAACCTATGACTAGATGCCAAACCTTTGTTTTGGCCCATAGAAACTAAAAACAATCAAATTTTCCCTAAATGAATGGGACAAATCATCCTATATCTCTAGCTCAAAAGAGAAATTAATTATGAACTTAGCTTTAAGCTCTTTAGATCAAAATGGAAAAAAAAAAAACAAAGTCACTAAGCTGAATCCAAATGGAAAAGAAAGATATTTGTAGAAAACTTCACAAAGCTAGTAGGAAAGAAGAGCACATGTGGCACTTAAAAACTTAGAGCTTGTGGTTTCATTCCAAGGATAAAAATATATACTTTAACCATCAACAAGCCAAAGAGAGAATTTAGAATTTTTTTTAAGGAGATATCACTTGCTAATGGAACACGCTTGAGTATTTTCTAGCCATTAAAGATATTGGTTGTGCCTCACCTTGAGACTCTTTATATTCAAGAGCAAGAGGTCGATACTACTTTTATACAATAAATGTTGGACAATATTCCTAGTATCATCTCTAAAGTAGAGAATGATGAGCTTGTCAAAGTGATAGAGGAAGACAAAATCATAAAAATAATGTGGGGCCTTGATCTTGACAAAGTTCTAATGCCATATGGGTTTACTATTCATATTTTTTTGCATGATCATCCATTATTAAAAGCTATCTAAAACACATGTTTCTTCACATTTAGGAAAAACATAAGATAGGGGCTTGCACCGACCCTTCCTTCTTAGCTCTCATACCAAAATAATCAAATCTTTCATCGTGATCTAGATTCCATTCAATATCTTTTTGCAACTTCTAATACAAATTTTTGATTAATATAATGGAAAATGCTCTCAAAATGATCCTCTCAAAGATTATCTTTGACAATTAGGATAGTTTTAAATGCAAAAAATATATATATATAAATAATATACTTATGGTTAACTATGGTCCAAGAGGAAGAACATTCCATTAAGGTGAATAAAGAAAAAGGATGATAATTGAAATAAATATGGTCAATGCATTTGACTAGGTCATATATTCCTTTATTTGTGTTTTCCTTCACAAATTTGGATATAATGATAATTTTTTGCAAAGGATTAAAGCTTATATGGATGATCCTAGGATTTCACCCTAATAAATGAGATACACACTAAATTATTTAAAAGCAATAAAGGTCTAAGAGATCATTCCCCCTCTACGTTATTATACATCATAATGGTGGAACCTTTGAGCATAAAGTTAGAATTTGTTTCTAGAAGGGTAAAAAAGATAAACCATTAACAATGTAGTTACCAACTTAATGAGAAATTTGACCTCAAAACGAGTGACTCTTGCCCAAAAAAAAACATATTTTTTAATCAAAACCACTAATCAACGTCTAAATCAAAAAGTAGTACCTATTTTTCTCATGCGGCTAAAATTGTGACTTTTTGAAATTGCAACCTTTACAATGAATACCATTATGAACAAGATCCATTAAATTGACCCTTGAACTGAAAATTGATGCTTCTAGTGTCACCAATTTTATTTTTGTGAGTTAGATTTATGATATAATTAAACCAGTGGCCTTGACGACTAGTATAAATACAAAAGAAAACTTTAAAATAGGCTCATAGCTTGATAGTTATTATTGTTACAAACATATATAATTCAAACAAGTTTCACTATTGTGAACAAAAACATAAACACTTAAAAGACATGTTTTAATAGATTTTTTTAATTTATGGATTAAAATATGGGCTCAAAAAGGAAAACCAGCATTATTTAAAAGAAAATTTAATAAAATGTCTTTTTTTTTAAAGTTTACTGTAATATCTCTTTTTGTAATCTCAGTTGATATTGTAATTGTAATTAATTATTCTATTGATCCTTGTATGTGCATGCAAATGTAAACATAAAAAGAATTGGCAAAAGAAAAATAATTGTAATTACAATTGAAATAGTAATTGATGAAGTGGTGAAGCCTTGATATGATACGAACCATGAGAATTCATGATGAGGAGGGAAGTTAACAAAGGGAATTGGAAGGTTAATATTTTACAATGGGTTGGTTGAGCCAAATGATCATAAAAATCAAGATTGTCAGCCTTTCCTAAGAAAACATCTAATGGGAAGGTGCAATAATAATTTCCCTTAAGTGTGAGAGGAATGGGTAGTAGTACCATAATTACTCAAGGGTATGGGTAGTGTACCATTGAATATCAGTTATGAGAGGAGTGGGAAGTAGTACCATAACTAATCAAGGGTATGGGAAGCATAGAAATTATCAACATGGGAAGAGATGACAAAAATCCTATCAAGGAAGAAAATGGAGGAAGCTAACTCATGGAGGATAAAGAAGAGTATAACACAAGAGCAAGAGGAAGGAAGCGGGGAAAAGTATAGTGCAAGGGGGAATAAAGGAATAAGGGACTATCAATCATGGAGGATGAAATGAGGGCGAGTGTGAAGTAAAAATGAAAGATAGATAAGGAAAGGCATATTCCTTTTCTAGGAGAGAAGAATATAGATGAGTGGAGGCTCTCATACAAACCACGAAGAAAACCCCATGGATGAATCCTAACCATGGGATGTCTAAGAGTGAGATCAATGAGTGAGTATGTTTCCTAAGCCAAAGTGTCGAATGGATTACTGACGTATTGTAGTTGTTATGCTCTAAGGCACCATAAAAAGTCATCGAGGGGCTCTTAATTGAGTGAAAGACTCTCCTTATGTTGTGAAGGCCCCATAATGGCCACCTTGTGAATGAGAACAAGCCCTGGCTCTACATGAAGTCAAAATACTTCATATTGACCTCTAAGTGGATGAAGGAGAGTGTATTTCCTCCTTACAACCATAGGTAGCTTGAGATTAGGTGTTTGTTGGGTAGAGTAGTTGAGAAATCACACAGAGTAGCTAGGTGGAACTTTGGGATTGGTGTGATCTAAAATTAATTGATGAGTTAAGTTGATGAAGGAGAATGACCTTCATGAATGCATCATATAAATTTGTTGAGTAAAACTTCCCTCATTGTTTCTTGGTCTAGCTTGGGGGTGGACATCTCCAAGAAATATGGTAGTGCATTTGAGCCTACGGTGGATTGGAATGTGTCTCACCCTTCATTAGTTGCAGGAGACAAGATCTTAATCAGATAAGCATTGTTGTGGACTTCATCTTTGTAATGTAAAGTATCTTAATGAGAAAGAAAGGATCATTGCTTAAATGTATTTTGTTTATGTACTCTTTTTCTTAATGGTAAATATGGTCTATATAATATTTATTTAGGATATACATAGTAAAATTAGCTAAAATGGTTGTATAGTACTTAAATTCCCCATATTCAATATTTAATATATATCTTTTTCATGCCTTTCATGTTATGGATAGGAAGTAAATGGAACATTAAGCATGGGACTGAAGGACTTCTAGTCCCAACCATAGCTGGTGTTCATGGCATGTCATTAGAAAGACTAGAGAAGCTCTAGGCTAGTTGAAGTAGTATAAGGGTGATCCGGATTTTATGCAGGAACGCAAAAAAATATAGAAATAACCATGAACATAGAGATGCAGCGGAAATAATGCTTCATTTCATTAATATCAAATAACAGAAATATGCTTACAGGCATAATGGAAATAAAATAGCTAGGGTGCTGGTAGCAAATCTGTGAGAAGAGATGTGATGGCTACAGACCTCTGAACTGTGTTACAATGAGGCTCGAGGGCCTATTTATTGTTGAGAAACAATGTAGAATCTGAAACGTCCAAAAACCTAACCGTAGGAGATGAGGCGCCACCCGTTTGGGTAAATTGGTGGTTCAACTTCCCGGGGGCATAACTTTGGCACCCGATCTCCATTTGACGCGCTCAATAGCTCGTTAGAAAGATCTATCCGAGGACTTCAATTTTTGAATGAGCAACATCGGTCCATGGACCCAAGTTGCTCTCCGTTTTCCCAAAAAATGTCGTTTAGGGCCTCAAAACGGCTCCGGAAGTTCAGGACCCGAAAAACTGCTAAAAATAGTAAGTTTTGTTGCAACTTGAAAATTGAAAGAACTGAAGATGGGGGTTCAAATGGAATTGGTGGGTGGCCACCAATATCCACCTGGATCATTAAGCCCCCAAAACGGCTCCGAGAGTGGAGGACCCGAAAACCTGCTAAAAATAGTAAGTTGTGCTGAATGTGAAAATTTGCAAGAATTGATGGTGCTGGTCCAAATGGAATAGGTGGGTGGCCACCGATATCCACCTGGATCATTCCTCCCTCCTTAGGAAGCAATGGTCCCCATTGCGTTGAGATCCTCCATGAGATGAGGCAAATTATGTTGAACTGAGTATTAGATGTGTTGAAGATGTCATGGACCTGCGGGTGGACATGCTGGATGTGTTTAGTAAATTTGGTTTCTTTATCAGCCTCATACAGTACATGTTTGGATTCTGTATGTGTAGTTGCGGGATGTATGGCAACATCAGGTGGTGGTGCATTGGGAGTCAGATCAATGGAGTGCTTGTCCTGACAGTGTAGAGGAACCTCTATGAGTGAGGAGAAATTGTCATTGTATTCCTCCATGACTTTGTCCATCTGCTGCAGCCGTGAAAGGGAGCCCTGTTTCGAGGTTGTGGCCACAATATTCTTCTTTCCCTGGGAGTGAGTCGTAAGGAAAATGAATTTCCTGGTCTGGGAAACAATCTTACTACATTGTTTTGCAGTAGTCAAAGAGATGGCAGGAGGCGGTACTACCTCTGGTATCCTGTACAAGTTATTTCCCAAAGTAATAATAACAGCACGAGGCCTAGACTCATACACAGCATGTCGCCTCCACAAGTATGGT
Source organism: Pinus albicaulis (assembly GCA_034641835.2). Taxonomy (NCBI): domain Eukaryota; kingdom Viridiplantae; phylum Streptophyta; class Pinopsida; order Pinales; family Pinaceae; genus Pinus; species Pinus albicaulis. The sequence continues at coordinate 1,130,446,766 of CM076574.1, forward strand.
TGGCCCAATAATACATCAGCTACATCAAGAGGAGCAACATCACACAATACCTCATCCGTGAATGGCTTGATACTGTATGGAAGTCGGCACTGCTGGCGGATGCGGAGATCTCTCCCTGGGTGGAGCCACCCGATGGTATACGGCTGCGGGTGTGATATGGTTGGTAGGTCGAGCCGCTTCACGACGTCTGCTGAAATGAGGTTATTTTGGCTTCCGCTATCGACGAGAAACTGCAGCGGAGAACCCTTCACCCACATCTGCGACTGGAAGAGGCGCTCCCCCTCCTCTGGATCCTCTGGACCCTCCTTCTGGATCTTGGTGGTGGCAACAATGGCACTGGGATCCGCATCAATGATTTGCTTCCCTTTGTCATTGCCTTTGTCTGGTTATAACTCAGGATCAGAAAATGCTTCTGATTCGGGTGCCTTTAGTTCAACCACCAAAGACTGTTTGGCCCGACACTCGTTTGTGCTGTGAGTGGGGCTGTTATGAAATTCACACCACTTCCCTGTGTCCTTCTTTGGATTTGTGGTGTTGTTCTGAGTCGCATTGCTTTGGCCTTGCCCCTTGTTCTTCGGTTCGGGGGCCCCTTTCGGATTTGCAGATCCAAAGTCTCGCTTCTTCTGCTTAAATTTTTGCTCGATCTTGGCGGCATAGCGATATGCCGTGCCAAGCGATGTAATGTCGAGGAACTCCATTTCCTCTTGAATGTGTTTGTGTAGACAACCACGGTACTTGAGCACCAAATGTCTCTCTGAATCTTTAATACCCAACTTTGTGCGCAGGGTATGGAACAGATTCGTCAGTTCGTGCACATCTTGATCCTTTTGTTGTCGCAGCGTGGTCCATTGGATGTATTTGTCCTCATAGCTCCCCACGGGGTAATATTGTTCCTTGATGTCGTCTCGGAACGAATTCCAAGTGGGTGTGGTCGAGAACAGAGAGGGTTCCCCTTGGCCCTCTTGCTCACGGTAGGTTTCCCACCAGTCTTTGACATGGGGGGCGGCTTTGAGGAGTGCAAAAATAATCTTTTCTCGGTCAGAGAAGTCATGGACCAAGAAATACCCTTCCAACAAATTTAACCATTTGTCTACAGCGTCTGCATCTATTTTTCCTTCAAATATAGGAATGTCAAAGTTTACCTGTACCTTGAAGGGAGTGGCGCCTCCAGAGTGGCTGTTGGATGCGGATGCGCCATATGTGGGCAGTCGTTGAAGGATTTGAGCAAAGTTATCCATCATCACGTTCCTTTGTTTCTCGAGAGCCTCCTCGAGCGGTATTTTGATAGGATCTCCTGCTCCCTCGTCTTTCTTTTCTTCCGCCATGGGAGGTCGTCGGGGTTTGCGAGGCTGATCTTGCAAGGGTTCAACCAGATCGAGCCCTAACTCCTTATACCCTGACCGCGTTGGGGACATGCAAAGAAAAACAAAGAAAGAGCAGACCCGCTCTGATACCACTGATCCGGATTTTATGCAGGAACGCAAAAAAATATAGAAATAACCATGAACATAGAGATGCAGCGGAAATAATGCTTCATTTCATTAATATCAAATAACAGAAATATGCTTACAGACATAATGGAAATAAAATAGCTAGGGTGCTGGTAGCGAATCTCTGAGAAGAGATGTGATGGCTCCAGACCTCTGAACTGTGTTACAATGAGGCTCGAGGGCCTATTTATTGTTGAGAAACAATGTAGAATCTGAAACGTCCAAAACCTAACCGTAGGAGATGAGGCGCCAAAACTGTGGGCGCCCGTTTGGGTAAATTGGTGGTTCAACTTCCCGGGGGCATAACTTTGGCACCCGATCTCCGTTTGACGCGCTCAATAGATCGTTAGAAAGATCTATCCGAGGACTTCAATTTTTGAATGAGCAACATTGGTCCATGGACCCAAGTTGCTCTCCGTTTTCCCAAAAAATGTCGTTTAGGGCCTCAAAACGGCTCCGGAAGTTCAGGACCCGAAAAACTGCTAAAAATAGCAAGTTTTGTTGCAACTTGAAAATTGAAAGAACTGAAGATGGGGGTTCAAATGGAATAGGTGGGTGGCCACCAATATCCACCTGGATCATTAAGCCCCCAAAACGGCCCCGAGAGTGGAGGACCCGAAAACCTGCTAAAAATAGTAAGTTGTGTTGAATGTGAAAAGCTGCAAGAATTGATGGTGCTAATCCAAATGGAATAGGTGGGTGGCCACCGATATCCACCTGGATCAAAGGGTCTCGTAAATGATGTGAATGTTAGAGGCATGAGCAGAATCCGTTGTTATAAAGGGGAGATTCAACAGAAATGGTATTCTCAAAACATATAATGGAAGCATGAAAGATTTCAATAAAGAAATGTAAAGAAATTTGAGGCCAATAGAAGGTTTAAAATAGCCATAATGTACACTGGTGTAAATTTTTGATCAGTGGGATTTTTTTTCCCTGGAGGGAATGAGAGGCTTGGAGGTCTTAAGAGTATAAAACTAGGTACGTGGGCCTCTTTGGCTTCTTAGAAGGAATAACTAGTAATTGATAATAAAATGGAGGAATTTCATTGATGTTGTGGCTTGGTGGAGACCTCTATGTCATCAAGAATCCTGTGTAGATCAAGGCCTATCATGAAACTTTATTTAGTTTTCAAGAGAAGTTAAGGATTCCCTTTATAAATAAGGCCTACGTAGAGGGAAATTCATGATTTGAATCCTATATTTAAAATCATAGAGAAAAGTTGGGGATAGATACTTTGCACAAAATTCTATGGAAAATTTGGGTTTGGAGGCCTTAGTGTTAGCCCCCTGGTTGCATGAAAAACACAAGGGTTGTGACCCAGAGCTAGTTGGAAGAGGGCCTACCAAAATACTGAAACCCAATGAGAATGAAATAAATGTTGTATAGAGAATTCATTGTATGGTTCGCTTCCTCAACACACTTTAATTAATAGCAATAACTATGTTTATCGTGCACATTAAGTAATGACACCAAATGTTGGAATATCATAACATTATGAAGCATGATGTTAGCATGGTGTAAGTATTGATGATGTGGAAATATCAAGTGGAGGACACATGTCACCTATAATTAGGGCTTTTAGCATGTAATCTAGGCAAAGGTGAGACGAGGACAAGCCAACATCTACCATGTGTTGGAATGTGATTGAGCATTAGAGTTCTTACGTGACATACTCAGCTAGCCATCGACCTATTAGCCTATCAGTGAATTGAAATGATTAGAAATTATAAGGAAAATATTTTTTCCCGGTATTACATAATAAAAGGATATTGAATATCAACATATCAGTGTATTATGGGATGGTTGTATCACCATATCAATGCATCGATGTATCAAAGTTTGGAAGTTATAACCGTCATTAGCATATCAACGTTTGGCTATATCAAAGTATCTGCATACTAAAACCCTTAGAGATTTGGATTAGATTCATTTCATGGAAACACTAATATGAAAGAGGTCGGTATGACATATGGGCCAGGGATGTGGACCAGTGTGGAGAAGATTCATAGCCTTGGAATACCATGTGTTAGCCATGGGGAAAGTGCTAATGTTGATGTGGCCCTTAAGGGGTAAAACTTCAAATGGGTAAAACTTTGTTCTTGGAGCTTAGAATGATATGAAATGTATATTGATGGAAACATATTGACAAGTAGAAGACAATGGTTGTATTTAAATTTTAGTTGGAGGTGGTGCAAGAAAGAGGAAATTCGATAACCCCATCTTAATAATAAACCTTGAAGGGACGGTCTAGTTATGCTCCTAATCCCTAATGTGACATTAGGGGGCTGGGTATGTTTACATTAAATTGAAAAAAATAGCTAAATAATTTTAAAAATAACTATTAGCACAAAATAAAAAATAAATAAATTAAATTAATAAATAAATACAAAATTAAAATAAAATAAAAAAGATATATTACAAATATTAAAAAGAAAAGATTAAAAAACATAGTAAAAAATCACAAAGTTAGGGTAGCGTGATTCCAAAAATAGTGCCTTCCTCCATTACTCACCCCCACAAACCCCACACTCACCTATATCCACCTCCTCACTCCCCTCTCCCCCCAATCCCTCATTCCCCTCACCCCTTTTTTCCTCCCTCCTTCCCCTCTCCCTCTCCCCCTTCCCCTCCCCTCCCTCCTTTTGACCCTCGTCACCCTCACTAATAGTGGTGGGATAGAACCTGCCACTAATCATGGGGGCCAAAAGAGCCATGGAGAAGCTAGCTCACTACTACTAGAGTTGCAAGGAGGGAGGGGAGTAAAAATGGGAGTGGAGAGGGTGAAGGGGGGATGGAAGGCAAAGGGGGAGGGTGATGGGAGAGGAGGGAGGACGTGGATAAATGGTGGGTGTGGGGTTCATGTGGTTTGGGAATGTGGGGAGGTCTAATTCTAAGAATCACCTTCCCCTCCCAACATGTGATTTTTTATTTTTAAATTTTTTTATTTTTTTTTGTTTGTTCTTAATTAATCAATTTTTTTAATTTTATTTTATGATTGTATTTTAATTAATTAATTTATAAATATGTTTTCAATTTTTTTTTTTTTTTAATTTAATTTGTTTTTAAATTATTGTTTTTATTTTTATTTTTGAAAATTTGTGATATTTAACTTGTTTCTAAATGTTTTATTTTTTACATTGAAAAAAAATTATTTAAGCTTTTTTTCCAATGTAAATTATGTGTGTGTGTGGATGTGCGTCAGCTATTTTATTTTTTACTTTTTATTTTAAATGTAAAATTTAAAATAATTAATTATTATATTAGTATAAAACATGTTTTTAAGTATTTTATATTTCTAGTTGTAATAGGTCACGTTTTTGAGGTATTTATCGGTAATGATACAAGTTTTCAAGCCACCATTTTAAACAAGATATAATTTTAACTCGAAAAATAACAAGTGTCGCCAATTTTTAGTTTAGGATTTGATGTTACATTTTTATTTGCAATGGTACTAGTTGTTAATGCCATAGTTTTGATTAAGTTGTAATTTTTACAACCTTCCCCTAATATGAAAAAAAATGGTATCGCTAGAAGCATCCCTTTTTAAGTTGAGAGTTGATTTTAAGCTTCTTTTGTTTTCACTAGTATCGATTGTCATACCTAAAATTTCAAATAAGTCACTATTTTAACTAACCCCAATTTAAAATGGATGCTACTAGTAATGCCACTTTTTGAAATGAGGTAAATGAATCCACTAAATGACCTTGAAGAAAATGAGAACTCTAGATATTTCTTTTTATGTTGGTATCTTTGTTGACTCCTAGTCCACTAATGATACCCTTCTTATGGGAGGACCCTCAATAGTTATCGTCGAATGATTCAAAATTGTGTTGGATCATTTTCTTAAAGCTTATGGGGGGGAATCAAATAGGTTGATAAATCCATATCAAAAATATCAAACATAAGTGCCTAATTGTTACAAGCCATAACTTGAATTCTAAAATTCGTGTGTATAACATTTTTTAGACCCGTTTCAAGTATCTTCGGATGTTAATGCTATTGTTGTGGTCTAAGAAGGTATATGTGGTAAAATCGAAGGCAAATATTTGTGGTGGTGTGCTCAATGGTTGGATCCATTTAGTATAATTGTCCTTATCAAATCCATCCTATAAAAAAATGTTATATCCTAATCATCCACTAATTGGTTGTAGACTTCATTACTCTATATTTATTAGTAGTAGGTCACCCTTGAGCTTAGGCTATGACTCCACTAAGGAAAAAGCTCACCTAGATCCAACTATGGTCACATAGTTAGTACCAAAAAACTATTATTCCAAGGAACCAACTCTAGTAGCCTCCCAACCTATAATCTCTCATCCCCAAACCTATGAAACCCAAGGTAATGCACCCTCTTCTCTACCTTTTCAATCCATCAAATTGTGTCTCTACCCTTCCAAGACTTCCAACATAGACCAACCATGAAGTCTTAGAGTATTATGGTTTTGGGAGTTCCAACTACCCTTAGAAGTCTTATAGGCACCTCGTAGGCCTTACACTAGGAAATGCTACCCAACCAATTTCTTCTCTCGACTCTAGCCTATATTAGGTGACTTAAGAAGAATTGGAAAAAAAACCCAACTAGGAATTCACAATAGTTTACCAAGCTAGAGGGATTAATGTTTATCCAAGCTCAACTACCCTCCAGTCTGTAGCATAAACTAGCAAGGAACAAGGGAGGAATAATAAAGGAATGGTTGTTGAATGATGGAAAGAATGATTATGGAATCATGGGAAACAAAACTTAAGTATGGATGTGTTATTTCTATCAAGTTTCACCCAAGGAACACATCCCCACCACATGGGAACTTCAGTAGACCATTCATCCTTTTATATTTTTGGGCTTGAGATATAATATCCATTATGACATATGTTTATACCATGCTTCATGACTATATGTTATATTTAGAAAGTTACTTTGGGAACGTAATAATATTTGTTTGGCCTAGGAACCATGTCTTCATTTTTTGACCTCAACTTTACCTCTCATGGGTTCATAAGCCCACATCTTTTATGTTTGATGTGGCGTGCAAAGATGGTGTATTTTATTAACATGGTTGTAAATACATATTACATCTCTAAGTTCAATAGCATTTTGACACATAATATCTTTGAATTTAATCACACAAGTACTATGTCATCAAAAAATATAATGCACACATGTCCCAAAACACGCATATACATATGCATACATGGGCACGCACCACCATTGTAACCTATCTCAGCAGCCTAATAAAATATGTACAAGGGGTCGTCCTTGGGGTGATACGTATCTCCTTCTTAAATGTGCAATGGAAAATAATCTTATTGATTTATGCATATAAAGAGACTCTCAACTGCCTATCTTATCGATGAACAGTCGAGTCCATGTGTAAAATATAGGCTTCTTGCAAATTTCTCAGTGATTGAAACAACTATCAAATAAATTTTACACATGTTCTTCAGGGAAAATTTTAAGGATGGAAATTTATCTTAAAGTTTAGAAAGCTTAGTGAATATTACTAGTCCCTAAAATGAAAACTATAAAATATTTGGTGATATATTTGTAAAAATATTCAAATTTGTAATGATTTTATATATAGTATCTATATAATTTGGGCGATATTTAATGTAAAATATTTTTATACTATAAAACTTGGGTGAATCATTTTTAGAAAAAAATGGAAATTAGCGAATCTTTTTTTTGGAAAAACCATGGAAAATAGCCCACTTGCGAATATTAGCCCCTAAAATTTTACATGATGTTCTTTAGGAACTCAACTTTGTCATTGATTCACTATCTGAATATTCTTTGCTCATGGATCTTTATAAGTTAGTTATTGAAGAACTTGATGATGTAGAAATATTGCTCTGATACCATGTAGAAAATCTACCAGAAGAATTCAATTTGATCTTGTGATGTACTAAAGCAAGATATTGAATCCTTCTACAATATTTGACGAATACAAAACATTATCGCTCAATCACATGCAATTAAGAGAAAGAAGTAAATCAACCACACAACACAAGATGTTCTTGGGGAAAGAAATTTCTCAAAACACCTCTATCTAGATTGTGTATTAAGTCAAGGAATCATGAAACAATACAATGCTTAATCTCTCATGAGACTCTCCAACACTCTCTTGACTTTCTCACTCTGATCCTGCTCAAAATTGGCTTACAATGCTCAGGAAAAATTGACAAACACTTAGCCAATTCTCAGCCTCTACTCAACCCAGCCTTGATCACACAATTCCTAAAGAATTAGATCCCTATTAAATAGGAAAAATAGCCTTCCTTGATTCCAATGACTCTAAAATTGCACATGGACAATTTCTATAAATACAACTGATATTTATGTTCCCTTTAACCTCTGTCTCAATTGGGTCTTCTTCAAAATTGACATGCATGCAGCTATTAATAGTGAATTATCAGTTATCTAATTGATCAATACTTGTGAATTAAATCTAATTTAATTCACTAGACCTCTCACTAGCTCATCACTCAGTTAGAACTAGTTAAATTGATTTTAACTCAGTTAATTGAGTTAGTTGATTCACACCTGCACCCCATTGATGCATCAACTTCAAATAGACCTCCAAAATATTAGAATCACTCTACATGCCTCATCTTAGACCCTCAACTCAAATTTCTTGAGCTAACTTAGTCGTCATACAAGTTAGCTCAAGTTAACTGATACAAGTTGTTATGAGATGAAATTACAATTTATTGTCGAATTTATTTAAGGGAAAAATAAATTAGACACCCACTTTCCTCAACAGTGTGCATCAGAATTTCCTCACCAACGTGCATCAGAAATTCCTCACCAGTGTTAATCATAAATTCCTCACCAATGTGGGTGCATTTTTTGTCCTTTCTGGTTGCCAATTTCATTTTTTCTTGTTGCAAATTTCAACGCTCCCTCTCAAAAAGAAAGGAATTCAATCTATCCTAATATGATAACTTGGGAATGTTCTGCATGCAACAATTCTCTAGTGTTGTTTGCACCTGCAACTCCTAAAATTGAATGGCCTTCAAACAACTGAATCAGTATAATGCATTTGACATCAAAGTCTTATGGTTTTTTCTACCTAATGCACCCTTCTACTAGACTCTTTGCGCTGTTGCTGACATCTGCATATGTTCCCTCTACACTGTTTCCAACTCTGATATGTGCTTCATCATCCAACATCTGTGAATCTGATTTTTGTCTTCCTGACATCTGACTACATCAATCCAAGTGATCCTTCTTGCTACTACTGTACTGTGTGCTCCTTGTATCTAGGTTCGATCCATGAGACACACCATCTCAATGGACCCTTCCCAATTTTATTCTTGGGATTATATCTGTACATCGCCCCAACTCTCACCTGGAGGTATAGCTGCATGTACTCCCTCTACCCATTTGGTTCGAAATTTCCCCCTACTAGTGGTCTTTACTTGAGTGGATGCCTCCACTAGGTCTCCTCTCTACTTCTCTAATTGTGGCTGCTCCACAACATTCTGAGACTGCTTCTGAGGCTACATGTTGAGAGATAATTTCTCCCTCTCAACCACCAAGCCACTAACCACTTCTTTGCTCCTAAAATCTTTGCATGCATCCTCGACCTCGAGAGCATACAAGTTCTTGACTCTTAAACCAATTTTTTTCACCTGTCCCATGGCAATGTGTTTAAGGAACACCTTTCCTCTTATAAATATGACATCATAACCATGGTCTTCCAATACCACTACGAAGATAAGATTCTTCCTTAGGCTAGAATATACAAAAAATCTTCTAGTCTGAGAGGGTAGCCAGACTCCCTCTAAAAGGTAATTGTACCTATTTCAGTCACGATATAAGTCTCGTCATCTCCAAACTCCATATTTGGCTAGAGGTCCTTCTCCTCCAAGTCACTGAATAGATATTTATTCCCTGTCATATGGAATGAGTTACCGTTGTCTAGATACCACATGCATCCCATTACAATGTTGGTCATGCATGCAATGAGAGTAAAATCAAGCTCGAATTGTGAAGCTAACGCTTCACCCACTACAGCTGCATTCTCCTTCTTGCTTGCCTTCTTCTGTGGATAATTCGAGGCATAGTGCCCATGCTCGTGACAGTGAAAACATTTGATCTTAGACAAGTCTCTCTTGCCCTCTTTGCCTTAGGACTTCTTTCCTTTGGCTTTATTTCCTTTTCTGACTAATGCACAATCTTTGTCTCTGTCTTTTACGAAGGTCCCATCTCTGATGCTCTGCCTTATTTCTTCTATTACCAAGTCAGACGAAAAACGCTCCCAGTTTAGTAACTTCCCCCTCCCATTCACATAGTCTTGGTAACTATTCCAGATATTGGGAAGGCCTAGAAGTGCTAGGCTTACCAAATCATCCTAGGCTACAGTCACACCAACACTTCCAAGCTCATTTTGACATTAGAGTGAACTTCAACAAGTATGTTGGTATCATCTCTCCCTCCTACATCTTGAGCTTTCTGAGCTTTTCCTTCAGCCCAACTTCTTGTGGTTGCTGCTATTTTGAAACATATTTGTCAAGGCCTTTCACATAGCATATGGAGTCTCCTTCCCATGGATACTTGAGACAATATGATCTTGAACTCCCTCTAACAAGATCCTTCTCGCATTTGCTACCTTCTTCTGCCATGCATCAATAAGTTGGGAATTTTCTACTATGGGCTTGGGAATATTAGTATCTATGAATTCCTTCAACCCGTTTTCCTCCAACACTGCCTCCATCCCATCCTTCCATGCTATATAATTCGAATTTCCCTCAAGATCATATTCGAGTCTGTTAGCACCTGAATTGGACCCCAGGCTGCAAAGGCAAAACAGGGTAACAACTAAACCACGCTCAGCCTTGTAGCTAGCCCTACAAGGACAGGAGAGGGCTCTCTCCATAGAATAGATATTCAATAACACAATAATGAACTGATTTTAGGCTAGATATATAAATGGGAAAAGGGATTTAATAAATGATTGAATTTTCAGGGATGTATGGGACAAAAGGACAGCATGAGCTGAGGAATTAAGTCGAGGACACAGAATATTTCATGGGGCAAGATAGGAAGGAAAATTAGAAATTAAAATTTAAATGAGGATGGGATGGAAAGACTGGTGAGGAGCTTAAAAGGGCACTGTAAATGGATCTTTTTCAAACAGAAGCAAAAACACAGAGCATGAATGATTTCCCAAGGCAGAGCATATAAAATGGATTCTACCTTTCTATCTTGAAAGCATTCAAAGGAAATGTTTATGGATGAATGGAACACATAAAAATTCACATATGAAACAAAGGAGAAAAACAAATGCTAAATCTCATACGACATGGATCCCACAAGTCAGAGCTGCATCTCTTATTAATTCCTGTCAAACTGTACAATGTAGCGCAGAGATGTTCTTTCCACACTTTACCCTAGAACTCCCCCTTTTACAAATGATTTACAATACAATAAATAAACTCAAAATGTGGGAAAACATATCGATGAAAATAGGGAATTGTTTAACAGCACTGAAAAACTGAAGAGCCAACTATCTGTCCTAAGAAGGAGCAGTATTACATTTTTCCACTTGAATTTGCTGATAACCAATGAAGAGGTGAAACCTGTGGCGTAAATCCCTTTGAATTGTAACTGAAGACAAAATAGGCAATCCAATCGTATTTCTTTGTTGTTGTAGATATCTTCGTTTTAATTTAAGCTCTTGGCCTTTGACTGTTCGCTTTCCATTATTTATTTATTCTCTGACCTTTAATAAAATGTCGTAGAAATAGAACTGAATGAAATTATATGCTTTGTGAAGGGTAAAATGAATTTTAAATGGGAAAAAGGAAGGGAGATGGAGGCAGGACCTGCATATAAATCGCAATCGCAATTGGAGCGGGGCGGAGAGTGATCGCAATCGCAAAATTTGCGATGCGATCGGAGGAAGGGTTAAGACTTGCGATCGGATGGTTTGCGATGTGATTGGAGGATTTGCAATGCGATCGGAGGGTTTGCGATGCGATCGGAGGATTTGTGATGCGATCGGAGGATTTGCGATGCGATCGGAGGGTTTGCGATGTGATCGGAGGATTTGCGATGCGATTGCATGGCAAATATTTTTGATGGGCTCATCGGGGCATACAAATGAATTTCTCGATTTGCGATGGGAAGCGGGGTTTATAACTTAAACGTTATTATAAAGTTTAAGGGGTCATGGAAAAGGGGAAGTGGTTTATAATTAAATCGCAAATGTACAAAAAGATTTATCATGCGTTATTATCATCGGAAGGGGGAAAAAGGGGAGGCTTAGGGATATAAAACTTTAATAAAGCAAAGTTGAATGGAAAAATGGGAAATAGGGGATATATGGGGATATAGGGATTTTTACTTCACTTAAGCATAAATTTCAATCTAGAAGTCAGTTTTGAGAGTGATAGTATACCGTTGGAAAGCTCTTTCTGGGCTCTTTCTGATGGATCTGCTTTGAAGATGATCTGGTGCTGAACATGCTGCGGAAAACTTCTCTGAAGGCAGGGACATCACTTTGTGGAGATAACAGATTCTGAATTGTGACTGAAAGGCAAAGTATTATGTTTTCACCTCAAAACATGGTTTTGAGGTGAAAATTACACCAAATTGAATGAATGATATCTCTGATCCTCTTGGTGCTATAAATTTGAGTTTTATTGACTTCCTCATGACCTTGCTGATCTTTATTGACATTTGACTCATTAATTTGACTATGGTGAGACCCTAGAAACTAATGAGAACCATCCTATGACCTACTGACATGATTTTGAGAATGAAAGTGGCTAATGACTAAAGACCATAGAAAGGAAAATCAGCAAGTACCTGATGAGGGAAAACTAATAACAAATTACTACCATCAATGAATCCATGACCTAATGGAATGGTGAAATTGATTATTATGGGACTCATAATATGAAAATGCAAAGAGTAATTTTGATCACTGATGGAAGTATGACTAGACTGACATTAACAGAGTCTCAAGCCATTGAAAGACATCTTGATCTGTTGTTGGATCATGAAGAATAAATCTGAAAATTTGAACCTCTTCTAGACAAACTCAATTTGTTCTCTTCTATTGTGATTCCTGGTGCTCTAATACCATATAGAAATATCACTCTCATACCATGTAGAAAATATACCAATGGAATGCAATCTGATCTTGTGATGTACTAAAACAAGATACTGAATCCTTCTACAATATTTGCGCAATACAAAACATGATCACTCAATCACATGCAAGTAAGAGAAAGAAGTAAATCAATCGAACAACACAAGATGTTCTTAGGGAAAGAAATTTCTCAAAACCCCTCTATCTATATTGTGTATTAATTCAAGTAATCATGAAACAATACAATTCTTAATCTCTCATGAGATTCTACAACACTCTCCTGACTATCTCACTCCAATCCTGCTAAAAAATGGCCTACAATGCTCAGGAAAATTAGACTAAAACTTATCCAATTCTGAGCCTCTGCTCAGCCTAGCCTTGCTCAGGAAATTCCTAGAGAATTAGCTCCCTATTAAATAGAAAAAATAACCTTCCTTGATTGCACAATGCTTCATGGCATCTCAATGACTCTCTAATTGCACGTGGAAAATTTTCTATAAATACAACTGATAGTTATGTTCCCTTTAACCTCTGTCTCAATTGGGTCTTCCTCAGAACTGACATGCATGCATCTATTAATAGTGAATTATCAGTTATACGATTGATCATTACTTGTGAATTAAATCTATTTTAATTCACTAGACCTCTCACTAGCTCATCACTCAATTAGAACTAGTTAAACTGATTTTAACTCAATTAATTGAGTTAAATAATTCACACCTGCACCTCACTGATGCATAAACTGCAACTAGACCCCCAAAATATTATAATCACTCTACATGCCTCATATTAGACCTTCAACTCAAATTTCTTGAGCTAACTCAGTCATCATGACTTAGTTAACTAATACAAGTTGTTATGAGATGAAATTACAATTTGTTGTCCAAATTATTTAAGGGAAAAATAAATTAGACGCCCCACATTCCTTACTAATGTGCATCAGAATTTCCTCACCAATGTGCATCGGAAATTCCTCACCAATATGAATTTGAATTTTATCACCAATGTGGGTGCATTTTTTGTCATTTTTGGTTGCCAATTTCACTGTTTCTCATTGCAAATTTCAACAAATGATGGAGAGATACTTTGTGGAGGAGAATATAATTTTTTGGAAATGTAATGGGCCATTCATGTCCTCTATTCTTTAGTTTTCTTGTTTTAATTTTTTTGTAAGTTTTGATAGGTCATTTTATGATATAGTAAAGATTGCAATGCCTACCGACTCTTGATGTATGTACTATGTGCTTAAGGAATGTAACTCAATTTCAGTTGAGATACATTGTGTGTATACTCTGATATAATCAATATTCGAGTATTCACACATATGCAAAAAACTATCATGTGTCTCGTGTCCTTGTGTAATTATGTTTTTATAAATATTTGTCAATTAGTATGAAATATTATGATTAAGTTTAAGAAATAAGATACAACCCAAACAAAATCTCCTATATACAAACATGAGTAATAAGGAAGCAAGGATTGTGTTTCTATGTCCATGGGGTGTAATGAAGCTTCGATGGTTTCAAGTTGTAGTGGTAGACTTAATAGATGGAGGTAAACTAGATAACATCATCTTGAGTTGCTAGCCATTACTCGCATACATTTATCCATGCATCATAACACACTTCAATGGGAATGGATTCTACATTCCATTTTGAAAACTCAACTCTTTTTCTTGTTTTATCGGAAATCCTTTGGAAGGTTGAATAATGCATGTGGAAATACGAGAACATAAATAAAAAATTTCCATACTCTTTGTTAAAATCAAAGTTAAAATCAATTGGATGTTGACAGATTGTTTAATAAAATTACTAAAAAACATCTAGGGTTTTGAAAGTATAAAACCAACAACAATTGGTTTGATGAAAATTTTGGGCTAAGTTTTCATCCAAAAGAGTGCTTTTAGGTCGTTGTGAAGTCATTATATGAGAGAACTCTCACCTTGGATGTTACTTTTATAGATACAATATTTTTTTATTGAGGAAAAGATCTGGTTTACGTAGGTTATTTTTATCTCTTAATCATGGCACTACTCTTTGTTGGTAACCAATTAGAAGATACTAGTATTCTTTGTACATATAACATTTTGAAAACAAAAATCTCGCACCCAATGCTTCATTTGCATAGTGGCATTAAGGAAAATGAGTAGAGCTCCTTATTTGTGGTCAAAATTTTCTAGGACCCGTAAGGTCTATTAGAACATAATGGCCTCTTTCAAAGAAACCATCCTTGGTGTATAATGCCCTAACATTTTTTGGAGTATTTTCTAATTTGCAAGTTTAATGGTCTTTAATCCTCACTAAAAGAGATCCTAGATGCAATGTCCAATCAAAGAAGTTTGTTCATCATAGTAACATGGATTGTTAATGCAGGACTCTGGTTCGTGGGAGGAGTGTGTCTCTTTATGAAACCACAGTGCTTTATCTTGTATATAAGATCTTTATAAAAATTCTCAATTTGGTTAGATTGTGTAGTCTCCCATTAGAATACCTAGGTTCCTCCATTGTACAAGCCATTGATATTTTTTTAAGTAAATTTAATATCCCAACATTAAAAAAGTAGGTAAATTTATTATAACAACATTAAAAAAATTAAGGTAAATTTATTATCCCATCATTAAAAAAGTAATAGCTATTCTTCTAATATGTCTTTATTTTGAAAATACGATAGATAACGAGAAAGGATGGTTTGCGGTAGTGTTTTTCACAGCCTTGTTGTTTCGGCCGCCGCCGACACTCAGCTTACAGCTTCCACTCTAGCTTCAGACGCCTCCTGTTGCACCATTAAGACCGAGGATGAGCTTGTAGCTGTAATGGTTGTAGCTCTCGAGTGAGAAGTGGCCCCTTCTGGGTCAATTACTCCACATCGCATTGCAGCTGCTCCCATTGAAGTAGATGCCCTCTGCTTTACTGCTGCCAATAGGGAAGATCATTGGGCTACAGACAGCCATGCTACTGCTACTGCGGTGATAGTACCAGAGAATGCAAGCGTTTACATCAGGGATGAATTCCCGGTCTGGTCTTGTAAACCCGTCCTCCACAATGTTGCGGGAGCCACTGCCTATGCCTCGTTGCAGCCTTGCCTCTCGGATCTGCTCTCTGGATGCGCTGAGGAGTCTCATCCAGTAGGAAAAAATATGACTCTGTTCAGCACTGATAGGCAGAAGTCCTTCCTCAACAGGAAAACAGATCAGGCTAAGGACATCAAAGACCAGGCAAGAACCACCAAGATAACTTCCACATTGACATATGGCAGCCAATATTTCTCAGCTCTACTCTATCCTACTTTCTAAATCCATATATCTCTTCTCACATGTCAATCCATGCTGCTTTGGGTCCGCTCAACGGATAGATTTTAGCAGCTCTTACACGCCCTTGAGTACAGGCTGGGGATTCCCACAACACTTCAGAGACTTCTTTACGAAGGTAAACAACTTGATGCCTCTTTCCCCCTTTCATTCTACAACATTGAAAGAGATGCTACTCTAGTTTTATCCCTTTGTTTAAGAGGAGGAGCCACAGGAAATTCCTCTATTGCTCCAGCGTTCTCCTACAAGGACGTTGTCCATACACAGCCCAAGAAAGATGCCCAAACCCTTGAGACCCCCAAGCCTTTTCTGGTTGATAAATTAGAGGAGATCCCCTCCATTGAGATATCCCATCTAGATCTGGCAGATCAGCTTCAAAAATTTGCAAAAACCACTATCATATGCAGATTCAATGGGCTGTGGCTTCGTACAAAGGAGCTCTATGAGTGGATCTACGACAACTGGACCCAAAAATGCAAGATCAGCTTCTGCTCAAAGGATTTCTTCATAGTCATGTTTGATCACATCGAGGATTATCATCATGCCCTAATAGGAGGCCCGTGGTTTTGGGGAATAGCGGGGCTATTCATTACCCCTTGGTTCCCTGATTTCGACCTAGCACCAACAGTCATTACCAGGACTCCAGTTTGGGTCAGGCTTCCCAATTTACCTGCCAATTTATGGCACCTTACAGTCTACCGAGGTATAGGTAACACCTTGGGACGTTATCTGACTATAGATCACTTCCGGGAGTCATAAGGCCTATACACATACTATAGAATATGTGTGGAAATAGACATAAGTAAAGGTCTGCCATACCGAATTAATCTCAAGATAGGGCATTTCATTTGGACGCAGATCCTAGATTATGAAAATACTGCCTTCCGCTGTCGCCATTGTCATCAAATGGGGCACCTTCAACATACTTGTCCCACATTCCTTGGGAAAAAAAAGGAAAAAAATTCTAAATCCAAATCCAAAAGATGGATACCATGTAGTCCACCTCCCTTGGATGATTTTAAGTCCTCGAGTTCAGAGGATGAGGAGGTTGAGGCAGACATAGATCATGCACAATAGAAGAATGATTTGTCTTCCACCGCTCCTGAGGATCCTCTAGACACGACGATATCTCAGAAACACACTCATGAGACCTCCTCCTCAGATTCAGATAAGGAGGCTCCTTACTTAGACAACTCTAGTCTACAAGTGGTTCTTGTCTGTCCACTCCAAGACGGATGGGTAAAAGTTATCAAAAAGAAAGGGAAAAAACCTCGCAAGGAGGCTTCTGCCCATTCTGGATAGAATCAAGCTCTTTTCGTCTCGTTCTCTTTGTCATGTTTCTTAGCTCTTTTGCGTGTTTCTCTTATTCTCTTTGGGACCCAAGTTGATAGTCCATCATTTCCGGTTAGCCCATTTCTTGCCTATCTTAGCTGTAATCACACCTTGTACTATATGTTTACTTAATAGAATTAGTCTAATTCAAAATTAAAAATAAAAATAAAAAATAAATAAATAAAAATTATATATATATATATATATATTTCTTTATGCTTTTTGACTATATTGGCTTGAAAAGTAAAAATTAAAGTGTTAAACAACTTTCAAACCATTGAAACCTAGCCTAGCCTTTTCGACACAACGTGTAGCAAGCTCATTTGCAAAGGCCAAGATTTGAAATGCCTCGTATCAATGGAAATATTCTCTAAAATAGACCACCATTGTTCGGTGGGTCCAAGTAAGACTAAATTTAAAACTACAACTATGATTTTATTTTTATCCCTCATCGGATGTGACAAAGACACTGATGCCGTCATGACTCACGAAGCTAATCCACGCTTATCGGTTTTCCAATCCAGTCGTCAAATTCACAATCCTGCTAACAGGTAGTGAGATATCCAAATAATCTTTTTATTCATAAGCGGGGATAGCTCAGTTGGGAGAGCGTCAGACTGAAGATCTGAAGGTCGCGTGTTCGATCCACGCTCACAGCATTTAATTTAAAAATTTATTATTATTAAAAACAATAATTAATTAATTTTACATGATTTATATAAAAATATAAAATAATTTTATGAACCTTAATAATATCATATTTCTACTATATTAAGATCAAGAAATGTTTTAATGATCTCCGATATATAAATCACAAAACAATATAGAAGAAAAACGACACCTCACGGATCTCCGAAACGTAATCCTTTTTATATATTATTTAATAAAATCACAATATCAGAAAAAATTAACTTAGTAAAGCATGGCTTTATTAATTAACCAATGGATTTTATCGTAACGGTTTAGCACCATACCCTCGTACTTTATCAGAATTTATTTTTCAATGACGTTGTATATGTGAATATAATCATCAAAGAGACAAAATCAGATTATAACGATGTTTGCAGTTTTGGTATCCATCCTAATTTATTTTCCAATGTTGTTTTACATGAGAATATAACGAGGAAAGAAAAATCAATAGGTTGTCTATTATAAATAAAAATATATATTATATAGTTTGATATTTAGTATGATTCTATATTTATCTTATCACAATAGTATCAACACTTAAAATATTATTGACATTTCATTATCTCAAACCTTGATTTTCAAGATATATAATTAGAAATTTAAATATTGTGTAAAATAAAATTAAAACATTGTGCATAATAGTTGTACTTTAGCATGTTCTTATTTTGTCTTCATCGCAATCTCATGTCAATCAATGTATCAACTTGTGCAACCATCATTTGAAAACCCAACCTGTGCAGTCATACCTAAGGGATGACCCCTTCCTGTCATCGCTCGCACAATCGATAAAACTCATAGTAAATGCATCCAGAAGGAGTCATGAGGCCGTTTTTGGAAAGGGTATCAACAATTGAGTTATATTCCCAAAACACATATTCAAATGAGATCCTTTGAAATGTATCTTTCAATACACTAATCCTTCTCATTCAATTTTGCAGAAGTTGTGGAGTAAAGGTGACTCTAACTCTAATCCAATCAATGACCACCTTGGAGTCACCATATATACTAATAGCTTCTAATTCAAGCCACCTTGCACAATATAGCAAACCCCATAACACAACCATCTCGGCCCTCCAATTTGTTCCTTCACCACAACCCCAAAAAAATTATATTGCATTGTCATAAAGACATCTATATGAGCACCACAACCACAACAAACTTATTGTGTGGCCCCGTCAAAATATATAACAAGATATTGAGGAGTATGTGAGATTGCCATGTTTCTCCAAGGCTTATCACATCGAAACATCCTCCCATATTCCTTATATGAAGCACAAATCTTGTCCCAAGTTTTGTTAAAGTCATATGAGCATCCTGCAAAAATCATTGCATTCTTTCCTTTCCATCTACCCCATAAAATAAAAAACGAAAGAGTTTGATTTTCCTTGAATTGAATCATCCACCTCTTGATGCATTCATCCATGGATATGTAGTATCAACTCGAAAAAATGTTTACACTGTGTAAAACACCGTTCCATGTGGTAATAACATAGGGACATTGAATGAATAAATGTATAATGTCTTCACTCTCACCCATACAAGGATAGCATCTACCAAGACCAGGGAACCCTCTTTTGCACAAATTCTCCTAGGTGAGGACCTTCTTCCCCCAAACCAGTCATTTGAAAATTTTACTTTTTAGAGGCATATGCCAGAACCATACAGTCTGAAACTGCAATAGTCTCAATAGCTTGTAGAAAAAGTGAAATCAGCTTGTATATATCTAATACATCAATCTAACCTAGAATGAGAGCATCATTCCATCTAAGCTTGTATTCCATGTGACTAACTAATATCACAACCCATTGTAATTGCGTAATGTATCGCTCCCAAATATCAGTGTTCTCACCATCAATACCCAAACCATTACTCCTTGCCATGTAGGAATAAGCTGTAATGCATCAAATGTGTCCAAATTTTGATTTATAAAAAATATGCCCCTCTCTTGTAGATGATGAGTGATCAAGTCCAGGAGCGTTTGAGCACCTCATAGTCCAAGGATTGGGTCAATCCCCACTTTAACAAAATCACCATATCCTATCTCCCATTGAAGATTTTCCAATATCTATTTTTTTCTTTTTCATAAAACCATTCCATATGTGTGATCCATTTTTCTTGAAGCCATCCTAGCCCTGTAACATTCCATAAAAGTTTGATTTTTAAAGTATTTCTCCTTTATTATTGATTTCCAGATCCCTATACCACAAATGGCCCTCCAAAAACTCTTTGACAATAGAGCCCAACAAGATATTTTTGTCTTTTAAACCCCATCCTCCACAATCCTTTGGTTTTGTAATTTCATCCCGTCAAACTAAATTGATTTTTTTTACCATCCCTCGCCCCAAACCATAAAAATTGTGATGATGGCATTGATTATTTTAATGACCTGAATAGGTAGCATAAATAAATGAATCTAATACAATACAGTGCTCTGCAACACCAATTGTATGATGATCATTCTTCCCCCCATCATCAGCCATCCATGTGTCCAATGTGACAACCTGCAACCAATTTTTGTTATTATCCATTTCCAATCCATAGTGTGATAACAATTTGGCTTCAATCTGTAGCCTAGCTAGGAGAAACATTCATCTAAAGGAGAGATCCCAACATCAAATGTGTATGCAATCTTGGAAATGATTTCCTATTATTCAGAGGCATGGAGGAGTAAAGATGTTAAAAATTTCATAAATAGACTAGATCATCCCCAAAATTTTAGATGATGAAAAATAGATTTTTCTGGTGACATGTGGATACTTGTTGAAAGATAAGAACATTATCAACAAACATAAGATGAGTTATAGATACCTTCTTACTGACTTGAATTGCAACATAACCTTTATCGATCTTTAATCCTACAAATATTTTCTTGCTATGTCTATCAATGATAAGAAAAAATAGAAGTGGAGAAAGTGCACAACCTTGTCTCATCCCTCTATGAACCTTGAAGAAATTTTTGGGCATTCCATTAATCATAACAACATATTTAATTATTGGCACGCATGCCATGATCTAATCCACCATTCTAATTGAAAGGTTGATATTGTACATAATCATCCTTAAGAAACGCCAGTCAACACTATCATAGACCTTGTGAAGATCCAACTTAAGTACAATAGCCTCATTTTGTTGTGACTTAATCAAATGAATGCACTCTTCTACAATGGAAACATCATCTTGAATATGTTGAATCCTCAAAAAGCCAAATTGTTCCATCAATATGAAGTCTGATAGCTTCCCTTTCCTTCGGTTAGAAATAATTTTTTAGATCATTTTGTAAGTGATATTGCATAAATATTTCGACCTGTAGTCCTTAAAGTAAGTAGGATAGGAATACATAGGGATGAGTGTGAGGAAAGTGGCATTAATAGGACTGGAGACCATTCTTTCATGCCTAGTTTTCTCTACCAGATTCAATAGATCCTCACTGCATAATATCCATGAAGTGAATGAAGATCTCAATTGTCCATCCATCTGGTCCTGGACATTTATCCCTGGAAAACATATTTAAGGACATATGTCAACTCCCCCATCATAATTGGCTAGTCAATCTTCATAACATCCTCCACCACGAACATCTGAGGAAATGAATTAGTAAATTTCATTTGATTATCTATGTCAACATTCTCCCTTTCTTGAAAAAAATCCCCAAAATATCTTAGAGCCTCCTTGTGTATCTCCCTAGTAATTGTGAATATTTCACTAGAATCAAATGCAATCTCCCAAATTGAATTCATGTGCCTACACATCGAGGCATATTGCTGAAACAACCTAGGTTTTTGTTACAAACCTTTAGCCAAACAACGCAAATTTTAATCCTCAATTTCTCTTCCGGTAGCTTAATAATATGTATTTTGCATTCTTCCATATCTCAAATCTCTTGAATATGTGATTGATATAAAACCATGCATCTTTCTCATTGTTTAAACGAACCATTTATGCATCAATCTCCTTTAATTCCTTTTGTTTTTATCTCAGCCTCAAATTTTCACCACTCTTTTGAGGTTGCGCAGCTTCAAAGAGACCAACTCCATCCATGACAATTTATCAGAAATTGTGTATAGGGACAGGGTGTTGTGAATTAATTTACAAAATTTTATCTCCCCTAACCAGTATTGATTAAACTTAAATGAAACCTTCTAGATCTGATCTCCCTTCCATTGGAGAATGATTGGGGCATGGTTCAAAAGAAATGCAGGAGAAACCCATGATCACTAAACCGCATCATATCCAACATATTCTCATGCACCATAAAATGGTCCAAATTTTTATCAATATGTTTGTGACCATCCCGCCCATTTTTCCATGTTGGCACTAAAGTATTTAGATGAATTCCCACCAAGGAATGTACTTAAAAATTATTTTTAAAATATGGCCCCATACGATCCATTTTGTATCTCTATCCCATGCATTCCTCTTCGGATACAGTGAGGTTCAAGTCCCCAACAATGATAAGGGATTCAATATTCAATATGCCAATTTCATCCATTTAATCCCAAAATGCCCCTCTATCCTGGTATGGCGCATAAATATTTAGTAGATGGATACGTTGGGTTAATCCACGAAAAAACCCAGTGAGAAAGCTCCATACAAATGATTTATAAGCCTCTAAATCAATCCAAAAAGGATTCCACATTGCAACCATACCCCCCCGATAATCCATTAGAATATGTAGACACTATCTTCCAACCCTTACATATAGACATTAAATATAACCTATATTTTTCTCCAACCACCATTGTTTCTTAAATCAAGATGATCTTTGGTCCAATAGACTTAACCAAATGCTTAAGGGATAATTTTTTGGGGGCATTCCCCAAGCCCCTGAAATTAAGGGAAATAATATTCATGGAGGAACAATAGACACAGTCATAGAATCTCTAAGGGCCTGAGATACATACAAATCCATAATTGATACCTCATGTAGGTCCATATCATCAAAAAAATCTAGAGCCATAACCACCGACCTATTGGCTTTTGTTTCCACCTTGGAATGCCCTTTCCTCTTATGCCTAATAGTAAAATTCATGGTAGATGAAGGACTAATAATAGGCCTGGTAGATGGATCTATGGCTCTGTGAATGGTGAGAGGAAGAAAATCCATAGCCAGATTATGTGTAAGGGTCTTAATATCACTACCAACCGAATTGGTATGTGAGAGACCACCTAGAAAGGAATCAAAGAGGATGGTATGTGGATCATTATTCAAAACATGAGCATTGAGATTTAATGGATTACCCCCACAATCGCCCCTCTTCTCAGGAATCCCCCCAAGGAAAAAATTAATGATAACTTCATCTGAGACGAGATGGATATGGGCCAATGGGGAGGAATCAGAGTCTCTGATTCCATGCCTCGTGAAATCAAGCTACAACATTGATCTCTGATGCACACCTTTAGATTATGAAACTAGGTCAATGGCATTGATGGAAAAATACCAACAAATGAAAAGAAACAACAACAAGGAACACTAAAGGAGCAACAAAACAAAGGAATAACAAAGGAGTAGTAGCAAGGAACAACAAAGGAGAAACAAAGGAGTAGAAACAAAGGAATAGCATAAGGTGAAGGTGATATGGACAACAAAGGAATAAAAAACGATTAGCAACAAGGAACAACAAAGGAGTAGAATCAAGGACCAAATGAAAAAGGAGCGACAACAAGGAAAAGAAGAAGAAAAAGAATGGAAAAGGAGCAGCAAGGGAACGAAAAAGGAATGACAAATGAGCAACAATGAGGCAAAGAAGAGCACTAAAGGAGCAAGAAATAATAAACAAGGTAAGGATGTTGTAAGAGACTATTAGCAAAGGAATAAAAAGAGCATGCAAGGTAGAATAGACAATGTTACAGAGTTTAGTGTGTAACATAAATCAATTGAAGAGAGAGATGCAAGGCTTGTTGCAGACTATGTGAATGAGATTGTTTAGTTTGTGATGCTTGGGATGTTGATGAGCTGGTGATGTTGGATTATATTTTTGTATAAATATGATGAGTGAGATATTGTGATGCAAGGCAAAGGAAATACTCCATGCCAATCAAGGCAAGACTCAAGGTTTTTGAGGCAATGGCATGAAGAAGTAGTGATACAAGATGTTGCAGAATAGATATATGGCTTTGGAGAGTGATGCATTACTTTCATATGTTGCATGCATATTTCTTATATGGGAGAGTGATTTTTTTTCCATATGTGTTATGATGTTATAATGTGTTTTTTGCTTGCATATGTTGGCATTATGTTGATGTTGGTGTGTTTAATCATTATAGATGGCTCAAAATAATATTTGAGAATGTATTTGTGCTCTTATATTCAAAATATGAAGAGTTTAGAAATATATGAGTGGAAGACAAAGAGTTAATCTTATTCAGTACATATTCTTATGTGGAATACAAACAACCAACAAACTATATTTATAAAAGATGTTGTTTTTGGAAGGAAGCGGATGTTAGAGAGTTAGAGAGTATGTGAGCTGATTTGAATTTTTTATTACTTGGCACATATAGAACAAATGGGAAGAATATTTTAGGAGAAGAAGAAGCAGGAACAGAGATGGAGATATGCATATTTCTAGACTAGGTAACTAGCACATTGTTTTTTCTTTATGTATCAGTGGATTGTAGTCACCTTTCAAGTTGTGGATTGATAAATAACAAGTTGGAGCTTTTTGAGGTAGGAGCCTCCTGTGGGTTATAGCTACATAAAACTAATGGGAGTTGGATCTTACTTTCATGTTGTAGCATACAAAAAAATCGAGGTAGCAACCTCCTATAGGCCGGAGCGTATAGAAAATCAGATGTAATAAGGGAGTATGAGCTTGCCTTTGCATCAAAACAATGCCAAAGTTATGGTTTTCTCCATTTATGGATTTCCAATTATATCTAGTGTCCACATGTGTTGCTATCATGTGTTGATGTGATGTTTTGGTTTACTTATTACTTGTTTTTCACATATTAAATCAGTTGGTAATTATGTGTTAATATTTTCATTTAATGTTTCAGTTAATTATTTAAAAGAAAATAATTTTAATGTCCATGAATGTACTGAACTGATTCACCCCCCCTCTAAGCTCAGTTAAGTTTTGATCAATTGGTATCAAAGTCAGTTCCTTCGGTGTAAGCCTAAAAAATTGAAGGTATACCTAGTTAAGTCATGGACTATTATAGTGTACTTCTAACTACAAAAAACTTTCACGAATGGAAAGATAAGTAAAATATTAGTTGATATCGTATGGATCTAGTGTATGGAAGCTATTATTTGATGATTATTGTAAATAATCCCTCTCTAAGTAAGATCGACAATGGAATTCTTAGGAAAAAGGTGTAATGTGTAATAATATTCACAATAAGGATCTTGATATAGTGATAGATTTAAAGTCTACAAAAGAAATTTGGGAAATGGTACAGCTCATGCATGAAGGAGACATTAGTAGTAGCACTTTAGAAAAGGAGAAGAAAAGGAAAAGGAAGAAAATTTTTTGTCTAAAGGAAATACTTCAATCAAATTAGACCTATTCTTGTACTATAAATGGATTTGATTCTCATGAAGAAAATTTATTTGAAAAAAAATTCAAGCTTGACTTAGTCTTGGCTGAAATAAAAATAATAAGGAATTAAAGACAAGACCATAAGAAACTGTTACAAATATGTGATGAAAGAGAACATGAATTTACGGAGGAAATTGTTAATATGAAGACACAACTTGAAAAGGAAAGGAGAATAGAAGAGATGATAAATAATCAGCTAAAGGAGAGAGAGGTATAGTGTGAAAGATTAGAGTCTGATATTATTTCAGCTAGAAGATAGTTAGATTAAAAGGGCAGGTTGTGTATTCAGTTAGAAGAGGAGGTTGTCTCCATAAAGAACATAGAAAAGGAAACCATAAAGGATAATGAAGAAACCCTAAAATGACCTACAAAAGAAGAAGCTAGCTACAACATGATTTGTAAAGAAGCAAAAAAAGTTAAGCAACAACATCAAGATCCAAAGAATGATATGAACAAATGGTCATTTGAAAAAAAATTATTTTCTCCTGGAGATCAATTGAGGAAATTTGGAAGATCTTAAAGGAGATTCTTTGCTCCTTTGAAATATATGAAGTGTTTTTCTTGTCATGAACTTGTTCATGTTGTAGCAGAATGTAAGAAAAATAAAATCAAGTTTAATCAGCAAAAGATGCAACAAATAAGAAGGCTCCCTCAAGTGAGAAAACAAAGAATACACTCATTCACTAGGTGCAAAAATAATTTCTATGGTTATTGTTATCTATGCAATGAATTTGGAGATAGATCTATTGAATGAAAAATGTATGTAAAGAAAAGTAGAAATGATTCAAGTAAGCACACACAATTTTCTTTCATTTCTTAGCCATATAAAATTCTATTTTTGTAGCAATTTTGACCATATGGCCAAAGACTACAAGTTTTTATATACCCTAAGGAGTTCTATATAGAAAACAGAAGAAAATCCAAGCAGACCATAGAATGAGTCAAAAGGAAATGAAGACAACAATAGAAGAAAACCAACTAAGGTATGGAAGAGGAAGGAAAAATAGCATCCTGAGACTTCAATAGAAAAATAAAGTTATCATATCATCAGGGGGGCTACTCAAGATAGAAAAATACGAATTCATTCATTATTAGATGAGAAACACCATCTCAAGGGGGGAGCATCCCAAAAATATCTTGAGAAAGATCAAAATTTTGAAGAAGAAAACTCCTGAAATCAAAATATAATATATGTGAAGAATGACATTGTTAATGAAGAGAACAAGGATGTATATGAAAATTAAAATTCCTTAGTTGAGACTGTCAAAATTTCTTCTCAAAATTGTGATGGAATGCATATTCCATCCAATTTATTTTCCTCTGAAGAACATGTATCAAAGATGTCAAAAAGTAGATTACATGAGCATGGAAGTGCAAGGGAAAAGGAGTATAAGAGGTTCTTTGTGACACAAAGGAAGCTATAAATAAGAAGGCTAAGAAAAAAAAAAGGAGGAATTTTGCAAAAGGGAAGAAACAAATAATCAAGGGCAAAGAAATTGGTGTTAAAAGGTTGAAGTTGGCACCAGTCACTAAATCCAAGCTCATGATTTTGTGCAAGTTCTACATGAAATGATACACAATTCTCTTTCTCACATGATGAAAATCATGCAATTAAATCTGAGATATGCAAGTTTATGTCAATCAATGTTTTTTGAAAAGGGATATGAAATAAAATATAAAATGGAATCTATGTAGTGAAATTCTCAAACATGACCAGCACAGACCACTGAGAGAGAATACAACTCTGAAGCAAATAATGTTTGACTAACAATTTAAGTATGTAAAGAATCATCCTACATAGAATTAAAGGAAATATCGAGCACCAGACTGATTAAATTAAAGGCATGCCATCCACATGAAAAGAGACATAGTGATATGGAGAAAACAATGCAACATCAAATAAATATCCTTATAACAAAGATTTAATGGAATGACAGTTCAATTCGTTTACAGAAGAAGAACTTGCATCATACACAGAGGGAATTAGCCATATCTCTAGAAGAGAACATACTTGTTGTAGAAAATGAGGTTCATTAATCACATATAAATCAACTCCAATCATTCGAAGAAAATGAGGCTCCAACCCACTGTTGCATTGAAATCAAAACTATATAAGAAACATGTATCTGATCCATTATCAACAAAAAAAATGAGGGAGGATGTGTTAAAGTGATTTTTCTATCAAATGAAGAAAGCTTTTGAAGCTCTTGTACATAAAATTTTTTTAATCAAATTAAAGGCTACTACCTCATGAAATATCAAGCATAGCCTTAAATATGGATTTGTGTTAATTTCTACGGAAAAGAGAAGGAAATGCTTCAACTATATCTAAGCAAATAGTTTGTGTGGAATATCAAATACTTTGGTAGGAAATTATATCACATGCAATGTAAGATCTTTGAAGAAAACCAGAAGAATCCAACGCAATTGAAATAGGAAAATTAAGAGACAAATTCACACTATGTAAAGATAAGGCAAAGTATCAAGAAAAGGAAAACAAGGAGGAATTCTAATTCACAAAACACAAACACTAGACAAGAGAGAGTTAAAAAAAATTGTATCATCACAAGCATGGTATTTGTATACAAAAGGAAATGCATCAAATTTTTCTAATAAGTAACGCAATGGTTTCAAAATATGTCAAGGCCAGGTTTGAAATGGTATTAGGTCTGAGACTATTGAAAGAAGTGACAAAGATGAAAATCATTGATTGTACAAAGGAAGAGGTAACACACATTACTGACAAAACGAACAATAATGTAAATGCCAGAAGGACGAAGAGAGGTAACACATAATATAGTTTTATATTACAAATGGATTATTTACAGTGGCATACATTGGTTATACATTTATTTGACTCCTCAATGAATATATAATGCATTGGCACATATTATCTATGTTAGGTTGAATATATATTTGCATTAAATGTTATATGTGGCCTCCTTATTGTTTATTGTGTTGAACATTATTGCGACCTCCATACATATGCAATGTTTTTAATTATTTCAGCCTCCATATATAATTATATTGCAGCCTCCACACACAATATAGAGCATTATACATGTTTATTCAATGAGAAATGTTTCAATATTATTGGAGAAAATTTTATTCATTGCAACATATAATTCATTCATTAGAGAAACATTTATTCACTGTGTTATCTAGAATCTAAAACTGCGAACAAAATTATATTCCCTAGACTTAATGGCCTAGTCTACAAGAACATAAAAACAAAGAAGCTAAATTTTTCCTTAAAGTAAATACACAATGGGATGAATCCTACCTGGAATTTTATGTATGCTTCGCTTCTCTCTTGGCTTGTATGTTCCAATTCTAGCTCTCATTTCTATAATTAGAACTTGCACAATCAAACAACACAAGCCAAAAATCTATGACACCTATGTAGCATCATCTAATCACCTTATTAAATGGATCAACATGACATCAAAATACATGAAATAATAACATCACATATAGGAAAACAATGAACTCTTTGTATTAATAGTGATGGAGATAGTTACAACCAAGTATAGGAGTGGATCTTGTAGAAGAGCACCTCCAAGTTGACTTATTCATTTCTTGCCACAAAGTGTACCTCTATGTCACCCTTATGCATGGAATAATGACTCTCACATTAGTAGCATGATGGTATAATCTATCTCCAAAATCAAACCCCTAGCTTGTGGATGGCCACAAATATATAGAAGAGGATAGTAAGTTGAGAGTTCTTATCCATTTACCAATCTAGGATTGAGATCTACTCTTGATGGGAGGATGAGCTTAAGGGATAAGGGGTGAAATCTCCAAGGTAGGATAGGATAATATTCAAGACTTTCATCCAAGGTAAATAGTTATAACAATTCCTGGAAGCTTCTCGAAGAGGAAGGTTCGGGATTTTATTTTTTATTTTTATCGAGTTTCTAGAATAAACACACCCCCAACAAGGGGCAACCTGATCGTGATCAACGTAGGTCTAGATTGGGCCAACCTGTTGGTGAACGCTGGTCTCTAAAGGGTCAGAGTGTGTCGGGCCTAAAAATCACTGAAATGAAGTGATTTTAGGCATAAATTTAGGAATTTGAGAGAGTCATGATTAGGGATTTGTGTTGGGAGAATGAAAAAGTGTTCAAAGGATGTGAATGATCTTCTTTTAAGTCCTATAGACCAGATGCGAAAAAATGGCCTGTAACGGATTTCCCCCTAAAGCGCAAAGTAAAAAATGACAACTGATGAATGAAAGGATTTACCTTGTGACAAGTCAGGATCAAGAACAACCAACGAGATCATATTTTGTTACAATACATTTACATCATGGCATATTTGTTGAGGGAGGCATACCATGCTCAAAAAATAAGCTAACATTACATGTGCAATGATTAAAAAACATGTCCACTGATGACAAAGGGTGGACCCATGACTGAATTATTGTACGTGTGATCATATCCATCATACTTTGTGATCTTGTATTAATCCTAAAATTGCAACCTGAATGGATGAAACTAGATCTCGGGGCTTCTATCTTGTTCACACAACCATTCAATGTACAAGTCTAACCATGTGAAACAATGAGCTAGAGTCAAACATGATAGACATTGGACACCATATGATTATTGACCAATGATGTAAGTTGTTAATAGACGCGAGAGAAACCCAATGATGTTAATGGTTCTCAAGGTAAAAATCGTATGGTGTGAATAAGCGAGTTGAAGTTGAACACTACATAGAATCTTGCCGTCGAATACAATTGATGTAAAAATGTCATTGAGAGTGAGAAAGTTTCCATTGATGTAAGCAAGCAACAAGGTATCAAAGGGTTGTTTCTAAGTCAACTTCCGAGATAATGAGATGATGTCAACAAGAAGCGACCTGTCGTAGGAGGGCCTTGATGTATCCCCCATCAATGACATGAAATGGGTATCATGATTTGAGACAAAATCATGATGATATGGGAATGGATAAAGAACGAAAAACATGGAATGAAGGTTTAAGAGTATTGTAGCAGATATTGATTGAATGACTTCTCTTGAACAAACGAATGACATTAAATGGAGTTGGAAACATTGACCCAAAATTGAAAATGGAGGCTTTGAAATGGTATGATGAACCAAAATACAAGCATATTTCCCAAACCAAAAACCATGGAGATGAAGTTGAAGAGTGTCATTTTCAAGAGTGACTCGCTTCCATAACAAGTGGACTCCCCTGTTTTCCCAATTTCCCCAACCATACTTGTCAGTACCTCTTTATTTTTTAACAAGATTGAGGAGGATAACATATGCTTGATCTATAAGTTCATCCTTCAGATGAATCCCTTTGAGTATGTTTAACGAAACTTTAGGAGTGGTTCGTTCTCGTCATTTTTGATGAGTCCATAATTTTTTGATGTTTTTATGAGTCCAACGGATGTAAAACTCGACATATTTTTCATGTTTAGAGAGTTTGAAAAAAAGGAGAAAAAGAAAAATCCAAAGGTTATTTTTCATAGATAGTCCCTTGAGTCCGAAAAGGAAGAAAAAAATACCCAAGTGAACCTCTTAGAAATTATCGACTAAGGTATTCCTTTTTCGTAGGTAGTTTATCTTACATAGAAAAATGCTTAAGATTATACTGAGTAGACATATTTTCATTTACTCTAACGAGTTCAAAAATACAAGTGATTGAAAATATTTTCATATTTTTGGGAGTCTAAAAAGAGTTGAAAGAGGAATCCATGGGGTTCCTTTTTCGTGAGTTTACATAGCCTGAAAAAGTGATAAAAGTATTCTCTTTGATCAAAATGATATGTTCAAAACATGACAAAATCTGTTAAACAACTATTGACCTGCTCAAAACACCTCAAAAGGATTAAAAATACTCGTTTCATGATAAAATTGAATCATAACTAGGTCAAAACATTAAATATGAATAAAATAATGGAATAAATGACCATAAATAATCAAAATGATTATTCATTTTTACCATTTCACATTTACCTTCAATAGTTAGATTTCTTAGTACTTTTTTGTCTCAATATTCTACAACTAATTGTGATCAATCTTGTGGATCATTTCAAGTGTCGTCACCCCCAGACAAGAGTCAAAACCTTTATCTTTCATTTCATGATAGCATTTTGTGTTATCATGCAATTTTTTTGAGTTTTTGAGGGCCCTAGGGCTTAATTCACCACTGGGCCAATGCACCCTCCTAAAGTCAAAAGGAGTGTTGATCCTAGTCAAAATACACTGCAAGGAGAGGTGCAGTGAACTGTCTCTCTTTGTAGGGGTGCATTAGGTGCAATTATCTAACTTAATTTTCTAGTTCCCTTCAAAATTTGTTAAATTTATTGCATGGAATGGATCCTAATGAGTTTATTTTTTACGTTTCAGGTCTTCATTAGAACAAAATGGCCTTGATATGGAGGGAAAGAGAAAATTAAGAAAATGACAAGAATTTATCAAATGATCATGCTACCATCTAGGCACTAAAAAACTATGGGTTATTGAAATTATTTTGGCTTCCTAACATGAGGAAACAATTGGAGCTGCTAAAATATCCTGTACATTCATGGGATGTAAAAGCACATGCATTCAGGCTAGGAGCACTTTTGCTCGAGATAAAATTATATGACATATACTTTTTGATTGGTTTATCTATGATAGGTTCCCTCATCTCTCTTCTAGGTGGGAGAAGGGGTGCAGAAACAGTCAAAGACTATATTTCTGCTCATTTCATTTCTGAAAATGGGTAGGATAACTTGTTATTCTTTTCAAGAACCTCCCACTCAGTTAAAAAAATTAAGATCTAGCTTATTATTGGCTTCTGCAGAAATGAATACTTGAAACAGGTGTATGTTTTTTTAACTGTTTAAGTTCTTTAAGAACATTTTTTTTTATGATATTTGACATGTGCAACAACCATATAATGCAAAAAATAAGCATCAACACATAACAACAAATTTAATCTAGGATTTCACCCGAATATCGTGGGCTACATCTCCTTGAGCCTTTGTCAACTGACTTGGCTCTTTGGGATTAGGATGGAAAATTTCTTTTACAATTTACAAACTCCACTCCAATGGTTATCTGAATTGAACCAATGGGTTTAGAATACCATTTATATCTCTGAAGATGAACCTCAGCTCCCTTAGACTTGACTCCTTCTCTCGGTGCTCTTAAGATTCTTTGAGCTTCTCCATGGTAATAACTCCCTCAAAATCCCTTTTATGTCCCTGAAACCTTTTCTACTATCTCCATCATACATCATACACCAAAAATAGGTTGTTCAATTTCTCAAAACGAGCACTGGCTCCCAATCTAGGCCTCCATCCAATGATGGTCCTCGGCTGCCCAAAACTTCCTTGTGGCTCTTTGAAATTCAGAAGTATTCAAATGGCTATGAAAATATTTTCATTGGAATAAAAATTTCCAAAATGGTCATAATAGACTATTCACTTGAAGAAATTGGTCTCTGGTTGCTCCGGTTTTGCCTTTAACACTTGGTGGCACCCCCTGGCTCTAGGTTCCCTGAAAACTTATCTAAAGCATCTCAACTTTCAGAAGTCCTAAAAAGCTTCTAAAAACTCCTCCATTGGATTCATAAGGCTTGAAATAGTCTAAATAGACTATTGGTATGTTGAGAATGGATATTGGCTGCTCTGGATAGGCCTCATTCTCCTGCTAGCACTTGCTGGCCTTAGTGGCCCCTGTAACTTCTCTGAAACAACTTGGCCTTCAAAAGTCCTCTAGGCTCTACAAACAACACCATTAGTTCCATAATTTTTGAAAAATCCAAAATTGACTATTGGATTCCTGAATAAGGCCTCTCGCTGCACTAGCTAGGCCTCAAACTGCTCCTGGCCCCTAATGGCCCCTAGAACTTCTCTATAACTAAACCTCACTCATAAGTCCTCCGATGGATCTTAAACCCTCACCAATGAGTCTGGAATGTTTTATATAGTCGAAATTGATTATTCACACCCTTAGAATGATCGAATCTAGCTTAAGATAGAGCCTAAACTGATTTTGCCCAGTGACCCCTAAAAACCCCCCACTAAAAATGAAGGAATTGCACATAAATCCAGTTAAATTCGGAAAATCAACACATTTTTGGTGGCACTCCTAAAATTCCGCCCAGTAAACCGTAACATTAAATACAACGGTTATGTTGGGCACATGTCCCGGAATCCACGATTAGTTCACCGTAACTGTCGGGGTCTTTTAAAAACTTCTACGGAGTTCGCTGTCGGGGATGGAATTAACTGCCATGGCATGTGAACAAAGCATACGCAGTTGTGACTGAATTCACCGGATTTCCAACGGTAGTTAACATCGATGTCTTGATTTTGTGGCAATGCCATGTGACCACATCGTGGGGCCGTTTAACGCTGGCAGTTAGGGCTTAAAGCCTTTAGCCCAGGGTCACAGGCCGGCGACCACATGGGGAGGGGCTGGCCCCTCCAAACCCCCAAATACATAACTGTTTAATGATAACATAAACCCGCAACACAAATATGTTAAGAAATACTGTGTAGCCCGAGTGGTAAGACAGTGCGCATGTAGGCGAGAGGTCATGCGGTCGACTCCGATCTACTCCAAAAAAATCTAGACCATCAAATCTAGGCCACATGGCAGCATCTGGGCTTGCCACATGGAAGCCTTTGATTGGTCGAAACCACAACAGTCAACCAACTACCTAGTTAAACACTGCCACTTATCAACATCTGACTGGCTTGGAAGGAATATTTCAGAGAATTTTCTGAGGAATATTCCCTGAAATATTCTCTTTTTTTCCACTCAGATGTTGACAAGTGGCAGTGTTTAAGATCTATCTGGTCGCTCAGGTTCGACACACTTCTAAACACTTTGAAATTTGAGCTATCACTTAGGTCCTTGATACAAATCTGATCATGCATACTTGGAGCCCAGCCAACTAGGGATGGAAAAATCAACATAAAATATGTGACCCAATCTCCTCTAAGAATAATCCTACTCATAATTACCAGATTGGCTGGTAGTTCCACACTTCGCGTAGCCAAAAAGTCATACATGTATTATGCCCTAGAGTGTATGGAGCCAACAATTTTCAACTGGAGTGAGGGAGTGTTGTTCAACATGAAAGAACAACTAACTAAAGCAAGAGAGGGAAAATTGAATAATTTTGGCTATGGTTCAATCTTGATCTTTTTTTCATTAGAGAATATTCCATTACTACAACCTCAACATATCACGCTTTAGCCCATTGATCTAATAATTACACGGATGAGGAGGTGGATAGATCTAATGTCCCAACATGTAGATCGGTCGGTGATTAGTTTCTCACTAGTCTTGTGTTAACCCTTCGTAATTTGTAAGATTCAAAAGAAAAAATGACAGAAGACAACATCAAACCACTTTGCAGTCGAGGACCTAGCCTTCCTAGACTCAGAGAGGGATCTCTTTGTTATTTATGATTTATGATTTAGCTTGATGATTATAATTGTTGATATTAGGCTAGTTATAGAGATTATGAGAAATTTTGGTTTTTATTGGTTGGGTGGTTGGACAGACAGAGCTGTGAAGCTTAATCCATTGGGCTATGGAGTCATAAGAGACTAAATTGTGCATCAACTTTTTCAAGGGGAATTCACAGGGAAAGCTAACTATGCAGATTGCATCTTACTGGCAATGTGAATATGAGATGAAAGAAAGCAATGAGTTCAGTAATAGCTAGAGAGTAGTTAAGAATTCTTGAACTATACTTCAGAGGAAAACATTAAGATAACAAAAACAGACAGAATTAAGGTGCTCTCTCAACAAATATTAATCTAAAACTTTTGTATTGTAATTAGAGAAACTGATGCACAACATGAAAAGAATAAGGAAAACATTAACACAGAGGAAAGAACATCACCATTAACATAGCTCATGAATCCTGTGAATGGTCTCTTTATTATTGATTCCCAGCTCAAAACAGTTACAGTGCTCCAATACAATGATATTTTACAACACAGAGTATAACAAGGTTCCACCCTTGATAATGAAAATTAGAGAAGTATTTAACTAAAACTTGAGTCAGTAGCCCTAATCTACTTGGGTCAAACTTAATTTATTACAAAAAAAATGAAATTAAACAGGCATGGCCATGCAAGGATTGAGCAAAATATCTCTGACAATATATCACCTGTAAAATTAATTCTAAGTAGCTCTTTATGGATATAAAAGCTTTGATGGCTCTGACATCTGGCCCTGATTTTCAAAAGATCGACGTTGGGAAATTAAGTCTGGTGCAATGCTGGATACTTTCATTTATTGATGCTAGTGATGACGTGCTTTGCTGCCTTTCTCATCTCTCCTAGTATATGGTAACAATTCTGCGTGCGTGCCCTTTGCCCAAGTTGACCTTTTCTGTCTTTTTCCTTGTGACGCTCAGCCTCACCCTGCCTTTTGCCCCTTGTCGGGTCTGACCTGAGTCGTTTTGTCATGTGTAGCCTATTTCCTCATAAATGGCGCACAGACCTTATATGTCCGGTCATGGAGGGATGGCATTTGGCAAAAGTGGATGGAATGGAGGACGCCGGAAACAAATTTTCAGAGGGGGCCTCAAGTGGTAAGCGGTAATATAGAAGGGGAGTGTGAAATAACGAAAGGGTGATACGTAGCGGAGTGGGTAGTAATGGATACTGCCCATTTCAGACCCCCCCCCCCCATGGTTTAAAGTTTGAAGACCAAGGGGGGTGCGAAAAGCATTAAGGGCCATCAGATGCAGAGAAGGAGGAGAGGTGGAGGGTGTTGGAACTCTATAATTTAGAAGATTGGAAAAACTAAACTATAAAGTACAACATCAAACCACTTTGGAGTCTAGGACCTAGCCTTCCTAGAATCAGAGAGGGCTCTCTCTGTTTTATGATTTAAATCGATTTGAATTTCCGGTTATAGTTGCAAATGTTAGGCTAGTTACAGTGATGGGGTTGTTTATTTGATTGATTGTGTGGTTAGACAGATAGGGCTACAAAGGCTATTACATCGGGTGATGGAGTCAAAGTCTGGAATGGAACATCAAAATCAAGAGCAAATCACAGGGCAAGCTAACTGTGCGAAAGAGGTGTAAGAAACAATAAGGTTCAGTAGTGACTAAAGAGAAATTAAGAATTCTTTAATCATACTTCATCAGAAAAAATTACATTGTGAATTGCAGACAAAATTAAGGAGCTTCGACAACGAATCTTAATCTAAATTTTTTGGTTTACAATTAGATGAGAAGATACACAGCAGAGAAAACGATGGAAACATTTAAAAAAAGAAGAAACACATCACCATTTTAACATAGCTCAAGAATCCTGTAACTGGTCTTTGATTATTGATGTCCAACTCTAAAATTACCGTGCTCCAATAGTAGTTTTTACAGTATAGATGCAAAGATATCCAACCTCTACTAATGAGAATTCTAGCAGTATTTAACTAACAGCTAAGTTAGTTTGCCCTAATCTACTCTGGAAACCTTTATTTATTACAAAAAAACTGAAACTAGACAAGTGTGGCCATGCAAGGCCCGAATAAAGAAAATATCTGATGAACACTGCTTGTAGAATTTATTATGGTAACTCTTCAAGAATGCAAAACTCAGGCGGCTCTTCGTGAATCAACAAAGTGGCTTGGAGGTGGCTATGATGGTTTCAAAGAGGTAACCAATGGAGGCTCTAACATATGGCTCTGTTCTATAGAAAAATGGCATTTAGTAGCTAATCTGGTGCAGTGTTGGCCATTTTTCATTGATTGGTGTCAGTGCTGGTGCGTCCTGCTGCCCCTTTAGTCTCCGTTGTTCGATCTCTGCATAAATGCTTGACTCGACTTTTTACCATCTTTTTCTTTATGACGTTCAACCTCACCCTACATTTTACCATCCTTGTCGGGTTTGGCCTGATTATTTCTATCGTGCGTAGCCTTTTTCCTCATAAATGGCGCACAAACCTTATATGCCCGGTTGTGGAGGGATGACAGTTGGCAAACGTGGTGCACCAGTAGTGGTAGTGGCCGAATGAATGCGATGGTGGTTTGGAGACGTGCAAAAACAAATTTTCGAAGGGGGTCTTAGGTGGTAAGCGGTAATATATAAGGGGGGTTGCAAAATAATGGAAGGGCGACACGTAGCAGGGAGGGGGTAAGTGATACTACCCATTTCGGATCCCCCCCTATGGTTAAATCCCGGAAGCTGAGGGGGGTGAAAAATGCACCAGGATCGACGGATGAGGAGGGGCTGCTTTGATATCGAGGAAATATGAAGGGCGAGGAGGATAAGGTAATGACGTGGTGGTAAGGTGGGACCAGCCTCGACCCTTTCTGTCTTTTTGCTACCCAAGCCCTCTTGGTCGTTTTCAACCATTTTTTGAAGCAAAACAGCGTAAAACACCATTCACGCAGACTTGAAATCCTTTAGGCCTTTGCTCTGAAATACATCGCATCCATGCCAACATCACACTTCGCACAGCACAGGACTTAACATCTACCCTTAGAACTTTAATCTTTAAAACTTACGACGCGCGATTTGTGATTGGGCCTGACCGCATCGCATGTTGCACTTTGGCATTTTTAATATTTATCTTTGGGACTAATTTATAAAATTTGTGATGTGCGATCTGCGATTGGGTCCCACCAGGTATCACACATCGTACGTCGGCATTTTTAACATTTAACTCAGTGGCTAACTTGTAATATTTGCGATGCACGATCTGTGAAGGGCGATGCGCAGGGAAGGAGATGACTGACGTGGCAGGGTGGAAGTGGGACCGTGACCGCAACGCACATTGCAATGTATAGCACTTAATTATAATATGTGGGGGTTAACTTTTAAACTTTTCAAAATGCGAAGAAGAGGGACCCACTGGTGATGCAGCGGAAATTTTAAAGCAGTAAGTATTATGGAATTTATATGGTATTCATAAGTATTGCAATGGCTTATGAAGCTGGAGTGGAGCTGCGGAGGTTGGGTCGGCTTATTGCATCAAAAAACTAAATGAATAGACTTGTGGGCGTGCACAATGGTAAGTCAAATGTGATGTGATAGTGCAATCGCAAATCGGCGATCACAACATTTATAGTTTAGTTTCCATGCCAAAAAGTTAAAGATTGTGAAATGTGATGAGGGCCCACTTTTGATCACAATCAGGAATGAAAAGAAATGAAATGGTGAAGAGGGAAGGGTAGAGCGAAAAGGTAAGAAAGGTAATGTTTCAATGTATTTAAAAGGAAAATGAAAAGGAAAAAGGAAGCACGGCAGGGAATGGGTCCCACATCATATCGCATCGGCGATTTTATAAGTTTGGTGTTTGTTTGTTATAACAAAACTTTGCGATGGCGATATGCGTTGAGGAATAAGGGGCCCCACCAAAATTTTTAAATGGGTCTTATTATATATATGATATAACGATAAGTTTTAATATAACATGATTGTTCATGGGTGGTGGAGCTTATAAATATAAAGTCCTAAACTTTATAATAAAAGGGTTTATAAATTAATAAGCCTCGAAAAGTTATCTTGTGGGTTTTAGGGGGTTTTGAATGGGATTCAGAGCATGGGAGAATATGGAGGAATGGAGAGGGGTGGGGGGAAGAGGGTGAATGAAATGAAATGGAACGAGGACAGAAATGAATTTTGATCCCTATTACACTTTTTCAGCAACACTTCCTTCCTTCAACTGGACAAAGAGGCAGATTGATTCCTTTGAATCTCTTTACAGTCAAGAGTTCTCTTTCTTTCTCTGAAAATAAATGATAGCCATAGAATATTATTTTCAATAATGACAAATCTAATCAATAATCAGTCACCTGACGATACTGTGAAATACTGGAGTGTAATAGAGGGCGATTAGAGGTGGAATGACGTGGCACACAAGTGGGACCAGACTCAACCCTTTCTGCACGAAACATCATAAAAAACTCATTTACCCGGACCTGAAAATGTTTAGATTTCATTTATGAACATTATCGCATCCATAAGAAATCACACATCGCATATTTTAGAGTTTAGGTTAGAAGAAATGAAATCGGCAGTGCGATGCGAAGTACGAAGTCAACGTGGCAGGTCAGGTGGGACCAAACCACAACCCATCGATAGAAAAACGTAAGGTTTTTGTTATAAGAAGCGGGGGTTAAACTCTAAAGGATGTGAAGTGCAAAGTATGGGGAGGGCAGAGTGACGTGGAGGAAGGTGGGACCCGACCGCTGCCCGTATATCACAACCCTTAACACTAAATAGTAGAGGTAAAATTTAAAGGATGCGAAGTGGGAAGCGCGGGGAGGAGGTAAGTGACTTGGAAGGGGAAATTGGGGCCGACTACATCACACATCGCAGATCTTAGCTTCTTGTTATAAGCAGCAAGGGTTGAAATCCAAAACTTGCCAAGTGTAGGGAGAGGGACCCACATACATTGGGATCGCAAGTCGGAAAGCTTCTGTAGTAAGGTAAAGTTTATAATGTTTTATATGATATGTGTTATGTATTGAAAACTACCAAGAAGTGGGGGGCAGAGCTATTGTGGTGGGGACAAACGTCGCATCGCAAATTAAAATAAATACATTATGGGCGCCTAAACGGTAATATGTAATGTTTGTGAAATGAGATGAATGGCAGGGGGAAAGGGGTGACGTGTCAAGAGGATTGGCCCACTTTAATCGCAATCAGGGAGATGGGAAAAGCGGAGGAGAAATATTGATATAATGGTGAAAAAAGGTAAATTAGAGAAATGAAGCAGAAAAATGGAGAAGGTAAGGGTTTAGTGATTTTCAAGGGAAATGGAATGAAAGGAAGTGCGGCGGGTGGTTGGGTCCCACCGCCATTGCACATCGCACTTTGACATCTTTAACTTTCACTGTTTGAGCCTATCTTGCAACACTTGCAATCTACATTTGAGATTTTTATCTCCGTCGTTGACAGATTCTTGGATCAACGGTCCTTACTGCTCCCTTGCTGTGGTTTGTTTCTTTTGGTTGCGCCTGTTCATTTCTTAGTTGTTCATAGAATACTTGCCCTGCATTCACGATTCTGCCTTTGCTTGTTTTTTCTGCATTAACTGCTTTTCTATTTCCTTTGTCTTCGTTAATGATCTAATGCTGCTTCTTTCTAATCTGATGCCTTTGTTTCCTTTGATTCTTGCTTTGGAAAGGAATTTTAATATTGACATCCATGTAAAGTATGAAAAATTTGCAAAGAGAAAATAATTAGTCACCTTGTGATACCATAAATTACAGGACTCTAACAATGGCTCCAGCTGGGGATGGCAGCTCCCTTAAGAGGTGTCAAGAACACCGTAGACTAGTAGCCTGATCTATTGGGCTGATCGCACAACTTGTATCTTGATCTGTCAGGTACTTTGTGACTAGAAACTAGCTGATTTTTTCTCCTGGCTTTGACTAATAAAAATAGACCACATGCTAGGATAACCAACTTATTAGCATACTAAAATCTGAACTAAAACTACAATTTCCCTTATCCATTTCAATCCATCAAGCTGAACATACTGATGCACCTTGAAAACTTGAATGGTGAAACCAAAACTGAGCTGCAACTAAAGTCTGAAACATACTGATCTGAAAATGAAAAGCAATCTAAGTTGAAATTTGAAATATGCTTAGAGTGTTGAGCTTATTTGCACACCTACCTACCCTAATCTAACTTGGAGATGATATATACACTAAGTGAACTCCTTTCTCCAATGCAACCAATCAAGTAAATGAATACATGATTGATTCTTGTTCACTTTTTTGAGTAGGATGGAAAAACAAAAGGGCCACTCCCATCTTACTTGCATGTGGACAGCAGTGCTCAAAAGTTTCCTTAAAATCTGCAACAAACCATTTCTGGCATAGCATACTCCTTCTTTAGATGATTCTAAGAAACCAACAAAAGGATCTTGGAATAATACCTGTCCCTAAGGATTTAAATAACAAGCTTTATTTAGGGTTTCTCCTTGTTCCACTCTGTCATGCTCAGGATTATTCTCAAAGAGAATCTCTACACATTCTTCATGGTCATCTGACATGGCATCCTCATTATATACCATTATGCTGTCCTCAAGAAAACCTGATATGTCTTGGCTGAGTTGGTTGATTTCTATTTGAAGGCCACCATTTTGATGAATATGAGCACTTTTTGGCCATACGCCTTCTTAAGAAGGTAGAAAATCATCAATATCAATCTGTTCGTCTGATTCTTCATGAGGAAATGCCTTAGTACATAAATCAGCAGTAGAAAAAATAGAAATAATCTCTTTCTTACATAAAAATTTAGAGGTTGGCTGCATGCTTAGAATCTGATTGATTTCTTCTTCATTTAAAGGAGGAGGGAGTCTGTGTTTTCTTTGGATTGAAAAACAATTTTTTTCTTTCTATTTTGAAGACTGATCATGAGGCTACATGTCTTCTTTAGCCTCACACAAAAGAGAAGATGAATTATCATTCATCCCCTTAGAGAGATCTTGTGGATCTTCTTTCATTTCTTGATGGCTTTCATTTTAAACTAACCTCTCTTGGTTATCATGACATTTAACTTGAGAATGAAATTCATTAATTGCTTCTAAGAGATCATCAAGATGCCAATTTCCTATATCTTCATCAATATTTACAAGGTATTGTTTGAGATCCTCAGATTGATCACAAAAATTTTCAGCTAATGATAACGATCGATAATATTCTTTATAATGCTCATAAAACACCTTGTGGAAATATTTTAAAGAAAAAAAAACTACTACGATTCAAGCCTTCATACCATTCCCTTGCTTTCCCTTCTAATGTTGCCATGAACATCTTCATGAGGAAATCCTCATGCCATTCGACCTTCAACTTCCATGAGTGTATATTAAATTTAATGAGATGTAACAAATCATCATCAACATTCTCATCTTGAAAAATAGGAATATTTATTTGCCAATTTACCTAAGGCATTTTATGTGGGAATCCATGAATGTGATCTCTGTTCATTGGGGCATAACTGCATTGTATTCTTGGATCCATCTTGTCAATCAATCAGAGAGTGGGGTCACTGTATATTCACAACCAATCTGGATTCTTCTACCAGTGGAATCTTTAGGTCAACTAAAAACTATGGAGTCGCTTGGTGGATGATTTCAACTTTCTTGTGTCCGGTTGTTGTCCACCATCAACAACTAGATACAAATCTTGGAACATACTTGAATCATACAATTTTTTGACTGTGGTTTCTGAGTTCTGATGAAATATTAAGTTTTTTCAATAACTCCCCTCCCCAGTATGGTCGTCATTATGTTAACCCTCCATAATTTGTAATATTTGCAAGAAAAAACGACAGAAGACAACATAAAACCACTTTGGAATTGAGGACCTAGCCTTCCTAGACTCAGAGAGGGTTCTCTCTATTCTTTATGATTTATGATTTAGCTTGACGATTATAATTGATGATATCGGGCTAGTTATATAGATTATGAGGAATGTTGGTTTTTATTGGTTGGGTGGTTGGACAGATAGAGTTGTGAAGCTTAATCCATTGGGCTATGGATTCATAAGAGGCTAAATTGTGCATCAAATTTTTCAAGGGGCATTCGCAAGGCAAGCTAACTATGCAGACTGGATCTTACTGGTAGTGTGAATATGATATGAAAGAAAGCAGTGAGTTTATTAATAGCTAGAGGGAAGTTAATAATTATTTAACTATACTTCGAAGGAAAACATTAAGATTAAAAAAAAGACATAATTAAGGTGCTCTCTCAACAAATCTTAATCTAAAAATTATTTTTTGTAATCAGAGAAACTGATGCACATCATGAAAATACATAGGAAAACATTAACACAAAGGAAATAACATCACCGTTAACATAGCTCATGAATCCTATGAACGATTTCTTTATTATTGATACCTAGCACAAAACAGTTACATTGCTCCAATACAATGATCTTTTACAACACAAAGTCTAACAAGGTTCCACCCTTGATAATGAAAATTCGAGTATTATTTAACTAAAACTTGAGTCGGTAGCCCTAATGTACTTGGGTCAAACTTCATTTATTACAAAAAAACTGAAATTAAACAGGCATGGCCATGCAAGGCTTGAGCAAAATATCTCTAACAACATATCGCCTATAAAATTAATTCTAAGGAGCTCTTTATGGATCTAAAAGCTTTGATGGCTCTGACATCTTGCCTTTCTTTTCAAAAGATTGGCGTTGGGTAATTAAGTCTGGTGTAGCGCTGGCTACTTTCATTTATTGATGCTAGTGTCGATTTACTTTGTTGCCTTTCTCATCTCTTCTAGTATATGGTAATAATTTTTTGTGCGTGCCCTTTGCCCGAGTTAACCTTTTCTATCTTTTTCCTTGTGACATTAAGCCTCGCCCTACCTTTTTCCCCTTGTTGGGTCTGACCCGAGTCTTTCTGTCATGTGTAGCCTATTTCCTCATAAATGACGCACAAACCTTATATGCCAGGTCGTGGAGGGATGGCAGTTGGCGGATGTGGACAAAATGGAGGATGGCAGAAACAACTTTTTGGAGGGGGCCTCAAGTGGTAAGCGGTAATATATAAGGGGTGTGCGAAATAGCGGAAGGGCGACATGTAGCGGAGTGGCCGGTAATGGATACCACCCATTTCGGACCCGCCCCCCCCATGGTTTAAAGTTCTAAGACCAAGGGGGGTGTGAAAAGTGTTAAGGACCGTCGGATGTGGAGAAAAGGAGCAGAGAAGGAGAAGAGGTGGAGGGCGATTAGAGGTGGAATGACATGGCACACAGGTGGGACCAGACTCAACCCTTTCTGCATGAAAAATCGTAAACAACTCATTTACCCAGACTTGAAAATGGTTAGATTTCAGTTATGAACCTTATCGCATCCATAAGAAATCGCACATCGCATGTTTTAGAGTTTATGTTATAAGAAATGAAATCAGCGATGCAATGCAAAGTACAGAGTCGGCATGGCAGGTCAGGTGGGACCGGACTGCAGCCTGTAGATCGCAAAACTTAAGGTTTTTGTTATAAGAAGTGAGGGTTAAACTCTAAAGGATGTAAAGTGTGAAGTACGGGGAAGGCGAAGTGACGTGGAGGAAGGTGGGACCCGACCGCTGCCTGCAGATCACAATCCTTAACACTAAACAACGAAGGTAAACTTTAAAGGATAAGAAGTGCAAAGAACTAGGAGGAGGTAAGTGACATGGCAGGGGAAAGTGGGGCTGACTACATCGCACATCACAGATCTTAGCTTCTTGTTATAAGCAACAGGAGTTGAAATCCAAAACTTGCGAAGTGCGGGGAGAGGGACCCGCCTACA
Source organism: Pinus albicaulis (assembly GCA_034641835.2). Taxonomy (NCBI): domain Eukaryota; kingdom Viridiplantae; phylum Streptophyta; class Pinopsida; order Pinales; family Pinaceae; genus Pinus; species Pinus albicaulis. The sequence goes on from CM076574.1 coordinate 1,130,491,469, forward strand.
TTGGGATCGCAAGTCGGAAAGCTTCTGTAGTAAGGTAAATTTTATAATGTTTTATATGATATGTGTTATGTATTTCAAATGAACGAGAAGTGGGGGGCGGAGTTTCTATGGTGGGGCCAAATGCCACATCGCAAATTAAAATAAATACATTGTGGGTGCCTAAACGGTAAGTTGTAATGTTTGCGAATGAGATGGATGGCAAGGGGGGGAGGGGTGATATGTCAAGGGGACTAGCCCACTCTAATCGCAATTGAGGAGAATGGAAAAGCGGAGGAGAAACAATCATATAGCGGTGAAAAAAGGTAAAGTAGAGAAATGAAGCGGAAAAACGGAAAGGTAAGGTTTTAGTGATTTTTAAGGGAAATGGAATGAAAGGAAGTGTGACGGGTGGATGGGTCCCACCTCCATCGCACATCACACTTCGACATCTTTAAATTTCACCCTTTGAGAATATCTTACAACACTTAAGATCTACGAGTGTGATTTTAATCTCAGTCATTGACATATGCTCAGATCAATGGTCCTCACTACTCCCTTGTTGTGGTTTGCCGCTTTTGGTTGCACCCTTTTGTTTCTTAGTTTTTCATAGAATACTTGCCCCGCGTATAGAAATTATATAACTTATGTGTTATATATCCAAGATTCTCTTGATCATACATTATTTTAACTTCATGCACAATACATAATCTTTTCCACCATTGATCATCACATGCGGAAATTAAATCAATTGCAATGCACACATGAAACCATAAAAATTCACACACATTAACACAGTGATTTAATGGGAAAGACTGAAGCTGAAAACCCCAACTATCTGTATATAATATATTTCATAGAGATCATGTAACAATCCTCATAAAAAGCTGAACATGTCAAGCTCTCAGTACAATACAATTGATACACACTAATCAGGCCCGATCTAGCAAATCCATGCACTGATCTCTGCCACCTGCTAGCCTACCTCTACTGCGCAATCCCTGCTGAATAATGTATCTGAATGAACTCAAATCCACCTGGATTGCACTACACAATCCTCATTGGCATCTCCACTGAGTGTTAGATGCAATCAATGCATCACTATAGTCACAACTGATAGTCTATCTTCCCTTTCACCTATCTCTCCACTGGTCTCCACTGAAACACTCCATGCACTGTATTTAACTAATGTATTCTTCAGTTGATTAATGAGTTATTATTTAGTGAATTAATTATTAATTAATTCACACCACTCTCACTAGTGTATCAATCAGTTAGACTAGGTACAGCTAGCTCAACTGTGTCTAACTGAGTTAAACTAAACACAACTCCACCAACTACTTCTAAAACTCCACCAAACTATGTCACATGAGTTCTAACTGAAGTCCTCATGCATTAGCTCCATTAAACCCTCAAGAATAGCGTAATTCCTTTTTTCAGTTGTTGTGCCACATCTGTGCACTTAACTGAAGTTCTCCAAGAGAATAAGATAATGTTTAGAGTCCAAATATTATTAAGAGCTAATAATATTCGACATATCTATTTTTAGACTGGTAATCTAAAAATAGATTCCGCCAAATATGTCTAAAAATAGAAGTCCATTTATTTTTCCAACTTGACCAACCATCCACAAATAGCATCCTGCAACTCATGGAATATGATCGACATGTCTAAAAATAGACATAGTCTAAAAATAGACTTTGCACCAAAAATAGCCTGCAGGCCCACTTAATGAAGGTGACTCTTTTCACTAAGCTCTTCATCTTGTTGAATCTCAACACTCCCTCTCAACAAGATAGGGATTATCTACCACCTTGATCCTGTCTCTATGGTATTCGAATTTGCTCCTGGTGAGCACCTTCATCAGAATATCTGCATCCTGATCCTCCATGGGAATGTAAGAAAGCAACATGATCTTCCGCTGCACACAATCTCTAATATGATGATACCGGATGTCAATATGTTTATATCTATCATGAAATACTGGATTAACCGAGATTTTAATGCAACTCTGATTATCACAATATATCACAGTATGATCTATGTGTGAACCGAACAACCCGATTAGGATCTTCCTCATTCATATAGCCTTGCATGCAGCCAAACTTGCTGCCATCTACTCGGCCTCCACTGAACTGAGTGCCACAGATCTCTGTTTCCTATTGTACTAAGAAACTGTTGTAGACCCGATACTGAATATCCCTCCAAATGTGCTCTTTCTGTCCGTTGGGCTCCCTTCCCAGTCTGCATCCATGAAGCCATGCAACTTCAACTCATCTGACTGTCTGTACCATAACCCATATCCCGATGTGCCCTGAGATACCTTAGGACATGCTTGCCTGCCTTCCAAAAGAGCTTGGTAGGCTTAGCCATAGCTTGTGAAAGCTGGTTAACAGCATAGCATATGTCCGGTCGTGTATTGACCAAATACATGAGCGAACCAACCAACTGTCGATAAATAGTGGCATCCACTACCTCTGCCGATGTAGCATCTCTTTCCTCCAACCACCAGGAAGAGGAGTGTCGATAATCTTGCAGCCTTGCATGTTGAACTTCTCCAATATCTCCTGGACATACTTGCCTTGAGACACAAATAGTCCACCCTTCTACTGCCAAATTTCCAATCCCAGGAAATAATGAAGGAGGCCCAAGTCCTTCATCTCAAGCTCCTTTGCAAGATCTGCCTTGCATGAGTATATCAACAGTTCATCACCTGTTAGTATCAAATCATCTACATAAAGTACAATGATCAGCAACTTACCCTCCACCACAATCTGGTATAGGTTCGGATCTGCCTCACTCTTGGTGAATCCAAGTCTGGTGAAATAACTGTCTATCCGTGTGTACCAAGCATGAGGTGCTTTGTTCAGCCCATACAACGCTCTTTTGAGCCTGCACACATGTGACTCGCTACTGAAGATTTTGAAACCTTTAGGATGCTCTATGTACACCTCCTCCTCAATGAGTCCGTTGAGGAACGCAGTCTTCACATCCATCTGATGAATGTGCCAACCCATCTGCGCTGAGAGAGCAAGGATGGTCCATATGGAAGAATACCTTGCAATGGGTGCAAAGGATTCCTCATAGTTGATCCCCTCGATCTGTGAGAAGCCCCGGGAAAAAAATCTTGTCTTGTACTTCTCGACGCTCCCATCAGCAGCTTGCTTCACTTTGTAGATCCATCTCAAACCTACCACTGATTTCCCTTCCGGCCTTGGGACAATCTCCCATGCACTATTTCTGAAAATTGAATCATACTCTTCCACCATGGCATCTACCCATGTAGGGTCCTCCACAGCTTCCTCAAAAGAGGATGGTTTTGTCACGATACACTTGCTCATCAGAGCCATGTATCGAGTAAATCGGTTAGGTGACTTTCTTTGTCTGCGCTGTGATGTAGGTGCTCCTACATTTTGCGTTGCATCAAGATTCAGTCGCTCAGCTTCTGTAGTGCGCTTCCACCCTCTGATGTTTGGCATTGCATGAGTGGTTTCTTCCACTCCATGAATCTCCTCTTGTGGTTGATCCACATCTATAGGCTCATATTTAGGAACTAGTAGCTCCTCATCTGCATGCAAGTGTAGCTCCCTCTCAAGCGACAACTTCATGGCTTTCTCCTCATGAAATTTGATATCCCATCACACAAAAATCTTCCAACTGTCTGGAAAATACACATGATAATTGTGGGGTGTTTATGTGTACCCCACAAATATCCCAACCTCTACGGTTGGCTCCAACTTCTTCCCAGCATCCTTCGTCACATGAATGTAAACAGGTGAGCCAAAAAGCTTCAAATGAGAAATATTAGGCTTCTTACCAGAAAACGCCTCTTCGGGTGTACTCATGCCAAGTACTCTATGAGGACAACGATTTTGCACGTAAATCACAGTGTTGCATGCCTCAGCCCCCAAGTGTATGGGAAGGTCCTAATCATGAAACATCGCCCGTGCAACACCCACGATCATTATGTTCTTTCTCTTCGTGACCCCATTCTGCTATGGGTTATGAGGTGTTGTGAGCTCTCTTCGAATTCCTTCTGCACTGCAAAAGTCTTTGAATTTGACAGAGATGAATTCACCACCATTATTGCTCCTTATATCTTTCACCTGCTTCCTCGACTCTTTCTCAACCAGTGCCTTGAACTCACAGAACTTTGACTATGTCTCGCTCTTCTTCTGCATGAATAAGATCCAACACTTACGAGAAAATTCATCAACAAATATCACATAATACCTATGCTTTGTTGTTGAAGATACTGAGAAAGGTCCACACACGTCTGTGTGAATTATCTCAAGGATCGTCGTGGCGTGACTATCCTTCTCATGAAAAGTGGTCTTCACAAATTTTCCCAAAGTACATCCCTTACACTGATTTGACTGCGCAAGTGTACCCTTGGGAAGCCCGGTAGAAATCTGTTGCAAAATTTTCAAAGCGCCATGGTGAAGATGGCCTAATCTTCTGTGCCACAATTCGCCCTCATCCTGGCTCACCACTACTTCTGCTTTGCCTGCCATTGTTGCGCAGCCATCTACCTGCAATATATAAAGGTTCTTAACTCAAATCCCTATCCTCCGGGTTTCACCATTTTTTTTACTACATAGGAAAGCCTTTCCCTTGCTAAAAACAACATCATATCCCTTGTCTTCCAACATCGCCACAGAGATCAGATTCTTCTTCAATCCTGGAACATGCATGACATCCTTCAATATGAAAGGTTTACCAGACTCCCTCTCAAAGGAAATGGTCCTGATACCAGTCGCACTGTATCTACCAACATCCCCCATCTCGATGTGCACTCCAAGATCCTTCTCATCCAGATCACTGAAAAAATATTTGTCTCTGGTCATATGGAAAGACGCACCACTGTCAAGAAACCACACTAATCCCATCACACTTGAAACCAAGCATGTGATCAATGAAAAATCCAGCTCAAACTATGAGGTTAAGGCCTCTCCAGCTATAGATCCAGCAACCTGCTTATTTTTATTCTTCTGTGGACAATTAGTGGCGTAATGTCCATGTTGGTGACAGTGAAAGCACTTCACCTTAGACAAGTCCTGCTTCTTGCCTCTCACACCGCATTGCGAAGGATTTTTCTTTCCCTTCCCTTTCCTTGCTTTGGCAGCCAAAGTGAAATTTTCTTCATCTTCATTCTTCGATGAAGATCCATCCCTGGTACCCCGCCTTATCTCCTTCTGCACAAGATCCAACCAAAGTTGCTCTCATCCTAGCATCTTCTCCCGACCATTGACAGAGTCCTCATAGCTATGCCAACTCTTCAGAAGCCCAAGGAGAGCCAAGCTCACCAAGTCCTCTTCATATACAGTAACCCCCACACTTCCCAGCTCATCCCTGCACTGGACAAACTTCGTGAGGTACTTGGGTATACTGTCGCCTTTCTCAATTTTTATTTTTCTGAGCTTGTCTTTAAGCGCCAACTTCCTCTGGTCGCTTCTGCTTTGGAAAAATTTTGTCAAAGCTTTCCACATCAAGAATGGAGAAGCTTTACCATGAAGGCTGGACACTATGTGATCCTTCACACCTTCCAACATAATCCTTCGACATTTTTCTGTCTTCTTTTTCCATGCGTCAAGTGCGGCTACATCGCTAGAAGCATGTTTTGGAATTTCTGCATCTATGAACTCCTTCAACCCATTATCATCTAGCACCGCCTCCATCCTGTCCTTCCATGCAATATAATTTGAGCTGCCCTCAAGGGCATACTCCAATCGCAATCCGTTGAAAGACATTTCAATGAATGCTCAACTTTGACACCAAGAAAACACTGCAGCAAATTCGAATTCCACCAGCGCAAAACTCAACCGCTTCAATAATTGCAATCTGATCCAATGATCAAATGCTCTGATACCATGTAGAAATTATATAACTTATGTGTTATATATCAAGATTCTCCTGATCATACACTATTTTAACTTCATGCACAATAAAAAATCTATTCCACCATTGATCATCACATGCGGAAATTAAATCAATTGCAATGCACACATGAAACCATAAAATTCACACACATTAACACAGTGATTTAATGGGAAAGCCTGAAGCTGAAAACCCCAAATATCTGTATATAATATATTTCATAGAGATCATTTAACAATCCTCATACAAAGCTGAACATGTCAAGCTCTCAGTACAATACAATCGCTACACACTAATCAGGCCCGATCTAGCAAATCCATGCACTAATCTCTGCCACCTACTAGCTTGCCTCTACTACACAATCCCTACTGAAGAATTTCTCTGAATGAACTCGAATCCAATTAGCTTGCACTGCACAATCCTCATTGGCATCTCCACTGAGTGTTGGATGCAATCAATGCATCACTATAGTCACAACTAATAGTCTATCTTGCCCTTTCACCTATCTCTCCACTGGTATCCACTAAAAATGTCCATGCACTGTAGTTAAATGATGTATTCTTCAGTTGATTAATGAGTTATTATTTAGTGAATTAATTATTAATTAATTCACACCACTCTCACTAGTGTATCAATCAGTTAGACTAGATACAACTAGCTCAACTGTGTCTAACTGAATTAAACTGAACACAACTCCACCAACTACTTCTACAACTCCACCAAATCTCCTGGCCACATGAGTTCTAACCGAAGTCCTCATGCATTAGCTCCAAAGAACCCTGCAGAAGAAGTATAATTCCTTCGTCACCAAGCAGTCCAAGCATACATCTATGCACTGTGCAAAAGTGCTCCAAGAGAATAAGATAATGTTTAGAGTCCAAATATTATTAAGAGCTAATAATATTCGACATATCTATTTTTAGACTAGTAATCTAAAAATAGACTCCGCCCCAATATGTCTAAAAATAGAATTCCATCTATTTTTCCAACTTGACCAACCATCCACAAATAGCATCCTGCAACTCATAGAATATGATCAACATGTCTAAAAATAGACATAGTTTAAAAATAGACTTTGCGCCAAAAATAGCCTGCGGGCCCACTTAGTGAAGGTGACTCTTTTCACTAAGCTCATCATCTTGTTGAATCTCAACACCGCATTCATGACTCTACCTTTGCTTGTTTTTTCTACCTTAACCGCTTCCCTGCTACCTTTGTCTTCACTAATTATCTAATGCTACTTCTTGCCTCTCTGTTGTCTTTTTTTCCTTTGATTCTTGCTTTGGAAAGGATTTTGAATATTGACATCCATGTAAAGTATGCAAAATTTTCAAAGAGAAAATAATCAGTCACCTTGTGATACTGTAAATTATAGGACTCTAACACCTTCCTTAGATGGTTGCATAGGAAATTCATTATGATAGATGATTATCCATACGTAGGTATGGACTTTCATGGTGAAACTGAGCTCGTGATTCCTGAGGGTGAGAAATAGGATGCTATAGGTAAGACATTTCACCCATTTTTTATTTTAATTTATACATTTTTTTTGTGTTTTTGATGTATCTAAGACTAAAATATTTTCATGGTGGACTAGTTACAGATTCTAATGATAAGCTTTCAAATTTAGAAAAATTCCTCCTAAATCAGGAGTTAAATCTGTCAGATTCGAATCCTTACCTTTATGGGTCATTCATGTATTTTCCACCTTTAGTTATTTTTACCTCTATGGGAAAAATACTAAAGTCTCTTTGAAAAATGGTGGAACCACAACTTAAAACAGTAATCACAATTTCCTCTTGACTTTGATTTAGTGACGGACACAAACCACATTAAATACTTTACTAAAATTCTATCGCATCCATTTAAGAATTTAAATAATGTCCAACTTTATGTGCGAACACCGTCGGATCTCTAATCCAGATGCGAGCCCCGTCAGATTAAATAACTGCTGTATAGTCAACTTAAATAATTAAACTGGATTTATAAAATATCACATCCAATTTTCGTATTAAACCACATGCATGTTTGAATGTGAATTCCGTCGATTTGTCTGCTAGCTTAATTGGACGGTTCTCCTACTTTCGACTATCAACAGACTAATAACTCTTAAATCAACCTTATAACCATACATTTAACTTCAAAATGGCACAAAATTTAAATGTAAACATACATACAGAAATCAACTAAAGAGAGCTCGAACTGAATTCATCAACGAATAACTATTTCGAAGAGAATTAAAGCCTCCAGGATTTGACAATTACGCATATATTTACAAAGGTACAGAGGAAATGCAATTTTCTTCTATTTGATTATTTTTTCATCAAATCCTCCTCTCTCTCGATACATTCCAAACTTACATATAAATATATTGTTCATACAAACATTCAGATCCGAGTCAAAGGGATGAATTTGTCCAATTTTGGATAAAATCCTATTGCACGATATTCTCCCTAAAATTCTCAACTAAAACTAAATACATAAAACTAATTAAAAAGAATTTCAAATCCCTAAGGAATAGTTCAAATCCTATCTACCAAAACAATAAATTTCTAGCTAAAGGAACCCACTCCTTTGCTTGTAAACTTTTTTTGTGTTTTTGGAATAAAATTGAAGTCTTTTATCTCGAAGCCTCATGCTCCTGCATCAGACTCCTGAGGACAAAATTATTCATGGGCTCCTGTCCATGAGTTTCTCTACAGAACTAACCAAATTCTGTAGCATGGTATCTGTCATCCAAGTAGCCTCTGCAACTGGTTGGTCTTTCCACTTGACCAAATACTAAAAATATTCCCGTCCTCTTGTCTTCTTAGAAAATATTTTGTCTAAAATTTTCTCTGGCTAAAATGTTTTTGTTGTGGGTAATTATTTCAACCAATCAATCTCTTCTTTTCCTCCAGTTGTATCATCTATGTCTCTGCCTTCATATCTGTACAAATCAACAACATTGAAAATTGGAGATATCCCAATGTCAAGGGGTAATTCCATTTCATATGCATTTGCAGAAAATTTTCTCAATACTCTGCATGGTCCAATTTTCTTACATTTCAACTTGTTATATGATTTTTTTGGAAATATTTCCTTCCTCAGGTGTGCTAGAACCAAATCTCCAACCTCAAAGTTAACTTCCCTCTTCTTAAAATCTACTCTACTTTTGTACTTAATGTTGTTGTCCTGTAACTGCTTTTTTACTTAGTCATTTATTGCTTGAATTTCTGAAGCAAAATCTTCTCCTTTAGTGCTTCTCATTTATGCTTTTCCCAAATTTCTTAATTCATACACTCCTCTTGGGTGAATTCCATAAACTATATGAAATGGACTCTGCCCTCTACTCTTGTTAGGAGATTCATTATAAGCGTATTCAGCCTGTGCCAAAATCTGATCCACTGTTTAGCATGTTCACCTACAAGGCTTCTCAAAAGATTACCCAAGATTCTGTTCACCACATTAGTCTATCCATCAGTCTGAGGGTGATAAGTTGAGCTGAAACTCAGTTTAGTACCAATATTTTTCCATGATGTCCTCCAAAAATGACCAAAAAGGTTTGTGTCCCTATCAGAGACAATGCTTTTAGGTAACCCATGCAACCTTACAATCTATTTGAAAAACAAATTAGCAACATGAGTAGCATCACTGGTTTTATAACATGGAATAAAATGTGCCATTTTAGAAAATCTGTCAACTACAACATAAATTGCATCATTCCCTCTTTGTGTTTTAGGTAAACCCAAAACAAAATCCATACTTACCATCTCCCAAGGTCTATCTGGAATAGGTAATGGAACATACAAACCTGTGTTTTAACTCCTTCCTTTTGCATACTGACAAACTTTACAATTTCGCACATACTTCTCCACTTCAGATCTCATCTTTGGCCAAAAATAAAAATGACTCAGTTTTTCATTAGTCTTGTCTGCACCAAAATGTCTACCAAGTCCACCACTATGTTTATCCTTAATTAAATGTTCTCTCATAGAACAATTTGGTATGCACAACTTCTTTCTTTTAAATAGAAAACCTTCTTGCAAAAAAAAATCTAGCCACTTACTTCTATCCATCATAACAGGATTATTCATGCTTCAAATGCCTCTTTAAACTCCAAATCTATCTTATACAATTCTTTTAGAAAATCAAAACCCAATACTTGAATTTTACTTTCTTGAACTAAAATGCTTTTTCTACTTAAGGCATCTGCTACTTTGTTTGCTTGGCCATTTATATGTTTCAATACAAAATTGAAACTTTCAAGATACTCTACCCATTTTGCATGTTTATGATTTATTTTTGGCTATTGCATAATGTACTACAATGCATGATTGTCTGAATAAAGCACAAACTCTTTAGACATCAAGTAATGTCTCCACTTCTTTAATGAATTTACAACTGCATAAAATTCCTTGTCATAAGAAGAATATTTCCTTCTTGTCTCATTCAATTTTTCACTGAAATAAGCCACAGGTCTGTCTTCTTAACTTAACACAGATCCAACAGCTTCTCCATTAGCATCACATTTTACTTGAAAAGGTTTGCAAAAATTAGACAAAACTAAGATAGGCTTTTCTATTATCTTTCGTTTCAACAACTAGAAATTTTTCTCTGCTTCATCTATCCATCTAAATGGTTGTTTGTCCTTCTTTATAGTGTCAACAATAGGAGCATTGATCTTACTAAAATCCTTATGAATTTTCTATAAAAACTAGCAAGACCATGGAAACTTCTTACCTCAAAAACACTCTTAGGTGAAGGCCATTCTATGAATGCCTTTATCTTTTCTGGATCCATTTTCAATCCATCAGCAGAAACAACAAAGAATAATTATATCAACTCTTCTTTCATGAATGAACACTTTTTTAAAATTTACCAGCAACCTTTCCTGTTGTAATTTACTTAAGACATAATTCAGATGTCTCATGTGTTCTTCTTTAGATTTGTTGTAAATTAATATATCATCCAGATATACTATTACAAATTTACCAATAAATTCCTTCAGTACTTCATTCATAAGCCTCATAAATGTACTAGGAGCATTTGATAATACAAACGACATTACCATCCATTCATACAATCCTTCATTTTTTTTAAAGGTTGTCTTCCATTCATCTCCTTCCCTTATCCTGATTGTTATTTTGTTGATTTCTCTTGAATCAGTGCACATTCTCCAGCCTCCATCTTTTTTTGGACTCAACACTGTTGGCACTGCACAAGGACTCAAAATCTCTCTGATTAGTTCTTTATCTAACAGTTCCTGCACCTGCTTCCTGATTTCTTCATTTTCTGTGGGAGTCATCCTGTATGTTACTTTATTTGGCAAATTTGATCCTGGAATCAAATCTATATGATGGTTGATCTTTCTAATAGGTGGTAGTTCATCAAGAAAATCATCTACAATGATATCACAATAATTTTCCAGCATCTCTTGAATTTCAATTGGTAAATCAGAAATTTTGGTGGAAGTAATTACTACCTTGGGTTTGCAAATTAAGGCAAAGTTTACCTCATCATCTTCAATATGTTGTAGATATTCTTTTCCACTTAGTAATAAATCTTTCGGATCAGGTTTTGTTGATGCATCCTCTTCTTCTATAGGCAACAATGTATGATTGACACCATCTTTACAAAACTTGTATGTGTTCTTTTTCCCCATCTCATAGCACCTTTGTCATACTACTAAGGTATACCTAGAAATATGTGACATACGTCCATAGGCATCACATCACACATAATTTTGTCTTTGTAGATGCCCAACTGGAATTCCACTTCACACTATTCATTAACTAACAGCTAATGTCCTTTCTGAAGCTATGACACCTTGTAGGGTGTTGGATGTTTCTTTGTCTTCAATTTAAATTTCTCCACCACCTCTGTAGAAACCAAATTATTAGTGTTGACACTATCAATTACCATTTCAGAACATTTTCCTTGAACCTTGCACACACTTCTAAACAAAATTTTTCTCTATGCTAGTTTATAAACTTCCTTTGTTGGTTTTAATAGAACTTTGTTAACTACCAAATATTCTCCTTTCTCTAGTATATTCTCTACTTCTGGCACTTTTGATGCTTCTAGCACTTTTGCTGCTTCTTCTTCATTCTGAGAAACAATTACATTTCTCTGATTTTTCCCCACATTCTTTGGACATTCATAAGCTCTATGTCTAAGCTTATTACATCTATAACATCTAATTTCTCTTCCCATGCCTCTACCTCCTCTTCCTTTAGAAAAAATCCTTCTGCCACTTGCATGACCTTCTGTAGGTGTATGTTGACTTGAGCTGCTGCTAGCTCCTTCTCTAGGTGTCGTAGATATTCCTCTACCACCTTGACTTCCTCTTCCTCGGAAAGTACCTCTACCTCTGGCATATTTCTTCCTGATGAATTTTTCTTCATCTTTCAAGGCCATCTGATAAGCCTCTTCCACTGTTTTAGGAGACATAAGACTTATCTCTTCTTGTATCTCCATTCTAAGACCATTTATATATCTTGCAATCTTCTCTGCTGTATCTTGAATTTGTCCTGCTCCTATGCTCACTTTGTAAAATTCCTCTGTATATTATTTGACTGTCATTGACCTATGTCTAAGATTCTGCATTGTCTAAATAATGAAAGTTGATAATCACTTGGTAAAAACTTACCTCTCAACTTTGCTACCATCCTGTTCCAATTCTTTATTGGCTGCTTACCAAGTCTTATTCTTTCTGCTTGCACTCCATCCCACCAAAGTGTTGCATGTCCTTTCAATTTTTTGATAGCAAATTTCACTCTTTTTCCTTCTTCCATTTCTTCATAATAAAATAACTTATCCATGTCATTAACCCAATCTATCAACTCCTCTGGGTTTAAGCCTCCTATAAAAACCAAAACTTCAAGTCTGGGTTTAGATGTGGATCCCAAAACTGATTTAAAAAATCTAATTTCAAGAGTAACTTCTGTAGGTTCTCCCTCTTCTGCAGATTCAACTTCAGGTTCACTAACATCTCCAATATCTGCATCTCTTTGATTTCCCATTTCCATTGCTTCTAATCTAGCTTGCATTTGTTGCATAACTTCCAACACTTCAGCATTTGCAACTGGTCTTCCTCTTCTTCGACCAACACCACCTCCTCTTCCAACTCTGTAAGCCACGTTGGATTTCTTTTCCTGATCTTTGAGATATTGCTCAATGTCTAAAGGCTTCTCTGATACCACTATTGGTGGGCTGGTTATAGGTTCTAATGATAAGCTTTCAAATTTAGAAACAATTCCTCCTAAATCAGGAGTTAAATCTGTCAGACTCGAATCCTTACCTTTATCGGTCATTCATGTATTTTTCACCTTTAGTTATTTTTACCTCTATGGGAAAAATACTAAAGTATCTTTGAAAAATGGTGGAGCCACAACTTAAAACAGTAATCACAATTTCCTCTTGACTTTGATTTAGTGACGGACGCAAACCATATTAAATACTTTACTATAATTCTATCGCATCAATTTAAGACTTTAAATAATGCACAACTTTATGTGCGAACACCATCGGATCTCTAATCCAGATGCGAGGCCTATTAGATTAAATAACTGTTGTATGGTCAACTTAAATAATTAAACCGGATTTATAAAATATCGCATCCAATTTTCATATTAAACCACATGCATGTTTGAATGCAAATTCCGTTGATCTGTCTGCCAGCTTAGTTGGACGGTTCTCCTGCTTTTGACTATCAACAGACTAATAACTCTTAAATCAACTGTATAACCAGAAATTTAACTTCACAATGGTGTGGAATTTAAATGTAAACATACATACAAAAATCAACTAAAGAGAGCTTGAATTGAATTCATCAATGTAGAACTATTTTGAAGAGAATTAAAGCCTCCAGGATTTGACAATTACGCATATATTTACAAAAGGTACAGAGGAAATGAAATTTTCTTCTATTTGATTAATTTTTCATAAAATCCTCCTCTCTCTCAATACATTCCAAACTTACATATAAATATATTGTTCATACAAACATTCAGATCCGAGTCAAATGGATCAAATTTGTCCAATTTTGGATAAAATCCTATTGCACGATATTCTCCCTAAAATTATAAACTAAAACTAAATACATCGAACTAATTACAAAGCAGTTCAAATCCCTATGGAATAGTTCAAATCCTATCTACCGAAACTGTAAATTTCCAACTAAAGGAACACACTCCTTTGCTTCTAAATTTTTTTTGTGTTTTTGGAATAAAGTTGAAGTCTTTTATCTCGAAGCCTCATGCTCCTGCATCAGGGACACACCTACATTGGGATCGCAATTCAGAAAGATTTTATAGTAAGGTAAAGTTTATAATGTTTTATATGATATGTGTTATGTATTGCAAATGAACAAGAAGTGGGGGGCAAAGTTACTGTGGTGGGGCCAAATGCCGCATCGCAAATTAAAAGAAATTCATTGTGGGTGCCTAAACGGTAAGTTGTAATGTTTGCGAAATGAGATGGATGGCGGGGGGGAAAGGGGTGACATGTCAGGGGGACTAGCCCACTTTAATTGCAATCGAGGAGAATGGAAAAGCAGAGGAGAAACAATGATATAGAGGTGAGAAAAGGTAAAGTAGAGAAATGAAGCGGAAAAACGTAAAAGGTAAGGTTTTAGTGATTTTTAAGGTAAATGGAATGAAAGGAAGTGCGGCGGGTGGTTGGGTCGCACCGCCATCACACTTCGCACTTCGAAATATTTAACTTTCACCCTTTCGGCATATCTTGCAACACTTACGATCTGCGATTGTGATTTTAATCTCCGTCGCTGATAGATGCTCAGATCAATGGTCCTCACTGCTCCCTTGTTGTGGTTTTCTGCTTTTGGTTGCACTCGTTTGTTTCTTAGTTGTTCATAGAATACTTGCCCCGCATTCACGACTCTACCTTTTCTTGTTTTTTCTACCTTAACTGCTTCCCTGCTGCCTTTGTCTTCGCTAATGATCTAATGCTTCTTCTTGCCTCTCCGTTGCCTTTGTTTCCTTTGACTCTTTCTTTGGGAAGGATTTTGAATATTGACATCCATGTAAAGTATGAAAAATTTTCAAAGAGAAAATAATCATTCACCTTGTGATACTATAAATTATAGGACTCTAACACCTTCTTCAGATGGTTGCACAGGAAATTCATTATGATAGATGATTATCCAAACATAGGGATGGACTTTCATGGCGACCCTGAGATCGTGATTCTTGAGGGTGAGCAATGGGGTGCTATAGGTAATACATTTCACCCATTTTTAATTTTAATTTATACAATTTTTTTTGTTTTTGATGTATCTAAGACTAAAATATTAATTTTTCATGCAAATATTGGTCCCGTTTGATCGATAGGTGCTTCATATCTCCATCGTGCGGGAGATTCACAATAGGAAATAACAACAGTATAGGTTGGTTCAGTAGGGCGAGATGAACTATGGGATCTCAATTTATCCAATACCCTAGCAAAGGTGGACCGCCACATGGAGGGGTTGACACACGAGATATATGAGACCGTGATCGATCAATTTCCCATGCAACTTCAAAAATACTATTGGAGTGCCAAGTTGTATTAGTTTGTTACTACGCAAGATAGATCGTGCAATGGCTTGTTATCATGAGAACTATGATTAGTCTACTGGGAGTCTTATAACCATGTTTGCATGTAGTTTTTTATATAGGCCATGTGGCCATATGTGTCTTGGGCACAAAAATTTTAAAACTAAACCTTATATATAGAAAAAATATCTTCAGTGTTTCTATGTTTCAATGTTTATATTTTTTCTTTCAATGGATGTGGTGTATTGAAATTCATTTGAATATGTTGCAAATGTTTATCTAAAACATAATTAGCTAGTGCATCTGTCAATATATTTAGATTTCTATAAATATGTTGATAATGGATGAAATCAAAGTGTCTTTATAGAAGGTGAACCCTTACGAACATGTGAAGGATGGTAGGAATTCTAACTGAATAGACGTTAGTCAATTGTAGTACTACAAGTTTTGAGTCAAGTTTGATAACTAAACAATGGATATCATCTGAAATAGCATCAGAAAATGGATCGACCATTGTGTTATACTCGACGATGTTGTTGGTAGAGAGACCGATACAAATTCCTTGTAGACTCAATAACTCTCCATTTTGATAAAAGATAGCCCAAGCTGCGGAGGATAGGTTCTGAGTACCGTGACTAGCACCATCAGCATAATCGACATATGGTTCAAGGGATTTTGACATCTACAAACAAAGTGTAAACGGGATCAACATAAATCGTAGGAAACTCTAAAGAGACACAATGAAAACACACTCAATACACCTATATATAATATGTATATAATGTACTATGAAAAAAATAGAGCATAGTATTTATTAAGGTAAAATCCATTTCTAGGTTGCACCAGTGAAACTCCATCAAAATTAACTAGCTCTTAGGGCCCTTTAACAAGGACACACTTGAAAATATATAGACCTAGCCACATAGGTTGGAAATTTCTTGGCCCTAATTTATCAGAATCTTGATTGTATATAAGAATAAGGTCTCCTTCTGAGAAGACACGAGGCTCGACACTTTTGACATATTTTTACTTGACATGTTTCTTATGGGCTTCATTATCCATGGTAACATCTCACCGAGTCTCATCTAAGCACATCAGATGTAAGAGAAGTTCCTCATCTATGAAAGTGGAAGGAAGAAGTTCTATAACCATTTTTAGTGATGAAATCTCACATTCAATTGGAATTATTTATTTCATACCATAAACCAATTAGAAAGGATTAAATCCAATAGCATTACTAAAAAAATTTCGGTATGCCC
Organism: Pinus albicaulis; assembly: GCA_034641835.2. Taxonomy (NCBI): domain Eukaryota; kingdom Viridiplantae; phylum Streptophyta; class Pinopsida; order Pinales; family Pinaceae; genus Pinus; species Pinus albicaulis. The sequence goes on from CM076574.1 coordinate 1,130,508,117, forward strand.
GCAAGGTAGCTATAAAGAATCATGTGCCAATCTGATCAATGGACCCCTATCATACGTTGAATAATTTCTTTAAGAACTTTATTAATAGCCTAAAATTTCCCATTAGCCTTAGGGCAGTAGGGATTGTAACTTTCAAGGGAGATTCTGAGCCTAGAAGTTAGTTCGGACATCATGTGATTGTGAAAGTGTCTCCCATGGTCTGTAATTATGACTTGCAAAACACCAAACCGTGCGATGACATGATTGAAGAAAAAGTGTGTAATTTTTTTTCCAGTATTGTTGTATATAGGAATCGCCTCAGCCCATTTAGTAAAATAATCTACTACTACGATAATATATCCATGCCCCCTGGTTGAGTGAGGGTTACATTAACAATTCAAATTCTCAAAAAAAAACATTAACAAACGATAATTAAATTTGGTAATGCGTACCTATTAGGGATTGGAGATATGTAGTTGAATGTGCAACTTTTAAAATACCTTGATGTGTACTTATATTGACTGATTCGATAGTTGGAAAAGTTGCATCCATTTTGCAAGGAGATTTAGATCTCTGGGATAGAAGCATGATCTTAATTTCTGGAAAAAGTCATCCCAAGGTCTAATGCAAGCAAGATTGGTCTCTTCAATCTATTTGAACTCAATCACAAAGGATATATTCTCTAATTAGGTATCCCACCATGCTTGTGCCTTTCCTTCCAACTTTAGGTTGGCGATTTGAAGCTTCATGTCCTCTGCCATCTTAAGACATGTTTTGAAATAGGTGTAGAGACTTTGGATCCAATAATTGAAAACATATTCATTCATTTGGTCCAAAAAATTGGGAAATATAAAGTGTGTATCCAAGTACATGTACCCTAGAGGGCATCTCTATTGTTGTAGATTGATTAGCTTAGGGAGAGCCATTGATGAATCCTAGATTGGTGAGTCCTCAGATGAGGTTTCTTTATGACGTTTCATGATTTTCATCCACCCAAATGGATCAAAATTTATATCTCAGTGAGGAGATGGCTCCACTTTCCTTGAGGAAGTCACACTAGGAAGGGCATTGAATAACTAAATGCATCGAATTGCTAAGCCATGAGTCTATGAAAAAAAACATTTTAATAGATGGATGAATTCCCATATACTCCTTGGTTTTGGGTATCAAACGCTGAGATAATCCGATTTGATACCAATTGATATACATTCATATCTAAAAATAATTAATCATACATGACACAATGAAGAAACAGAGAGATAAACAACAACATATTGAAAATAATACCACCATTCTATTATGAGGGAGAGGTCTTTTAAAAGAGAGGAACCTTCTTATTACCTTGATTACAAATAGTTTTTCATGTAACCACCAAAACATTATTTATATATTTCCTTCATTTTTATTTTTCCCAACTAATTTGCATGACAAATATAAAATATATAATTTATAAACATCAAATAAATTATTAGATATTTCCTTCCTCATTATGAGTTGCCTCAGAAAGGGTACAACTTTCTTCGTTTCCTAGATGCCATATTGAAGGAGCCCAGTGCTAGAGAAACCATGACATTAAAATGAGCAGAATTTTGACCAAGTTAACTAATATGACATGGAATGACAATGATCTAGAGATCAAAGTACAAAAAATTTGAGGTGGATCTTGGTGATAGAGGAAGTGGCATGAGGATGTGGAATCCAAGGACCTATAAATCTAGAATTTTATTTAATTGGGACTTTTTTAAAACTTTCGAATATCGATGTTGACAATTGACTAAGCACTTTTTGAATATCTAGGAATCTAGAAATCTTAATAAATGGTATTTTATGAAAAACCTATATGGAAGAGACCCGAAAGAGTGGAAACTAGTGCTAGAGTAAGCTTTATGTCATGGTTATGAGGGATTTGGAATTTAGAAAATGTTTAAAATCCAACCCTTTTGTTAGGTATAGTTGTATAAGGGAAAGATTCATGTTGACTGAGTCAACAATAATGGTTTTGGGCCCATGGTTTTTTAGTTTCCCATGGTTTTGTGCTTGTGGAATGCATGTAATGAAGCCTTTAATAGGATTGACAGACTTCATTGTAATGTGCCAGGGAGTTGAGTGGTGAAGGTTCACTTAGCCGACTTAGACAGGGTTTTAGCCAAGGAACAATGGAATTCCATTGGTTGGGTTTTCCCTGGAGTTTGGGTATTCCCTGGGTAAATGTTGTGTTTATTTTGTTTATGTTTTATGATTTTTACTGGTTTAAGTATATATTAGTAAATATTTTTAATTCTCTTGTGGTAATTTTTTCTACATTTGGTATCAAATCCAAGAGTTAGCTTCAAGGGGACACCTTTGTTTCGAAGGATTTATATGTCCCGATGAATGAAGTGTCATGCACAATGTAGGTTTAGGTTTCTAGTTTAGTTTATCTAGGATAAGTGGTTGATCAAGGAACTACAAAGGAGGTGACCTCACATGGTGGCTAGTGGATGGCTTCGCGTGAGATACTTGGCAGAGATGAAGAAAGAGATCAAAAGGAAATTTTTTGGGCCACAAGTTGTATTTGAAAATTGAGATCTATGAAGAGGGAAGCAGTTATAGCGATGGAATCATGGTGGAAAATGTTATTGATGGTTTCATGAATCTACTTGGTGATGTTTTCATGCGAGATTGAGCTTGTCGATACTATGATATAGATTAGGCATACCTATGTGGACACTGTGACAAGGTTCGAAAGAAAGCACAAGAAAGTTTAACATGTGGTGAGTTGTACCAAGGTCGAGGAAATTTTTAATGTCAAATTGAAATTTCTTAGAGCCCATAAGTGTGTGTGCAGTCGTCAACCCTTCTCCATAGCACAGGTAACATTATATTAAATTGATTTGCATGAAAATGAGGAGTATGAAACCTAGAGATCGTGAAATTTGTGAGTCAGGTGACTAAAAAAAGACAATCCCTTTATGTTATGAGATTCCATGGGATCTTCAAGAATGGGATCTAGAGAAACACATAGACGACTACCTAGAGATGAGATAGAAGTCAAATGGTAGATGTAGAAGTTACAAATGAAGGTTTACAACTTAGGGATAGTGGTTTTGAGGTCAACTCGAGGGGTGATGAGGAGTGCTTCAACAGAAGTGAAGTGGATGAGCATGTGGAGGACACCACAGGGTCTCATTGCTTGCATTGCTTCGGCTAAGCTGCAATGTGCTTTCATGGGAGCCAGATCGATCCCACAACTTTATAAATCACCCATAACTACTAAGATGAATGATACTCACAACCACTATGTTGAATATTTATGCTCATTTACAAGTGCGTGCAGTGTTCTTGAGTTGAGAAAGCAATACAATGTTGCATTGAATCTTGTGGGAGAATAGATGAGCAAGTTCATCTAAGAGATATGAGCATACAAATAAAATGATGGATCTATTGAAGGATTCCAAGCTATGGGACATATCATAGTCTCGAATCATCATGGTCGTGAAAAAAGGTGTGTATTATGACTTCAAATGATAGATGTAGTGTTGGTGAATAACAACATTAACAACTTTAGTAAACTAGGGTTGGAAAGTTACCTTGGCCCAAATGTTATGGAACCATGTGATGTGAATAATCCCTAACAGGCCAAAACAATGAAGGATACCAAATTCATTAAGTGATTAGTGAAATAGTTAGTTCATGTAAGCACGAGTGAGAAATTTATGTTACAATATCCATTTCTACGAGTTATTGAAGTGGGAAATAGTGCAACAAGAAGACTGTTTTATTTTATTTGAGAAGATGTGTAGTGTGGAAACCATGCATGAGGAGATGGGAGAGATTTTGTCCTTGAAGTATACATAAAATAACATGTTATGGAGAGTGTTAAGTGATGTGCTCATGTAACAAGAGAGAGGAAAATATCTATGATAGCAATAATGAATATGAGAAGAAGAAGTTTCCCTAGGAGGAAATCCAATAAAACGAAAATTAGAGTATGCAAAATGTTGGAAAATGTTTATGAAAAAGAGATTCCACACATCACTGGAATATCTAAAATTTTTGAATGTTTTGAGATTGTATCTTTTCAAGGGGGGAGATAAATTTCAAGAGAAGCATCTAAATTTTATAAAATATACACTTTAGAAATGGATATACAATTATCTAACGTACAACATAGTAGAACGGAAGATAGTAAAGAGGAAGAAGACAAAGAGAAAAGAGTCTAGAGTATACACATGAACGAGAACATCAAAAATATTGTAACATATTGAAAAGAACTCATAGACATGATCCCGTGAACAAATACTTATTCCCTAAGAGTCTAATGCAGGGGCACCATTTCAATTTGTATTTTCCTAATTTTGTAATAAATGTAGAGGATTCTAGATGTTTTATGGGGAGAGAATTTTGTTTTTCTCTAATTTCCATATAATGTAACTAAATATGATCATTTTGGTATGTTTTTAGAAGATTAGAGTATTTAGGTATAAATTAGAGTTTGCTTAGATTTGGAGGATATGGACCCCAAAATATGTGGTTTATGTAATTTCCTTAAGAATATGTACAAACAAACCTATAGCAGTGTGTAAACAAAGCCACTCACAGATTTATATTCAAAGATGACTTTGAAAATTTGTAAAGAAAGTATAGATGTGTGTATGGAGAGAAATATGTAAGGATATTCAAGTTTTAATGAAATTGAGATGTTGCAAACCTAATTCAATGTGTAAATTCTCCTTTTTTATCAACTGTGTTTGGATTTATTTACGTTCTATGTTAAAACTATTTGTATATATTTATATATGAAATCCCTTGTATATGTGTGTGTAAATGACAATTTAATAGGTATATATTGAAGTGAGAAATTGCAAATAAAGTGTATTGATTTGTATCATAGCTTGGAGAGAAAATCAAAGGGGTTCAAATTGTGCGAAAGAAAAAGTTTTGGATATCTATTTACATTAGCATCTGAATATTACACATATAAAAAAATATTTGAACTAGACTGTCAATTTTCTTAAGATCAACATCAATCCTACCATTGGACATCCAACATCCCAAAAAAAACTTAAGCTTTATTTTAAAGAATTTTTGAATTTCACTATCCTAATTATTGTCGCCACATTTCCATTTGATTTTAGGTCAACATCAAGATCGTCACAAGTAATGAGGATTCTGACATGTATGCTAATGTATAACGTGGTGTGGATTGGGATGTGGGAGGTGATGTAGAAGGTGACATGGGTATCAAATGCATTCTGACATGTACAAGTATGGCATGGAACCTCACATTTGGGTTTTTCATAAAGTTACCTTTTAATATTTTTCCATATTTTCTTTAGATCAGGGGTTCCAACATCCAAAGGTTTGGAAACAATCTAGATTTGAATATATGGACTTTTTAAAAAGTTGCAATTTTTGTATTCTTGTATTTTTGAAGTTCTAGATATGGAGAAATGAGAATTCTTGGATTTCAAGGTTCCACCTCGAAGATTTTCCTAAGATTAATGAACGATTTGGCCTGGAATGGAGTGTTTTTTTCCACCAACAAAGGAATTTTCTATCCTTCATTCCCCAATTTTAAAATGTTCGTACGTTTTATTTTTTTACTATATAAATCTAGAGTTTTGAAAAAGTCACATTTTAAAGGAAATCTAAATTTATGGATCCCAAACATTCAACTTTTGTTTAATGATATAAATTCATTGGAATTCTATTTAGTGGAAGATATCTAGACACCCAACTTCTATTTAACAACAAGAAAACATCAAGCTTCACAATGTTCTACTTCATTTCCTAGGAAGTGTTGAGTGTCGGAATTAAAATTTAATTGAACTCCTTCAACACTTAATTTGTGAAACGAGGGCTATGTAATATTCGAGGCATAGCACATGAAATGCCAAATATTCTGTACTTAACTTATACAAATCCTACTTCTAATCCACTAACTAAATCGTGCATAATCAAGAATAAATAAATCACAAGGAAAACCTTTCAACAAACTGACACTATGCCACTCTGGGTACTGGATTCATTCAAGAAAAACATTAACCAAATATTTTGATGAATAAATAAAGCATGCCTTGCAATCAAAACTAAAAAAGAATCCAGAGAGAAAAATTATGTCCATGTGGTCAAATTCCAATGCTTGAGAAAACAGAAGAAAAGTGATATTCTATAGTATTCTCAAGTTTGTTTCCTGTACCGGAAAGATCTTATTCCTGCACTGGAAAAATTTCTTTCTTGTAACAAAATGAATCCATTCCTGAACTAGAATACTCTATTCGTGCACCAGGATACTCTATTCATGCACCAGAATACTCTACTTCTGCACTAGAATGCTTTGTTCTTGTACTAGGTCACTATGTTCCTGTACTAGAATGCTCTATTCTTCTACTAGAACACTTTGTTCATGTACTAGAACAAATTCAAGCTTGATGACTCTTCATTCATAAATTGATGTGCTATGACTAGTAAGAAAGAAATTAACGAATGCAGAAGGAAATCTTTAACTTAAGCATCAATAGAAAAAATCCCAAATCAAATGCAAAATTCCAGCAAAAAGATAAACTACAAAGATTCAAGGAAATTCTAACAACTTAATGAATGATAAATTCTTGTGTTGAAACAAAATAATTACTTTGAAACTCAAACCCTCTCTGAGTATTTATCATAGTGTGTCCTTTACTTTGTATATAAATGAATTCAATTTTAACTTATAAAAATATTTTATTACTCAAAAACAAATTCAGAAAACAATCATCAACGATTCCTGTACTGAAAACCCTGATTCATTTTTCAATATAAAGGATATCATTTTAAAATAAAATAATACACAGAGGAATCAATACCATCACGCGGTTACCATTCAATCATAGTGTTATTGCCTAAGGAAAGAAATGAATACTTTAAAAAAATATTAAATCACCAAGATGTGCAACCCTGACTAACATTAAAAAATGATTCAAGAAGGCTTTCTCAGAAATAAATGATGTATTGCAATTCTTGAGGAAAGTAAATAAAAATTCTTAAATTGAAATAAAACCCACTTAACACACGCAAAAACCCTTCATATCTGAGATCACACAACAAAAAAATACAACCACAAGAATTTCATCAAACCTGCATGCTCAAACTTAAAGAAACCACCCTGCTAAACAATGGTTCCTGTACCTAAGCACACAACGATAACATGGGGAGAACGAGTTGGGTTGGATGCGCCCTAACCAGCTAGCTCATTTCCATTTTAAGAAAAAATTGAGCTTATATGGATGCATTTATCATTACAAATAATAGCAGGAATAATGGATGAAAACTGACATTAACTCCTTTTAATTAATAAAATCAAAGGTCTCTACAAATATACATGATGAAACAATAGATCTAGTCCTATAGGGTTATGGCGATACAAATCTCAAAATTAGAAAAGGATGCCAAAGTTCTTTCACGATATCGCTAACCTAATCTATTACATAGCCCTAATTTATACATGCTCTTTTGGCTTTTGGGCGCAATAGGTGACTTAACAGGAAAACACAACAAATGATGACTGACCTCCATCTTTATCATATTCGTAACACTCCAAGCTCAATACAGGAAGTGGAACAAATCTCCAGCGATAGGTGCACACCATTCCTATTAACAGTCGTGAAATATTTGGAGGCAATCTACATTGAATCGGTTTGTTGTCCATGTGGTGCAGGAACTGTGGTGAGTACAAGAAAATCGGATCCTGCACCAACCACTTTGACTTCAATTAATGACAAATTCTTATCAAGCCTTAAGGAAATGTAAAATAGATGAGTTACATGGAAATACAAACCTATTTAACCTCTTTAATAGTTAATAGGCTTTTGTAATCCATATCCAAGAAAATCATTAAAAGGAACATGAATCATATGTAAAAGCCTTAATTAAATTGTAAAACAAGGGTTAAGGTAGCATGATTTAGGTTAAGGGTAGTGGAAAAAGAATACAATTACGACAACCAACAGGAAGTAGGACACGAGTCAATTTCTATAAATTACATATAATTAAAGGTTTTCCTCTCCCTAAAAGTAAGTTAATCAAGGATATGGTTTTATGTAAGCTTTTAATAAAATTGTTCCTTTTTTAGGATTTCATGGAGTTTTTTCTCTCAATGTGTGTTACTCTAACATATATTAGGATACTTAATGTATCTACACCTATCTTCAGGGAAAATATTAAGGATGGAAAATTATCTTGAAGTTTAAAAAATTGGCGAATCTCACTAGTCCCTCATATGCAAACTATAAAATGTTTATTGATGTATTTGTAAAATTATTCAAATTTATAATGATATTATATATATATATATATATATATATATATTGTTGGTGATTTTTAACGTAAAATAATTTTATATTGTAAAATTTGGGTGAACCATTTTTATAAAAAAATGGAAATTGGTGAATCTTTTTTTTGCAAAATGAGGTAAATTTAGCCCACCTGCAAATATTAGCCCCTAAAATTTTCCATGCCCATCTTAACTTCTCCCTTTGTTTAGTTATCTAGAAAGTCAATATACCATCCTAGAAATACTAGAAATTCAAAAGCTAACATTCTTTCAAAACCATTATTTCCTCACTTGTTTTTTTTAAACCCTATTTTCTAAATTCAAAAGATTAAAATTTTGAAATACAACGCTTCAAAGCTTGAAGGATTTAGTATTTAGATTGAGAGTATGGAACATTTATTTCCTTTGTTTTCCTTTGGTAAGTAATAATATCTTATAAGGCTAAAATGATTTTTAAACAATGGTTGTTTAAGATAGATGGCAAGTTGACAACTTAGAATAAGAAATTGGATTTAAGTGCCTTACAAATGCATGAAAAGAGGTTGATTAATGGTAGAAGATTTTTTTTAAATAATAAAGTCGTTGTGACAATGTAAAAAGCATGGAAACATACATTAGAATAGATTTCTATTGAAATATGGATACATGAGTAGGGATAATTTAAACAAGCATATTTGATGTATAAAAATGATCTTAGGTTTCAACATGAGATAAAATAGATAAATGATGAGTTTGATTTGAAAAGGTGTATAATATAATTCAGAATAAAAGTACACATGGATGTACAAGAACTAGAAGTTATGGAGCAAACCCCAAAGAGATTGTTGTGTTTCCATAAGTTGTAGATCAAGGACATGGTGAAATATACATTGATAAGTCCAAGAAAAATCAAAGAGCTAGAAGATAAACCAAGGGAAGAGAAAGTTTCTTGAGACAATTCACAAAGATGATATACTAGCATAAGACAATGTTATATTAGAACTAAGAGAGGATAAAGAGAAATAAGTAAGAAAAAATAAGGTTAAAAGTGGAAATTCTGAAGTCCATACAGGATGTGAGAACAATAAAAGATGTATCAATACAAAATAATGGAATAAGGAGCATAATGAAGAAATTATTTCCTTTAACATCTTTGTTGTATGTATAGGTAAATAAATATTAAAGAGAAGGATGATCCTTAAGATGGATGAATGTTTTTCAACCTTAATACTCATATGTGAGTCAGGTTGGGAATAAGTTTGGATTTTAGTTAAGCTTACCACCTTCAGACCTACACACAAATAATAATGGTTAAGAGGAGATTTGATAATATTTTACAAATCCTAGTAAGAAATCATCCCAAGCAGTGGGATCAAGTGCTCGTACAAGTAAAGTATGTTTATAATAATTCACCAAATAAGAGCACCCATTTGAATTCATTATAGAATGTGAATGACATGCATTTGAAAGGAAATTTCTTTGAGTGGGGGAATTTGAAAAAGTAGGGGATAAAAAGTGAAAATGGTGAAGAAATTGCAATAGTTGTATGGGAATTGCAACTAGAGATGAAGCAATATATCCAAGAAAATAGAAAAAAATATAAGAAGAGGGAATATATGAGGAAAGAGTTGAATTGTGAATTTGAAGATTTGATATTTGACACACTTGAGAAAGAATAATTTTCCTAAGAGGGAATATAATAGACTAAAACAAAGAAAAATTAGACTATGTGAGATGTTGAAAAATGTTTATGGAAAAGAGCTTCCACACATCATTATAATCTTTGAAACTTTTGAATGTTTCATAGTGTATACTTGCAAATGAAAAAGAAAAATTTCAAGATGCATTGGAAGTCGATAAAGTTCATATTTTTAGAGAAGGATTTACAACTATCTAAGGTATAGCATAATATATCAAAAGATAGTGAATATAAATATTCAGAAAAAGGGTGGAGAATCTTGAGGATATATATGGATGACAGGAAAAAAAATATTGTAGCAATTTTGAAAAGGACTTATGGACAAGAGCTCATGAAAAAATCCTTTATTTCCTAGAGTCATATGCAAGAGCATCATTTCAATTTGTATTTTCCCACATTTGTAGTAATTCAACCTAAAACACATAGAAAGCTAATGCATGTAAACAAAGAAAACAAAGCACAAAAGGCAGGTTGTTCTTCCCAGTTGATGAATACATCACATTTATGTTAATAAGTTCAAAGTTAAAGTAATCCTCTTTATTTCTCTTTTATGCATGATGTTCAAGCGACTTGATGGACTTTGCAACTACTGCCCCACTTCCCCATAATAAATTTAATAGCATCAACTCCCAATCATCCATTCTAAAATCGAGCAGATATATTATTTTTTTGTGAATTTATATTGGTATTACCTCAAAATATCAAAGTATCAAAATACAACAATCTAAGAGACATTGTTTTTCCTAAGTTCACTGTAGGAAATCTCAATCTACCACAAGGGAAACCAAATATTTTGATTGCTTACAAAGGAGAAAGTATGACCAAAATATTATAAGCTTTTATATATAAACAATCCTATCAACTACTAAACTACAAGTAAATGAACTACTATAATACGTAACATAAGATCAAGAGTCTGAGGAAGTCACTAGAGTTGGATCTTGGGCATTGGACCCTGGAGGAGTTGAGGGTTTACATCGCACTCGAAGTGGATCTACAAGTGAGCTAGTTGAGCATCTAGGCTCTCCAGGAATGAACACTGGTAATACAGGCACACATGATATCATTCAAAGCAGAGATATTGTCATCATGCCCCTCATGTTTCTCCTTTAGAACCCTTCCCAGGGTTTTCATTTTCCAATGAAGGGTGATCGATTTCAGGTATTGTTTTCATCTTCCCTTGGTGTGACCAAGGTCGAGAACCCAGTGGGATACCTCCTCCGATATTTTAGTCTGAGAAAGCTTCAAAGCCCTTGCTTGTGAGGGTCTCGAGTTGGAAAATCTCATCATGAATATCAATAGGGGTAGTTGAATGGTGGATGGTGTAGCCTCCTGTGCCTGGGCATGGGATCACATTCTACCTTGGGGGTCATGTCCACCTCCCCTGCGGTGACTTATATGATGTGTTGCTAGTGCATGATGCAGGGGAAAGGGCTTAATCAATCACAAAAACCAAGACACAACAATCTACAGGAGGAGTTACAAAGACTAGTGGTTCTATAAGGAAGGTTGAAATGAGAATTGATGGGAGGCGTAGTTAGTTAATGCCAACACTGGACGTCAAGATAGAGAAGTTGGATAGTAGATAGAAATATTTGGGTAGGTTTGTGCTTCAAATAGTGGCCAACACATAGTAGGCCATAACACCACTCACCACAAAATATTGTGCAATAGACTGAATTGAAACAAATAAATTCAAATCCAAGATAAATGTGAACATAGCGAAGAATATCAGGTAACACCAAAATGGTAGCGTCCCACATTGTCGAGCCTTCTATGGTTGTTGAATTAAAGATGGGGTGGCGACTGTTACAACATGAAACACTAACTCTAGAGAAAACCACAAAATCCAATGAGAAGTCCCTTTTACATAGTGAGAATCACCTGTTAATCCGTCATTTCACTCTGCACCAGGCCGTCCTGAATCCATGAACCAATCCAAGGCTCATGTAGATCCACACCATCACAACTCCATTGTCTAGCACATACAACCATGCTTAAGGAAAAGAAAAAAAGGATTTCTCAATGGTTATAGATAATTATCCATACATAGGACCCTTAATGCTGAAATATCCTGGAAGTAATCCCACTTGGGGCGAGGAAGGGACTGTAACACACCATAAAATCCACAAACGAGAGGCTTTGCAAATGAAGTTGAGAAATGAATGGAGATTTGCCATAATTCTTAAGGAAAATCAAGAAAGGAATTCTCAATGGTTACAGATAATTCTCCATACATAGGACCCTCAACGCTGAAAGATCCTAGATGTAATCCCACCTGTGGTGAGGAAGAGACTGTAACACACCATAAAATCCACAGAGGAGAGGCTTTGCAAATGAAGTTGAGAAAGGAATAGAAACTTTCCATATACTTCAATTTAGAAAGAAACTCTCACATGCTTGGAGCATGGGGTGGGTTGGCAACACCACGTGCCCTGTTAAATGTAGTAGGAGGTAGTGGGGTGGTAAGCTCACCCCAACCTCATGTGTATTCTCGATAGCCACCCCCGATTGGTGGAACAAATATATTATTAAATGTTTTAGGCAAATTTCTATTTTTCATATTTCAAAATGCAAAGGATTAGAATTGATGGAAATTCGATCCAAATCGTAACACTTAATAAACATAATGCAGCTAGGGAAAATGAAAGAAACTAATAAAATCTTATCATTATTTTCAGAAGTGATGGAATTTCGATCCAAATCATAACGCTCAGTAGACATAATGCAACTAGGGAAGATGAAAGAAACTAATAGAATCTTATCACTCTCTTTAAAATGGGGTGTTTACCATTTTGAGGCGTTTACGGTGGTAAAGGAAAATTACCAACTCCAAATTGCCATGACTATTTGAGAAACACCCTAATTCTTAGAACTCTCCGCGTAATATGCACAAACATTGTTAGTGGTTTAATATAAATCTTTGTACTATAAGTTGATGTATCTTATATCAACATTAAGATTTGGCGCATTCTAACGATGCTACGAATTGGTTTTTCTCGCTACCGTTTTTTTTTATCTTCCGGCACGTTGACACCTTCCGCTGACAACCGTTTCCATACTGTCTCGGTCTCATCGCCGTCTTTCTCCGTTAATGCATGCCACCTCCACGCACTTTATGTGCACTCAAACTACAGTTCTCCGGGTGATTGACTCAATTTTATTACTGTCCAGTGGTGATGCCAATTGCGTCGCTCCCTACAACATGCACAGGCCATGCCAGCGATCTCCACCATTCTAGAATTCATCCGCTGGAGCCGTTCCATAGAATGGCCCTGACATTTTCTTGGGTTTGTTTTATTTTTTTGAATTCTGTTTTTGCATTGGCCCATTTCAACAATTTTGTTTTCAATGGATTCAGAAACAACAATCTGACTCAGAAACAACAATCTGACGCTGGATGGAATGGCGAATATTAATCCTACAACAAACTGACTCAGAAACAACAATCTGACTCAGAAACAACAATCTGACGCTGGATGGAATGGCGAATATTAATCCTACGACAAATTGACTCAGAAACAACAATCTAACGCTGGATGGAATAGCGAATATTAATCCTGCGGGAGTTTTAGAGCTCACAAATGAAATATCACAAATACATATTCCCCTACATTATGTTTCATAAAATACTCTTCAAAGAAGCATATAACTGCACTTCAATTTGTTTGCATTTAAAATTACAGACATCAGATCTGTTAGTTTTATTTTCTATAAAAAAACATCAAAAGAAAATTTCCAAGCTCTGTAACTCTGGAAATCAACCTCTTAATTTGTGTGAGAAGGTAAGTAACTCATCATTAGCCAACCCAATAAACAAAAATACATTGGATCATGCACCCATGTAGTAAAAATAGAAATATTTTCACACTCCATTCAAAGACTTGAATTAGTTACATGCCTTTCAATTCAAAGACTCAATCTCTTCCTAGTAGCAGTGAAAGTGGTGTTCTTCCATCAGCTGTAATGGTAGGATTCCCATCTGATGTGCTTATACTAGCTGTGAGAAAGTATTTAAAGAACCATGCGTGCATGAAGAAAATGAAAAAATGAAATCTCCAAAAGGTTTGCTTATTGGAGATGAGTCTAGTGAGGGAGGTTCAGAAGGTAGGACGGGAAGTGTATATCGCCTGAAGGCATTTGCACTACCTGTCTCATACTAGGTCAAGCTTCGAGATGAGGGTGAGAACACAACAAACCCAGTCGAAAACCCAGTCGAAGAACGAGCTCAACTTCTTCAACAGAGTATTCATTAAGAAGTCTAGTTTCCACTATATGCAAAAGCTTCCCCTTGGAATGCAACTCCAAGATCCAATCCACCAAGACCAATTCTTCAAGACATCTCTTCGGATCAATACGTTTTCTTCCACAAGCTACTTCAAGCAATAATGCCCCAAACCCAAACACATCAGTGTTTGTTGTAGCCTTACCAGTACGCATAAGCTCTGGTGCAAGGTAGCCAAGAGTTCCAACTACATGGGTGGTGTGAGGATTTGACCCATGCTCATCTAGGCGAGCAAGCCCAAAGTCTCCCAACCTACCATTTAAATCTGCATCTAATAACACATTGCTTGCTTTGACATCTCTATGCATTACTTTCTGCTCCCATTCTTCATGAAGATAAATAAGAGCTGAAGCGACCCCTTTCAAAATTGTAAACCTCTGTGCCCAACTCAAAATATTATCTATATTCTCAAACAAATGCTTGTCAAGGCTACCGTTTGGCATATACTCATAAACAAGCAAAAGCTTTGCCTTATGCCTACACCAACCTTGAAGCCGAACTAGGTTACAGCGCTGAAGCTGACCAATACTCAGAAATCTCGGCAATAAATTCCCTTACACCTTGCTTGGATTCGTGTGAAATCCGTTTAACTGCAACTTGCAGCCGAGTGCTAGGAATCACGCCCTTATAAACAACGGTCCCAAAACCTCCAAACCCCATAATTTTTTTGTCCCTGAAACCCCTTGTGGCCAATTTAAGTTCATTATATGGAAATCTATGAGGCCCATATTCAAGCTCCCATTCTTCAATCACCTCACTCTGTCGAATCCTCCTAATAAGGTGAACTGCTGCCAGAATTGCAACAACAGTGATAGTTACAGCGACAATGGATACCCCAACTGTGAACATTCTAGTCTTCACCATATAATTTGCAGATGCATTCTGAGGAAGCTTAGAGAGTTCAAGGTCCTGTGCAGGCCCATTCATCCTGAAACTCCATCTGAGAAGGTGATTAGTACTAGAAAGCAACCCTGTGGATGGTGAAAACCCGACATACATATTATCAAGAAGGACATCTGAGAGCTTAACATGAACAGATATCAATGGTCAATCAAGCTTTTCACACAAATTAAGAGGTCGATTTCCATAGTTACAGAGCTTGGAAATTTTCTTTTGATGTTTTTTCATAGAAAATAAAACTAACAGATGAGATGTCTGTAATTTTTAAATGCAGACAAATTGTGTGCAGTTATATGGTTCTTTGAAGAGAATTTTATGAAACATAATGTAGGGTAACATCTATTTGTGATATTTCATTTGTGAGCTCTAAAACTCTAGAAGGATTAATATTCACCATTCCATGTAAAACTCCAGAAGGATTAATATTCGCCATTCCATCCAGCGTCAGATTGTTGTTTCTAAAACCAAAATTGTCGAAATGGGCCAATGCAAAAAAAGAATTCAAACAAATAAAACAAACCCAAGAAAACATCCGGGCCATTCTATGGAACGGCTTCACCAGATGAATTCTGGAATGGTGGAGATCATTGGCATGGCATGTGCATGTTGTGGGGAGCGACGCAATCGGCATCGCCACTGGACAGTAATAAAATTGAGTCAATCACGCGGAGAACTGTAGTTTGAGTGCACATAAAGTGCGTGGAGGTGGCATCCGTTAACGGAGAAAGATGGCGATGAGACCGAGACCAAATGGAAACGGTTGTTAGCGGAAGGTGTCAACGTGCCGGAAGATAAAAAAACAGTAGCCAAAAAAACCAATTCGTAGCATCGTTAGACTACGCCTTAAGATTTTATTGATCCTCTCCTATTATACACATGAAAGTTTTAAAATTTAAATAGTGATTTCAGGTACTGTTTTGAAAATGGTCATCTAACCCAAAAAAAAAAATCAAAATAAATATGCAGCGGTTTAGATGACAATTTTCAAAACTTGAGAATTCGAAAGAAATGTAGCGGTTTAAAATCTAATAATATATATTGTTTATTTTAGATGACAATTTTATGTATTTTAAAATTATATATTTTTATTTGACAATTTTCAGAAATTGAGAATGCGAAACAAATGCAGCGGTTTAAAATATAATATATATTGTTTATTTTAGATGACAATTTTATGAATATTTTTTCAGAAATTGAGAATGCGAAAGAAATGCCAAGGTTAAAAAAAGTGCACGACTATTAGGACGGAAATGGAGATGTTTATTTTAGATGACAATTTTATGAATATTTTTTCAAAACTTGAGAATGCGAAAGAAATGCCAAGGTTAAAAGAAGTACACGAGTAATAGGACGGAAATGGAGATGCGGGGAATCGAACCCCGTGCCTCTCGCATGCGAAGCGAGCGCTCTACCATATGAGCTACATCCCCACTTGAAACTTATAGGTACTACACAATAAATATCTACTAGGATTCGACTATTGGAGGCAAACAGGGTATCTCACAGCAGCCATGCCATGCCGATACAGACGCTCATAGATAATCTTTTGGGTTGAATAAAATCATGACAGCAAAAATAATTTAGCAGTGTATCAGTTAATTAAAGTAATTGCTCATCCGGCTTTAGCATGTTTCAGCAGGCCAATATATTTTAACCCTACACAAAATAAAAGAGGGTTTGCTGGTAGGTTCATCAATTGAACTGGATATCCATAAAAATGCTCCAATAATTAACTTCTCGCTTCATTATTCCCAAATGTGTTAAAAAAAACTAATCGTATACCTCGTATATGGGATACCAAATGTTTCATTGAAACCTTATTAGTGTACTATACATCATTTTATCATTTGTTGTTGCCTCAATTTTATATTTCTTGGAGTTGGAATTGTCAATTTGAATTGGAAAATCTGGGCAATATCTCAGTGATTTAACTCACCAAAATTTAATCTCCAAATGCAAACCTAAAAGTAACCAAAAATGTCAAAAAGGTTAAGTTCAATTCCCAGCTTTTCTTAAACAATATGGTTTTGAACATTCTCAATGGTTACTATGATTAATGTAGTGTGCAATAAATAAATAAATATCTCAACATGATGACCAGTAAACTAACTGAAGCATCCTTTACCAATCAAAAGCTTGAAGAGGATCTTTAGGCTCTCAGTTGCAGTTTTGCTTTCATATGAACGACGCATATAAACTTGGTAATAATGTAAACGAATTGCTACTTCCCATGCCACTCAGATTCCTATTAAGGCTGGTATCAGGAGCAACGCCTGACTGTAATGTGGCCAGGTTAAAAACTTCGATGTGTTATCCAGTGACGGGTGAATCGATTTATCAGCAGATTGTTTTTTTGTTAACATTTGAGAGCGAGTTTGATTGAGTGATTCAGATGCAGCAAAGGTTTTGCAATTCTGCCTTGCAGTTGTAACTAGTTCAGTTTAACTCAGTTGTTAAAGTAGCACTGTGGATGGTCATTACTGACTGTTATTGGGGAATGTAAGCTGACCAATTACTTTATTTAAGGAAAATTAGGTAACTTGAAATTACTCTAGGTGATTTTTTTTTATGAGTAGGCTTTCACTCATGTCAGATGTCTCTAGATCTTGAACGCTTAACCTATGTCCGAAATCCCAAAAAAAAAACAAATTCTTAACGAACTAAAAAAAATTAAGAGCAGACTCCAAACCCAACCACACCATCTTTTACCCTCTTTATAAGATTTAAAAATAAATTTATTGGATACCTATCTGTAATCCCAGTAATAGTAATAGTTTGGATACCCTATCAGTACTAAGGTGTGTACAAGCTATTTTGAAAGGTAATTTTGAGGACATGTGACCATGCTTAAGAAAACATTTATAGAAGGGATTGGCCACTTGGGCTAATACTCTCTAGTGAATATTTTCTGCTAGGGTGATAGGGGCTAATATAATATTTTTGGATGTATTTCAAAAACATGGAATTTTTCCATTTGCTAAGTTTTCATAGTTCTTTTTCCTAGTAACAAATTTGTAAATTGTCGTTCTATGTTTTCATGGCTTGCATCTTAGAATGTACAATCTCACAAGGTTGATATGGTTACTACCTTCAAAAGACAACATTATCTACCTTGTTGTTCTTGATGCCCATCCCTTTGAGGAGTACTTGGTATTGAAGAATCTAGGGCCCTGCTCACTCCTGGGGTATGGTTTTCAGTTCTTTGGCTTCGAGTTGTATTTATTTTCACCATAAATGTAC
Source organism: Pinus albicaulis (assembly GCA_034641835.2). Taxonomy (NCBI): domain Eukaryota; kingdom Viridiplantae; phylum Streptophyta; class Pinopsida; order Pinales; family Pinaceae; genus Pinus; species Pinus albicaulis. The sequence goes on from CM076574.1 coordinate 1,130,526,492, forward strand.
ATGTCAATCTTCATTCAACCTTAGTGGTTCTCAACATCTTTTTTATGGAAACCGTATACATTGAAATATCTATAACTATATCAAAGTTGTTGTGAACAAGAAATCTGTAAAATTTTCACTAAACCATATGTTTCTGTGAAATGTATCCATTGTTTGTTGAAGTTGCAAGTATTTGGAAATGGGTTGTTAGTGGTTGTACTTGAATATTTTGTAGTGATTGTGGTCATAAGATGATAGCCATTGCAATTGTTCATAGTTCAACATTAAAAACTATGTAGACAAAAATAAACTAATAAGTGAACTACATATGTGTTGTTGCTCCTAAGCATTCTAAGATTGGTGGCCCCGTTGTTATTTAATATTGGAAGCTTGGAAGATAATTGCACCAGCTCTCAATTGGGCAGTGGACTAGTTACAAAAGGGGATTTGATTGGTCGGTCATTCAATTTGGATGATAAATTGTAAATGACTGAAGGATAATTGTAATGCACAGAGTAGCGTTGGGCGCATCCATTGCCTTGGCATTGGTGGATATTTTATATGGTCAAGCTATCTTGGCTCGTTGGCAAGGAACATCTCATTCAACTACCTTAGTTTCTTGGCAAAGCACATCTTGGATAAATGGATGCCTTGGCCCATTTGCAAGTTGAACTTAAGATAATCACCTTGGCTTGTTGGCACGGCATGTCTTGGGAAAATGTTTGCCTTGGTTTATTACTAAGGCAGACCTTGGAAAAATGATTGCCTTGTCCCATGGAAAGGTATTTGGTATGTGTTATATTATTTATATGTTTGGCTTCATCCACTATACATTAATGTGGGAGCAAGGTGGTTGGGGGTAGAGCTCCCAAGAAAAAAAAATCGGGTTGTTTTTCATTCCTTTTTTTTTTGCTTATTTTTGGTGTTTTTTGGTTAATGGTTTCCTGTCCCATTTTAATGTAATTCTTGTGAAGGAATCTAATCTAGGCCAACAATTTAGGGTTTTAGATCCCGTAAGATCCTATATATTGTATTGTAAATGATAAAAGTTAGAGGTGCAGATCTAAACATTTTGTTCACTTTCCTAAATAAGGATTTCCAGAGTAAAGTTTATATATATTATGTGTTGATTTCCATTGTTTAATTTTTCATTAATTAAGAAATTGTGTGTATTAATTTATAGTAAAAGGTTTGAAACTTGCACAAGGTACTCTTCGGAAAATTAGACATCTTGGCTTGTTGACAAGATGGATTGCAAATGATCTTGGATGCACTTTGGATAGACAGGGTGCATCTTAAACAAAGAAAACTCAAACACACCAATGGAGTTCAATGGGCTTGGCTAGAGGAAAATAAGATTGTTATAAGCAGCCTCATCCATAGCATATGCACTTGATATGGTGGACAAGTTGGTTAAGGAGGCTTGATGACTTGGTTGACTAGACTTATATAGATTGGTGAAGTTACGTGGCCTACATTTGGGGTTTGTACCAAACAATTGAGGTGCTTTTGGGCAAAAGTCGTTGTTGACCACAATTGTGGAGTGCAATCATTAGACATACTCCCTTCGGCACACATCCACCACAAACATATTATTTGGATGCCTTGAGAATAGTTGCTATTTTTGGTATTTTGACATGCACACACATATTAACGTTTGTAACTTTTTACTTAAATTTTCTATTTTACATTTCAATTTTTCATGTTTTTCCAAGGAAAATCCCATGAGGAAACTTAGAATATGTTTCCCCACATTCATAGATGGGATCCTTAGTAAATCCATTGGCGTAAAAGAGTGCACCTCACTCCATGGGGATTTGAATCAAGCACTTACTAAAACAAAAATATCAAAACTGATTTAGCTAACTTTAGAAACATCTCATTCCACCCTAAAGAACTTGTGTAAGAATGAGATTGATGGTATCTTATTAGTGCAAATCAACCTTAGAGTATAATGTGGAGAGTATTGTAACTTCTCCTCTTAGCCATCCAAGCTAGAGACAATTGACTTTTATATTTGGATTTATAAGCATGGATGTTACACTTTTTTTTTAAAATATGTAATGGGGATGTTACCCATCTCATCCATATTAGGTTGTTATAAATTTTATCTTTTTAAAATATTATATTGGGAACTAGATTATGTCATGTGTCATGTCAAATTTAGGAAAAAACATTATACATCTCTCTTACAATGCACTATAGAATGAACATCACTTTTATGGATGCAATAAAAAATTATGCGTCATTAAATTGTTCAATATTTTTTATTGTTTCCCATCTATATTTTTTTGTGGATAACCTCACAAAGAAACCTAAGGGACGCTTCCCCACATTTGTGGATGAAAATCCTAGTAAACTCATTGGTGTAGATGCGTGTGCCTAACAGAAGGGGACTTCAATTAGGCACTTGCTAGCACAAAACTAGTCATATGCCTATCAACATTAGCATTGACTGGTTGAGCTAACCCCCTGGGCTGTAAATGTTTGGAAACATGTCATCCCACCCTTAAGTATTTAAGGGAGAGTGAGATAAATGGTACCATGTTATCTCTAATGAACCCACAATGGGAAAACATGTCACAACCAAGATTTGAATCGAGGTGGGAAGGATAAGAACTTATCATTTTAATCACCCATGTTAGACCCTAGTTAACATAAAAATTTTGGAAGGATCTTGTCCCACCCTTAAGCACGTAAGCAAGAGTAAGGTTGTTGTTACTTTGCCATCACCAATCACCACAAGAGGGGAAAGTATGTCATAGGTGGGATTTGAAATTGGGTGGGAAGGATAACAACTTCTTTCTTAAACACTCAAGCTAGGCCCAATTGACTCAAAATGCTTGTAAACACTTTGTCCCACCCTCAAACACTTGAGAAATCGTCAAATTGCTAATGCCTTATCATCTCCAATCATCCCACAAATGGCACAATTTCCCATGTGTATGAGCATGTGTGTGCGTGAGACATGTAATCTTTATTGTTACCCTTTTCACACATATAGCAACACCTTAACATATGAGTTACATACATCTAACAAAAAATAATTCCCCACATTCGTCATACAGTATTGTTAATATTTTTAAATTTTTACTTATTAATAATTAATAATTATATTTATTAATAACTGACAAATTAAATATTAATTATAATGCCAAATTAAATATTAAAAAAAATAATTAAAACATTTATATAATCATCTTATATATATATTATCTCTCTCACTCAAATATATATTATATTCGTATGCCTTAGTAATAATAGAGTAACATACTCACTGCTAAAGGATAAATCCTTGAGCTTCGAACCATAGTCCTTTCTAGGTGACACTTAAAACTAAATCTAGTATTTTTCCATCATGGAATTAGCATAACCTTATTGTGTGATTTTACACACAGATATCATAAACCAATAAAGATTTAGGAACAACTAATCTATCTGCTTTAAGCTTCACTAAGCATTCATTGTAAAGTAGAGTTTGGAAAAAAATGATTCAATAGAATATATTTATTACGTTATTAGTGGATGGAGTAGAACATTTCATATTTAGATGGTTTAACATGAATCTACATTCATATTTTAGAATCCAAAATATGCAACCTATTATATTTTTTTAATATTGTACTTATCATATAGTTGGCAAGCATTCTTATACAAAATATAATAAATATTGGAGTGCACTCTTCTCTTTTATGTGTGTAATTATGCTTTCTTAAGCATTCATTAATTATGTTAAATCAAATCACTAGGTTTAAGAAATGAGATACAATCCAAAACAATATTTTTACGGAATCTGTTCGGGGAGTAACGAAGCTTCAATATTTTCAAATTAATTATGAATTCAAATCATAATGATAGACATTGCAAATGGAGGCAGACAAGAGAATATAAGGTTGAATTCCTAGGCATTCCTTTCATGCTTCATAGCAGGCTTCCAATAGAAATATGGATTCTATATTCCTATTGGAAAAATCATTTCTTTCCCCTTTATGTTACACGACTTTAGAGTGTCAACCAATGCATGTGCATTGCTGGAACATAATGACAATCTTTCCAAACTCTATTCGAATCAATTTTGATTTGGAGGATGTTAGCAAATTGTTGAGATTTCTTGTTTCACATTAAAATAGTCAATAATTTGTTTATTAAAATTTTCAATCAAAATGGCTTTTTTTTTATAATTTATTTATTAATAAAATTTGAAGTATAAAATTAGCTCAAAAAATGTTAATACAATTAATTTTAAAAGAACCAATAAGATTTAATATGATGATGTCATTGGAAAGAGAAAATGAAAGCTATTTTTTAAATTGTATTTTTGGTTTATTTCTTTACATATTTATTCAAATATCAATTACAAGCACTCATTGGATGCAAAATTGAATACCCACTCTACATACCTTTTACTATATCCACAATAATTTTTTTTTAAAAAAACATGAAAAAATGTGTTTCTATGTCTAGTGTAGCCCTGTTGGATGCAAAATTGAGTACCCACTCTATATACTTTTGAGTAGGCCCGCACTAAAAGAAATTGAAAGACAAATTTTGAATCATGTATTTTCATTTTTTCATTCTGGGTCTACTCAAAAGTGGTTACTCGATTCCACATCCAATGGATGTTTGCACTTGACATTTGAGTAAAACTATGAGGCGATAAGCCAAAAACACAATTAAAAAAAAAAAAAAATTTAAAAATTAATAACTCTTATTTTATTATTTTAACTATAATTTTATTATGTTCCTTAAGAGTCTTATTTTAGACCTCAACATTCCCCTAATGTCTGAAATTTGTATATGGGAGAATGTTGATTTCGGACATTACTTTTATAGATGTAATAATTGTTATTAAGGAGATGAACTAGTTAAGTTAAGAGATTTCTATCTCCTAACATATATTGTTGTTTGCTAGTAACAGAGAATAAAACAATATGCTTCACTTGAAACAAATAATCTTGAACCACTACTTCATTTGCATGGGGGAATTAAGAAACATAGGTAGAGTTCCTCATTCACGGCCAGGAAGTTACAAAGCATGCCAGGTCTATCAAGAACACAATTTCCTCTTTCAAAGAAACTATCCTTGGGTTAAGAAAACCTCAATTTTGATTTGGAGGATGTTAGCAAATTGTTGAGATTTCTCGTTTCACATTAAAAATAGTCAATAATTTGTTTATTAAAATTTTCAATCAAAATGGTTTTTTTTGTATTTATTAATGAAATTTGAAGTATAAAATTAGCTCAAAAAATGTTAATACAATTAATTTTAAAAGAACCAATAAGATTTAATATGATGATGTCATTCCAAGGGTAAATATATTTGGAAGGAGAAAATGAAAGCTATTTTTTAAATTGTATTTTTGGTTTATTTCCTTACAGATTTACTCAAATATCAATTATGAGCACTTATTGGATGAAAAATTGAGTACCCACTGTACATGCTCTTGACTATACCCATAATAAAAAAGTAAAAAAAAAAAAAACATGAAAAAATGTGTTTCTATGTATAGTGTAGCCCCTGTTGGATGCAAAATTGAGTACCCACTCTACATACTTTTGAGTAGACCCACACTAAAAGAAATTGAAAGACAAAATTTGAATCATGTATTTTCATTTTTCATTCTAGGTCTACTCAAAAGCAGTTACTCAATTCCATATCCAATGGATGTTTGCACTTGACATTTGAGTAAAACTATGAGGAGATAAGCCAAAAATACAATTAAAAAAAAATCTTTAAAAATTAATAACTCTTATTTTATTATTTTAACTATAATTTTATTGTGTTCCTTAAGAGCCTTATTTTATAGCTCAACATTCCCCTAATGTTTGAAATTTGTATATAGGAGAATGTTGATTTTGGACATTACTTTTATAGATGTAATAATTGTTATTAAGGAGATGAACTAGTTAAGTTAAGAGATTTCTATCTCCTAACATGTATTGTTGTTTGCTAGTAACAGAGAATACAACAACATGCTTCACTTGAAATCAATAATCTTAAACCATTATCTCATTTGCATGGGGCCATTAAGAAAAACAGGTAGAGTTCCTCATCCATGGCCAGGAAGCTACAAATCATGTCAGGTCTATCAAGAACACAATGTCCTCTTTAAAAGAAACTATCCTTAGGTTAAGAAAACCTCAACATAATGATAAATCTCCTCTCAACTCCACCTTCATCCCTAATAAGGTCACATCCCCTTCCTTTTGTGTAGGGAATACATCTTGATTACCAATACTAAATATTGATCAATCATGGGTTAGCTAGGAGGAGAGGTATTCTTTGAAGCATGATTTTATTTGCAAATTTAATGGTCTTTAACGTTTTCTAAAAAAAACCTATCTTGAATATATGTAATGTCCCATTGCGAAAGGATTGTTCATCATTATGTCTGATATTAAGAAGCACAAAGAATTGGTTTTTGCTAGAGGACCATAGTTTATGGAGATTGTCTTTTTATTTATGAAGCCATAGTGCCTTATCTTTCACTAATATATAATATCTATTTAATATCCTAATTTGGATTACACTGCATAGTATCTCATTGGAATACTGGGGTTGCTCGACTCACAAGCCATTAATAATTCGATGGGTAGATTTATTATTCCATCATTGGAAAGTAATAACTTTGCTTCTAGTGTGTATTTATCTTGATTTAAACAAGAAACCTTCTGATGAAATTATTTAATAAAGTGGTATCAAAATCAGAGATAGGAAAGTGAGGATTAATATTAGAGATGAATTTTTGGACTATGAAGAAATAACCTTTTGATGGACACTCTATGTTGATCATAGGCATGTGAAAAATCATATAAAAAATTTTGGTTTCAAAATACTACCAAAAGAAATGATTGAAATCCCTCACATTGATGGAAATATTTGTAGATGGGCCACAATTGGGTGGGCCCAAGTAGGACTTATTATCTCCTAGGAAGTATCATATAATGGGGGTGCAAAGTGTTGGAAAATCTAGTGTGGCAGATATTTAAACAATTCTCCTTATCCTTAATAATTGTTTGTGAAATTTAGTTAGCTTCTTCTTATTATTTATTAGATTCTTTCATCAAACAATTTTCAAGAACATGAAGAATAAATACAATAGACACAAGTAAGCTCCAAACCAGGGAAAAGCCCCTCCAAGGGGGAAACCAAAAAATAATCTCTTCTCTTCTTATATTCAATTTGATCAAATGAGAAAACCAAGACCTAAAGACCAAAGCCAAACCTCCTCCAAGCACCAAGACATCCCTCCAAATGATCTCCTTCAAGATTAAACAAGGTCTTCCAAAGTCAACAAAAGACATCTCCTTCAATGTCTTCTCTAAACAAGATTTCGGTCCTCACTTCCTATTTGCAACTTTGGCCTGCAATTATTGACCCTAAGACAAGTGAAAAAACCCTAAAATATTTGTACAAGTGTATAGAAATAGGTATAAATCAGATCTCCTTTCTTCGCTTGGTCTTCCTTCTTGTCTTGTATTCTTTCTCTCTTCTTATCTTCCTTTTCTTGCTTGAGATCAAATTGCAAAAGTGTGTTCAAATTTCAAACTGTATTCCTTTATATATCCTTATCATGAGGTCGAATAACCTTTCTCTTAGGTCGACTTTTGACAGTTAGGGATGACTTGGTCTTAGAGGTCTTTTTGACTTTCTAAACTCAAAAATAAATTATTTTACATGTTACAACTTGCCTAAATTGGTCTTATATAATTAATATTGACTCACTTGACTCGTGCCAATTAATTTTATGACATGAAAAACCCTAGAACCATGAAGAAAATGCTTAACATAGTTGACCAATTAAAAGAAGCATGAAACCCATACTTGAAAATAATATTTTTTCTTTCTCCTTTTTCTTATTACATAAAATATACATACATGAGTACATTGGCAATTATGAAGACCGAAACTAGTTACATTTTCCAACACAAAGTTCAAAGCCCTATAGGCCATGTGGATGACTATGTATATGGTGTCCTAAGACATTTAAAGGTCACCCATGCTTGATCCCTTTAGTCCCCATTCTCAATTCCTTTCTTCTTGGATAGGATTGGAGGCCTTGAGATGGATCTGCTTGGATTCATGGTTTATGGCAACCATTTTTTTGGTAGAGGTGATTACACTTTGTAAGGATTTTCAAACCGATGGTTTTACACACACCTATGTCTTTCTCACATGGTTATGTTGATTTAGTATGTATGCACTTCATTGAATGTGGTATATTCAATTATTCACATGGAAATCTCACAATTCACATCAAAATTCAGATTTCCTAAGGCACTTCACAGATCCTAATGCATACGGTCCCCACTAAAAAATGAAAAAAGGGATCAAAGTGAGCATAAAGGAGCGTAATTGATATGCCACATTGAGTTTTAGTACAAAAGATATCCTATCAAGAAAATTTTAGCCTCTAAGGTGGTTGATTTGTCTTCTATGGTCATGTGGATGAAAGGTAGTGAAATAAATGTTGCATGTGTTATTTCCTATGTTGCATGTGGGTTATAAGGCACCCTATCACTCATGCACACCCTCCAAAAGGCTAAGTCAAGATCAATGTTGGTGTTTTTGAGGCCCATGCCAACAATTTTGACCTCTTCAAGCTAAATCGTAAAGATAGTAAGGTGGAAAAGTCAAATATGGTAAAAAAGGTGAACATTAGTCCTCTATAAGCTCAATGCTAGCTTCCAAAAGAAAAAAGTTAGCTCATTCATGGAGATTGTTGAGGCTAAGGAACCTAGACATTGAAGTGTGGCTAAATTGAACCTCCCCTTACCACCTGTCACCATTAATGCTAAATGTTGGGGTTTTTACATTGCAAGTTGATGATCCTTCCAACGAATATGTTGGCACCCTTAATGTGAACGTTGGCCTCCTCATGGTCAACACTACCATTTTTCAATGTGGATGTTAGCTAGTTAAGGTATTTGTTAACCTCCTCCAAGCTAGCTTCCTCAAGGGGAATGATGGCAAAATTCTACTAGTGATTGCCTCTTTAAGTCAATTTGACCCTCAAAGGGTGATTTTTTAATTGTAAAATAAATCATTTTCTATTGTAATTGACTTAGTCTCTAAGATTCATGTGGATGAAAAGTCAAGAAATATTAATTTAAAGAAAAGGATAAAGTATCCATTACCAAATACATTTATATAGCGCTAGACCCTCCTCCCAACTAAGTTGTTGTTAAACTGTGAGATCATATGTAGTAACAATAATATTTTTTAGTGCAAACTTTGGAGTCAACTTTCTATTCTTTATCTTCTTGGTTTATGTTGTAAATTTTTTCAAGAAATAAACATAAATTTTTTTGGGCTATTACAACATGACTAGGTTGACCCATTGAGGGGCAATATCATGCAGAAGGAGAGACTAAGGCACTTGCCTCCATCTCTCCTAGTACAAGGTGCTATCAAACCCATTTGTAACACAAACCTTTATTAAGTGTTTCTTTAACCAGAGTTATCAAGTGTTTCTTTAACGAGAGATATTAAGTGTTTCTTTAACTAAAGTTTGATTTTATTGAGTGCCAAATTAAACCAATGGTTAGAGACTTCTCTTATGAAGAGTTTGATTTTATTGAGTGCCTAAATTATACCAATTGTTAGAGGCTTCTCTTATGAAGATCCTTTCGAATGGAATCAAGAAATTGTATCACTATTCTTAAATAAATCAGGGGTTGAGTATCACCTTCACGCTAATGCCCTCTTCCACTCCATATTGGATAATCGACAAAGAGAGGGTTGTGATCTTGACTTCATGCCATGTAAAGGTTAAAAAACTTGGCCACAATAACTCACATTACATTAACCATGTTTGCCCAACTTAATTTTCTTTTCCACTTTACAGAAATAAAAATATTTTTCCAGCGGGTGTCCAAATTTTTATTCTTGAAAAGCTAGAAGATCCTTGGAACTTTGCCTTACAATTTATTTTTCTACCTAAGGACATTATTGTCCTCTACTCTTTTTATTTTTGCAAATAAATCATATTTCACAAGGTTATTTTTCAAGTATTTTGCAGATCCATAGCTTTTCATAATCGTTTTTTCAAATTCAACAAAACCTTCCTTTAAGGGTTTGATTAAGTCAGTCTATATTACATTTGTACTCATACGTACTCATATTTTATTCCATATCCAAGTTTTATTGTTTGGAATCATTTTCGTGGGAGTAAAAAACATACTTTCCAACCATCAATAAATTAAATATTTTGTTGGAATTTTTTATAGGTTTTTTATCCCTGGGGATTTTTCTTATGTTTTGAGGAAGTAATTCCCAGAGTGCTATGTTTGTAATTTTTCTTACAAAGGTATCCAATTATTTTATTTGCATCGAACTTGTTTCTTTAATTCCCACCCATATATCTATCCATCTAGTATTTCCACACTTCCGGTTGGCTGCATTTTGTTTGTTACTTTTTCTACATTTATAACTATTTTACAGGTCTGAAAAGAGCAAGACAACAACATATTTGTTCAAATTTAGTGTGTTTTACATGTAAATCAGTGTCTTTCACAACAAGTAACTTACGTAAATCATCATTACCCAATAAGAAATTGTCTAACTCAACCTTGTGCAACAAATCTATCATTTTCTGGATTGTCCAATATAATTTTCTTTGTTGGGCTTAGTTTTATTGTAATCTTATTTCATACTGTAGAACCAGTATTTAACTAGTACCTTCACCTTAGATATAGCATCTAAGCAATGGTCAACTAATTTTGGTGAAGTTTTGTGTTTTTATAGTAGGAATCTAGTAGCTTTAATAGAAGTGGGCTTTAAAAATGGTGATTCTTATAGGGGTGACAATGGGCATTATTTTGGAGTTGTCTTTAAGTGTAACTTTTTGGTGTTCTTGATGGATATTTGGTCGGAATTTGGCAGAAAAAATTGTGGTGAAATCTCAATTTGTGTTGTTTAAATTGATTTTGTCACTGCATATATGAATCCAGCACTCTCAAAACCCTCTTGAACACTTCGATTATGCAGAATTCATCCTTCAAACTTGTGATTTCAATAAATCCCTACAAGAATATAGACAAAAAACTTTTCAAAAAATCACACTTAAAAACAACTCATTTATCTTGTGTGGTACCTGTTGAGCCACACTTTTGCCCAAATTTTCACGATATTTATCACATCATTATATGCTTGTACTTGGTGTTTTTGTCCTTTTACGATGATGATTAGAGGCATTTAGAGACGATAATTGTTAATCTATGAATTCTTCTTATTATTTAAATAGATGAGTGTTTGTGTGTAAACTTTATTAATAGATGTCTTCTTGGTAGCAAGTGAATAAGTCTAGTGCAGAACTGCATTTAAGCACGGATCCATGTACAAGAGCAGAAATATATGTTTTGCCAAGAAATATGTTATGTTGTGAATTACCTTCGAGAAGATAAACTTTCTCCATTGATTTCTGCAGTATAGCACAACGAAGTAGGGAAGTTTCTGAATGGAACATGATACCTTACTTCCAGAAGATGCATAAAAGCAGTAGCAAGGTAGTTGAGTACGAGATTGCTCTAGGTGAAAATATCAATTTTGCGACCAAATGGAGAAGAATCTCTAATTTTTGAGACGTGGGTTTTGTTCATAGCACCATGTTTCATATAATTTAGAAGCCGTTTGGCAAAATTCGGCTTCGTGAATGAATTATCGTCGGGGGAATATTCCACTGAAAACCATTTATGAACGTGAACATATTGGATCAATTTGGGTATTTCTCATCCATAGAACATATGAATAGTCACTTTCATAATGGAAGAACTTGCCATAGTAGCAGCATGCACGCAAGTTCCACGAGCCCTGGCTTTTCTACAAGCAATCAGAACCCTTGCCTTGAGACAGGTCCTGCATCTATATATGGTTTGTATGGTTGCATGCGTGGCCATTTTGAAAGAATTACTCAGAGCGGAAGCATGCATATTAACTCTACGTGTTCCATAGTTCTGCCTGGCAAATCAAGTGGGTAGAAAGGAAATTGCATCTACTTCACTTGACATTAACCTTGATGTTGTAGTTCAATATGAGTATGTCTCATTTGCAAACATTCTACAATCAAAACTTCCAACACAACCTGCAAATCGATTCCTGCAATCTTTATTTACAAACAATCTACAAATAAAATCTCTATCTCAGACACAATCTGCCTTTATGCTTGGTTTGTCTTCTATCTGCATGGGCAGATTGATATTAGGGATCTCCAAGAGTCATTTATTTACCGTTGACCTTGTAACTCCTCTCTGTTCAGAAATACAAGGGATTTATTCTAGCAGAAGTTATTATTGCTTGAATTCTCTCTGCAAGTATTATAGATGCCGAGTCACGGACCTCTCACATGACCAATTTACTGCTCTGGAGTCTTAAGTTCGAAGGAGGACAAGTAGAAGTTGAGCAAGGATGGGAAATAAAAAATGATGGACCGGAGAACGTCGACACTACTTGGGGCAAGATTCTGCAGAATGTTGACGATGCATTTTTACAGTTCAACTGCTATCCCAGCACTTGTTCTATTCGAAGAATACCAAGGAGCAGAAGAACATTATTATTATCATATTAATGGCTCCAATATATGCCATTGATGAATTTTCTGGCTTAGTAGATATTGAAAGAAGAAAAATCGACTTCATGTTATTGGATTCAATTAAAGAGTGTCATGAGGGCATGGTGATTGTGAAATTCTTGGTGTTGATGTATAGCTATTTGAATATCTCCATCAGCCAGAAAAGAGCAGTTGGAACGCACCTTCCAGCAATAGCAGCATCCCAGGAAAATAGGAACGATTCACCAAAATCGTTCCCTATTTCAACACTTAGTTGCAAAACAAATTTTAATTAATAGAAAATTGTTCATATCGGTGATATGCGCTCCTGTGTTTTAGTTGGCTAATTTAATCCTTCCAATTGTAATTAGAAGCCTATATAAGAGATTTCCTGGAGCAATAAAGGGATATGAATTAGTGAGTCTGTCATTTAGAGGGCGAAAGTTCTCAGAAGTAAATTCAAATTTCTCAGATGTAGAGAGAGATGAATTAGTGAGTCCGTCAATTAGAGGGTGGAATTTCTCATAGTTAGAACCAGAATATTTCTGAGATGTAGAACCGATATCGAGCTTGCAGAGAAATGTAATAGAGATAGAGGGATTGTTGTGTAAAAACTAGAATCGTTGGTTTGTGATTTGTATAAATCGATTTTCAAAGGATGTTTTAAAAATATACAATCATCGTCAAATTGTGAGTAGTAGTGTTGTGCCATGATTCGTTTCTAATCCAGTCTTTGATGTTTTAAATATTTCCTCGGTTGCAGTAAGTAGGCTTACTTTAGGCGTGGGAGGGCCCACCACCTCTGGAGCTAATCTTGACCAATCAGCGTAAGTTAATTAGATGTGTGCGTGATTTTTATAGTATAAGTTTCCTATTTATGGTTCTGTGTGAAGTTGTGGCAGGTACAACTCAATTTCAAAGAGTTTTTGGTCATAGTTGGATTGTGCCAATAAATGGACTAAGGAATTATTGTAAAACTCGAACTCATTACATAATATGTGCTTGATTTTTAATATAGAGTTATACTTTATTCCTTTTGTTAAAATCGAGTGCAATGGCGCATCCAATTTCTGAGTTTAATTCAGTAGTGAGAATAGATTGTAATGCTTCGAATTTGAATAAGTAACACCACCATTTAGAATATTAATTCAAGGTTTGATTTGTTTATGCATCGCGGGACTTCGCTTAATAATTAGATTTATTTTTATTTAGAATCATTCTTGTTTTCGTAGTGTAATCATTTATTTATAAGAGCAAGTTTGAGTGTGGATTTGATTGTGCAGGCAGAAAGATCAATTCAAATGCAACATGATTTAGTTAAATGATTTGATTTTGAAGAGTGAGTTTGTTTATTGAATAATCCATTTCATTTAGATTAAAATCTTTGAATGGAAGGTTATCATAGATTATTTGCAATGCAATTTTTAGGATTTTGTAAGTGTTATTTTTACATGAAGTAAATTAGTTTTATTCCAGCAATAATTAGAACTTTCCTTTGTTAGTTTGAATCTTGAATTTATTATGAAGAGTAGTTCTAGTTACTTTAATGTGTGAGGTTGTCATTAGAATAATGTGTGACCTTTTTGCTTATTAGTTTCAAGTGATAGTTTCATGTTGATGAGAGGAGTAAATAGATTAGGTTTTTTAAGTTATCAAAGGAGATTTAAAAAGTAGAATGCGAGTGCAAGAATGTTATGTGATTGAGGATTTATTTGTATTTCTTTACAATTCAATTGCAGTATGGAGTTTGCTTGATAAAATTGGTTAAGTAGGTTCCCTTTTCAAGATTGTTTATTTTCCTGCAAATGTGTGTTTCATTCCAGCACCTAGTTTATCATTACAAAGGAATATTTATACTTTGACCATTAAGCTAAGGCACAACACAGTAAAAATCGTGTTTACGACTCCCAGATTGATAATTAATATTGAGAGGTTTAATCTGACAATTAAACCGAACAAAATTTTGGCGCCGTTGTCGGGGAGTTGTATTTTGGCTCAGGTAAAATTTTTCTTACAGAGTTTCAAGGGTATTGCAGGATGTGAGAGGGTGGAGAGTGTACGGTAAGACGTGAGTGAAGAGCCACACATCCACTATTGTGGGGTTGCTCCAAAATCTGGCCATCTTGCTTATCTCTTGAACTTTTATTTTCTTTCATGTAGAAGCAGGCTTTAGACATTTAATTTCAAAATTGATTTTCTTTCAATAGATTAAATATTCTTTGATTCAGCATTTTCCTTTCATGCAAGCGTGGTGAGCTTTATTTCAGCCAATAGCTTTTAAATTTCATTTATCTTCAAAATCCAATCTTCAACGTTATATCATTTTTGGGGTACTGTAAGAACCCTTGCGTACTAATCCATGTGATGACAAAATGTATGAGTTTGCTTGTTGAAGACAAGAAGATGGTATTTTGAGGAATCATTCAATGAGGAGTTTTCATGCTGCTACAGAGACGAACAACTCATTCGATGAAGAATTCACAAGTGCAAAATTTAACACCTTGCTTGAACATAAATTCAATATTATTAAATATTTGATTTCGGAATTGGATGATTTGCAGGAGAAAGAGAAGGATGAAGAACCACTGCTTGTCCTTTGTGCCAACTGTCGAAAGAAACACTACCTTGGAAAGTGTCCACTTAGCAGTCTAAAATTTTGTGAAATTTGCGAGGATGGTCATGCAACTGAACACTGCCCATCACTTCCACGATTACAAAAGGTACTCAGGGAATCGAGTAAGGGATCGAATCAACCGCCAGGTATAACTCAAAACCCAACACCATTTGATACTTGGAATAATGATTATTCTCTTGACTATGTTCCTCAACATGTTTATAATCCTGCATTTTCATGGCAAACTTTTAATCCTCCTCCAATTGAATATCCTACTTCGCGGCTGTAGTGGCCCTCACCTTGGCCCTCATCCTCGAGCCAAATATATCCATGGCCTCAAGAATCGTTTGGATCCTTCTCTCTATGGAAATCTCCCATCCAAATTCAATCATATGACCACCCACAACAACCACAATTGATTTCCAATGCACCATTAAGTTATCCTCCTCCATGGTCCCAGCCGCATGTGCAACCTTACCTTAACCCTAGTTCATACCCTAGTTCATACCCCGACCCTCATCCATACCCTAACCCTAATCCATACCCTAGACCTAACCCTAGTCCAAAGCTTAATCCCAGTCCAAATCCAAATCTTAGTCCAAGCATTAACCAAACCCTAGATGATCCAAAAATAAATATTATCATAGGTTATAAAGTTTGAATAAAATAATTATTAATTTAAGATATTAAATTAATAATTATTATTCTAGAATATTTAATAACTATTTGAGATACTTAGAAATAGAATTTTGTTATTAAAAATAAGACTCTAGAATAGAGTCATTTCCTAGGCTCTAAGTTAGGAATAAAGTTAGTAGAATAGTTAGAAGGTCATTTAATGTAAGTGGACACTTGTTATTTAATAAGTGATCCATAATTAGTGGAAGTTAGGACATTGAGCTTATAAATAGCTCATTGCAAGAGTGTTTTTGTTGTTCGGGTGTAAACTCTTACATAATTCCAATGTAAATTTTTTTTTCTGATTAATAAAATTACGTGTCTGAGGACACTTCAGCCATTATTGTGGTATCTGAGCTACAATAATGTTGTAGTAGATGTGAGGAGGAGATTCCAGCTCTACAAGTTCTTGTAAAACTCCTTTGAATTGATCAAAAAATTATTGGTATGGAATTTGTCAAGTTTTTTGTCTAACAGAACATAAATTTTATTATTGATTTTAGATTTGTAAATGCTAAGATCATTTTTTTTTGCAAAATAGTTTTCTACAAAATCTATTCTACAAAATCTGCCCATTAAAAACTATTTGGCCTACATTCATCATTGTTGTTCATCCAAAATTCACACTCTACACGGTCTCCTGAGTTTGAATTCAGTGGGTTGTCCCCTTGCCTATTTATATATTGAAACTTGGAACACTTCCCAATTTGGTCAGATGTTGCTCCAAATTGAACCTTTTCGATCGAAAAGAAGGTTGAATTGAATTAACGAAAACTGCTGCATAACTAAAAGTGACTTGGGCTCCAAAATGAATGATTTGCCAATAGATTTCCAACCTGACATATAGACTTTACAACTTTGCTCGGCCCCCAAAATTCTAGAGAAGTAGCACGACAGGCCTAATTGTTCCATTCCTATTTGTACTCTTTTTGATTGGTTAATATCGAGTTTTTTTATTATTAATGCATGATTTTGAAATGCAAAAGATTGACATGGCGAGTCTGATGGAAAAAGGCAAACAGTTCGTAGTAGAGAAGGTATGGCTCAATCACACTGGAGAGCGTTGTTGACATAACGAATCCTTACAGTCATACCTTCGCATTGTGCATCATAAAATAGTACCATTGCAGCATAATACCATCTGCTCTGCTCAAGTGCCTCCAGATTATCACTTGAGATGCAGGAATTCAATCATAGCGTTTGCTAGAATCCCACATGCTGCCAGCAGAATCTCGGTTTCAAGAGGTTTCTTCAAATTACTTATCGATTGTTTCTTGAGCATCTTTCAATGAGAGTGATGTTCAAATTACATGTAGTGTGTAGAAGATTGGAAACATTTTACCCAGTGTGTTGGTGGAGATCCGTTGCATTGCCAAGAATTGGTCTACCAGATTGCCTTGGAAACTTAGCGCAAAGACCTGTGTATGCATATGTGAACATTACTTGTGGTATAAACAAAAATTTGATTGGTTTGTAAATGATGCAAATTGACATTTTTTTTGTTGGAGCAATAATGTGAAGTAGCACTTTGTATTTTTTGAAGAACATTGTAATATTTTTTTATTCGAGTTTGTAATATTTTTTATTGGAGCAATAAGGTTATTTGTAATTTTTATTGGAGTATTAAGGTGATTTTTTTGTAATTTGTTTCTGGAGAGATAAGTGTGACTCAAAGTAATTTTACTTTGAGGGGGAGTAACTTTTTTTTACCAAATTATGCAAGAGCATCATTGTAAAAGTCAAATTTTGAAAGTTACCTTGTAAATATTTGAGAAATTGACTAGAGCCAAGCGCAAAGCTTAGTCAATTTTCTCCTGTTTCAACGACTATTCGAGGGTCAAGGCCAAGCCCCGATAGCTCGTTTTTTGCGTGGCGTGTGTCGTTTTTGCGTGGTGTGTTTCATGTGACGAGTTGCTCAATTTTTTTTTGTGCTTGATTGTTTTGGTGCACTGCTTCAATACTCCAATGTCGAAATTAATTAATCTCTTCTCTGAAACTGATAAGCTAGAAGGAGTGAAATCCTATAAGACATGGCGACGTCTAATTGAAGGCACTCTTATTTTTAATGAATTGTGGCATGACATTTGTGATGGCAACATTAAGCCAAATAAACCAATAGATCCATATTCACTTGCAAAATGGGAAATAAAAGATGCCAAGGCATTAGCTCTTATAAAAGCTTCCGTTACTAATGAAATGTACATACACATTGAGAATTCTTTAGATTCATGGGCTGCTTTAAATACATTCAAATATCTCTTTGATACACAACCTGAATAAAAGAAAGTTGATCTTCAATTATAATTTCTTCAATAGAAATTAACTGAAGGTGGTGATGTCCTTGAGTACATTTCACGACTTAAAAACATTACGCAAGAAATCATCAATGATGGTTTTCAAGTTGTTGATGAAAGCTTCTTAATTACAATTTTAATTGCTGGATTGCCATCATCATATACTCATTTTTTGGAAACTTTTTAAGTCACTGGCAAGTTAGAGAAGATCAAATTTGATGAAATGAGTGACATGTTAGCACAACATGATAAAAAATTCGGGAAGAAGAAGCATATTGGGGAAGATGTCTTCCTCACCGAAGCCAATTCCAGCAACTCCTCAGCTGACAATTCCAAAAACAAAGGAAGAGGTAATTTTAATCAAAATCAAGCAGCGCAAGGTCGTGGTCATAGTCAATACAGAGGAAACAACTCCAACAGAGGCTCCAATTCAGGCAGAAACAATTTTCAAGGCAGAGGCAACAATCAAAACAGAGGATATCATCAAGGCACAGGACAGAGTCCAGGAAGAGGACAAACTCAAAACAGAGGACAAAGCAGAGGATGAGGACAGTCTCAAGGAAGAGGACAATCTCAGGGAAGAGGCACCGATTTGAGTCAAATTGTTTGCAAGAAATGTAACAAAGTTGGTCATTATGCAGCAGATTGTAGAACTTCTATTGAGAAAATTTCTAAGTTTCATCCAAACTCAACACAATTTGAAAATGATGAAGATGATCCTAATAGTTTCGAATATATTTTCACAAACACAGAAGCAACAGCTTTACAGGTTTCAGGATTTCTCCGCAGTGATTATGAAGATGCATGGATTCTTAATACAAGCGCAACTCAACACATGACATTTCGATGTGAATTCTTCTGGGGTTTCAAAGAATGTCATCTAAATTCAATCTATCTTGTTGACAAAACCAAACATACTCCTTCAGGCAAAGGTGTAGTTAAAGTTTTTTTACCAGGCATCAGAGAAATAATGATTTATAATGTATGGTATGTCCCAACATTCAAGAAAAATTTGTTGTCATTAGTCACAATTCGACAAGCAGGGCATACAGTGATTATGCAAGATGGCTCAGTTATAATCAACTCAGTCAAACAAAACATGCAAACAGTAATGACAGGTTATGAAGATGGAAAACTGTTAAGGATGAAAGGGACAGTTATTCCAAGACATTCTGACTTTGTAAGAGCAAATAGTACATATATTTCACCAATCTGATTATGGCATGTCAGATATGGCCATCTCAACTTTGACAGTCTCTCTCAGTTACAAAAACAGGGCATGGTTAAAGGACTTCCAACCTTCAAAAGGGAAAATTCAAAGTGTGAATCTTGCATTTTTGGAAAGCAACATCGAGAGACTTTTCCCACCAGTTCCTGGCGAGCAGACAGGCACTTCCCAAATTCACTTGGAAGTTGCAGTCATTTTTTACTTTTTATTGACGATTTTAGCAGGATTGCATGGGTTTATTTCTTGAAGAAAAAATCAAAAGCATTTGAAAAGTTCAAAACTTTTCATAAGCTTATTGAAAATGAAGTAAAGGAGAAGATTGGCACTCTTCAAACTGACAATGGCCAAGAATTCACTTCAAATGAATTCAAAAAGTATTTCATGGAAAATGGAATCAAACGACATCTTACCAATGTCTACACTGCGCAGAAAAATGGGGTAGTAGACAGAGTGAATCGTACCTTGTTAGGAATGGCACAATCTATGTTAACTTTCAAAAAGTTAAGTCCTTCATATTGGGCTGAAGCAGTTCATACCGCTGTCTATTTGAGAAACAAATCTCCCACAACTTATTTATATGGAATCACACCTTATAAAGCATGGTTTGGATTCAAACCACGGGTAAAGCATCTCAGATTTTTCGGATCTATCTGTTATACCTTAGTTCCCAAGGAAAAATGAACTAAGGTTGATGCACGAAGCTTAAAGTGCACAATGATCGGGTATTATGATGAGAAGAAAGGGTACCGACTTTTTTTGAATGGGAAATTTATTGTAAGCAGAGATGTGATATTTGATGAAAATGAGAGTAAGAGTGCTGAAGAAGTTGAAAGTCTTCTTCAAAAGTTAGAAACAAAAATTGATAAAAGACATGGAAATTTACAAAGTCAACCAGATTCACCAAGTTGGTATGAACTTGAATTTCCTTCATCTGACGATGATTCATCCAGTTCGTCTTCTTCATCAACACCATCCAGGTCTTCTAGTAGTTCATCCAACTCTCCTAACAGCAGCAGTTCTTTTGGGAATGCCTCTCCGCCCCCAGAATCTGTGGTTGCTCAAGCCCAAACCAGTGAACATCCATTGCTGAAATGGGCAGTTCAACTTTTGAAAGATGTAAGGCCTAATGAACAAAACAAAACAGGAACAAGGGGATCAAAACAAAATGAAGGCAATTTTTCTTTGATAGCAAATGATTTTACTGAACCTTCTTATTATCAAGAGGCAGTAAAACATAAAGCATGGCAACAAGCAATGGTTGATTAATATCAGGCAGTTCAAGACAACAACACTTGGCAACTTGTTGATTGTCCTCAGCATGTTAAACCTATTGGATGCAAATGGGTTTATCGAATTAAGCACAAGAAAAATGGTGATATTGACAATTATAAAGCAAGACTTGTTGCTAAAGTTTTTGCGCAATAGGAAGGGATACATTATGAGGAAATTTTTGCTCCTACAGCAAAATGGAACACCATACGCCTCACACTTTCCTTAGTAGCTCAAAAAGGATGGAAAGTTCATCAAATGGATATAAAAAGTGCTTTTCTCAACAGTGATTTACAGGAAGAAGTCTACATGAATCAACCACCAGGTTTTGAAATTGAGGGACAAGAACATAAAGTCTGTAAATTGATAAAGGCTTTATATGGGTTAAAACAAGCTCCCCAATCTTGGTATGCCAAAATGGATGAATACCTTTGCAAATTTGGTTTTCATCGCAGTGAATCAGATGATACCTTGTATATACGCCAACAAGGTAAAAATCTCGTGATTTTGATTATGTATGTCGATGATTTGATTATCACAGGCAACAATGATGATCACATTGAACATGTGAAAAAGGAGTTATATGTAGGTTTTAAGATGACAGATTTGGGACTACTTCACTACTATCTTGGAGTTGAAGTATTCCAATGTCCACATCAGATCTTCACTTCTCAGAGTAAATATGCAGCATAAATTCTTCAGCGATTTGGAATGCAGGATTGCAAGCCTATCCTTACCCCTATGGAACAAAACTTGAAACTTTCAAAATTTGAAGGGGGGGAAAGGTGGACAACACTACTTACAGACAGTTGATTGGCAACTTCATTTATTTGACAACCGCTCGTCCTAATCTATCTTATGCAGTCAATATTATTTCATGTTTTATGCAGGAACCAATAGACAACCACTGGAATGCAACCAAAAGAGTTCTTTGATATATCCAAGGAACAAAATATTTTGGTCTTCTTTACAAAAAGACTACAAATTTTGTACTTGGTGGATTTTCAGATGCCAACTTTGCTGGGAGTATTGATGATAGGGCATCAACCTCAGGTTACTTAATGAACATGGGGTCAGCTGCAGTTTCCTGGAGTTTCAAGAAGCAAGCTACAGTGGCCACTTCTTCAGCAGAAGCAGAGTACATTTCAGCATGGGAAGTAGCATGTGAGATTGTTTGGTTACGTCACGTTTTATAGGACTTGGGAATTCCTCCAGCAAAAGCTACTTCGTTATTCATAGACAATCAGTCCACAATAAAGCTTTCCAAGAATCCAGTTTTTCATTCAAAGACAAAGCATGTGGACACCAAGTGTCATCAAGCCAGTGTATTGTCCTTCAGAAGATCAGACCTCGGACATTTTCACGAAACCTCTTGGTAGAATAAAATTTACTAAGTTCAGGGATGAACTTGGTATCTGTTGTAATGTATCTTTGGATCATAGGGGGGAATGTTAGATGATACAAAAATAAATATTATCATAGGTTATAAAGTTTGAATAAAATAATTATTAATTTAAGATATTAAATTAATAATTATTATTCTAGAATATTTAATAAATATTTGAGATACTTAGAAATAGAATTTTTTTATTAAAAATAGGACTCTAGAATAGAGTCGTTTCCTAGGCTCTAAGTTAGGAATAAAGTTAGTAGAATAGTTAGAAGGTCATTTAATGTAAGTGGACACTTGTTATTTAATAAGTGATCCATAATTATTGGAAGTTAGGACATTGATCTTATAAATAGCTCATTGTAAGAGCGTTTTTGTTGTTCGGGTGTAAACTCTTGCATAATTCCAATGTAATTATTTTTCTGATTAATAAAATTACGTGTCCGAGGACACTTCGACCATTATATATCCATGGCCTCAAGAATCATTTGGATCCTTCTCTCTATGGAAATCTCCCATCCAAATTCAATCATATGAGCACCCACAACAACCATAATTGATTTCCAATTCACCATTAAGTTATCCTCCTCCATTGTCCCAGCCGCATGTGCAACCTTACCCTAACCCTAGTTCATACCCTAGTCCATACTCTAGTTCATACCCTAACCCTCATCCATACCCTAACCCTAATCCATACCCTAGACCTAACCCTAATCCACACCCTAGACCTAACCCTAGTCCAAAGCCTAATCCCAATCCAAATCCAAATCTTAGTCCAAGCATTAACCAAACCCTACCCCAAGCTATCTTTTAAACCCTAATCTAAACCATCGGGTTGCACAACAGTTTCAAACACCTATTCTTCTTGTTGATTCCCATGTTGAACACAATGCTACATCTTCCATGTTGGGAAAAGGAATGAATATGGAAACTTCCCCCATTGCCATAGAACATTCACCCTGGGAAGATGTAATTCAAAGATCACCAAAGGAGCAATATTTTATTGGAACTTGTTCTAAAAATGTTGTTAAAACTCAAAACCCTAGAATCTATCTCAAACATTCTTGTCAATTTGAAAATCAGATATTTGAACCTGAACTTGAGGGATTTATCTTTTGTCTTTCACCTCGTCCCTTATGCCTCCAAGAGAGTGAATATAAAACTGTGGAATATTTGCATTAGTTGGAGAATCATAAATGTGTGGATTCCATTGAATCCTGGTTTCGAGCAGTCATCACACCATCTTATTTCCTTAGCATTCGAAAACTCTTGGTACCATATCAATTGAAGAAACTGGTTTCTCATGCTTTCGTATGTCGTGAACTCTATTCTATAAAACTAAGTGTGAGTATAATCAACATTTTTTTATGGACATGGCTTCATTGGAAGTACTCCTATACTTAAAAATGGAGACTTTCACCTCTTAGGGTAAAATAGGGTAGGAGAATAAATGAATAAAGCTGTTATAATGCTATTAGGGTTTTGAATTTTAAAACATGGTTGTTAAAACTACTTTTGATCCACATTAGTTGTTAACACACACATTTGTGACAAATCTTGTTGAGTACAATTCACTCTAATGCCTCATGATTTTTCAAAAGTAACCATGATTAATCACTCTAATAAGTTGTCGTCTCGGATATATATTTTCAGTTTCCCTTAAAAGGTACTATTGGAAAACCCCCTATGGTGGACCACTCTTGTTAAGATCATAATAAGCTATTCATGAAAACACTAGGATTCTTAACTCAAAGAATCTTTCAGTCATTGTCTCAGATATCTTTAATAAGTCTTTAGGGTAGAGTAACTAGCCAACAATTATTAGTCATTAAAAAAATTTCATACCATCCTGTACTCTTAAGGAGTAGATCTGTCTCCCCACTTATTAAGTAACCTTTAAGGTTAATCATAATTAGGGCTTAGAAAGATTTAGGGAAGGATAGGAGGTCTCGTGATGAGCCGACCTACCACGATCATGAGACCTAACATGCATGACATTACTACTACTGGTCACCAAGCCAAAGTAATGGCTTTCAGCCAAAAATCTGGAAGACAGGAGGTGTCATCACGAGCCGGCCTGTTCATTCATGTTACTTCTTGTGATTGGCACTGCCATCAACTGGTTACCAAGCCAGGATAGTGGCCTTCATCTAAAGAGTCAAATAATCTAACTCTAAATCCATGCCTAGTAAGTGGGACAAAGACATTTCGATGGGTCAAAAGACATCCCTGCCGAGGTTATGGACACCTGCGGAAAGTAAGGCCATGTATGTGTTATTAAAGTTAACTACATACTATGATTTGTTTGGTTATCCTTCTCTTTCCCTAAAACTCATCCAATGGTTTTAAGATGATTTGAACAAGATGCTTTGAGTTCTATCTTTCAAAAATCAAGAATCTTTGAATGATGTGGTACCCTTAGTGAAGGTAATTCTTTGTACTATATTAAGAGGAAATTTAGTTTTTGAATCCGGATAACAACATAATTTAGAGTGTTCAATAAAGAGGTTGTTGATTGGTATCATAACTCACTTTAATTTTCATGGTGTTAAGAGTGATGAATTACTTAATGATGGCTACTCACAAGGTGTTCGTTTCCAATCATGCATATTGATTGTAGTTGCCTCTAAATATGTGCTGCATGACCTAGGTACGAGATTGTTATAGTAGGTGCAGGAATATTGTGTTATTCTTTTTGAAACTACACTTTTTCAACAACAAATGATTTTTATCATAAGACTTTGGGCAAAAACAAAATATGGGACAAGGTAACAAGTATGTGCAACACTCTTTTCTCCATAATGTCTACCCGATCTTGTTTTATCATTTCACATGGTTTTAGCTGGTAATGTAATAGCAATACCAATGTGCGGGCTAATAATATGCATTACAACATCAAGCATCTTCATCCTTACTTGCTAGAATCTTTGCGGACATTCTCCCTGCCTTATTTCACTGTCTTAAAGGTTTTTCTTGCACGAGGACGTGCAAGAAGTTTAGCGTGGGGGGATGTTAGCTACACTTTTGCCCAAATTTTCACGGTATTTATCACATAATTATATGCTTATACCTGGTGTTTTTGTCCTTTTACGATGATGATTATAGGCATTTAGAGACGATAGTTGTTAACCTATGAATTCTTCTTATTATTTAAATAGATGAGTGTTTGTGTGTAAATTTTATAATAGATGTCTTCTTGGTAGCAGGTGAATAAGTCTAGTGCAGAACTGCATTTAAGCACAGATTCATGCACAAGAGCAGAAGTATATGTTTTTCCAAGAAATATGTTATGCTGTGAATTACCTTCTAGAAGATAAACCTTCTCCATTTAATTCTGTAGTATAGCACAAAGAAGTAGGGAAGATTCCGAATGGAACATGATACCTTACTGCTAGAAGATGCATAAAAGCAGCAACTGGCTAGTTGAGTATGAGATTGATGTAGGTGAAAATATAAATTTTGCGACCAAATGGAGCAGAATCTCTAAATTCCGAGACATGGGTTTTGTTCAAAGCACCATGTTTCATACAATCTAGACAGCGTTTGGCAAAATTCGGCTTCGTGAATGAATTATTGTCGGGGGAATATTACACTGAAAAAACATCTCCGAACGTGAACGTATTGGATCAATTTGGGTCTTGCTCATCCCCAGAATATATGAATAGTCACTTTCATAATGGAAGAACTTGGCATAGTAGCAGTATGCATGCAAGTTCCATGAGTCTTGGCTTTTCTACAAGCAATCAGAACCCTTGCCTTGAGACAGGTCTTGCATATATATATGGTTTGTATGGTTGCATGTGTGGTGATTTTGCAAGAATTACTCAGAGCGGAAGCATACATATTAACTCTACATGTTCCATAGTTCAGCCTGGAAAATCAAGTGGGTAGAAAGGAAATTTCATTTGCTTCACTTGACATTAACCTTGATGTCATAGTTCAATCTGAGTATGTCTCATTTACAAACAATCTGCAATCAAATATTCCAACACAACCTGCAAATCGATTCTGGCAATCTTTATTTACAAACAATCTGCAAAAATACTCTCTATCTGAGACACAATCCGCCTTTACACTTGGTTTATCTTCTCATCTGCATGGGCAGATTAATGTTAGGGTGCTCCAAGAGTCATTTATTTACCGATGACCTTGGAACGCCTCTCTGTTCAGAAATACAAAGGATTTATTTTAGCAGTACTTATTATTGCTTGAATTCTCTCTGCAAGTATTATAGATTCTGAGTCACAAACCTCTCACATGACCATTGTACTGCTCTGGAGTCTTAAGTTTGAAGTAGGACAAGTAGAAGTTGAGCAAGGATGGGAAATCAGAAATGATGGACCAGAGAACATCGACACTACTCGGGGCAAGATTCCGCACAATGTTGACAATGCATTTTTACAGTTCAACTGCTATCCCAGCACCTGTTCTATTCGAAGAATCCCAAGAAGCAGAAGAACATTACTATTATCATATTAATGGCTCCAATATATGCCATTGATGCATTTTCTGGCTCAGTAGATATTGAAAGAAGAAAAACCAAATTCATGTTATTGGATTCAATTAAAGAGTGTTATGAGGGCCTGGTGATTGCGAAATTCTTAGCGTTGATGTATAGCTATTTGAATATCTCCATCAGCCAGAAAAAATAAGTTGGAACACACCTTCCAGCAATAGTAGCATCCGAGGAAAAGAGGAACGATTCACCAGAATCGTTCCCTATTTCGACAATCAGTTGCAAAACCAATTTTTATTCATAGCAAATTGTTCATATCGGTGATATGCCCTCCTGTATTTTAGTTGGCTAATATAATTATTCGAATTGTAATTAGAAGCCTATATAAGAGATTTCCTGGAGCAACAAAGGGAGATGAATTAATGAGTCCGTCAATTAGAGGGCGGAAGTTCTCAGATGTAGAGAGAGATGAATTAGTGAGTCCGTCAATTAGGGAGTGGAATTTCTCATAGTTAGAACCTGAATATTTCTGAGATGTAGAACCGATATCGAGTTTGCAGATAAATGTCATCGAGATAGAGGGATTGCTGTGTAAAAACTAGAATCCTTGGTTTGTGATTTGTATAAATCGATTTTCAAAGGATGTTTTAAAAATATACGATCGTCATCAAGTTGTGAGCAGTAGTGTTGTGCCATGATTCATTTATAATTCCAGTCTTTGATGTTTTAAATCTTTCCTCGGTTGTAGTAAGCAGGCTTACTCTAATTGTGGGAGGGCCCACCACCTCTGGAGCTAATCTTGACCAATCAGCATAAGTTAATTAGATGTGTGCATTATTTTTATAGTATAAGTTTCCTATTTATGGTTCTGTGTGAAGTTGTGGCAGGTTCGGTTCAATTTCAACGAGTTTTTGGTCATAGTTGGATTGTGCTAATAAATGGACGAAGGAATTATTGTAAAACTCGAACTCATTACATAATATGTGCTTGATTTTTAATATAGAGTTATACTCTATTCCTTTTGTTAAAATCGAATGCTGCAATGGGCACATCCAATTTCTGAGTTTGATTCAGTAGTGAGAATAGATTGTAATGCTTCAAATTTGAATAAGTAACACTGCCATTTGGAATATTAATTCAAGGTTTGATTTGTTTATGGATCATGGGACTTCGCTTAATAATTAGATTTATTTTTATTTAGAATCATTCTTGTTTTCGTAGTGTAATCATTTCTTTATAAGAGAAAGTTTGAGTACGGATTTGATTGTGCAGGTAGAGAGATCAATTCAAATGTGGCATTATTTAGTTAGATGATTTGATTTTGAAGAGTGAGTTTGTTTATTGAATAATCTATTTCATTTAGATTAAAATCTTTGAATGGAAGGTTATCATAGATTATTTGCAATGCAATTTTTAGGATCTTTTAAGTGTTATTTTTACATGAAGTAAAGTAGTTTTCTTCCAACAATAATTAGAACTTTCCTTTTCTAGTTTGAATCTTGAATTTATTATGAAGAGTAGTTCTAGTTACTTTAATGTGTGAGGTTGACATTAGAATAATGTGTGACCTTTTTTCTTATTAGTTTCAAGTGATAGTTTCACGTTGATGAGAGGAGTAAATAGATTAGGTTTTTTAAGTTATCAAAGGAGATTTAAAAAGTAGAATGCGAGTGCGAGAATGTTATGTGATTGAGGATTTATTTGTATTTCTTTACAGTTTAATTGCAGTATGGAGTTTGCTTGATAAAATTGGTTAACTAAGTTCCCTTTTCAAGATTTTTTATTTTCCAGCAAATGTGTGTTTCATTCCACCACCTAGTTTATCATTACAAAGGAATATTTATACTCTGACCATTAAGCTGAGATAAAACGCAGTACAACTCGCGTTTACGACTCCTGGATTGATAATTAATATTGAGAGGTTTAATCTGACAATTAAACCGACCAAAAATACCACTTTAGTATCTTGAAAGGCTTGACCACTAAATTAGGTAATAATAAAATCCGTGTGGAACCTACATTTGTAGTTACAACAATAATTTTTGTTTCATCTTTTGTAAAACGTAACAAAGGCATTGATACAGTCATTGTTTTCCTATAGGACGACTCTTCCACGAAGGGGAAGAGGATGCATGAATTGCATTTTTTTGAGCAAGGAAGAGAACTAATTTGTGAGGTTCGTTATATGAGGCAAAGAAAAGTATGGTGATGACAACTCCAAGAATCTAGAACGCTATATTGAGTCACTACTTAGATTGGAATCAAATAAAAGTATGGTGATGACAACTCTAAGAATGCTAGATTGAGTCATTATTTAGATTGGAATCAAAATGAAAGTCAGAAAAAAATGGTGTTATATAAGGCAAAGAAAAGTAGGGTGACAACTCCAAGAATGCTAGATTGAGTTATTCAGGTTGGAATCAAAATGAAAGTAGCAAAATAAAAATAAAAATTGAGATATGGGATTTAACGAAAAATCAACACTTCATTCCCTAAAAGTAAACATAGTTATGAATCACCCATACTAAATCATCTTATTAAATATGAAAGATCACCAAATATATTATTTTGATGTAAATTATCTATTAAAACAATTAATTTTTATTTTAGATTTTAATTTAAAAATAATAATAATAGACATCTTCAATGAATGATAATGATATTTCCTTTTGAAATGATATTTTTATTTTTATTTTACTTTGAGAAAATTTATAATAAAATTATTGATTGATTTTAATAGTTTATTTATTATACAATAAGTATGCTTATTTTGGAATATGGAATTGATTTTTTTATTTTTTTTATTATACGATAAGCGTGTTCATGTTAGATCTAAGACTTTTGTGACCCATAATGTAGATAAAAGAATTTTCAGATTAATCACATCATTAGGATTAGGTTGACATTTCGAACCAGCTAATGTGATTCATCCTCACGACAAGGTGGAAGCGTGTTTATTTTGGAATATGACTTCCATAATTAATAAATGTACAATAGAGATTTATGTCAAAGTTAGTTATGTGCATTTTACTTTTCAATGATATTTTTAATTAAACTGAAAAATAAAATGGACATAACTAACTTTAATATATATATAAATATATATATATATATATATATATTCATTCCAAAGGAAAAATACCATAATTTCATTCATTGTAATAATGATAAAATTACATTCTGAAGATGCACATGAAATACGGGAAGTTGTCTTGATATAAGGAACAACCAAAATTGATAATCATAAAAAAACATTGGTTGGGGAAAACCTAGAATTTAACTTAAAGAGGTAGACTAACTAAAAACTATGTACATAAGGAAGAAATTGTTCAAAACATATTTTAAGGTTGTTGGTGAGGGTTGGGCCCTTCAATCCCTAAAAGTAGGTCTTGGTAGGGCCTATGATTAAATGTTGAAACAATAGTGTCATCTTCTTGTTCCAAAATTTACCAAGTATTTTCTACTATTATTAATCCTTCCTTGGAGAGACGATCGGTGATCTGATTCCTCTCCCTGTATATGTCAAAAAAAGTGAAGAAATTAAAGGATTTTTTTAGCCGCATTGATTGTTCTAGGATAGGTTAGAGAGTAATAGGAGCAAGTTTTTGCAAGTCAAAAGTTCGACCATGTTGTTAGTACCAGAACCCAATCCCACTTTAACTCTAAAGAACTATGTGTCTAAGAGATGCAGGATGAAACCCCCTCCATAGTTTTGCCATGTATTGCATGATGCATCATCAAAGAAATCCTAGGGGAAGGAATGATCAAGATATTCTGTTAAGATTGTTTTTGGGGGTGCGATCCTTTTTTCTTCAGGGAATTATTCCATAATAGTTAATGCCTCCACAGCTAAATGAGCAAGGATAGAAGGTTTGTCCAGGAAAATTTCTCTATTTCAGGCCAACCAAACACCCCAGCATAATATCATAGGCAAAGCCTTGGAAGCATGATAATTTGGATTGGATAGCCAATTTTTTTGGCCCCCCTCTAAGTTTTCCCTAGCCCGCATCCTGGAGTGGCCTGTAGCCTATTTGTATATTTTCTAGACTTGTTGAATGGATGGACAAGTCATGAATATGTGATTGGTTTTTTCTCAATCATTCTCACATCGAGAGCACCAACTAGGCCCACTCAAAATTCTTTTCTGAAGTATGTCACACATAGGGGATTTGTTTTCCATCAAGCACCACATAACAAGTTTAGATTTCACAAGAATTTTGGCCTTCTAAATCACCTTCCACCACCATTTTGTCACAACATCATCTCTGGCAGCCATGAGGGAGATAGATCTAATCTTCGGTGTATAAGAGTTGAAGGGATCTAGATACTCCAGATAAGTTCATCTTCTCTATCAGTCATCCTGATGTGACCAACCGATAGGGAATTGATATAATCATTCCATGCCTCGTGAAAGCCCTTGAGAAGATCCAAGTCCTCAGTGTAGAGTAATCCCTGGCTAAAAATAAATGTGGTGGTTAGGTTAGAAATGTGGAGGAGTTTGGAAATTCCTTTGTCCCTCATCTGTTCAATTAGAGGGAGGTGGAGGATATGAATTTGACCATTACATTGCTAAGGATCAAGACCTATGCACACCCTATCACCTCTTACCACTTTCCATTCCATCTTGTTTCTAAAAACATTGAAGGAATTGGCAACTTCTCTTGATATCATATAAATATTAGTACACAACTTGTCCTCCCATCTAATCCACTCTTCTAGGGGGTTGGGGGCGATATATTCATGAATTAAATTGGACATTCAAAGGTTCTGGGTGGATATAAGTTTCCATCCACACTTGGTTTCCAGGGCCTTCAAAAACTGAAAGATATTATTTAAACCCAAACCTCTTTGAAGCTTTGGCATAGCCACATTTTCCCCATTTGACCCACGAAAGAACAACATGATATTGTTTCCTATACCAAAGGAAATTGTGACAAAGTATTTTAATTTTTTACAGAATAGCTTTGGGGATCTATGCCATAGACATCAAGCAGACAAGGATAAATTCTAATACTATTTAATAAAAACTAATATGTTTGCTTGAGAAATTCAATGAAAGGACCATCTCTTTGGTATTTTCTCAATCTCGGCAATGAGTTGGAACCAATCCTCCTTACTATAATAGTTAGGTTTGAGATAGAACCCAAGGTACTTCAACCCCTCTTCCAACGGTTTGATTGTGAAGGGGAGTGTTTGAGAGAGGTAGCGTGTCTCCCCCTCATTCAAACTTTCCATGTAAATAGTGGATTTCCTTGTGTTAATAGACATGCTTGTGGCTTTCCCATATAAGGAGAGGATGTACGAAAAATACCTCTCCTCTCTTGGAAGTTCTTGCTGAAAATTTGCCGAAAATGAGAATGTCATTAACAAAAATAAGGTGTGTAATAGACAATGTTGATGTAATAAAGGGGTTTTGGAAAACACCGCACCTCTTCACCTCTACCACTAGTCAAATGAAACCTTCTACTACCAACTGAAAAAGAAATAGGGACAAGGGAGAATCATGGCACATAACTCTTTGTGCGTGAAAGAAGGGGGAGGTTGTGTTAGTGATTAGAACAACAAAAGTGACATTATGAATGTAACTCATCACCTAGGCCATAAGTTTTGGATTGAACCCCTTGTGGGTCATGAGAAGCCTTATACATATTCAGTTGACTCTTTCAAAGGCTTTGAATAGGTCAATTTTAATGATGGCCCCTTTTAAATTTATAATTTTCAAACTATGGAGACCCTCCTAAGAAGCACCTATAGCTTCAGGTATTTATCTTCCTTTTAAGAATGAAAATTTTTCACTAGAAATATAGTGTTAAAGGATGGGCTTAAGTATCAATGCAACGATTTTAGTAAATGACCTTATAAATGAATTTACAAAGAGATATGGGTTGAAATTTGTCCAGAGATGAAACATTGTAAACCTTGGTGATCAAGGAAATGAAGGATGAATTGAAAGCAAGAAAATGTGCTTCTCCATTCTAGATTATTTTATCACC
This sequence comes from Pinus albicaulis, assembly GCA_034641835.2. Lineage (NCBI taxonomy): Eukaryota > Viridiplantae > Streptophyta > Pinopsida > Pinales > Pinaceae > Pinus > Pinus albicaulis. The sequence goes on from CM076574.1 coordinate 1,130,558,941, forward strand.
TTAAGGAGATCTTGATAGAGCATATCAAACAACTCGTGAAATAATTAAAAAACTCAATCGTCAGGACTTGGGATTTTATTGCTCTGAAAAGCTATGAAATACAGTTTATAACTCATCTTTAGATATTTTTTTCATGATGGCCATGTCATCATTTTCTTCGAACGACCTAGGGAAAAGCAAATCAACCTGTAATACTTCTGCAATTGGGGCACTGGGAGGGGAAAAAGAATTCAAATTGGCTCTTGCACAAAGTGTCTAGAGCTTCGAAATGCGAGACTTTAGTGCCATCAGGACCCTGAAGGCTCCAAATGATGTTTTGCAGTGTTGGGTATTTCTTAGAACGTGACATCGGGAATTCAATAAGCACATGGTTGATTTGATAGTTTTTTTCCCAGGGCCTTTTGAGGAAGAGGAAGAATTAGTCTATTATGAACTAGAAGAAGATGATCCACAATAGATCTAGGCTAGTTCTTGGGTCTTTTTCCATCGTCGGGTGAGTGAAAAATCATAGGTATGGAGAGAGTTAAATACTTCCATTGTAGCCCCACCTCAACCCACAATCAAGAATCTTTCACTTTTTAGAGGAACAGAGACCCCAATCCTAGAATTTTATCTTCTTAGTTTGGGACATCAAGGTCAAATGTTTTCAAGCCTGAAAAATTGGTGCTAGGTTATGCCAGTACTATATTGTGGTTTGACAGAGGCCGTTCACTCCTCACTACCTCTTTCCCATTCTAATATTTAGAACTACGAGATCCAATTTCAACTCTTATCAAGGTCTCTATGATTTTCAGAGGTAATCAGGCATAGTGAGGGCATACTTTTTTATGAGGCCTTCCTAGCCTCTCTACCCATTCTAATGCTTTAGGCATTCCAATCCATAGATATTTTCTTTTGGGATATCCCCATGCCAAATGCAGAAGCTAAACTAACTAGTGCATCTACTAATGCTAGGGTTATAGGGAAGAAACCTTCCTTAAGATCAAAAGGAAAAGTGCATTAGAAAGTGGGTTTGAGACACCCATCAAGGGGGAAAAGAGTCCTACATTAAAAAGAATCATATAGGTTGATTATCGTTAGTATTTGGATCAGATGTCCCCTTGAATAATGTGGAAGAAATGTATGAACAATCATTGATTATGTGGGAAATGGGATGGATATTTTACATTTCAATCCTAAAATCATGGGTTGGAAAGGACATAGTGCCCATTGTTACCAATCCCTCGAAGGTGGTTTCGTTGGCTCGTGGTTGTATTCACTTTATCTTACATGATTTTTTCGATGCTATAAAGGTCCAACAGAAGTTACGGATGATTGAGGTGACCCATATCCTATTCACTTCTAAATTCCTCTATTTGATGCAAAAAGGGAATGAATGATTTTGTCCCAATTTTTTTGTGTCTCCCTAGTATCCCACCTTAGTATCGAGATGACCTAATCTTTCAATATATTGGGAACTCTCTGGGAACCTACCTAGACCATCACTTCTCTTACTTGTAAACCGATAACATGGATCTCATGAGCATCCTGGAAAACATTAATCTTAGGGAGGGGCTTCCAAAGGATGCAAACATTGGAATAAGAGAGGAAAAAATTCAATTGTTGGACCACAACATCGTTTTTTTCATTGAATATGGTGCCATAAGTATGGGAATATTTTCAAGGAATTTGTGATGTAACTCTCCATAAAAAAATTGCTTCCTGACATCAAGGATTTGGACCATGGGGAACCTGGATTGACTTAGCGACCTTTCATTTCTCAACCTGTGAGTGAGGGAATGGAATTTGATGGTCAAGAAAAATCAAATATGTAGATGGAGCATGGGGACTCACTTTCATATATTTTCACCATGGCACCAACACTTATAGGCACTCCCATGCTTTCTACCCCCCTTTCCTCTTCCCCTATATTTTTTGAATGTGTTTTTTCCTCTTCAAATGTTATCAGTAATGGATCCCCTATGGAGTCTAAGAAACCTTTTCCCCTCCCAATGTATTCCATTAATTCCCTCTGCTTGTCCTCCTCCCCTACCTCCTTTATTTACTCTAGTCCCTTTTTTCCTTCCATCTGTGGTTTTGGGCTCCTCTTCCATAGCTTCATCCTCTCCCTCTTCATTTCCCCTCTCCAACTTCCCCTCTCTAGCTTGGACCTCATGTCCTCTTCCTTGGATTGATGAGTGGTTTCAACGACACAAGTTGTGATCGACAATATAAATTCAAGATTGATCCTACCCCAATAAGACATCATCACATGGGGTCTCGATAAGTTATCCCTCTCCATCCTTGTAGGAAAAGGTCAAGGTTGGAGATTTTTTTGCCCGCAATAATCTCTATCCTTCAACTGCAATGGTTTAGCATGTCCCCATAAAAAATGTGTTCTAGGAAGATTGGTCGAAGCTTCTTACTCAGATTGTGGTTTTCCTCCAAGAAAACCTTGGGGGATGATGATGATATCGTCAAATTATTAGAGGCCCTTTTTAAGGAGGGCTCTTCTTGGCATTGGATGCTTTTTGTATATCTAGAGGGATAAAAGTGGGTCAGAACAACTAGAAAATTTGTGTCTCAAATTTCTAGAGTTTTTATTTTAGGCTGGTGGTTGAGGCTTTCACGAAGGACCTTGGCTCTTCTTTCACACTTTTAAATATGTATTGAACCTCCCTCAACCATAAGTAATTATGGGATAATATCCTTGATAAATTCATATTCAATGATTCAAGTCTCATCCTCGGCAGATACTTGAACTTCTCTCTGGGCCTTTTGAATATTGGGGCCCAAGGGCTAGGGAAAACCCCATAGCTAATTATTTCTTGAAAAATATTGAGGGTTATAACTTGTGAAATTATCCCCTTCCTAGCACAATAAATAAGTCAGGCTAGAGAAAGTGGCTAAGAGAATTGATCATTTTCTACTAGTGGAGGCCTTGGTGGGAAATTTCTTGACGATCAAACAATGGATTGGAGCTATGGGAGACTCACATCACTCATCCATATTTTTGGAAATTATAGGGGCCACATGAAAACCAGCTAGCTCGTTCAAGATGAACTCAGCCTGGCTGAAGGGGGAGGATTTTTTAGCCTTTGTTAAAAACCATTGGCGCATTTGCGATCCTCTGTTGGGCACCTCAACAACTAACTAATTTGAAGCTAACCTTAATCTCATCAATGCAAAAACTAAATATTGGGCTAAAAATAAGAAGTTAGTTGAGACTCAAGAACTAAAGGAGATTGAAGATTAGTTGTAGGATCTATCTTATCAAGAAGAGGAAGGAGTCACCTCCATTGAAAGCAGAGAGGCTCTCATGTCTTTGGAAAAGCTGAAAAAAACGCTTCTTGTTGAGCATGAAATGGAATGGTCTTTAAAAATATGAGTCATTTGATTAACTAATGGGGATGAAAATTATATATATATATATATATATATATATATATATATATATAGTAAAATTAGTTATGTTATTTTGGGCATGTGGTATTTGATATTAATAAGCCATGATATTGGCTCATGATAGTATAAACATTAAGTATATCCACGATAAAGTGGGGTGAATATCCATAACTAAGAATCTTGTTACATGTTTTTGTAAATGTATATATATTTAACTCAAACATTTTTTATTATTATAATTATTATTGATAATAATAATAATTAAAAATAAAATTATAATTGAGTTAATTTTTTGTTTGTTTGTGAAGCGCTACTGTATAAATTATAATGTACATAAAATTACAGTCATAGAGTATAATAGACTTCATGGGGGGTGATTGTGGTGTAGCCAATCCCCCCTTGTCTCTATCAAAATCATTGATCAAAACTGGTGCAGAGCTTCCCAGCAGAGGGAAACCATCTCTGCACCTTTTAAAACTAGTGTCATAGTTTTTACATTTTCCAGAAACTATCTTGAAATCATCTATAAAAGTTTGAAAGTACTTAAAATTTATAATAAAAAAGCACAAAATTTCCTCCTACATCTGGGTTGGAGAGATCCTATTGAGCTAGGCTTTGGAAACTTTCCTTCAAAGCTCAGGAAGGGAGTTAATAAAATTCACTGATGAAGAGAAAGTCTCTTCCTTTGACTCATTCATTAGCGAGATTATCTACTACCTTGTTGGAATTCCTTCTGAAATTAAGGAAGTGAGTGGGATCTAGATGTTGAATTATCTCTTCCAGCAAGTGAGTGTTGGAGACTAGACGTTAGATAAAGGAGATCTTAGAGGCATGGGAACCATGATGCAACTTGGTGGTGATATTTATGATGAGTTTAGGGTCTCCTTCCACAATGAGATGGAAGCGATTGCCTAAGAGTGAAATATTAAGCCCTTGATAGATTCCCTCCATCTCAGCTGCATTGTTATTGTCCCAACCTATCAGGCCATAATATATTTTCATTATTTGGCCCTGATCGCTTTTGAAGAGACCTCCATAACCCTCTTTCCCCAGATTTCCTTTGGAGGTACCGTTGAAGTTGAGTTTGTAGATGCTTGTAGGGGTGGAATCCATTTGTCAGAGTAGGAGGGTTTATTTGTCTTTGTATTGGAAGTGATATAGGCACTTTGATCTAAGAAATTCCTATTCTATAAAATCTTTTTTTTTTTTCCTGGATTTATGGTGGGCATGTTTGTGTTGGACCAATTCTTCAAAAAGAGAGTCTCCTAGAGGTTCCTTTTGAAGATGACCCATATGATGTTGCCTATGTTGCGTTGATCTTTAAAAATCCTTTTGTTTATATCTTTCCAAATTTCCCATACTAAGAACCTAAGATTGGCTGTCAAAGTTGGTTTAGAAGGGAGATTTGGCATGGGTAATCGTATGAGACATGAATAGTCACAACCACATCTCCTTATTATCTATTGGATCTTCTACAGTTAATGGAAATTATTTCCCAGGGGTTGCTGGAAAAGGGGCGTTGATCTAGCAGATGATCATTAGTTTCTTGGTGATATCTACATAGAGGGCATATGGATGGGCCTTGAAAGCCATGTTGGAATAGGTTATCCCAAGTCAAGATTCTCTTTTTTCTTAGCAACCAGAGGAAAGTGCCAACCTTGGGCCAGAGACTGTCTTTACAAATTTTCTCCCAAATGACATCTGATTGTTGCAGTTGATTTTCAAGGAGTTTGTGAGCCTCCTTCAATGAATATCGACTTTAGGCTTATAACCCCATTGTAAAACATCCTCACCTAATTTGATTCTGATTTTTCATCTGAGGAGCTCTTCCCAGAAAACATTGAGGTCCTCCTCTCTCTAATTGTTTTTCCAGACATTTGGATGTTTCCATGATCTAAGATGATTTTCCTGATGCGGAGTCGAGAAGTGGAAAATGGTGTTTTTCTCCATAGTATGCCAATTTTATTCCAAAGAGGAATATTTAATATATTGGCAAGGCTAGGTAATTGTTGCCAAGAATCTTCCTAGAACTCGGCGCTAGTCTCATTTCAAATCTCCCAGAAGCTATGAAGTTGAATGGGTTTTCTTTGCTGAGTCGTTTCTATCCATATGAGAGAACCTTCAATTTCTACATTCATTTGGATCAGGTTTTGATTCAACCACCCAAGAGTGTATTTGCTTCTCCATAGAAGAGCCCATGGGGCGAGAGGCTTGGTGAGCCAATTCCACCAAACTTTAGCTCCTAGTGTTGCATTGTTGATTTCTGGGTCATGAATACCTAGACCTCTAGTTGACTTGGGAGAGAAGACTATATCCTAGTTTACTAAAGCCCATTTTTGCTTATTTTTGTCTCCTCCCAATAAAAAATCGCGTTGAATATTACAGATTGCTTTGCGAACCCATTTAGGGGTCACCAAATGATCTGTATTTGAAAACTTGAAGGTTTGATGGAATTTGCAAGTTAAATTTTATGTCTTTTGGGAAATTAGGAAATTTGCAAAAGCACATAAATTAATTTTTAAATTCATTTGGCGGCATAAAAACAGAGATAATAATACCATAAACAATAAAAAAATATAGAAAAATGATGAAGGATTTCACCCCTCCTGGGCTACATCTCCTGGTTCAGCTTCCAATGTTGGGCCTCTTTCATTAAGTGCTAAAATATGTGATTACATGGATTTTCAGTGCTTAGAATGAAAAAATAATGTCTCCAATGGCTCCAAAACAGTAAAAAGCACCTATATGGGATCTTGTTGGGCTCAATTTGGCCAAAAGCGGAAGAAGTTATCCTTTGGTGATGTTTTGTTGCTAGCTGATCTACAAACTTCACTCTTCTGCTAACCATTCTACGAATCCACCTTTTTCAGAACCGTTGAGCAACAAAATTTCCCAACGCCGACGAGATTCATGCTAGATTGGGTGCAAAATTTCACCTACTTTAATTGCACAGTGACCCCCGTGAGCGGATAATATGGGGCCACGTGGCTTAACCTCCGTTGTAGGATCCAAGGTCAGGTCAAATCCCGCCAACCATATAATTGTTCTCTGACTAGGGTTTGGTGGCAGTGTAACTGTGGTTGCGAGGTTGGTTTCAACATGCTCCATGAATGTGGCTGAACCCTTATAACGGTGGTTTAGTTAACTTCCATAAGCCCATTCACAATTCCCGCCAACATTAAACTCCAAACCAAATTGTTTGACTTTGGTTGCATTATTGGTTATTGTCGAGGTTCTAACCACCATTTGTTGTGGTTTTCATGGGATGTAATTAGGGTGTTGGGGCCAGGGTTAGGCCTGAGCCCCTAATGCCCTGCCTATGATCTCGTGGGTGTGGGATGATCGGGTCTAGGGATTAACCCCAACCTCACCCCCCAACCGCTCAACACATAACGTTTCAATATAAATTCGCCACTATACATGTTAAGAACCACCCGTGGTGGAGCGGTAAGGCTTTGTGTTTCCACTCTGTAGTTCTTATGTTCGAACCTCTCGGAGACCCATTTGACTAATACATAAATTTTACACCACTATTGGGAGGCCACATGGTGGCCATCCATTGGCCCACGTGGCCTCCATTCATTGGACCACCTCAAATCATAACCACAACCAATCAAATCACAAAGAATTTTGACCAATGTGGTGAGTCCACTTGATAGCCCACCATTGGCCCAAAAATAACATAGTCAACTGCCAAGTCACCCTTCCCAGTCAGCGTACTTGACCAGCCTGTAAAAATTTTTGCTGTTTAGTAAAATGATCAAAACGTGATATTGGGAGCATACGATATTAGTTTTGAGAAATTAAAGTTGTGTTGGATTCAAGGAGAGGAGATCTATGTTTTGGCACTGGTTTCGACCACTTTTGAACACTTTTAATTTTGAGTGTGTTACTAATCCACTGGATCATTCCTCCCCACTGTAAGATTTAAGACCTCCAAAACATCATTTTCAATCAACAAATATATGAGGGTGTAGTTCCCTCACCCTTCCAATCTCAATTCTTTTGGATTTTTCCCTTTGTGCCCCACACGAAGGTACTCCACGCTCCCTCGTTTTGAAGTCATTGTTTTCTTGTCAAGGATGGTGTCGTGTTGCAATTATTCAAGATATTTAGGAGAGAAATATTCAATTGAAGGAATATTAACATCCTCTCCTTGATATTCAATCAAATTAGGCCATACAATCTAAAATTTTCAACATTAACAACTGCATATGTTTTCATATATGGAGGAAAATCTAACCTAAAGCCATTATTACCAATATTTTACTAAATCTTGAATGGACCATATGTGATTGGTTTTAGTTTTTTACCTTCTCATTGGGGTCTTTCCTTGCTAATGTGAAGCCAAACTTCATCTCCCACCTGGAAATTGTGATCAACACAATGCTTATCATGTCTTGTCTTGTACTTGGCTTGACTCTTTTCCAACTTTTCTTGAACCGCTTGATGCACCAATTGAACTTGTTCAATAAATATTTTTGCCTTATCTATGTCACTATGTCCATCAGTAGCAAAATATTTCCCAAAGATAAAATCTAAAGGATATTTTGGTAATTATCCCAAGCATTCCTCAAATGATGAGGTTTGAGTCGATGAATGCTTGGCCCAATTGTAAGCATTTTGAATATAGTGCAAATGTTCATCCTGCAACTTAGGATTCTTGCTGCAATAACCACAAAGAAGATGTATTACCATTATGTTCACCAATTTTTTTGGCCATTTTTTTGTGTATGGAATGATGTTATCTTTTTCAATTTGGTGTCCATGAGTCCCCAAAATCTTGACCAAAAGTTCCCAAAAAAGCCAAAACCTTGATCACTAATAATGGATGTACCCATACATTTTGAAAGAAAAATTGTGCAATCTATTCAACTATAACCTTCTTCTTACAAGGCATAAAAATACACATATTTCTAAAACGATCCACAATTACATAAATATAATCATGAACTTTCCTAGACATAGGTATACCTCCTACAAAATCCATATAAACACGTTCCCATGGACGGGAAGGTACAGTAAGTGGAGTATACAATCCAAAATTTCTAATGCTATGCTTACTGACAACACATAAAGAACATCCTCTTACATATCATGACACAATTTAAATCATACAAGGCCATTAACAATACCTTTGTAATTGTGTCATTGTCTTGCCTACCCCAAAATGACCAGCAATAAGAGAAGTATGTGATTCCCTTATGGTGTTGACTCGTTCTCCTTGTGGAATACATAGCTTGCCAAGATGATACAACAAGTTATCATGCACATGATAATCTAATTCCTCTACTTTGTTACCTTGACACAAATTTGCATATACATCCTTAAAATCCTCATCTAAAGCATATTTCTTAACATAGCTCTCATGCATGATAGAATTATGCTTAATAATAATGGATGCACAAACAATTATCCTATAAATCATATCAACAACATTGTTATAGATACCTTTCTTATACCTTATCACTAAGTGGAATTGTTGTAAGAAACCCATCCATCTGAAGTGCCTCCTTGTTGTAGCTTTGTTTGTGATTACAAGTATTGCAATAGTTGATGATCAATGTGAATGATAGTTTCCTTACCCATTAAGTAACATTTCCAATTTTTCACACTTTGCACCAAGACATACAATTCTTCGTATTATGTAGGACACTTAATCACTTCACCATTAAAATTTTCAGAATGAAAACATATGGGCTTACCATGTTGCATCAAGATTGTGCCCATGGCATAGTCACTTACATCAGTTTGCATCTCAAATTATTGTCTCATGTTTGGAAGCTCAAGTATGGGTGATGAATGAATTATTTATTTAAATGCATCAAAGGATTTATGTTGTTTTCCTCCCCACTGGAAAACATGTTTCACACTTGTCAATGCAAGTAATGGAGTTGCAACGAAGAAAAGTAAGAAATGAAATTTCTCCAATATTGGGTTGCTCCCAAGAAACTTCTAACCTTTGTCACAGTCTTGGGTTTTTTCTAATTCAAAATGACTTTGACCTTTGAGGGATCTATCTTCAACTCACCCCCTCCAACAATATGACCCAAGTAGACTAAATAATTTTTCCCAAATTCACATTTAGACATCTTTAAAAACAACTTTTCCTTATTTAAGACATCTAGTACTTTCCTGAAATGCATGACATGCTCTTCACGAGACTTGTTGAAAATAAATATGTCATATAAGTAGACTATCATAAAATCATCAATAAAAGGCCTTAAAACATCATTCATAATGTGCATGAATGTAGCATTATCATTACAAATCCCAAAGGAAATAACCAGCCACTCAAACAAACCTTGCTTTGTCTTGAAGGTTGTCTTCCTAATGTCTCCTTCAGCAATCCTAATCTGAAGAAAGACACTCCTAAAATATAACTTAGTGAAATAAACAACATCTTTCAATTTATCAAGTAAATCATCAATTCTAGGAAGAGGCTAACGGTTCTTTACCATAATTTTGTTCAATTCTATAAAGTCTATACACATGCACCATGTACCATCCTTCTTGGTGATCTGCATGGCGATGTGGTTGGTATGATGACCCCTTTATCATGCAACTCTTGGATTTGTTTCTTAATTTATGAATTTTCCATTACTAACATCTTGTACATGCCAATGTTTGGAAGAGAAAAATATTGTTGCAATTGGATCTCATGTTGGATTCCTCTTTTAGGAGATACTCCTTGCGGCTCCTGAAATATCTCATCAGAGTTGTTAACAACCTCAGTAAAATCATATTTTAACCTTCAATCACAATCTTGGAAGGCTTCATTCTCAACATCAATCTTGGGTTTTATCATCAAAAGTACAAAATTCTTGCTAGAATTAACAAGCCTCTTCATTTGTCCAACATTAACAAGAGATAGATTTAGTTTCTTGTGATGTGTTGTAACAACGTACTCAATACCATCTTTAAAAAATTGATACTTGTTCTCATGGTGATGAAATATGGATTTCCTATCATAAATATATGGCCTTCCCAAAACAATACCACATATGTCTAATGGAACTATATCAAGTTCTACCTCATCAATGAAGTTTGCAATGATTGTGAATTTCAGTTTGCATTTTATAGTCACTTGCAATTTTGCATTGTAACATACCCAACCTAAAGGATAATGCTTAGGATAAGGAATGGTTTCCAAATTCAATTCCTTGACAAGGGTTTCTGAAATGAGGCTTGCTTGTGATCCACTGTCAAATAGAGTGTCTATTTTGTTATGTTTTGAGATAACTCTAATACGGAAAAGAGACTATTCTTTCCTTATCATTTTGAGTTTCATTGAGGTTACTAGAAGAACTAGTACTTGAAATAGATTCCTTACCTTTCAATCCCATGGTTGTGATATTTGTTTCATATCCAGAATCAGATCATAAATCATGTTTTGTAGTTGCAACAGTCTTTTTCTTTCCTTTGTTGTCAAAATTTTTGGATCTCATCTCGGGATGAAGTTTCCAACAATGGTATTCATCATGGCCTTCTTTTGAACAGTGTTTGCATGTGATTTTTTCTCCCTCTTTCTTGATGGAAGCATTATTTTTCCCTTTTCCTTTGAATTTTCCCTTTCCTTTGTCTCCACCCTTGAATGGCTTTTTGTTGCCCTCTTGGGAAACATTCTTCCCTCTTGCTTATAAATGTGTTTCCTATACAAAAAATTCATATATATTTATAGGGGTAAACATGATAATTGTGCGTCTCAAGTAAATTATATGTAAATCTCCAATGTATTTGAGTAAAGTGTCTTGAGAGGATAGATCTACACCCAAAATCAATTCTCTCCTTCTAAACTAGTCTTGGTTATAACTTTGCACACTTTGACCCTTTGCTTACCTAATAGTTTTCCGATCCAATATAGCTTTTAGCATGTATGCTAAAGGATAAAATTTTCTTCTTAATGCAGCCACAAAATTGTTCCAGGAAGTTATGATATTACCTCTTTTCTTGAGATCCTATTGAGTTTTGGCTTCCCACCTGTTGAAGCCTAGAAAATCTCTGCTTCAAACATTGGGGGAAAACCACCCGGTCGGGACCTTAAGACAGCTCCTTTTCCGTTTGGGATGGTGGCTCTGACTGGATTTAAAGGACCAGTTTCCTTATAACTAAGTGGATTGAATTGAATGGGTGAAAATGGGACTAAATTAACAGAAAATAAAACTATATAATCTAAACTAAATGCTGATAAAGAAATTCTAATTTTAACCCGGGTGATTATATGTGAATACAACTTAAGATTGTTTCAATCTAATAATAACCATGGAAATGTATAATTAACTAAATTGAAATATGCAGAAACGAATAAAGATAACTCTGTTTAATAAATTAAACAGAGTTATATTAGCATATTGCATTCATCATCATATACCATTAATATATGTCTATAAATGATAATATTCCAATTATACTCAGAAATGATAATATAAAGAGGAAATATTATGAAACTCAAATATATAAATGATAGCAAATTCTTCAAACGAATACCATATAACAGAGACAATTAACAATGAACAGATAAAAATACCTCATTCATATTGCAGACTGTCAGACGAAGTATGATACTCTGATCTAGTAACTCCGATGTAAAATTAACTCCAAAGGCACAAAAATGCAACACTTCAAAGATAATTTGAGCACAAAAATCACCAGACGTGATCTTTCATAGAAATATAATAAGGAATGAAGTACAGAAATGTTAGCTCCAAATCCTCAAAATATTACAACTTCCGATCCCTCTCTAAATGCATGAGAGGGATTTAAATAATAAATTACATAACAAAATCCTAAAACTATTGCTACAATCTATCAAATTAAAACTGAAATGCTATTTTGAATAAAACTGATTCATTGTTTTTCTCCTTCGCTTGATGAAGCCAAGTTGCAAATGTTCAACATATCTCGGAGTCTTGGTGGATGACTCATCTCAGTATGCAACTGTCCAACATAGGTGGCATCAAAAAATTCTGGAATTAGACAATCGACAGCGTTTGATAGAAGTTTGATAGCTGTCTGTTGATTGTTTGGCTTGATCACATGAGTCCACATACTATCCCAGGATATAGTTTGAAGTTTGCCGATTTGTTGACTTTTCCTTTCCATTTATTCTCTCCACCTGTCTTCAGTCTCTTTTATCTTTGGCAAACTGCCAGGAACACAGTCTGAAATGAGATTAATTGAATATAAGCTGTCATTTATGAATTGCGTGAGATTATTCATTATATTTCTGGACCTTGATATTGCTCTATCAGATTTCATTAATTGATGTTCCCATTCTGTAAACAAGATTTCTTTGTGTTTTTCCTCTATCCTAGGAAGATTTGCTTCTTTTCCCTTTTCTGTATCCTGCCAGTTGAGAAACTCAGAAATCTTTTCATCAACATCATCTATTTCTTGTCTAAGAGTTATGATAGTTTGGATCAAAGATGAAGTAATCTCACAAAAAGGTTCTGCTTGTGACAGTTTTGAGCAAAATTCAATTAACTGCTGAGTCAATAATTTATTAGCCTCAAGGGCTTCCGATTTGAATTCATTTAACTTTGGATAACCTTTAAACTTATCCAAAGTTGCTTGAAATTCCTTTTCTTGAATCTTTCTTGCCTTTTCCTCATTTTGTAACAGACTCTGTAACTTAGAAATTTCTTCATTTAGCTGCTTTTGTTTGCCTAAAAGATTTTCATCAACCTTCTTCTTTTCTTCAGCAAGTTGTTTCTCCAATTCTTTAGACCTGAATGTCTGATCCTGTAGTTGTTGTTGCAATTGGCTGATCAGTTGCTGATTCTCCTTAGCTTGTTCTTCCAGTGAAGCTATGTGAAGATCTTTCTGAGTTATTAGTTGAGAAACTTCTACCACTTTATCCACTGTTGCAGCACTATAAGCTCCTGTATACTGGGACAATTTTGTAAGGTCTTCAAATGGATTCATTTCATTGTTCTTATAAACAATATTCATCAACTCCTCTGATGGAGTAGAAAATATACCCTGTTCTGTTTTTCTTTTCTTTCTTTGTCTTTTAACAACAGCCTTATGTTTAGGGCTGTAAAACACATCCAAAGGAGGGATCTCCTCACCTTTTAATACAATATGCCCTGTAGGATGTTCAGGAATGATTTCAACATCCTGCTCTATTTGTTCTGAACCTTTATCCTGCAATCCAAGCTGTTGAGCAAACTGATCATATTGATTTAATAGCTGAGAAGAAATATCAAGATTAGTGGAAACCGTAATCTCCTTAGTTATTTCTTTTTCTTTCTCTTTATCTATGCTCTTCTTGGTGCTTTTGTCATCTGATCCATCCTTTTGATTATGCACCTCATCATTGATATTTGTGCATTTGTCTGTCATTTGAGCAGTATTTCCCTTTGGGGCATCAGGTTTGTCAATAGTGACCACTTTTTGAGAATGTACAATCGGCTGGTTGACAACCGATTGTGTAATGATTTTGCTGGTAGATGTTTCTACTAGCATTTGGCCGGATGTACCTTCTGTCTCTGATTTTTGGATTTGAGTTCTCAGCTGGTCTAGAGGTACTCTCAACAATCTCTGGCTTCTAAATAAGAGAAATTTATTTATTTGCTCCTGTTGAAATGTAGACTTGATCAAGTCAAAAATCTGAGGAAAATTATCTAATGAAATAAACAAATCATCGAACATATCTGGTTCATGCTCAAAACGAGCAATTGAAACTGAAGCAGTGACATCAAATGCTATCTTTTTTGGATCATACTGTCTTCCAAGAATGGTTGCAAATTTACAACCTCTTATCTTGAAAACTTCCTTTTCTGCATGCTTGAAATCATTTAGAGTGAAATGACCACAATTGAGTGGGAATTGAGGCCACATTTTCTTCTTACTGTTGTTCAAAGACCTGGATATACCTTCAATTGTCAGTTGATAAGAAACTTCTTGAGCGAGAAGTTTGTCTGGAACAAAAAGCGGAAGAACATGCGGCTCCACTATACTACCAAAAACCCTGATGTAAGTAAATTGTTCCTCCCCAAACCAATCTCCGATTGCAGACAGGTCGGCTTTAGCTTTATCAGAAATCCTAGGGGGAAAGCGATTAAAAATGGTTTGGAAAACGGGAATGAGGAAGCCATGACAGATTCTATATACATTATCTTGGAAATGAATCTTCCAAAGCAATTTATGATAAATATGGATTGGAAGGGGGTTATTGGGAGTCCATTTCCATCCAAATAGGGGAAATTCGGAATTGAAACAAATAGCATCAAGAATATAGGCACAAAAGAAAAAGGGGGTAGAATTTCCAGCATCTTTTTCTTGTCTGTACTCAAGGATCCTATTGGCCATTCTATCAGAAAGAATAACAGCCCAATCCATAATGTCGGAATTCACAGCTGCTAGGATTAATGGAACCATTTGTATAGAAAACCTAGCTGAATTATCATTGCCAAATAACCTACACATCATGGCAGCTGCATAGGAATATGGAGGCAGAAGAGAATCTACAGAATACATACCGGATGCTTCATTTCGGTGCTTCTCTGGGTTTTTTCCTCCAATTTCTGATAGGGTCGGATTGGACTTTGTTATCATCAGCAAATTCTTTGATAAATTCCTTGTTATACACCTTCTGTGGGTCTGGAAGGTGGTACATTGCTTTCAAGTCTTCTGCTTTAAACGAGCCGAAAGGTACTCCAGATGCTGAAACAAACATTCTATCTTGTATCTTTACACTGTCAATAACCCATCGAACTACATCATAGTAAGGCATGATGCTCGCTCTAGCTGCAATTCGATGTAGAAATGAATTTGCAAGTGTTCTTTCATTGATATCAGAGTCAGAATCTGAGCTATCCTCGTCTGGAACTGATGCCTTCTCCACTGTGACCTTGGGGTCTAATTTTTCCAACAGGTTGTAGACTGTGTCCCATGTCATTTTCCCAAGACCTTGGCATGATGTATCTGTGACTAGGCTTAGCTTTATGGGCTTTTCTTTTGAGACTGTAGGAGTCTCGGCAAACTTTACTGGTAGAGCAGTTTTGTTTCTTCTTCCTCTCTTTGACATTTCTGCGTCTGCTACAGCTTCCTTTTGTCTGTGAATGAAAAAACTTATTGTTCTTTGGCTCTGCAAGACAATAAACTCTCAGTCGTGATTAACAAGCCACTCAAACGGAATGATTTATGAATTTATGGTTTTCATTCATTTGTTTCGTATATTGCGTAAATGCTCCTTTTGGGTCACACTTAAGTATTTAAAACCAAATCGCAAACCATATTCATTTGATTCGTTATTGAATGCCTTCGTACCAATAAAGATTTGGCGCTTGTGATATATTAATATATTCAACAAAAATCTTCGTATGCAAAATAGATGAATCGCATCGGAAGTTTTCAAATGGCAAATGAGTATCACAATACATTTATCCCGATTGATCGATTGCGATTGCAGATCTTTCCGATCTCTAATGGTGGGGTCTACCATATTTTTTAAACAAATGTTCGATTTTCTTTTAAAGGCGTTTATTATCAAATGCGCATCGGATCGGGAAATTTCGAATAAGCGTAAAGAGTTTCTTAAAGATTGTCCCGATTAATCGATTGCGATTGAACGCATCGCATCGGAAGTTATATTTAACTGTTTTAAACTCTTAGCGATTTAAAATTTTCCGATTGGACTAATCGCATCGGAAGATTTGAAATGGGCATATGAAATTTCTTTTGAGGGTTATCTCCGATTCTCCGATCGCGATTGAACTTTTAACTTTGATTTGTTTTTTATGATAAGGCCTTGTCTATTAGATCGGACCATAAGTTTTTTGAATGTTGAATATGAAATTTTTCAAAACAATGAATTTTATTTCTAAGTGTTTTATTTCTAAAAAGAAAGGGACCCTATTTCTAAATTTTATTTCTAAAATTTAGAAAAAGGGAGGGTTGTTGTATAGTACAACAATTGGCGATTCACTTGAAAGAACCAGTTATCTCCGAAAAATAGAATGAATACTATATCTTAAGTAAGTAAAGATTTTTAAAGGTAAATAAAAATTATCCTAGGATAATCAAAAATAAAATCTAACTTATGAAAAAGAATAAAAATTATTAACAATCTCTTTCTAGTTTATTGAGAATAAAAACATTTTGAGTTGTCTTAAGCTTTGATTGGTATTAATAATGAAGTAAGTGGATTTCTTCAAGCTTGGTTTTGATAATATACTCTATTGTCATAGGCATTGCCTCTGCTGCCCGCATACGTTCATAGTCTCGACAGGGTTACCTTTTAACCATTAACTATTCATTGTTCCATTCAACTAAGATTATGACTTTTTAAAAGATAAATTCATAAGATATGTTATCTCATGTTTTTTGTCTTTTATTTATTTTTATTTCTTTTTTTTTAAGAGCCATTGTTCTGGTTTGGTAGCCAGTTGTTAACAATGCCATTCAATAGTTATAATTAAAACTGAACAAGCTGGCTCGTGATGAGACCCCTTGTCTTATATTAATAAGCCATTACCCAGTTTTGATAGGCAGTATTGGTAATGTCAGCTTTATTATTTCTTATGAATATGGTAAGTCGGCTCGTGATGAGACCTCTTATCTCTTAAAAATGTTTTCAATAATTTCTTAGAATTATATTCTAAAAAATCACAACCTAAATGAATGGGGTGAACTAGTCTTATCCTTAAGAATCAATGGATGACAATTTTCTGAGTTTTTGAGTACCAAGACTTGAATAATCTTTACTTTTATAGATAACTTCTCTCTGCTTAATAAACTTATAATGATTTACATTTTCCTCAAGTTTTTCCAAAAATATTATGCAAATAATTGGTATAATCTTTCAAAGTTTAACACTTTATTTAAAACTATCAAAAGAATATAATCATTTCTCTAAAAATTCTTATTTACACTAAAATAAATATTCATAATATTTTCCTTAAGAATTTTTCTATCAATTAAACAGTCAATTAGAGACTTATTAACAACCTTTATTTAGAAAAAACAATAAAAGACTTTGCAAAAAGGAATATGTACAATTTAAGAAGGGGTTACCTCCTTATGAGAAGAATTTCTTTAAGATAAGCCCATTTACAGGAAGAGATTCTCTCTTACCTATTAGATCTTGGAGCATGAATGTATTTGAGCCTATCTTTTCAACGATCTGAAATGGTCCAAGCCACATCTTTTGAAATTTGGTATGTTTCCCTTTTTCTTCATGTGCCTTATCCCATTTTAGAACAAGATCACCAATTGACAAAATTTTTGAGCCGGTAGAACTTGCATCAAAAGAAGATTTCACAAGTTGTTGATGTTTTTAATGAACAATTCTAGCTTTATCTCTCTCTTCTTCTAGTTTAAGGATTTGATCATACCTCAATTGAACGGATGAAGAAGGATTTTCTTCAATAAATTGTACCAGGGCTAATGATGGAAGAGTTAAATTTGATGGTATCACAACTTCTTTTCCATAAACTAAATTAAAAGGTGAAGTTCCGATTGAAGCTTTCTCTGTAATACGATCAGCCCATAGTGCAAAGATTAAAGATTTATGCCAATTCTTTTGATTTTGATCGATAGTCCTTTTAATAATCTTGATGAGATTTTTATTAGTGGATTCAGATAATCCATTACCTTGTGGGTAATAATTTGCTGAATATTTGAGTTTAAAACCTCTTTTAACTGCAAATTCAATTAAACTGTTTCCTGAGAAATAAGATGCATTATCGAAGACAAGAGCTTGAGGTAAACCAAACCTGGTTATGATAAATTGATCTATGAAATCAATAATTGCATCAGAATTGGCTACCTTCAAAGGGATTGCCTCTACCCATTTTGTAAAATAATCGGTTGCAGTAAGAATGTACTTGTGCTGCTTGGAAGAATGAGGTACTATCTCACCAATAATGTCGAGTCCCCATTGTTCAAATGGTTGCTCAATATTTACTGGTTGCAAAGGAAAAGCTGGTTTCCTTTGCCTTCCACTTGCAGTTTGGCAGATTCTGCACTTTCTTACATATTCATGTGTATCTTTAAAAAGGGTAGGCCAATAATAGCCAGCACGAATTATTTTGTGAGCTGTGGTATCACCTCCAAAATGACCTTCTGCTGGTCCATCATGCAACTCCTGCAAAACCTTTTCAGCCTCAGTCTTTTCTAGACATCTCAACAAAATTGAATCATAATTTTTTCTAAACAACACATTATCGATGATCTCATATTTAACAGCTTTTAATCTTAAAGCACGTTTTTTCTTATAACTGAGATCAGAAGGAGCATACCCATTTTTTAAGTAATAGATGAGATCAGAATACTGAGACTCAGAATCCGTAACACTTATCTGATTTACTTGAATATCTTGATTTGAATAATCATTCTCTGGTATGTTATGAGCTCCTGCTAATAATCTGCAAAAACCTTGTCCTCTAACAATCTTAGCTGGTTTAATATCAACATCATATTCTTGTAGGGCTGTTACCCAGTTAGCTCGTTTTTCTCCTACTTCTCTCTGACTTAATAATTGCCTCACTGCTGAGAATGGGACAATGATTTTTGTATGAGTTTTTAAGAGAAAAGGTCTGAAATGCTTGATTGATTTGAACACAGCAAAGGCTTGTTTTTTAACATCGGAATAACTCAATTCAGCTCCTTGCAGATTTGAATTAAAGAATGAAATTGGTGCTTCAATTTTCTGATCATTAAGTTGTGTTAAAACAGCTGCATAAGATGTCTCTGTGGCTAAAGTATACAAAATAAAATCTTTAGAAAAATCCGGAGTACTTAGTGCTGGTGCATTAATGATTGCCTGTTTGATTAACTCAAAGGCTTCTTTTTCTTTATGCCCCCATTTGAATACTGAATTCTTCTTGATCATATTTTGCATAGGTAAAACAATTAAAGAAAAATTAGGAATGAATCTTTTTACAAAATTGATCTGTCCAAGAAATGATTGCATGGATTTTTTGTTATGAGGTAAAGAAATATCAGAGATCTCTTTAACTCTGTCTGGATCAATGTATATACCATCTTTTGATACAAAAAATCCTAAAAGTTTTCCTTCACGTAAAGCAAAGAAAGATTTTTTCGGATTTAATGAAATACCAAACCTTCTACATCTTTCAAATATTTGTTTAAGATCATGTAGATGATTGGTTCTGTTTTTAGAGAATACTGTTATATCATCGAGATAAACAACAACTGATTTATTGATCAGACCTTTAAATGCTATGTCCATGGCTCTTTGGAAAGTTGCTCCTGCATTTATTAATCCAAAAGGCATTTTTTGATAAGCATAAGTCCCCCATTTCGTTCTGAAAGTTGTTTTCAATCTGTCATCTGGATGAACCAAGACTTGATTATAGCCTGAAAATCCATCAAGAAAGGACATAAGTTGAGAACCAACTACTTTTTGAAGTATCTGCTCCATGGTTGGCAATGGGAAATTGTCTTTCAAACATGCCTTGTTTAAATTTCTGAAATCAATACAGATTCTTATATCACCATTTTTCTTCCTCACAGGTACCATATTGGAAACCCAATTGGAATGCCTGACAGGAAAAATGATTTTGGCTTTCAAAAGTTTATTAAGTTCTGATTTGATTTGATCTTCAAGATTTGGATGAACTTTCCTTAGCTTCTGTTGAACAGGTTTAATATCGGGAAGCATTGGAATTGTGTGCTGAATAACTGAAGTATCATATGTTTTTAAATCATCATATTTCCAAGCGAAAACATTTTTGTATTTGTTCAATAGTTTAATGAAGGCATCCCTTTCCTCTGATGTTAAATTAAGTCCTAAATTAACATTTTGAGGTTTTGAATCAGAACCAAGATTCACTAATTCAAATTTCAAAGTAGAACTTTGAAGCTTGGTATTAGTGACTTTCTTGAATCTGTCTTTAATATCATACAAGTCTTCCAATCTAACAACAGATTTCGGAATGGGATTTTCATTACTTTTTGAAGAAATTTGTAAATCATGTTCTTCTTCGTCGATAATTTGATCATCATATGATTTCTCAGAAGTCATGAAGTTCAAGATATCTTGATCATGGTAAAAAACTCTCCAATTTGTAACATTGTCTGGGACAGATGGTCTAAAAAGTAATTCTATTGAAAATCTATCTGGGCTAAAATCTTCAGAAGGCATGAGTCTGGAAGCAACATTGGCTAGCAAGTATGATGCTGAATTTTGAGACCTAGGGATGGAAGAAATATTGAATGCAGAAAAGTGTGTGGTGAGTTCTTGAACCAGCGATTGATAATGTTTGAGGTGATTTGAAAGACAGTGAATTGTATTTCTCACCTGTTTGACAGTAATTTCAGAATCGCCGAATACTTTCAAATATTGCACTTTAAGGCCAATTGCTTTATACAAACCTTGGACTAGAGCTTCATACTCAGCTGTATTGTTTGTGCATTCAAATTCTAACCTACAGGACAGCATTGTCTTTTCACCTTGCGGGCTAACCAAGATACACCCTGCTTCTGAACCTTCGTTAGATTTAGAGCCGTCAAAATATAAAGACCAAAATAAAGAAGTATTAACAAGATTATTTACAGTTTCCCCAGTATCACTAAAACATCTTGACCTATGAGTTTGTGAATAGTTTTCAATCTGTGATGTTAAACTGTTTACTGAGAAAGGGGATGGTTGGGCAGTGAGATTTCCAAAAAATGAATCTGATGAATAATTTCCCAAGATGTTGTTATTAAATGCAATTGGTTGATTTTCCTGTTCAAAATCTGTTACGGTATGGGTCATGTGTTTCTCTCGATTGATTTTTATTTGATTTGGCTTTCCTCCATAAGGTAACCACATGTGAGACCAATCGGTAGAAATATATCCGTGGAGCTTTTCAGACCAATCTCTACTTAAAATCAACCCATAAAATTCAGGTATATCAGCTATTAAGATATCAATTCGTTGAACTACCCGTGGATCAGCTGCTAACTTGATAGTTACGGAGTTAATCTCTCCTAAAACCTGGACCTTGCTTCTGTCTAACTGTACAATGTGTATGGAAGACTTTTGGGGTTCTATGTTCAGTTTAGAACAAACTGAAGCTGGCATTATATTGGATGATGCCCCTGAGTCAATCAAACAATTGTGTAGGTTTTTGTTGTAGATTTCAAAAGTCAAAAGGAAGGGTGGAGTGTGAGAATTTGATCTATCCCCAATCAGGACTGAATCAGTAGCTTCTATCATACCAGAAGGTGGTTGACCAGAATCATTTGCAGCTTTAGCACTGGGAAGAGGTGAACAGGGAACGACATTCAATTCTTTGAGAAGCAATTTCTGCTGATGTTTTAATTTGCTAAGTTCAAACATAGTAATGTTTGCCTTAGTTTTCTTCATATCATCAACAATATTGTAATCCATTGAATCGGATACTACTAATGTTTTGGATGTTGGAAGAGTATTTGAAGTTGAAGGTGGGTTTTGGGGAACTGCTGCGGGTGATTTCTTTGTAGGTACTTTTTCTTTTGTTGTAGCAGCACCTGCACTCCGTTTCTTTGAAGTTGTCTGGACAGGTTCGGAAGTACCTTTACTCCTAGTAGAGACAGGTAAAGCTTCTTCATCATTATCTGTATCGGAGTTGGGCAGTATGAAATCCCACATGCCATGACATTCAACAATTTCCTCTTCATTATCAGTTGATGAGATTGTTTCCTCTTTTTCCTCTTCTTGATCTGATTCTGCATAAGATACGATATTTGGTGGTTTTGATTCGGTTTTCTTATAATTCTTGAAGGGCCTCTTGGTTGAAGTTTCAGCTACTTGTTTCTTAATTTCAATCATTTCATTTGACATAGTCTTGAGAACCTTTTGGAGGCCTTCCATATCACATGGATCTTTTGAGATTTTCTTCTTTGAGTCTTCTTTGAATGAAACTTTTTTGGTTTTTCTTTCCTCAAGAGCTGCTTTCTTTTCTAGAGCATTAATACGTTTTTCCACAGCAAGTGCTTCTTTCATGTTTTCAGCAAGTGTTGGTTTTGCTGCCCTGTCTACAAAAATAGCTATATTGGCAGGTAGGGCAGTAATATACCACTCACTTCTGATTTGTTCACTTGGTTTGGAAGTCGTTGGGATTTTATTCAAAAGTTTATTGAAACGAGCATTAAATTCTTTAATGGGTTTCCTATGCTCTATCCTAAGATTGGAGAGATCATTTATTAGTGTAGCTAAAGATCTATCGTCTCCATACTTAGTGAGAAACTGTTCTTGGCAAATGTCCCAACTGGTAATAGAATCAGAAGGCAGGGAAAAATACCAGGATCCTGCTGATCCTTGCAATGTATAAGGAAAAAGCCTAACAACGACATCTTGCTCAGTCACTCCCTTCAAATTAACTGCTAACATGAAGTTATTGATATGTTCCTCGGCTTGGGTTCCATTTTTTGGATTAAACTTGGGTAGCCATTTTTCAGGAGCATCAGGTAATGCATGTAATGGTGCGGGCATATTGACTGCACCAGGTCTGGTCCATGGATCTGCCATTGTAATACCAGTGGTGGATGATACTGCTGTTGAGATTCCAGATGTCTGGGAAGGAATTGATATTGAGGAGTGAATAATTTGAGATGTTGAAGTTCCCAATTCCTGATTAACAACGATATGTAATGAGGGAGTGGATGGTTGACTTCGCACTGGGGAAGATGAGATGGAAGATGTGGATGAGAGTGCTTCACTGTCAGAATCTTCAGTATTTTTCTTTGCCTTTTTCCTTTTAGGTAAAGGAAATTCAGTAGGTTCAATACCGAGCTTTTCACTTTGAAGTCTAGTAAGAGGGTGAGGTAGATTGAATTGCGAAGTCTCACTGCTTTGAGATAGCTCAGATTTCTGTGGTGAAATCGAGAAGCTCTGAAGTTTCTGGATGAGAGACTGAACTTCAGGAGATTCAAGACTTAATTGTTCTGAAGTATGGTGAGTTTGAGCAGTGATAGTGGATATCTCTTCTTCTTGCTTGGATGTTGAGGAATCAGCAGGCAATTTGGAAGTACGAGGTGATGCGGAGGGAGAATTACTCTTAGAATGGTTTGTAGATTTGGGTTTGCTTGCCATTCACAGTAGGATGCCCTCCTTCTAGCGCCAAAAATGTTGAAGCCTAGAAAATCTCTGCTTCAAACATTGGGGGAAAACCACCCGGTCGGGACCCTAAGACAGCTCCTTTTCCGTTTGGGATGGTGGCTCCGACTGGATTTAAAGGACCAGTTTCCTTATAACTAAGTGGATTGAATTGAATGGGTGAAAATGGAACTAAATTGACAGAAAATAAAACTATCTAATCTAAACTAAATGCTGATAAAGAAATTATAATTTTAACCCGGGTAATAATATGTGAATACAACTTAGGATTGTTTCAATCTAATAATAACCATGAAAATGTATTATTAACTAAATTGAAATGTGCAGAAACGAATAAAGATAACTCTGTTTAATAAATTAAACAGAGTTTATATTAGCATATTGCATTCATCATCATATACCATTCATATATGTCTATAAATGATAATATTCCAATTATACTCAGAAATGATAATATAAAGAGGAAATATTATGAAAATCAAATATATAAATGATAGCAAATTCTTCAAACGAATACCATATAACAGAGACAATTAACAATGAACGGATAAAAATACCTCATTCATATTGCAGATTGTCAAACGAAGTATGATACTCTGATCTAGTAACTCCGATGTAAAATTAACTCCAAAGGCACAAAAATGCAACACTTCAAAGATAATTTGAGCACAAAAATCACCAGATGTGATCTTTCATAGAAATATAATAAGGAATGAAGTACAGAAATGTTAGCTCCAAATCCTCAAAATATTACAACTTCCGATCCTTCTCTAAATGCATGAGAAGGATTTAAATAATAAATTACATAACAAAAATCCTAATACTACTGCTACAATCTATCAAATTTAAAACTGAAATGCTATTTTGAATAAAACTGGTTCATTGTTTTTCTCCTTCGCTTGATGAAGCCAAGTTGCAAATGTTCAACATATCTCGGAGTCTTGGTGGATGACTCATCTCAGTATGCAACTGTCCAGCATAGGTGGCATCAGAAAATTCTGGAATTAGACAATCAACAGCGTTTGATAGAAGTTTGATAGCTGTCTGTTGATTGTTTGGCTTGATCACATGAGTCCACATACTATCCCAGGATATAGTTTGAAGTTTTCCGATTTGTTGACTTTTCCTTTCCATTTCTTCTCTCCACCTGTCTTCAGTCTCTTTTATCTTTGGCAAACTGCCAGGAACACAGTCTGAAATGAGATTAATTGAATATAAGCTGTCATTTATGAATTGCGTGAGATTATTCATTATATTTCTGGCCCTTGATATTGCTCTATCAGATTTCATTAATTGATGTTCCCATTGTGTAAACAAGATTTCTTTGTGTTTTTCCTCTATCCTAGGAAGATTTGCTTCTTTTCCCTTTTCTGTATCCTGCCAGTTGAGAAACTCAGAAATCTTTTCATCGGCATCATCTATTTCCTGTCTAAGATTTATGATATTTTGGATCAAAGATGAAGTAATATCACAAAAAGGTTCTGCTTGTGACAGTTTTGAGCAAAATTCAATTAACTGCTGAGTCAATAATTTATTAGCCTCAAGGGCTTCCGATTTGAATTCATTTAACTTTGGATAACCTTTAAACTTATCCAAAGTTGCTTGAAATTCCTTTTCTTGAATCTTTCTTGCCTTTTCCTCATTTTGTAATAGACTCTGTAACTTAGAAATTTCTTCATTTAGCTGCTTTTGTTTGCCTAAAAGCTTTTCATCAACCTTCTTCTTTTCTTCAGCAAGCTGTTTCTCCAATTCTTTAGACCTGAATGTCTGATCCTGTAGTTGTTGTTGCAATTGGTTAATCAGTTGCTGATTCTCCTTAGCTTGTTCTTCCAGTGAAGCTATGTGAAGATCTTTCTGAGTTATTAGTTGAGAAACTTCTACAACTTTATCCACTGTTGCAGCACTATAAGCTCCTGTATACTGGGACAATTTCGTAAGGTCCTCAAATGGATTCATTTCATTGTTCTTATAAACAATATTCATCAACTCCTCTGATGGAGTAGAAAATATACCCTGTTCTGTTTTTCTTTTCTTTCTTTGTCTTTTGACAACAGCCTTATGTTTAGGGCTGTAAAATACATCCAAAGGAGGGATCTCCTCACCTTTTAATACAATATGCCCTGTAGGATGTTCAGGAATGATTTCAACATCCTGCTCTATTTGTTCAGAACCTTTATCCTGCAATCCAAGCTGTTGAGCAAACTGATCATATTGATTTAATAGCTGAGAAGAAATATCAAGATTAGTGGAAACCGTAATCTCCTTAGTTATTTCTTTTCCTTTCTCTTTATCTATGCTCTGCTTGGTGCTTTTGTCATCTGATCCATCCTTTTGATTATGCACCTCATCATTGATATTTGTGCATTAGTCTGTCATTTGAGCAGTATTTCCCTTTGGGGCATCAGGTTTGTCAATAGTGACCACTTTTTGAGAATGTACAATCGGCTGGTTGACAGCCGATTGTGTAATGATTTTGCTGGTAGATGTTTCTACTAGCATTTGGCCGGATGTACCTTCTGTCTCTGATTTTTGGATTTGAGTTCTCAGCTGGTCTAGAGGTACTCTCAAAAATCTCTGGCTTCTAAATAAGAGAAATTTATTTATTTCCTCCTGTTGAAATGTAAACTTGATCAAGTCAAAAATCTGAGGAAAATTATCTAATGAAATAAACAAATCATCGAACATATCTGGTTCATGCTCAAAACGAGCAATTGAAACTGAAGCAGTGACATCACATGCTATCTTTTTTGGATCATACTGTCTTCCAGGAATGGTTGCAAATTTACAACCTCTTATCTTGAAGACTTCCTTTTCTGCATGCTTGAAATCATTTAGAGTGAAATGACCACAATTGAGTGGGAATTGAGGCCACATTTTCTTCTTACTGTTGTTCAAAGACCTGGATATACCTTCAATTGTCAATTGATAAGAAACTTCTTGAGCGAGAAGTTTGTCTGGAACAAAAAGCGAAAGAACATGCGGCTCCACTATACTACCAAAAACCCTGATGTAAGTAAATTTTTCCTCCCCAAACCAATCTCCGATTGCAGACAGGTCGGCTTTAGCTTTATCAGAAATCCTAGGAGGAAAGTGATTAAAAATGGTTTGGAAAACGGGAATGAGGAAACCATGACAGATTCTATATACATTAGCTTGGAAATGAATCTTCCAAAGCAATTTATGATAAATATGGATTGGAAGGGGGTTATTGGGAGTCCATTTCCATCCAAATAAGGGAAATTCGGAATTGAAACAAATAGCATCGAGAATATAGGCACAAAAGAAAAAGGGGGTAGAATTTCCAGCATCTTTTTCTTGTCTGTATTCAAGGATCCTATTGGCCATTCTATCAGAAAGAATAACAGCCCAATCCATAATGTCGGAATTCACAGCTGCTAGGATTAATGGGACCATTTGTATAGAAAACCTAGCTGAATTATCATTGCCAAACAACCTACACATCATGGCAGCTGCATAGGAATATGGAGGCAGAAGAGAATCTACAGAATACATACCGGATGCTTCATTTCGGTGCTTCTCTGGGTTTTTCCTCCAATCTTTGATAGGGTCGGATTGGACTTTGTTATTATCAACAAAATATTTGATAAATTCCTTGTTATACACCTTCTGTGGGTCTGGAAGGTGGTACATTGCTTTCAAGTCTTCTGCTTTAAACGAGCCGAAGGGCACTCCAGATGCTGAAACAAACATTCTATCTTGTATCTTTACACTGTCAATAACCCATCGAACTACATCATAGTAAGGCATGATGCTCGCTCTGGCTGCAATTCGATGCAGAAATGAATTTTCAAGTGTTCTTTCATTGATGTCAGAGTCGGAATCCGAGCTATCCTCGTCTGGAACTGATGCCTTCTCCACTGTGACCTTGGGGTCTAATTTTTCCAACAGGTTGTAGACTGTGTCCCATGTCATTTTCCCAAGACCTTGGCATGATGTATCTGTGACTAGCCTTAGCTTTATGGGCTTTTCTTTTGAGACTGTAGGAGTCTCGGAAAACTTCACTGGTAGAGCAGTTTTGTTTCTTCTTCCTCTCTTTGACATTTCTGCATCTGCTACAGCTTCCTTTTGTCTGTGAATGAAAAAACTTGTTGTTCTTTGGCTCTGCAAAACAATAAACTCTCAGTCGTGATTAACAAGCCACTCAAACGGAATGATTTATGAATTTATGGTTTTCATTCATTTGTTTCGTATATTGCGTAAATGCTCCTTTTGGGTCACACTTAAGTATTTAAAACCAAATCGCAAACCATATTCATTTGATTCATTATTGAATGCCTTCGTACCAATAAAGATTTGGCGCTTGTGATATATTAATATATTCAACAAAAATCTTCGTATGCAAAATAGATGAATCGCATCGGAAGTTTTCGAATGGCGAATGAGTATCACAATACGTTTATCCCGATTGATCGATTGCGATTGCAGATCTTTCCGATCTCTAATGGTGGGGTCTACCATATTTTTTAAACAAATGTTCGATTTTATTTTAAAAGCGTTTATTATCAAATGCACATCGGATCAGGGAATTTCAACTAAGCGTAAAGAGTTTCTTAAAGACTGTCCCGATTAATCGATTGCGATTGACCGCATCGCATCGGAAGTTATAATTAACTGTTTTAAACTCTTAGCGATTTAAAATTTTCCGATTGGACTAATCGCATCGGAAGATTTGAAATGGGCATATGAAATTTCTTTTGAGGGTTATCTCCGATTCTCCGATCGCGATTGAACTTTTAACTTTGATTTGTTTTTTATGATAAGGCCTTGTATATTAGATCGGACCATAAGTTTTTTGAATGTTGAATATGAAATTTTTCAAAACAATGAATTTTATTTCTAAGTGTTTTATTTCTAAAAAGAAAGGGACCCTATTTCTAAATTTTATTTCTAAAATTTAGAAAAAGGGAGGGTTGTTGTATAGTACAACACCACCCAATGAGTGTTGCACTTTCAAACCTTAAAGAAGCAAGTTTAATCTTAGTCTCATCATCTTTGATCCTTTGTATCTTGCAATACAATTTAAGCTTATCTAATTTCTCAGCATTTACGTCTCCATTATACATAGGAAATTCAAACTTTATGTCAAGTTTTAACAATGGATTTTTACCATGTCCCTTTTGAGAATGTGGAGGTGTTTGAGAAGGGGTTGATGTAGAATATGATGAGGGTGAATATGGAGGTGAAGAGAAATATTGAGGTAGAGGTGGTGTGTCACCATTCCCATTCCCTTTTGGAGGTTTGTCTCCTTTTCCTCCATTTCCATTTGGAGGACTTGAGTTCTCACCTTGCAACCTTGAGTTTCTCTCCTCATTAAGAACTTTCACCATTCGGCCATTTCAAAGAATGTTTTTATGAAAATATTCTCATCCTCACGAATATTATTAGGTTCTCCTTCATGTTCCATGATTGGTGAGGCTTTGGATTACACTTGAGATGAAACTTGTGGTGAAACTTAAGGTATGTGTGCTCTCCTTGAACTTGCTTGAGGACTTATTTCCACAAGCTTTCCTTCTAATATTTTGAGATTAAACCTTGTAAGCATTAGAGAACTATTATAATAGAATTAAACCTTCAATACAACCAAAGAACCAAAGCTCTGATACCAAACTGATTTGTATTGGAAAATTTGAAAGTTTAATGAAATTTGCAAGTTAAATTTTATGTGTTTTAGGAAATTTAGGAAAGTTTCGAAAGCACATAAATTAAATGTTTTAAACTTAGTTTTCAACATAAAAACAGAGACAATAATACCATAAGCAGTAACTCAAGACAACAAAATGATGAAGGAGTTCACCCGTCATGGGCTATATCTCCTGGTTCAGCTCCCAATGTTGGGCCTCTTTCATTAAGTGCTCAAATATGTGATAACATGGATTTACATTGCTCAAAATGAAATAATAATGTTTCCAGTGGCTCTAGAACAGTGAACAACCCCTATTTTGGCTCTTGTTGGGCTCAATTTGGCCAGAAATTGAAGAATTTATCCTATGGTGAAGTTTCATTGCTAACTAATCTACAAATTGCACTCTCCTGCTAATCATCCTATGAATCTGCCTTTTTCAGAACCTACGAAAAAAAATTTCGCTCGAGTTTGGCCAAATTCATGTTGTATTGGGTGCAAAATGTCGCCTACTTTAATTACATCGTGATGCCTGTGAGTAGATAATATGGGGCCACGTGGCTTAACCTCCGTCGTAGGATCTGGGGTCGAGCAAACTCCCGTGAACCATCTAGCCGTGTTCTGACTATGGTTTGGTGGAAGTGTAACTGTGGTTGTGGGGTTTTTTTCAACCCACGCCATGACTGTGTTTAAATGCTCGTTCACTGTGGTTTGGTTAACTGTCACCAACCCATTCAAAATTTGTGCCAACATTAAACTCCAACCCAAATTGTTTTATTGTGGTTTCGTTATTGGTTACCGTCAGGGTTCTAACCGCCACGAACCATGGTTGTCATGGGATGTAAGCGGGGTGTTGGGGCCGGGGTTAGGCCTGAGCCCTTGGCACCCTTCCTATGGTCTAGTAGGTGTGGGGTGACCTGGGACCAGTGCTTAACCCCAACCCTATCCACCAACCACTCAACACATAACGTTCAAATAGAATTTTGCCACTACACATGTTAATAACCACCCATGCCAGGGCGGTAAGGCTTTGTGTTGACACTCTACAGGTCTTGTGTTCGAACCTCCGAGAGACTTGCTTTTACAATACATAAATTTTACACCATTGTTGGGAGGCCATGTGGCGGCCATTGATTGGGCCACGTGGCCTCAATTCATTTGACCATCTCAAACCATAACCACAACCAATAAAATTACAACGAATTTTGACCAATGTAGTGAGGCCACTTGGAAGCCTTCCATTGGCCCAAAAATAACACATTCAACTACCCAGTTAGCATACTTGACCAACCTGCAAAAGTTTTAGTTGTTTAGGAAAATGTTCAAAACATGATATCAGGAGCATACGTTATCAATTTTGAGTGATTCAAATTGTGTTGGATTCGGGGTGAAAATATTTAAGTTTTGACATCGATTTCAATAACTTTTGAACACTTTGAATTTTGAGAACCAGAATAGAAAATAGGTAAAGGGGCATGGGTTGAAGAACACACTTGACAAGGATAAGGCGACTGAAAAGATTGAGAGGTCAGAAGGTAGAGGAATCTAGCTTGCAGCTTATCTTGTCTAAAATTTCCCTCCACGAAGAATGCTTAATGGATGAATAAGTCATAGGGGCCCCCAAATACTTGGATGGGAGACTAGAAATGGAATAACCCAAAAATATGGAAATGTTCCTTTAAGTGATGTGCAGGGTATTTAAGAAATATATTTGGGATTTTTCCAAATTTATGGTAGTCCCAGAAGCATCATAGAAAGTCTGAAGCAAAGAGTTAAGGCTTCTAGCTTCTTGGATTGAAGGGTGCCCCATTAACATATTTTCATCCGCAAGCTAGGGTTCCCCATTAAGATATTGACTTTAAATTTAAAGTATTATAATATAGTCTAAAATTTAACTCTAAAGTCTATCTTTATAAAAGTAAAAGTGTTAGCGATTATATTCTAAAGTTGTGAGCTTTGAAAGCTTGAGAAATTTTATCTTTTTTGTTCATGTGAATATTAAATGAAAGACTTAATGCCATACAAATCTTACCCAATTGATAATTATATTCTCTTTGGCAATTTCATTTAAAAAGGAGGCCACAAACTTTGTCCATCTATTTTTTGGAAATATCTTGTCCATTCTCAATCAATGTCATGAACCTTAGTAAGGATTTTTTTTAGCTTGGACTTGAACATTTTGTGCACTAGCTTGGCCTTGAAATTTTTTTTTTTCGATGGTAAATGATAGATGTTCAAAGTCAAAAAATGTAATTTTACAGTTTTAAAACTTGAGTAGAAATTGCAAGACCCTTTAAAGTAAAATGAAGATGGTTTCAAAATTCAAATTTCAAAATAACAAAAAAATTACAATTAGAAACTTACACGATTACGCTAGACATCAATCATTTCAAAATTTAAACAATAAATTAAATTTATTATTTAAACTTAGAACAATCACAATAATAGGTTAAGAAAATGAGATCAAATATTATATATCCAAAATAAGGAAAAACATAGATGATAGTCCAAAATAATACATGGTGTGGGTGCCAACTGGAAAAATGCATCATGTTAGACACCTAATCCTCAGGATTGTGTGAATAATTTATAAAGTCATAAATAAAAGGAAATATGAACAATGAAAATAGGAATTGGCTCTCGAAGATTAATTCCAAGGTTGCTCCTCTATGTATATAAGTCTAGAATCATTAATGTAATATCATCCAAAACATTGGGAGTTTCCATCTCGGTCTGACATGGTATTAGAGACAATTTTAGGGACCTATGCCCTGCTCAATGTAACTCCTCTCTCTATCATTCACTCAACCCATCAGGTTTTCTATTTTGGCTCATTAGAGAATTTCATCTGTCCAAGATGATTTCCTCTACTCAATGCTCAGTGTTAGTTGTGTTATGGTCGTTTCATCTACATCTTCTATGATTGTAACACAAAACTCCTTTTCCTCATCCTCCAATGATTCTCCTCATCCCCACACTCATTCGTCTACTCAGGGTTCCACAAATTAGCTACACTACCTGGTAGGCTTTCTTGACTCAAGTAGAAAAATCATACACACATAACTTGGCTCTATCTCACTCAGAATCTCCACAAGACTTAACTCTTGATGTTTCTATTATACTACTCACCATAACCCACCTCTATCTCGAAAATATTTGGAATCACCTACGCAGATGTGTGATTGGAATCACTAACAAGGGAATATACGATTTAAATTAGAAAAACCTTGATCTAAATTTTCACAGGAGAATCCAAATATCTCCATCATTGAACTAGCTAGGATTTTACATGTACATCCTTAGCATTCAAATAACTCTTAAAAATTAACCCCACGTGTTTACGATTTTCAATAGGCTAATCATCATCAGTGAACTCACAAAACAAAGATATAAATAAGGTTATGAGATTCTAGCATTGTAATTGCCTTAGGTTCTCTTCAGTGATAATTCAAACCCCTCCATCCATGGATTTGGCATTCATGAGAATTTGGGTCACCTCCAACGACATTATTGGGAATCAGATGGCTTCAATATTTTAACTTAGAAACGAGTTGGTTTTTTATCATTTATTCCCTCATCATCCGAGTTGCAGCTATTATTTCCACAAATTATATTCACTTATTGGTTACCTATGGATAATGATTTTGGAGTAAATTATTCTACCAAGATAAAATGAGGTTCAATTTCCCATTTTTATTATTGACATTTGGAATTTTGGTGATCTCATGTACTTTTATATTGATATTCTTGGAGGGAAAAGTTGTACATAAATCATCCAATTTTAACAAGAGATCACAAATGGTTTGGATTATATTTTTTTTACCTATTTACTCCATAAGTCTCTTGAAAAGACAACCAAAAATCACAAGGAAGTAAGAGGAATTTTGAGGATTCACTCTCTCATCTCCATTGTCTGTGTATTGCTAACTCGAAAAGAGAACTATAAAGAATGGTCAAGAAATATCAGGCATACCCTCATTTTTAATGACTTGCGGAAAGGCATCCATGAAGGAGAGGATGAAAATGCACCCACCAATCCCCCATCAGATAATGAGCTATCCATTTGGGAGAAAAAGGAAAACAAATCCTATGCCTTCATTATTGATTCTATAAGTAAAGAAGCGAATTGTAATGTATTTTTAATTAAAAAATCTTCTAGTGAATTAAAATTTTTTAAAGAGATATATGACTCACACTCAGAATTTGAGATTGTTCAGTTGATGGTCAAAGTCTCCAACCTTGAGTTGAAAGACGATGACCCCTATCCTTAGCCTCTAAAGTTAGAGCCATCATGCATGATGTACATGCCACTAGATTTAAAATGGATGTTCGTCTCGCAGCCTTTGTCAAGGCCCTCTATCATATTTACACTCATTATATTGAATCCCTATAAGATAGTGTGTGAATCAAGGCCATTACTTTTGACACATTGATGGAAACTTTTGTTGAACGATAGAAATATTTTTGGATGAGGAAGACAAGAAATCTATCCTATGAAGTAGTGTTCCTTTCTCAGAAAGAGAATAATCAGTCCCATGATTTTCCTATAACAATTTTTTGGTAGAAGAGGACACCATAGAAAGAACTTCAGAGGCAAGGGGGGTAAACACCATCAAGGAGAAACACTCGATCTTAGTTTCATTCACTACAAAAAAGATCGACATGATGTGACAACATGCAAAATCCCCAGGATAAAATAAAGAAATTCAAAACTAGAAAGATGATAAAGGTGAAACATCAGAAACAACTAAAGGTAAATCACTTGAATCTACTGATTATATTGTTACCCATTGCAATTTTGGAATAATTGAAGATTTTTTCCATAATTTATTTTCTTCTTGGAGAGATGTATGGCTACTTGATAAAGGTGCAATCTATTATGTGAACTTTCGAAAATACATTTGAATAACTCAGTGACAATGTTGATGGAGTAGTTTATTTTGAAGAAAATTCAATTCTTGAGCTATCTACACTTGGCACCATCAAGCTTAAACTGCCTATACTTCTTGATTTTATTCTACATGATATACTCTACCTTGCAGAACTATGGCGAAACTTATGTCCCCTATTCACATTTTCCAATAAGGCCACTTTGTTCACATGTTTGATAGGAAAGTAGAGATAAGGAAAGAATATTATAAAACACTTTTAATGATTGGATTAGAGGACGAAACATTTTTAAAGTTGCAAGGAATATTTGTTAGTGTTAGTGCATATAAATTTGCATGACTTTCTTAGTATAATTTTTTTCATATAATGTTGTCATTGAGGAAAATCAATGTCATTGAT
Organism: Pinus albicaulis; assembly: GCA_034641835.2. Lineage (NCBI taxonomy): Eukaryota > Viridiplantae > Streptophyta > Pinopsida > Pinales > Pinaceae > Pinus > Pinus albicaulis. The sequence continues at coordinate 1,130,593,308 of CM076574.1, forward strand.
GTCAAAGGGGGTTCTTAAGTAAGAAAAAATATCATTTATAAATCAAAGTGGTATGATAGGTGTATATCTTGCATGCCCTCATCAAGTGAAGTCAAATAGGTTGAAGTATTTTTATTTTTTGTTGAATGTATTACGTCCTAAATAATCTATGGGTGGTATGATTGGATAATCATCTTCGATACCTTTCCAATGGTATATCGCACTCTAAAAAATTGTTATTGGATGAGGATTTATGGCCATTTGAAGACCAACATTAGTAAAGGACATAAAATGTGAGGAAAAACCCATAAAACAAATTTTTTAAACAATGTGCATCTTTTGGAAAGATCTATGGTTCAATGATCATATCTATAGTGGATAATGGCTCAACTTGCAAAACTTTAACAACATTAAAGTTCAGTCCTGGTTGCTTAGATCAGACGGATCAAGTAATCAAATCAGGAAGTGAACGATAGATGACATATTAACCTCCCTGAAGTTTAACCATGTCCCCCCCCCCCCCATGTTTGCTAGTCTCATAGTGAAATGTGGCACATTTCAATTGGCCGAAAGATGACATGTGGCAAAGTCTAGTTGGATAAAGAGGATGACATGGAAATATTCATGACATGTGGCAAATTTTGGTTGGCCAAAGGAGATGACATGGAAATCCTGACATGTGGCGAAGTTTATTTGGTTATAGGAGTTGATGTGGAAATATTGATGATATGGTAAATATAAATTGGTTAGAATATATGATATGGAAACAAGGTGATGATATGGCTTGACATGTCATATGAATGACATCAACAAGGTGATGTGGCACCTATAAGGTATGTAAATTTTATATTGGTGGAAAGGAAAAAAATGGATGAACCATGGCACCTCTCATGGGCCACCATGTGGCATGATGAAATCATGTTGACATCAACATGTTGATGACCATGGACCCCTAGGGACCCGATCACATGGTCACATGAGGGATATACCCAAATGATAGTGGCACCAAAGTTAAGTGTAAGGTCACGCGGATGGTCACATGTTGGATTTGTATGGTTATAATGTCAAAGCTTCAGTCTGCAAAACATAAACATCGGTTCCATTGTTGGCTCACATGAGCATGAGACCACATAACCACGTATAAATTCTTACGGCCACAATCCAATTCAACACAAAATTTGATCAAAAAATATACATCTTTGATCAAAAGTATGAGGTTAGGCCATGTGATGGTGGTGTGTCTACAAATATGCTATGTTATGTTTGGTTGGTAGGGTGAGTTCTTGTAGGCTTGCAGTTTTGTATTGAGTATGGTTACTTGTGAGAGCTCCAATGAGTTATGACGAATTGGCACCATTTTGTGTTATGATTTTGGGCTTCGCATATATATATATATGAATGACATCAACAAGGTGATGTGGCACCTATAAGGTATGTAAATTTTATATTGGTGGAAAGGAAAAAAATGGATGAACCATGGCACCTCTGATGGGCCACCATGTGGCATGATGAAATCATGTTGACATCAACATGTTGATGACCATGGACCCCTAGGGACCCGATCACATGGTCACATGAGGGATATACCCAAATGATAGTGGCACCAAAGTTACGTGTAAGGTCACGCAGATGGTCACATGTTGGCTTCGTATGGTTATAATGTCAAAGCTTCAGTCTGCAAAAAATAAACATCGGTTCCATTGTTGGCTCACATGAGCATGAGACCACATAACCACGTATAAATTCATACGGCCACAATCCAATTCAACACAAAATTTGATCAACGAATATACATCTTTGATCAAAAGTATGAGGTTAGGCCATGTGATGGTGGTGTGTCTGCAAAGATGTTATGTTATGTTTGGTTGGTAGGATGAGTCTTCCCAGGCTTGTAGTTTTGTATTGAGTATGGTTACTTGTGAGAGCTCCGACGAGTTATGACGAATTGGCACCATTTTATGTTATGATTTTGGGCTTCGCATATATATATATATATATATGCCCTTTGTGATAGGTAACGACTCAGGCTATGGTTGGTTGCATGGCTTGGTTTGCTTGATGAAGGTTGTAGGTTTGAGTCTTGAAAGACTTGGTCAATTTTTTTATATACATATGGATTTATTGACGTGCCATTTTTCACTAATTTGTAGAATAATTAAACATTTTTTAGGAGCTTTTAATCTATCATTTTATGTAATGCACACATATTGTTCCATTCTACTGAATGATTAATTTTTATATATTTTTGCATGGTTTTTGGAGGTTTCTGGGCTCATTTCAAAGCCAAATTGGATTTTACAAGAATCATGATGACCAAAGCTCAGTTCTAAACATATATGAAGGTGCTAAAATCCTCGATGATGCATTTTTTATGTTTAGAATGAGTTTTTTGTATTTTAGAGGCTTATGAGTAGCTTGTATTGAGGGTGGCTTATATGGCCAAAGTAGGTTCTTGGGTGTGACTAGATTGATGAATAGGTTGTAATTGGGTATGGAAAATGTATTACAAGTTGATGAAAACATTATGACAATAGAAACATTAGTTTTAAAACCTATTCTAGAATACCATGTGGATCCAGTTTGAAATATTGTGAAAAGTGGTCCACACGAAGTTGAAGATGGATGTGGGTGCTTGCACATCTTTAGACATTGGTTCCTTAGTCAGGTTGTATCCTATTGCAAATGGTTTCTTGTACATTTTCGAGGTTGGTGCCTCAATCAAGTTGTAGCCTATTGCAAGTTGTTGTTTTCACATCTTGGGGGTGGGTGCCTCCAACACATTGCTGCCTACAAATATATGTAATAAATCGAAGAAGAATAATAATAAGTGTAGAAATTTATATTTTCCCACCCCGGTTTTCAGTTTTCACCTTATTACTCCAAAATGATTAAAGGCCCTTTCCCATATCCATACATTTAATAACTGGAAAATAAATTTTGCTGAAAACACAAATTCTGGAAATTTTTTCAGAATGCTGTAAATGCAGAAATAAAATAACAGCAGTAACAAACAGTCATTCAACACATCATAACTCAGTATTTTTGGTCAAGGTGACCCTGGAAAAACCCCCTACAACTCTTGGGGAAAACCAATTTGAGAGCTCTTTCTTATTTCTAAAAAATGCTTTTTACAGTGAGAGAAATATTCAGAAAAATCAGCAAGTAAACTTTTACAACTTATCTCTTTCCGTGCTTAACCACCGCCTCGGAAAACGTGCAGACAGTAAAACTGAACCAGCAATAAATGCTGTGTGTATTTCCTTGAAAAACGTGCCCAGAAATTACAGCATTAATTTCTGCTATACGGCCTCCTCTTTTTGCGTGCAGAACAGCAATAAATGCTGCTGTACGGCCTCCTTGGAATGCGTGCAGCTGTATTAAATGCTGCTGTACGGAAATCTGCCTCGATTTTTGTGCCAGCAATCAGCTACAGGCTGTACGGCCTGTCTAGAAAAGCGTGCAACAAAAAACAGCAGCTTCTCCCTCGAAATCTGTGCCCAGAAAATGGTACGGCTGCCTTGGAAAACGTGCCACAAGCTGCTGTACGGATTTTGCCTTGGAAATCATGCCAAATCTGCCTTGAACTGTGTGCAAACTCTGTTGTACGGTCTTGCTGAAATATGGCCTTGGAATGTGTGCCAAACTGCTGCCTCCTTCTCCTCACTGCTCAGAAATCTCCCTTGCTCTCTTGCTCTCCTTCTCCCAATCTGCTCATGAAAGAATGAATGACCTTTTCCTCCTTTTCCTCCTTTAACCTAACTCTAAGTGACTTTTGGGGAATCCCTAAATCCAATGGCTGAGATAGATTGAGATCTAGGGCTGAGATTAAATGCTCATTTAAATCTCACTTTCTATTTTTTAATTCACCCCACTTTAATAAAGACCCACTTAGTCATTTATCTCCAAAGTCACTTTTCCTTTCTAATTTTACATTGACTTTATTAAAGTCACTTTAAAATTAGACTTTAGTAACTTTATCACTTAAAGTCACTTTTAAATTAGATTTGACTTTGTAACTTTATAAAGTCACTTTAGTAACTTTATCACTTAAAGTCACTTTAAAATTAGATTTGACTTTATAAAAATTATAAAGTCACTTTAGGAGAAAAATTAAATTCTTTTGGACACTTTTCCCTAGGCCAAAGATTAAAGCCTTAGGGAACCACCTGTCCTCCGGTACCAAATTTCAACACTCCCTCTTACCGAGGAAGGTGTTCCTCACCACACCCATCTTGTCTCTGAAGTAGACATGCTTGTCCCGTGGTAAGGCTTTGGTAAGAATATCTGCAACCTGCTCATCAGTGGGAATATACTCAAGCTTCACAGCTCCCTTCTGAACATAGTCTCTGATGAAATGATATTTGATCCCGATATGCTTTGAACTGTCATGAAATACTGGATTCTCCGTGAGTTTAATGCAACTCTGATTATCATAGTAAATCACTGAAGGTCTCAACGGCTGACCAAATAAGCCAAACAACATCTTGCGAAGCCAGATGGCCTCACAACTAGCTAGACTGGCTGCCATATACTCTGCTTCCGCTGAACTCAATGCTACTGACTGCTGCTTCCGGCTGAACCATGACACCACCGCCGAACCCAACCCAAAACAGCACCCTGAAGTGTTCTTCCTATCAGAAGCACAACCTGCCCAATCAGAATTAGTGTAACCTGCCAATCTCACTCCATCCCCCTGCCTGTAGTCCAGACCATAATCCACTGTCCCCTGCAAGTACCGCAAAATGTGTTTTGCAGCCACCCAGTGAACCTTCCTAGGCTCACACATAACCTGACTCATCGTGTTGACTGCAAAACAAATATCTGGTCTAGTGTTGACCAAATACATCAAGGAACCAATCAGCTGTCTGTACAATGTGGGATCCACCAACTCGGAATCCGAAGCATGAAGCTTCTTCCAGTTGGTGATCATCGGTGTCGACATGGGTCTATAATCCTCCATGTGGAATCTGCCAAGGATGTCCACAATATACTTCCCCTGTCCCAGGAAGAAATGCCCCTCCTCCTGCCACACCTCCAAACCCAAAAAGTAATGCATCAAGCCGATGTCCTTCATCTCAAACTCCGCGGCAAGATCTCTCTTGCAGTGCTCTATGAGTCTCTCTGCACCTGTAATGACTAAGTCATCCACATACAGCACCAGAATGAGAGGCTCCTCACCTATCACAATATAGTAAAGGTTCGCATCTGCCTCACTCTTTGTGAAACCCATCTTCTGCAAGTAAGTATCTATCCTGGAGTACCAAGCTCTGGGAGCTTGCTTCAGGCCATAAAGGGCCTTCTTCAGTCTGTACACATGGGACTCCTTCCCATGCACCTCAAAGCCCTGTGGCTGCTCAATGTACACCTCCTCCTGTATGAAGCCATTGAGAAATGCGGTCTTCACATCCATCCGGTGGATCTTCCAACCCATCTCTGCTGCTATCGATATAATGGAGCGGATCAAAGTATATCGAGCCACGGGAGCGAAGGTCTCTTCATAATCAACTCCCTCTACCTGGGAGAACCCTCTAGCCACAAACCTCGCTTTGAATTTCTCAATGCTGCCATCTGCAGCATGCTTTACCTTGTAAAGCCATCTGGAAGTAACCACGGATTTGCCCTCAGGCCTCCGCACCACCTCCCAAACATCATTCTTCATGATAGAAGAATACTCCTCCTGCATGGCCTCTCTCCAGACCTGCTGGCTAGCTGCCTCCTCATAGCTAGAAGGCTCATAGTCAAGGATGTTGGTAGCCATTGCCATATAGCTACAAAACCTCTCAGGTGGTCTGCTCTCTCTGACCGGCCTCTTAGGCTCAGCAACAGATGTGGCATCTCTCAAGGTGTCCTGAAGCCACTTGGGCTTCCTCTTCCCTGAGTGCACTTCTCCCGCCGGAGAATAAAACTCCTCTTCCTCAACATCAGGAGCCTGAACTCCCCGATCACCGTCTGGCCGTCCTCCCGCTCGCACTCAACTCGTAGATGCCGAGAACGTAGAATCGTCCATCGCTGGACTCCCAAGAATCGGTCAGATCGTCATGTGGCGTTCCATAGCACCACCCCTCTGACTCTGCGAGCCACTCCCCACCGACGGACCTGACATCGTCATAGATGTACCTCCGGATCCTCCTGATCCCTGCCCACTGGATCCCTGCGACTGACTCAACTGCTGCTGAGGGTCTGGCTGATCCAGATACTCTAACTCCCGTGACCTCCTAAAGGCCCTGTCCTCCTCGAACTTCACATCCCGCCCGACAACAACTTTCCTCTGTGCAGGAATGTAAATCCGAAAGGCCTTGGAGGTCTCACTGTAGCCCACAAAGATACCCTTCTCTGCGGTGGGCTCTAGTTTGGTCCTCTTCTCCTTGGGTATGTAGGAGTATGTAATGCACCCAAAGATACGAAGAGACCCACACGTTTCTTCCCGTAAAAGCCTCCGGAGTCATGTGCCTCAAGGCACCATGCGACTCCCTGCTCGCAAGTAACAATTTGCTGCAGGCCTCTGCCCACAAAAACAATGGCAACCCCCGATCATGTAACATGGCTTTGGCAGCCCCTCCGATGGATCTGTTCTTCCTCTCCGCAACCCCGTTTTGCTGGGGGTTGTAAGGAACAGTGAACTCCCTCCTAATGCCTGCCTCCGCACAATAGTCAACAAACTCTCCAAGGGTGTACTCTCCTCCATTGTCCGACCTCGGGGACTTGATCTTCCGACCTGTCTGTGTCTCCACAAGAGCTCTGAACTCCTGAAACCGCTTGAAGACCTCACTCTTGGTCTTCAAGAAATAAATCCAGGTCCTCCGGGAGTGATCATCAATGAATAACACATAGTACTCATATCCACTCAAGGAAACATGAGACATCCGACCGCTCACATCGGAATGAATCAAATCAAGTATCCCAGCCGCTCTGCTGTCACTGCTGGGAAAAGGGGATTTGGCAAACTTGCCCATCGCACATCCTCTGCAAGTATCAAAGTGATCAATACTGAAATCTGGCACACCTGTAGTGATCTCCTGCAAAGTCCTCAAGGCTCCATGATACATGTGCCCCATCCTGCGGTGCCAAATCTCACACTGCTCAGAACTGCTAGCTCTGCTGTCGGTACTGCTGCTCAATGCCAAAAGGGATTGAAATGCAAACTTGTACACCTTTGCATGGCATACACCTATCACTCTAGCTGAATCAGCTGGAGTGCCCCTGGGATACATCAACACCTGTCCTCCCCTGAACAGTACCTCATATCCTCTATCCTCCAAAGCTGAGACGGATATGAGGTTCTTCCTCATCCTTGGCACATAAAGAACATCTGACACCTTCAAGGGAGGTTTGGACTCCCTCTGAAATGTCAATGTTCCCACACCGACTGCTCTAACAACTCTGTCATCACCGAGTACTACCTCTACATCAGTGCCACTCTCTGAAAGCTCTGAGAAGTACTCACGGACTCCTGTCATGTGACGTGAAGCCCCACGGTCCACATACCAGATACCCGAAGATGCTCCGCTAATCGAGGGAAATGCATGCTCCCTCTGAACCTGTGTGGCAGGTACTCCTGCACTAGAAGACTCACACGCAATGAACCCAAACTCTCGGTCAAAGCGATCTGCAAAGTCCTCAACCTATGCTGAAGCTGCCATGCTCTGGTTCTTCCCCTTCTTCTTCTTCTTCTCCGGACACACAACTGCATAGTGTCCCATCTTCTGACAATTCCAACACTTCACTTTGGAATAGTCCTTATGTGAGTTATCCTGTTTACCTTTACCTTTGCCTTTGCCCCCACCATTGCTTGTGGAAGCATGCTTCTTCCCTTTGCCTTTCTTGCGTCCTGCCAACAGTGCTACATCCTCATCCTGCTCAACTGGCTTGGCTGCCCCAAGCTGACCTTTCCTGATCTCTGTCTGAATGCAATCATCCCAAAACCTCTCCCATGTGGGAAGGGTCTCACGTGCACAAACCCCATCAGCAAAGTTCATCCATGAACGGGGGAGGCCATTCACCGCAATCCGCACCAACTCAGTGGGTGGAATGGCCTCTCCAATCGCTGCCAACTCATCTCTCACATTAGTAATCTTTGTGAGATATCCAGCTGCACTATCATTGCCCATCTTAATGGTCTTCATCTTCTCCTTCAGGACCATCTTCCGGTTCTCATTGGTACTCTGGTAGAGATTGGACAATGCTGTCCACATCTCATGAACATTTCTCTTTCCTCTTACATGAGGAATGCAATGGTCTTTGATTCCATCTAGAATCAGCCTCTTACCCTTGTTGTTCTTTTTATTATATGCTGCCAACTGAGTAGCATCAGTAGGCACATTCACAGGGTTCTGTGTGGTATGTACCATAATGTCCCAGACTTCTGCCTCCTCAAAGTTACTCTGCATTCTCTCCTTCCAAATGCTGTAGTTGGAATGCCCATCCAACCTATCCTCCACCCTCAGTCCCAATGACATCCTGCTGTCCTAAAACTGAAAAATAACACTGCTGTAGTAAAGGTAAAAATCTGCTGTTTGTGAAAAATCAGCTTGCTGGAATTTTCCGAGTGAAAAATCAGCAAGCTGTAATTTTCTTCCTTGCTGTCCCAAACTGCTCTTTCAGCACTCAAGCTCTGATACCATGTAGAAAATTCATAGTTTCCCACCCCGGTTTTCAGTTTTCACCTTATTACTCCAAAATGATTAAATGCCCTTTCCCATATCCATACATTTAATAACTGGAAAATAAATTTTGCTGAAAACACAAATTCTGGAAATTTTTTCAGAATGCTGTAAATGCAGAAATAAAATAACAGCAGTAACAAACAGTCATTCAACACATCATAACTCAGTATTTTTGGTCAAGGTGACCTTGGAAAAACCCCCTACAACTCTTGGGGAAAACCAGTTTGAGAGCTCCTTCTTATTTCTGAAAAATGCTTTTTACAGTGAGAGAAATATTCAGAAAAATCAGCAAGTAAACTTTTACAACTTATCTCGTTTTCCGTGCTTAACCACTGCCTCGGAAAATGTGCAGACAGTAAAACTGAACCAGCAATAAATGTTGTGCGTATTTCCTTGAAAAACGTGCCCAGAAATTACAGCATTAATTTCTGCTGTACGGCCTCCTCTTTTTGCGTGCAGAACAGCAATAAATGCTGCTGTACGGCCTCCTTGGAATGCGTGCAGCTGTATTAAATGCTGCTATACGGAAATCTGCCTCAATTTTTGTGCCAGCAATCAGCTACGACAGTAAAACTGAACCAACAATAAATGTTGTGCGTATTTCCTTGAAAAACGTGCCTAGAAATTACAGCATTAATTTCTGCTGTACAGCCTCCTCTTTTTGCGTGCAGAACAACAATAAATGCTGCTGTACGACCTCCTTGGAATGCGTGTAGCTGTATTAAATGCTGCTGTACGGAAATATGCCTTTAGGAATGCTAAAGAATCACTACAAAGGTCAGACGGCCGTTTGTAGTGCGTAAAAGAAAATGTGCCAGCCTTTCTCTCGAATTGCGTCTTAAAATGGTACTACCGCTTGAAAACGTACACAAGATGTCAGACGATTTTGCCTTGAAATCGCAAGCACCGCTTTGAATCGTGTAAATCATTGTGACGGGTTTGTCAAATATGGCTCTTGGAATGTGTGCCAACCGTCGCTTTCTCATCGCCAAATTCCTCCTCGCTTCTCTTTCTCTCCTTCTCTCAATCTGCTCATGAAAGAATGAATGATCTTTTCCTCCTTTTCCTCCTTTAACCTAACCCTAAGTGACTTTTGGGGAATCCCTAAATCCAATGGCCGAGATAGATTGAGATCTAGGGCTGAGATTAAATGCTCATTTAAATCTCACTTTCTATTTTTTAATTCACCCCACTTTAATAAAGACCCACTTAGTCTTTTATTTCCAAAGTCACTTTTCCCTTTCTAATTTTATATTGACTTTATTTAAAGTCACTTTAATTTTAGTAACTTTATCACTTAAAGTCACTTTAAAATTAGATTTGACTTTATAACTTTATAAAGTCACTTTAGTAACTTTATCACTTAAGTCACTTTTAAATTAGATTTAACTTTATAAAAATTTATAAAGTTACTTTAGGAGAAAAATTAAATTCTTTTGGACACTTTTCCCTAGGCCAAAGATCAAAGCCTTAGGGAACCACCTGTCCTCCGGTACCAAATTTCAACAATAAGAAGAATAATTTGTGGTTTCTTCTCATAAGGGTTTCCATGTAAATTATTGCGTCCTTTTGTGTTGATGTGATGGATTTAGGATGCATAGTTTCATTTACTGTTATGCTGCAAATTGTTATGGTACACTACTACATGTTGTTTGTTGATGAAATGTGTTAAAATTTAAAAAAAAAAATTAATACACTAATTCACCCCTGTCCCTTTCAGTGTAATATTTTGTATAACACAATGGATGTACATTTCCATCCAATATTATATGACATGCAATATTTGGACATCTTAATTATGATAGTCTTCATTTGCTGAAAAATAATGGTGCTTTTGGTTTTCTAACTATTCCAAGGAAACTGAAGTAATGTGATGCGTGTATCCTAGGAAGACAAAGCAAACAACCATTTTATGATTCTAATTCTAGAGCACATAGAAAACATGCACTAATTCATTTCTATTTATGTGGCCCTATATTTGTCCATTTTGCAAATGGAAATATATATATTATGGATTTTATTAATGATTACACCAAGATGTGTTGGGTATAATTGTTGAAAAGAAAATCAGAAGCTTTTGAAAATTTTAAAAATATCCATGCTTCGATTGAAAATGATGTGCAATCACATATTGGATCCCTTCATACTGATAATGGAAAAGAATACACTTCAAATGAATTTGAAAAATATATTTGCCAGCATGGGATTCAATATCAAACTAATGTTCCATGCAATCCTCAACAAAATGGTGTAGTTGAAAGAATGAATAGAACTATCTTAAATATGGTTTTCTCAATAATGTTTTTCAAAAATGTGAAGTTGATTTTTTTGGATGATGCAATTCTATGTGCTTTATATGTCAAAAACAAATGTCCATCTCATTCTTTCGAAAATGATACTCCTTATGAAATGTGGCATGGCCATATTCCTTCAATAAGACATGTCATGATCTTTATTTCTACCTACTATGCCCTGATTCCTAAAGAACAAAGAATCAATTTTGATGCAAGCAGTTGAAATTGAATCTTCTTGGGGTAATTTGATACCACAAAATCGTATCGTCTTTATGATAAGGTAATAAGAAGCTTTTTTGTCTAGAGATGTGATTTTTCTTGAATCTTCCAATATTGAGAACACTATTGAGCGACAACTTAATCATTTGGATGGATTCAATCATGAAAAAAATTATCATGAATTTGATAATGAGATTCCACATCTTGAATGGGGGATCTCTATCTTGGATAAATCTATGAAATATCCTTTTAAAGCACTATTAGTCCCCCTCATGAAGTTTTTACCACTTCATCAGAACAAGAAGACCCTTTAAGTGATGTGATTGAGAGGATTGAAAGGATAAATATTTATGCAATGCCATCTCAATTAATAGAAAAACTTGGACCATCTCAGAAAGGTCCTAAAAAATTTCTCACCAAAACCATTAGGGGAATTTTGAGGTCTAAAATGGGCCTCCTAAGGAAATTATAAAATAATAGTGGAAATAATAAAATAATATTTGATTACATCATCAAATTTTAGAGGGAAAAAGGAAAAAACTACTTTTCAGCTTATCTCCCAAATTGTTTACTCAAATTTCGAATGGGAGTACTCGTTGGATGAAAAATTTAATACCGCATCCAAGGAGTACCCATGTTGCATTATTTTTATTGATCCAACTACACGAAAAATGAGAAATACATGAAAAACGTGATTGCAATCACATTTTTTCATGTATTTCTTGTTTTTCGTGTAGCAGGGTCCTTCAAAAGTATGCAACCTGGGTACTCCTTGGATGAGGAATTAAATTTTTCATCTAACGAGTACTTAGGATCGATATTTTAGTAAACACTTTAGGATATAAGTTGAAAATACGAGCAAAAAAAAGTAGTTTTATTATTTATTATTTTTTAATATTTTTACACTTTTACTTAAAAAATGGTGAATCATCCCCCATGGTTGACATCATCATCTTGAATCCTATTGGTTCTTATAAATTTTATTTTGGTTGTACATTTTTCTTAGGAGGCCCATTTTAGACCTCAAAATTCCCCTAATGACTTGAATGTTTTCATCTTGATGAGGTAAAAAAGATAGGAACTAGAAGCCCCCCCCAAAAAGATGGAGGTGGTTCAAATGAAATTGATTCAATTGATGATATGAATGTCTCATATGATTGTGAATTGAATTTTTCTATTAACATTGAGCCAGCTTCCTTTAAAAAAATTCTTCTCATAATGAATGAAAATAAGCAATGCAAAAGGAGCATGATGCTCCCATAAAGAATGGAATTTGTAAGTTGGTGGACCCTCCATTTGGAACCAAACCAATTGGATGCAAGTGGGTCTACAAGAACAAGTAAAAACCATATGTCTCACTTGAAAAGGACAAAGTATGGCTCATGGAAAATGATTTTCATAAAATGAACGTGAAAAGGAATGTGTCGATTATGAAGAGACCTTTCCCCCCACAACAAAATGGGCATCCATCGAAACTCTCTTTGCATTTGCAGCTCATAATGGATGGAAAGCTCATCAAATGGATGCGAAGATTTCTTTCTTGAATGGAGACCTAAAATAAAATCTCTTCATGTCTCAACCAGAAGGTTTTTTTGTGAAGGGACAAGAATAAAAAGTATGCAAACTCATCAAATCCTTATATGGCCTAAACCAAGTACCACAAGGCAGGTATGAAAATTTGACTAAGCATATTCTAAAATTAAAATTTCAAACACTTTAATATTGATGATGCAACTCTATCTGTTAAGAAAATTGGAAAAAATGTTTTATATCCTGTGGTATATGTAGAGGATCTGTTGATAACAGGGAACAATGAAAACTATATTTCATCCATAAAGAAAGAGTTGAAGAAATGATTTGAGATGAAAGATTTGGGATACCTTCACCACTACTTGGGCACTGAAGTAACCCAACATCCAAGGTACATATTCATTTCTCAAAATAATTACATTGGATTATTATTGAACAAGTTTGACATGGCTAAATTCAATCCTTTGTCTACTCCAATGGAACAAAATATTAAGCTCACATCTAAAGAAGGGAATGAATTAGAGGATGCAACTAAAGTATATATAGCTTGTGGGAAGCCTTATCTACCTCACCATGACCAAACCATATATTTCATTTTTTGTTGGAATTATTTCTAGATTCATGCAAAAGCCTTATGACATGGGTTTGTTGTAAAAATGATTATAAAGTAATTGAAAGAGACACAAGAATTTAGACTCAAACATCCAAAGGTGGATGAAATTAGCTTGATTAGATATTTTGATTTAGACATTGATAAAGATAAGGAAATGGAGTGTCTACTTCAAACCATCTTATGAGTCTTGGATCAAAAATTGTGTCCTAGAGGTCACTCAAATATCCATTTCCAATCAATTCCATGGTAGAGGCATAATATGTGGTAGTTTCAAAATAAACAATGAAGATTGTGTGGCTTGAGAAAATTATTGAATACTTATAGGGGAAAGAAGTGAACTCTACTCGCCTTTTGATTGACAATATTTCTACAATCAAGTTTTCCAAGAATCCCAAATTTCATGATAAAACTAAACATATCAACACAAAGTATCATTTGATTTGATATCATGTATATACTAATACTATTCATCTAAGGCATTGTTCCACAGATGAGTAAATTTCATACATCTTAGAATTTGGAAGATAAAGTATTGAAAAATTTTAAATGATGCTTGGACTCACAAACACTCCTTCATATTAAAGTGGGGGACGCCATTTAGACACCTAATCCTTGATATTGGGTGATTAATTTGTAAATATATAAATAAAGAGAAATATGAATAGGTAGAATAGGAACTGACCTTGGAAGATGAATCCCAAGGGTTTCTCCTTTATGCTTTATAATTCTATTCCCATTAATCCAATATCATCCAAAAATTTGGAAGTTACCATCCTTGATTGACACATCATAATAACACAAAAGGATTCGCTAACTCAATGCATACTATCATGAGGGCTAAAAATACTCATAAATTCAAATCCTATGCATTAAGCCTATCTAAAAATGTATGAGCTTCACTCCCTTCATTAGGGGAATTTTGAGTTAAAAACAAAAAATGTACTAACAAAATTCACTTTAAAATAACTAATAGGATTCAATATGATGATGCCATCCCTAGGGGAGAATATTTTGGAGGGAAAAGAAGAAAATTATTTTTTATAACTATATTTTTGGGTTATCTCTTTGTAGGTTTACTCAAATGTAAAGTGTAGACACATGTTGGATGTGGAATTAAATTCCACATCTAACAAGTACCCACTCTGCATACTTTTTAGTAGACCCACATCACAGAAAAAAAATGAAAATACTTGAAAACAAGCATGTTGAACATGCTTTTTTTAATGTATTTTCATTTTTTCCGGTGTGAGTGTAATAAAAAGTATGAAGAGTGGGTACTCATTGGATGTGGAATTTAATTCTCCATCAAATGTGTTATCACACATAAATTTTTTAATTTTTGATTAGGGTCACTCACCTAGTTTTCATTCTGTCTCATAAGGTTGGTCTATGAAATTGATGAAAAATTCATGAAATAAGACTTTATCCTAAGTCAAAAATACTTCATTAGTCATGTCATCTCAGTCATATCTATTAAATCCACCTTAGGTTCACATACATTGAGTTAAAATTCAATTTTAGCTACATGTGTGATTTGTCACAATTCCGCAACGAATTCTATACAAAATAGGTGATTTTCGCTACGAAGTCACGTGACAAGTTTGTAGCAAATCTGCCAACTTTCTAACCGAATTATCTATGAAATCATGTTTTTTGCAAAAGGTTCAGAGATTGATGAGTTTTCATCTTATGAAAGGGTAAGGTCAAGTTGCCATCATATTTTTACATATTTTAAATCATTATTAAATGTGTGTCATGCATGGTCATCACTTTAACTTTTTCCTTTTTCATAATTTAAACTCCATACATTCAACCTTAATCACTTACCTTGTCAATCCCTATTAGCTGCTTCTGCCACCTTTTACCTTTTTCTTAAGTATACCTCTAGCTATTGTCATAAGTTAGATTCCACCATGTGTCAATAAGTAGCTTGTTGTTCAAACTGGTTTCTTTGCAAGTGTCACTTTTTCAAGAAAGGTAGTGTGGTTATAAAGGAAGATGGCCATGAAGAAGAAAACAAACAAAGGAGGCTCGTGTGTGAGATATGAAGCCATGGACCTCAAACTACTCATGGGAGACCCTAGTGTTGCGAAGGATTTCATCAAATATGATTGCATGAGTTTTTACAAGAAGATACAAAGGGATTTCTTTGTTTTTTGACAGTTTGAATAGTCAACTTCAAGAGAAGCTTGTGGGAAAACAAATGAGAATGTTTCAAAACTGAGAGATATTATTGTCACAAACATATTTAAGAACATTAACCTGTTTCACTTTTCTCATAGGTGCTACCAATTTTGAGATTCGAATATGTATTTGTGCTATATTTTCATAATGTGTTTTTTCTTGTTTTGGACATGTTTTTAAAATACATATTGCGGGCACTTGGAGATGTTTTTCAACAAACCAAGAGAATTTTTTCTTCAGCACAAACTGATTTACAAAAACCTCCTCCTAGTTTTCAAAAAATATCAAGGATTCAGAGATATGATCTCATTTATAAGTCCTATTTTTCATAAAAAAAGCAGGAAAATTCTGAGTTTTTTGCCAATTTGGCAATTTCGTAGCGAACTCCAAGCTTGAAGGCAAGATTTTTCTACAAAATCCCTGTAGATTGTTTTTTTTTTTAATCACAGTTTGGGTGGAAATCAAAGGGGGATAAAAATTGTATTTAGCTTATTTTTTCCAACAAAAACATTCAAATCAGAAAGGAAGGCTAAAGGTTGACCTAGATGGGTGAAACAAATTTGCTACCAAACCATAATACGAAACTATTTGTTTCACTATATTTTTGTAGCAATAAGCTTTTTATTGTATTTTGGTTTTGAAGGTTCATTGAAGGTCATCAAGCCACGTGGATTATTCAAAGAGTATCAGTGAATATTGTATTGGTCATAACACTCAGAAAAGAAGGTGACTAGGTTTCCAACTCATCAATTCTGGATACATCATCAACTATAAAAAACATCCCCAAAATCTGAGCAGACCCTTAATGTCAGTTTGGTTGTTTTATTGTTTGGTTATTGATATTGCCACCTCACTCAAAGTGGTTATGTTCGATAAGTTTCATCATGAATAGATTATCTAAAAGATGTTAGTGAAATAGATAGGTTGAAGAGTCCTAGTAGGTCTCTAAGTCTTAAAGTTAGTAGCTATCAGTTTTGTTTCCTTGTAATATGTTTTTGGTTAGATTAGGTGTCAAAAGAAGCATTCGAAGGCTCAAACTTGATGAGAGGATCAATGTAAAGATGCCTAAACCTATTAATATGCAGATTATTGAAGGAGAAAGGGGTTGGAGAATGTTACTTTTAGACTACTATTAGCGTAAATCTTGGAATATTAGTAATATACAATGATGGTGTTTTATGCTTAACCTGAGATTCTTTGACTGTTGCAATGAGTTTATGCCTTATGTTCTTAATATCTTTTCTAAATGTCTTGATGTTAAATTACTCATAATTCATGCCCTCATGATCTGAATTCCTTTTGACATTAAGTTATTGAAATTTCTTGTGTTAGTATTATCTTTTTTCATTAAAACAGTAAAAGCCTCAATTTCCACAAGAAGATTCTTTTGTCACTGAATTCTTTCATATTAACTCCATGAGCCCAATGGTAGTGAAACCTATTTCATTTTTCACCTGCAATCAAATACACTAAGACACTTATCACAGAGTTAGCCATCTCATTTGAAACCTAATTGAGAAAATCATTAGGTAAATTAAGAGAGCCCTCTCAGGATGAAGAGGCTATTCCTCAGTCAAAATATGGTTTGAAAGAGTTACTCTAAGTTGTCTGGTGGAGCAGCCCATCAGTACCAATTTAAAGATAACATTTTTGTGCATTTACTGGGAGGCTAAAGACATATTTCTCAAAGTTTGTGCTCAAACAATGAAGCTGAACTCTTGGAGGTAGCAGGAGCTTTGAACATTTTGAGGCTGCAAAACTACCTTGGCAACTCCATTGTTGAAGAATTAAAAAATTTGTAGCTTCATGGGATATTTGAAGATGTATTTGTGCTCTATTTTCAGAATGCGTTTTTTCTTGTTTTAGAACTGTTTTGCAAATACATATTTCAGACAGCTAGAGATGTTTTTCAAAAAACCAAGAGATTTTTCTTCAGCATGAACTGATTTACAAAAACCTCCTATTTTGCAAAATATATCAAGGATTCAAAGATATGAGCTCATTTCTGAGCCCTATTTTTCAGGAAAAAAAACAAAATTCTGAGTTTTTTGCTAATTAGGAAATTTTGTAGCGAACTCCAGGCTTGAAGGCCAGATTTTGCTACGAAATCCTTGTAGTTTAATTTTTGAAAAAAAATCACAGTTTGGGTGGAAATCAAAGGGGGATAAAATTTGTATTTAGCTTATTTTTTCCAACAAACACATTCAAATCAGAAAGGAAGGCTAAAGGTTAACCTAGATGGGTGAAACAAATTTGCTACCAAACCATGCTATGAAATTGCCTATTTTTGTTTTTGAAGCAAGGAGATTTTTATTGTATTTCAGTTTTGAAGGTTCACTGAAGGTAAGAAAGCCACGTGGATTAGTCAAATATTATCAGTGAATATTTTGTTGGTCAAAACACTTAGCAAAGAAGGTGACTAGGTTGCCAACTCATCAATTATGCAAACATCATCAACTATAATAGCACATCCCCAAAATCTGAGGAGAAGACCCTTAATGTCACTTTGGTTGTTTTATTGTTTGGTTATGGATATTGCCACCTCACTCAAAGTGGTTATGTTCGATAAGTTTTATCATGAATAGATTATATAAAAGTTGTTAGTGAAATAAATAGTTTGTAGAGGCCTAGTATGTCTCTAAGTCCTAAAGTTAGTAGTTGTCAGTTTTATTTCCTTGTAATATGATTTTGGTTAGATTAGGTGTCAAAAGAAGAATTCAAAGGCTCAACCTTGATGAGAGGATCAATATAAATATGCCTAAGCCTATTAATAGGCAGATTATTGAAGGAGGAGGGGGTTGGAGAATGTTACTTTGAGACTACTATTATTGTTAATATTGGAATATCAGTAACATACAGTGATGGTGTTTTTTGCTTAACCTGAGATTCTTTGATTGTTGCAATGAGTTTATGCCTTATTTTTTCTTAATATATTTTCTCAATGTCTTGATGTAAATTACTTAGAATTCATGCCCTCATTCTCTGACCTCCTTTTGACATTAAGTTATTGAAATTTCCCGTGTGTTAGTATTATCTTTTTTCATTGAAATAGTAAAAGCCTCAATTTCCACAAGGAGATTCTTTTGTCACTAAATTCCTTCATACTGACTTCATGGGCCCAATGGTAGTGAAACCTATTTCATTTTTCACCTGCAATAAAATAAACTAAGACACTTATCACAGAGTTAGCCATCTGATTTAAAACCTAATTGAGAAAATCATTAGGTAAATTGAGAGAGACCTCTCAGGCTAAAGAGGCTAATCCTCAGTCAAAATCTGGTTTGAAAGAGTTACTCTAAGTTGTCTAGTGGAGCAGCCCATTAGTACCAATTTAGAGATAACACAATGGGTGTCTATAATTGATATTTTAGTAAGCCTACAAAGAGATAAGCCAAAAATATAATAAAAAATGCAGTTTCATTTTTTTTTTCTTTAGATATTCACAAGTCTTATTTTATTATTTTAACTATTTTTTATTATTTTCCTTAGGAGGAACATTTTAGTCCTCAAAATTTCCCTAATTCTCCCTCATCATCATCACTACCCTACAACTACAAATCAACTTCATTTATTGGTACATTTACCAATCATCCATTAAAATATGGACCATTCACCTCATAATTAATATGGGAAACATCCTCAATATCTACATCCCAGTGTGTTTCCAGTTCATGTAAATACTTTGGTGCTTTCCTACTATGAATATTGTCGAACTCGGAATTTTTCACCTTTTTGCAATGCCAAAATCCCTCTCTCATCTACCAAACCTCACTATTTCCACATTTTTGTAGCTCTCATTGCCATATTTATCCCTTCTTCAAGGTGCATATTTAAGGAGATCCATCAGGTAATCAATTGATGAATTTAATTTATTTTCCAAATGATTTAATGAATATTTAGATTAGAATTTTTTTTTTTATCTCATAACTAGTGGAATGAATATATCTTTTATGATAGCTCATAATTATGATAGTGTTACAATTCTTACCATAAATCCATGTACTACTGGAATTCTTGTAGTGACATATCTTCTAGAATTCCAGTAGCACCTCAAAGATTTTCACACGTGTCATATCCCAGGACAAAACCACCTACATGGGTTTTTTTTGGAATTTCCTCAAGAAGGTTTCTTGTTGTTTAGCTAGACTTAGATCTCACCATCAAGACTATAAGCTCATCGTTAAATATTTGGTTGACCATTGGCAACGTAAAGGATCTTCAGCATGAGAGGGAGAGTTAATCATTTTAGTCATGAAATCTACTTAAGGTATAGTCCATAAACTACTTTTGTAATGATTCTCTCTTTGGGGGATTGAACTATCCATCAAGAAAATATATTCTATTATCAGTTAAAGGAGTTTAATATCCACAATGTTACTATCAAGTAGTTATGGGTTGTAACTCTCTTCTGCAATGTAAAATTTATTAAATATGTTGTAATGATATTTGAGGAGGAGGAGGGAAGCAAGGGGGAAATGAAGAAGATAAATAATAGACTATGGTTTAATACTTGTAACTATGAACATATTAATCAATGAATTCCATTATGCTGATGTTATGAGCAAATCCTTTGTATTTATAAATTGTTTGTAGTGTAACTGTAATTATTGTAGTTTAATTGATTTTCATTTGTAGTTATATCCATTCCTATCCTCATTCAGTGACTTGAACAAATTGTGAATACATAAACACTCAGAGAAAGTGAGAGATTTAAATCATGAAGGTTTAGTTTTTGTAGGTGTTGATATGGTGGATACCATTCTGGTTAATCCTTAGGTAGGGACTCTGATCCTGCACATATGGTGCTTGCATCACAAGCCTACGGTATTCAGATTGATAATTTAATGATAAAACTATTTGAAGCAATTAAATTTCGTGATAATGGAAAAGACTATTATCTACATAAACTAGTTTTTCTGCTCTCTTACACATAATTTGATTCCTCTTAATAGAGTGGAAGAAAATATATGTGGCCAATTCCTTTATACAAAAGAGGAACTAGCAACTTGAGATAGTTAATGCATATCGAAAGTGCGTATTTTTAGAGATTTATCTCCATACATCCTCCACCATACACTTGGAATTCCCTATGCCATACTCAATAAATTTTACTTTGTGTTACAGAAAGTGGGGCTACTAAGCATTGCAAAGTCAAGAAATTGTTCTTGAATTATGGTTGCTTACTTTGGTGTAAATACCTTTTATATGGTATCAATAAACCCTTGTTTCACCTCAGAATCATCTATTGATGTACATGTTCCTTCCCTTTCTACATATCACATTGGATTAAGTGCAGAAGAAACTATATGAAGAGGTGTGTTCAACTTGTTCCATCTATTTTCAATCAAATTTTGGAATTTATTAAAATACTCCAAAGAGGGGTCTCTTTGACACACGGCGTATTTAAGTTGTCTAATAATGTTATTAATTGAATCATATATTTCCACAAGTTTAGGGGAATTTTAATCAACACACCTAATTAGCTACACTATTGGAGAGGTGAAAGATACAAACTATTTCACATCAACCCATCAATGAAAATTCAACAACATTTTTGTTACCTTCTTTTCTTGTTTTTTTTGAGTCCTCCCATGTAGATCACTCAAAAATTATAACGATGTATTTTAAGGCTTGTTGCTTGATATGAAAACGGAGGAGGTGTTCTCTTTCCTCTTCCTCGGAATCTAATAAAACAAACAAAGGATCGTTTCGACGCTTTGAAAGGTAGAAATGGGTCTTGAAACAAACAAGTTTTTCAATGTATCTTTATGTCATGAATTATTCTTCACATGTAAAATTGACATAAGCAACATAAAGCACATAACTCATGCAGGCATAATGAAGAACTTAACAAAATATTTGTTGACGGAGTTCACCCCTCCTGGGCTACATCTTTGGGCTTGTAAACATGACTTGACCACTCATATATTCAGTATCGAAATAAAGTACATAAAGTTTGCTGATGGTAAATATATGGCTATTACCCCTACAAGATAATGTTCTCCTACAAATTACTCTCACAAACAACATCAACACAAAGAATCTCCTACAAAGATGACATACTCCAGCTGAAATGAGCTTAAATTAGCATATGAACACTTCAATTCCACATTGAAACACATAAAAAAAATTCTCTCAACATAACATAATGAGAAAATTGAGCCTGAGTTGAACCCTACAAGTTACAACTATTGTAGTGGACTTCTGAAGGTGAGAATTTAAACTCCAACTCCTTTCGACCATATCCAAATCCCATATACTTTGGTCTCTCCTCAACCATGATTGGATTGGTAATACCTTGGCCATTTATGTGGAGGCCTCCACCCTGATAACCCATCTTGGAAAGAAACTTCATACCTATGCCTTTGGTATGTTTCTCAAATGCTGCAAAAGAAGTGTTATGCACATAAACAGAAGGAATGGTACTTGAAATGCTAATTACCTCCTTAAAATTTTCATTCATCTTTTCAGCTTCAGATGATGATGATGATTATGGCCAACTTGTATATGACTCTAGCCACCCACTCTTATCAACTGGCATATGGTGTGCTTCTTGAATATGCTTGCAAAATTTACATGCATCATCTTCCACATATGGTCCAAAACCACTATTTGAACTGTGACCACATACTGGCTTCATTCTGGAGGTTTCTCTTACTGGTATAGGAGTATAACTTTCTATAACTTGTTCATCAAGCACTTGTTTCAATACAAAGTGCATGTGCCTCTTCTCCTCTTCAGAATTTTCCAACATCCTTCTCAACTCAATGTTTCCATACGAAGAGCCAAACTTTTCTCCTCTAGCTATTGGAAACTCTTTTTGTTGCCCATTCTTGAAACTTGGTCAGATAAAGCTCTGATACCACCTAATTTTCAAATGGAGGAGGTGTTCTCTTTCCTCTTCCTTATAATCTCATAAAACAAATAAATGATCATTTTGACGCTTTGCAAGGTAGAAATGAGTCTTGAAACTAACACTTTTTTCAATGTATCTTCAATTCATGAATTAGTATTCACATGTAAACTTGACATAAGCAACATAAAGCACATAACTCATGCAGACATAATGAATATCTTAACAAAATATTTGTTGACAAATTTCACCCCTCCTGGGCTACATTTCCGGGCCTGTCAATAGTATTAGACCACTCATATATTCAGTATCAAAATGAAGTACATAAATTTTGTTGATGGTAAATATGTCGCTATTACCCCTACAAGGTAATTTTATCCTATAAAAAATTCTCACAAACAACAACAACACAAAGCATCTCCTATAAAGATGACATACTCCATTTGAAATGAGCTAAAATGAGCATGTGAACACTTCAATTACACGTTGAAGCACATTAACAAAAATTTATTAAGTGCTCAGTGTTAAAGCTCAAAAAATAAAGTGCTCAAAATCGAATGGAAACTAAATGGCAGCGAAGAGCTTGTCACCAAGAATCTGGTGCAATTCGTTTCATCGAAAACCGACTCCGGATGAGGAAGATAGAGCATGTTGTTTGTTTTCATAAACAGCTAAAACAATTGTAGAAAGTACATAATGCTGACATGGCATCCTAGTCAGCAAAGAAAATGATATTTTGGGAACATTCTATCATTTTCTCCCAATTACACTATGACATGTGTCACTGCAGGATTCGCCGAAATGTTTGGGTTACGGTGAAATTTTTTTATGTTACCACCAAGGTCAAATTTTGATTTTAATGGTCGAATGAGAAATTTTTTTATATGGTTGGACAATCCAACTAGAGGTTAACACGTGTTGTAGCCAGGGGCTGCTACGTGCCCCCTATGGTGGACCTAGGTCAAGGCAAAATTATGGGTTTTATATTCTGAATTATCATATTTCATATTATAGCAATGGTTGAAATATACATATATGTCAAAGTCCGAAATGTTATAAAGGTTGGATGCATTATATGTTTTGTGGTGCAAAATATATTACCAACAGAAGGGCAGAGGTCAGGGCTTGACCCCACGACCTCCCCCAAGTGAGCACAGATAACTACTAGTAGATCGTACCATGAAACTTATTAATATATGTTTGCGGATTTGATTTGAATTCAAACCCTTCGACTATGGGCGGAGGAGGGGGCGCACCCCCTCGCAATAGAACCTCAGCACACGACCATTTTCCAAACCACATAGCGAATTTTATGTTAAGTATGATGATTAAGGTTTAATGCGGTGGCCTATTTGGTGGTGCCCCCAAATTCAGTGCTACCCCCAAATTTAGTGGCCCTAACTGGAGTTATCTCCAGATTTAGTGGGGTTTCCTAGGCCAAAATTGAAAAGGCCATAAATTTTTCAAAATTCGACCAAATTAGGAGAAACAAGAGTCTATTCTAGATGATTTGGACATTCTGAACACATTGAAGTGGTTTTCAAGAGTATTAGATGATTGTAAACATCACTCTTTGCGCATTTGAGCTAATACAGAGGCTCAAGCCATGGAAGCTGGACCAAGGAGATGTAGCCCAGAAGGGGTGAACTCCTGCATCAAAATATTGTGTTAATGGATCATTTGATGGCTTGTTGTACATTTTATTGTTTTTTTTCATAAATTTGTTTTTAAGTTAAAATTATCATGAATTTAACATAAAAATTGATACATTTACATGTTTAACACTCATAAACACCTCAAGAAACTTATGCACATGAAGCAAGTTATCAGAAAATTGTTTATAATTCTGAAGATGAAACTAGCACAAAAAAAACTAACACTAAGATTCAGATAAAGACGGTATCAAAGCAAAGTTTTGAAAGGTTATTTTCTTGATTTGCTTGAGTTTTGTGCAAGTAGGGTTTTAATGGTTGCAAAAGTGTGATGGTTACAAGGTTGAAGTTGCAGAGAGGAGAAGGGAAACTATTGGTTGATATTCCTGAGATTAGGAATAGAAGAAGGAGAGCCAAAAGGGCACCATCTCCACCCAAATTTTCACTCACAGCTACACTTGAAGCACCTCAAGTTTCTCTATCTGAGATTGAGGAGGTACAAGTTGCACCAGAAGTTGAGCTTGAATCCATAGCCATCATGTTAGGTGTTGGAGAGACTAAAGGTCTTTTAGAAGAGGAAGCATACAAGAAGGCTTTCTGTGAACTGACTG
This sequence comes from Pinus albicaulis, assembly GCA_034641835.2. Lineage (NCBI taxonomy): Eukaryota > Viridiplantae > Streptophyta > Pinopsida > Pinales > Pinaceae > Pinus > Pinus albicaulis. The sequence goes on from CM076574.1 coordinate 1,130,617,906, forward strand.
AAAGGGTTAGGATCCTCTTTGAAGAGAAAAACACCAGGATGGTTGAAGAGAATTCTAAGTTTCCACATGGAGAGGGAACTTCAAAAGGAAAAAAGGATTAAGAGAATGATTCAAAGGGAAATGGAGGAAAGCCTCATCCATCTTCACCATCTTCATCATCATCCTCATCTTCACCATCAAAATCATCTTCCACTTCCATAGCCAAAACCACCCATACTTGCTCAAAAACCACAAGAGGAAAAACTCCCTTACTCAAAATTGATGTCAAATTTGAGCTTCCAATGTATAATGGCGAGTTTAATGTAGAGAAATTGGACAATTGGATTCATCAATTGGAGGTTTATTGTAGAATTCAAAACCTTCAAGAAGATGACATACATATTCAATTGGCTTCCTTGAGGATGGAAGGATCAACACTTGTATGGTGAGAAGCAAGGACTCAAGAAGAGATTAAAAACTACAGTAAGATCTCTATGTCTTGGTCAAGTTTTATTGCTGCCATTAAAAGGAAATTTTATCCTCTAGTTTACATGCAAAAATCCATTATGGACTGGCAGAATTTTAGACGATTGAAAGGGAAAAGTGTGAAAGATTATACTCATGAAATTAGGAGAAGAGCTCTTATTTTGGGTATTAATTTATATTCTCAAGAAACTTTGTTAAAGTATATTGTGCGTTTGCACAGTTACCTTAGGCACACTATTCTCATGTTCAATCCCACAAACTTAGAAAAGTGATAGTTTCCTTGAGTATGATGGTAAAGGGAAAGGCAGGTTTAATGGAAGAGGAAAGAGAAATAGCTCTAGAAAAAGAGAGAAAGAGAAACTCACATGTAAAAATTGTTCTAAGAATGGCCATGATGAAGACCATTGTTGGAAACTTCATCCAGAGTTGAAGCCAAACAAACTGAAAGCCAAAGAAAAGGGGAAAGTTGTTGCAACCATTGAACATGACTTAGGTTCATATTCAGGAGATGAAACAAAGATTACAGCAATGGGTTTGAAAGGTGAGCACATAGCAAGAAATAGTTCTTCAAATTGTTCCAATGTAACTCAAGATGAAGATACAAGAATTGAAATTTTCCATGTTAGAGTCTTTTCTAAACATACCAAGATAGACATGCTTTTTGATAGTGGTTCTCAAGCTAATTTGATTTCTGAAGACTTTGTTAAGGAGATAAACCTTGAAACTGTTATACATCCAAGACCTTATCGTTTAGGATGTATATGCAATGATTCCCACTTGCAAGTAACAAGGAAGTGCATACTAAGGTTTTCCATCAATTCAAAGTTTCTTGATGAAGTTGAACTTGATGTGGTGTTACTTGAGATTTCAGGTTTTTTTTTTGGGAAGTCCTTATATTTATGATAGGAAAGAATTATTTAAATGCCATGAGAATAAGTACCACTTGTTTAAATATGGAGTTGAGTACATAGTTAGAGAACATAAGAAGAAGACAAGTTTGTCTCTTATACATGCAGGATAAATGAAGAGAATAGTGAATACAAGTCAAAATTTGACTTTGTTAATGGTCAAACATAGAGATCTTTTGAATCAAACCTTTCAAAAAGATGCATCAAATAAACAAGTTGATTTCATTGAAGTTGCTTATGCTTGTAATGATATGTTCCAAGACTCTAACAGGTTGCCTTTGAAAGGAGGTAAACAATATATGAAAGATTTGCAGCAGTCAACATCAGTGTTGAGCAGTGTTGGAAACAAGATGTCGGTGCAAGAGAGTGCAAAGGTCAAAGAGAAAGAGCCAAAGCAATTTGAAAAAGAAGGCATAGTTCCACAAGTGCTTCTTTTTTGTTTCCCAAGGGTACATGGACATGGCGAAAATACTTGGTCAAGAGTCGACACAAGTACAAAGGAAGATCAATTAATAATCGCTATGACAACAGTGTGCGAGGTGAGACAGTTTCTAAGCTTCCTTTGATTGATGATCGAGGTGGGAACAAGTTAGTTTCTGCAAGAACATCTTGTTGCTTTACAAATTCAAGGAAATTTCAGCATGACAATGTCTACAACAGCAAGATAGGGTCGCAATAGTCAAGGAAAAAGCTTAGTTTTTGTGAAAATCTCAATTTGATGAAAATGGGAAAATTTCAGTGGATTGAGAGTAAAAGGGTTAGGGGATTGTACCCTCATCCACATGATCAGTAACCAAAGAGATTTTGGGGTCCAAAAGTCTTCTAGTGGGGAGGAATGATCAAGTTCTCAGTGTTAAAGATAAAAAATTAAACTACTCAAAATTGAATGGAAACTGAATGACAACAAAGAGATCGTCACCATGAATCTAGCGCAATTCATTTCATCGAAAATTGACTCTAAATGAGGAAGATAGAGTCTTTTGTTCGTTTTCCTAAAGAAATAAAAAAATTGTAGAAAGGACAAAATGTTGACATGGCAGCCTAGCCAACAAAGAAAAGGATATTCTGGGAATACTTTATCATTTTTTCCCAATGACACTATGACATGTGTCACTACAGGATTCGCTAGAAAGTTTGGGTTAAGGTGAAATTTTTTTATGTTACCACCAAGGTAAAATTTCGATTTTAATGGTCGAATGAAATTTTTTGTATATGGTTGGATAGTCCAACTAGAGGCAGACACATGGTGCAGCCAGGGGCCGCCACGTGTTGCCTCTGGTGGACCAAGGTCAAGGCCGAATTATGGATTTTATAGTCCAAATTATCAAATTTCATATTATAGCAATGGTAGAAATATGCATATATGTCAAAGTTCGAAATGTTATCAAAGGTTGGATGTATTATATGTTTTCTGGCACAAAATATATTACCAATGGAAGGGCGGAGGTCATGGCTTGACCACACGACCTCCCCCAAGCGAGCAAAGCCAATAACCAATAGACCGCACCATGAAAATTATTAATATATGTTTGTGGATTTGATTTGAATTCAAACACTTTCACTGTTGGGCAGAGAAGGGGGCCAGCCCCCTCGCAATAGAACCTCACCACGAGACCAATTTCCTAACCATCGAGAAGAGTTTAGCTTAAGCACGATGATTAAGATTTAATACATGTTTAATTACCCATAACCTTTGTTAACAGGTGCTAACCATATGGCTAATTCAGATTAATCAAAATGTGCATTTAGTGCTAATCCAATCCGTAACTCCCACTTAAAATTAATTCATCCCTTTTAATACTATGACATGTATGGCAGAGCCCCAAAATTTGGCATTTCCCCCAAATTTAGCGTCCCTAATTGGATTTATCTCCAAATTTAGTGGGGTTTCCTAGGCCAAAATTGAAGAGGCCATAACTTTTGCAAAATTCGACCAAATTGGGAGCAAGAAGAGTCTATTATGGATGATTTATACATTTTGAACACATTGAAGTAGGTTTCAAGAGCAATAGATGATTGTAAACAAAATTTTTTCAAATTTTAGATAATACAGAGGCCCAAGCCATGGAAGATGGACCAAGGAGGTGTAGCCCAGGAGGGGTGAACTCCTTCATCAAAATACTGTGTTAATGGATCATTTGATGGTTTTTTATACATCTTATTGTTGTTGTTCATTACTTTAGTTTTAAGTTAAAATTCTCATGAATTTAACATAAAACTTGATACATTTACCTGTTTAACACTCACGAACATCTCAAGAAACTTATGCACATGAAGCAAGTGATCAACAAAATTTTTATAATTCTAAAGATGAAATTAACACATCAAAACTAACATTCAAATTTGGATAAAAAGGTATCTCAAAAACATAATGAGAAAAGTGAACTTGAGTCAAACCCTATAAGTTACAACTGATGTGGTGGACTTCTGAAGGTGAGAATACCCCTACAAGGTCCTCTCCATGCCCAAACACCTCCAAGAACTACTTCAAAACTCTGATTGATCCCTACACCTTTTATCTCAAACATGAAAAAATACTCCTTATATGTGCTCAAATAAAAAATTAGAGGTTACCATTGGATTCAAAACATCCAAAAGCCCCTAAGTTGACTCTTTCTAAGATCAATTTGGTCAAAAACTAAAAACGATATGCTCAAACGCTTGATTGATCCATACACCCTTCGTATTCAACCTATAAAAATATTCCTTAGATGTGCTCAAATAGAAAATTAGAGGTCACCACTGGATTCAAAACATCCAAAAACCCCCAAGTAGACTCTTTATGATCTCAATTTTGCCAAAAATCGAGAAAGATATGAAATCCCAAGCTCTCTCATGAACTTTACAGTTAATCGTTCTACAAATTTGACCAATTGTCTAATGGCCCTACAATTCCGTCCTGAAAATTGCTAACGGAGACACAAATTCACCAACTGCCAGTCCATTCTATAGGATAGTGAATTCTGCCACGAACCCCTAAACGCACCATTTAACAACTTTAAATAGAAATTTTGGTTCTATATATAATAAGAACCGTTGTTGGCCTATTGGTAAGGTACTTGATTTGTGGACATGAGGTTGAAAGTTTAAATCCCTTGGAGGCTCATTCAATGCTTAATAAAATTTTGGTGCCACGTGGCATCCCATGACTAGACCACGTGGTGACCCATCATTGGTCCATGCAGAATCAACCACAACTAATTAGATTCACTCAACAGCCAAAGAACCAGAACTTTCCAAGTGTCATCCTGTCATTGGGTCGCACCCTGCTGATTCACATTACGAAATCCCAGTTTGTTGCCCAGTCAACTTCCCTGCTCAAATTTTAGTTGTTTCTCCAAATGGTCAGCACACGATAACTTGAGCATATGGTGTTATATTAAGGTGAAATGAACATCGTTGGATGAATAATGAAGAGAACTTCGATTTGGTGTTGGTTTCAATACTTTCTATGCACTTTAAGTTTGAGCTAAAAATTGATCACCTGATCATTACAACTCTAGCATATGATCAATAATAATAAAATAGGTAACATACCTTGTATTTGTTGTTTTCAAGAACTTATTTTTTTCATAAATCCTATAAATAACTAGATAAGCATGGTGGTTGCAAATGAACATGCGTTCCTCTCTTACATCCATTAAAAAATGTGAGTGATCCAATAAATTTTCCCAATGTTTTTGAGTGCATTATTTAAAGCATGCATAGAATAATGGTTCCAAAATATATCTTGATACCCAATTTGAATAATTAACCCCATAGACTTACAAATTGGTGCAACATTTACGATAATTGAAATACATTTTTAGGGTCAATCTTGTTTGATTACATCCTTCAGTACCTCAAAATTGAAGGCTACATCCTTCATCTTTCTTTCTAGTAAAATCATTTTTCCTTAATAAATAGGGTCTTCTTGGAGAGGTGATAATGATTTAAAGAAAAGGCCTTTGTTGAATATTTTTCCAATCATCCATTTTCATTGAGCACTCACTAAGAGCCCATGATTTTATAAGGTCTTCCATCAACCCTTGCATCCTTGAGACCCCTCTATTTAACAAGGTTGTCCTCATTTTATTTTAACTATGGGGTTGAAATGAAAAACCAACGAAAATTACTTTCCTCATCATCTCTTTGTAGATAGGATACATTAAATGATATTCAATTTACAAAGAAAAATTCAATCACTACATCCACTTCCTCATCCTTGCATTTTGTATTGAATATCTCTATCACAATAATTTTTCTACTTGTAATTGTGTTACTATAATCCCCCCAAATGAACTTGATAAAGGTCATTGGTTAATCCCTAAGAGGACTCCATTGAACCTATAACTCTTGTTTTTATTTATATAACATAATTGTCCTCCTCGTCTAGCTCTACAATAATAATACCATTGTGGTGTCAATTATTTTTTCCAATGAGAAGATGCATACTTTTACTCCATTCCCTACAATGGGAAATAAATGATAGTAAACTCTATTGTAACTTCCCTTAAATGAACTATTACAAAGGATGCATAACCACCTCTTTGAACCACCATTGTTTTCTTCTTGTTTTGAGTGAATTTCTTGACAAATTGCAACAAGGGTTTCTTCAAAATGATGACATTAGAAGCTGAGATTCTAGTGGACTTAGGCATTGTAGTTGGATTTGGTCTTATTTTAGATTTAGAAGATTGGGAACTAGAAGAGTTGTTCACATGAAATATCAAATATTGAGGGATTTCAAGTTTCAACCATTAATTTTTAGAATCTTTTTTTATTTTATTTTTATTTTTTTTAATTTGCATGTACACATAGCTCGTTACAGTGGGTGGTACTGGATTATGCCCTAAAATTGTTTTTTCTTCGTTAAGAGCTCATCTTCCTTAGACGTAAGAATGGCCCAAGACCCAGAGGCGTCTGGTAGAAGTGAAATCCTGCCCCTTTTCAAACTATCATTGGGTAATTCCAAGTGATGTAAGAATGAGCCAAGACCCAGAGGCATTTGGTAGAAGTGAAAGTTTTCCCCTTTACGAACTACCATCGAGTAATTCCAAGTGGCGTGGATCTCCTTTTATGACCATGATAAGTCAACCCGCATTCGTGGATGGAAGTCAGTGATGATTGTCTCTACTGTTGGTTTGACAACTGAGTTATGTTAAGTCTTCTTGAAAAAATTAAAAGAAACACCCAAAAACAAAATGGGTTAATAAATTTAATTGAGTGCTACTATGTGTATTACACTAAACTTGATAGTGAAATAGAGAATCTTGGGAGCAAGAGACCCAACCTTCGATCGTGGAGGAGACTCGAATTACAACCTAAAACTGAAAAGAAATAGAACCCTCAAAACTATGGACTCAAAACTACAAGTCTGCAACCATTGAACTCAGAACTTAGAACAATGCTTGTAGGAGATAATTATAACTAGAGCATAGAGAATGAAAGGAAAAGTGGCTAAGGGAAAAGCACTGAAGGTAGTGGAAAATAAGGTTTAACTGCCATATGGCAAAATAAATAAATAAATAAATAAATAAATATATATATATATATATATATATATATATATATATATATATCGATTTGGCCACGAAACACTGGAAAGTCTTCGCATCCTCGATGATGTGCTCTTTTTGGAATGTTCCAAAGCCATTCTTAAGTCCCTAAAACACACGAACTTGCAAGACGAGAGAATTTTGGTGGGGATATATGCTCATCTAACATAGCAAAAATATCTTACCAATGATTGTAAATATAACTAATTCAACAATTTCATTTTTTTTTAAAAGCAATTCACACCATTGACCTTAATGATTTAGGATTTCATTTTTTCCTTAACATGGAATATATTTGATTGGTAATAATATATATTTTTAATGATTTAGGATTTCATTTTTTCTATAACATGGAATATATTTGATTGGTAATAATATAATGTAGTGTTTAACGTGGAATATATTTGACTCGTAATAATATAATGTAGTGTATTTAAAGTGAAATATTTAAATTCTATGTAGATTTTGTAAGTGGTAAGGTGATGTTGATGAGAATTTTAACCTAAAGTCAATGACCAATCCAACAAATTTTATTGTTGTTTCATACCTATTTAATCCAACTTTAATTTCATTAGTTGATTTTACTATACTTATTCCAATAACATTAGTGATAATCCTTGATCCAATAGCTAAGACGCAAGTAGTAATAGGAATATCAAACTAATTCCATTTTAAGAGGGAGAAGAATCCATAAAATGAGTTATGAGTGATGATAATTTTTATTTTTTTGAATAAGAAGGAATCTTCATCCTTACCCCGAGGAGCAATGAATTTAACATATAAAACAAAATATCATTCTTTTTCACCTTGTTAATCAATATAAAGCTCATTTTCTTAATCAAGTGTTGTTGAAATCAATCACAAAACAAAAAAATATAGAATAATTATAAAAAAAAATCAATCACAAAACAAAAGTATAGAAGAATTTTAAAAAAAGAGGATACCATCTTTGAAAGTAAGATACAAATTCTAGAGTCTCCATTAATTTGAATTCAATGAAGTTAAAGTTGTTCGTTGCATTGAAAAAAACACACTTGAAAAATATAACAAGATTACCATTGGTTATATCATCCCAAACAAAACATGACATTTAAGAAATATGATTATGAGTTTGAAAAGACTTTTCAAACAATGCCCAACGCAACATTAAACCCTTTAGAAATATGTTCTCTATTAATACAATGATATAACCATATAACCAATATGTCTGTTATTTATATATTTTGTTACCATATTGTTAATTATGGTGTTAATAACCCCGGATGTGGGTGACCATAGAAGCACGCATGAAAACAACCTCTCCCATGCTCGAGATGATGAAGATCTATAACACAGATCTTCACTTGAAGCGGATCCTCACTCCTGCAATTACTTGTATGATATGACTGAGACTAGGCATCATGAAGACATGTAAAGACAGCAAAATCCCCTCTAGGGTATATCTCTACTGCAATCTTTTGAATGATCTCCTAGAAGGATATGATGTTTGGACATAACTCTACGCACATGCTTACTCATGAAAATAATTGCAGCATGTAGCTGGGAGCGAGGCATAATAATGCTCATCATTCTCGCATGTGTCACGGGCCTACAAAAGGGGAGGACCCTTAGCACAAAGCTACTCACAGTCTACTCCTGGTTTTTTTTGTTTCGGTTCTAGCTCTCCTGTGTGCCCAGTCTTTCGTGCAGCCTCCCCCCAAGTGATGAGCTACGCAGAATCCCCGGGCTGCACACCCCCTGTATACACGCCTCACCTCAGCTCCATCTACCTTGCTTGTTTCTCCAGCCTACATGCTCCCTTTAGCCTGATCCCCCTGTTGCGCATCCTCCACCAGCGTACCTCCCTGTCTAATAGCACCTCACTACGCAATTATCATCTCGGTTCAGAGCCGTTCGTACTTCATCTGATCATGGCTCCTAGGCTGCACCAAAGAACAATCAGAGGAGGCTAGACAAGTGCGCTCCCTGGACACTATCATCGAGGGACAGATAATAGCTTCGAGTCTGTTGAAGGCTCCTCCTCGGGCAGTCATGTTAGAGAGGCCCCCCATAACCCCGAGCTCGATTAGGAGGAGGAGACCCCCACTCATGTAATGCAGAGAGGCAGAAGCAGACTAAGAAAATCCATTATTGTGCACCAGGCGTACCCCTTGCCCCGCAAAACCGAGCCTCTTCCAGCACAGGAGGCTGAAGGGGATGATACAAATGTCTAGATAATGGACTCCGAAGGCACCTGGATGCGAGTCCCAGATGCCGAATACCTAGTTTCTCCCATCCTCTGTGCACCTGCTTCCAGGCCTCCGCGTCAACCCACTGCTGAAGAGGAAGCCATTGCACAGGAGTTTGTCTGTCCCATCATGGAGGAAGATCCAAATAGTGAGGAGGATGCATAAGACCCATGACTACGCAACAAATCAACTCTTCTTAGTTTTTTTTATGCTAGTTATTATCACAGTACCTCTACTTTCACTAGTGCTATGGAAGACTTTGTATATTTTTGTTTGATGTTTTTTCTGGACTAGTTTCCTCCAAGGAGGCAGCCCCATACATGTGCATCTACAAAGGCAACAAAGGTTGGGATTGGTTAAACGCAGCTTACCAACTCAGCCTGTAGCATATGTACTGTTTCATTTTAGAAATTAGTATAGTTTAGCCTCATTTACGAAAAAAATTATGGTGTTAATAATTTCATGTTTAATTCTAAGAAAATTTCCAATAAAGCAAGAATAAACTACAACACGTTTAAATTATTCGTATCAATTAAATTCCTTAACCTTTTCAATCGATTTTTCTCTTTTTAAAATAAAACACTCGTTTTTCCCTTGGTTTTAATGTGCTTATTCCACACTTTCCTTAGAAGTCAAACAATTAACATATTAACATCATATTTTCTTCCATTGATGTTGCATACATTATCATTTTAGGTAGAGGATGCATACGGTAGTCCAATCGTGATTGTATAAGGTGAAAATAAACATTAAAATTTCAAAAAAATAAAGATTAAACTACTTGTATCACTCAAAAAAAATAAAAGAATAAATTAATTATAAAAAATATATTCATTAAATTTTCAAATATTTTTTTTCAAATAAAATTGTTATTTTTTAAAGTTATTTTTACATTATTTTAAAATTTCAAAATACATCATCTCAATCAACATGGTTCATATTATTATGGGTTTGAATATGTCATAAGGGAAACCAGATCTATTGAACAATAATTTAAGAGCAAGAGAAAGTATCAAAATAAAGTATCTATTGTTGAAAACAACCATGAAGGAAATCAGATCTATTGACCTATAATTTAAATCGCAAGTATCAAAATAAAGTATATAATTTACATAGAGAAGGAAATAACCAAATAAAGACGTATCATGTGATCAAGAGTTTGAAAAGGTCACTGGAGCAGGGTCCTGGCACTTGTACTAACAAAGGTAAAGGGCTTGAGCTCACAATGAAGATGACTTTCCAAGTGAGTCAATTGAGCATCCAAGCTAGCCAAACATGAGCATTGACCCGCTTGATCTCATTCAAGGAAGAAATGATAGAATTACGGTCTTCATGCTTCTCTTTCAAGACTATTCCCAAAATATTTTTCATCTACTAATGGAAGCTGATGGAGTTCACATACTAGCATTGTCTTCCCCTGGTATGACCAAGGCCAGGAACCCAATTGGCTACTTCCTACAGGATCACAGAGTCGAAGTATGGTTGACGATCATTAGTGGTGAGGATTTCAAGATGGTGAATTTCTTTGTGAATGTCAAGAGTAGCAGAGTGAAAGATAGTTGTGGTTTCATGTGCTTGGGTTTTCACACGTGACCGACCTTGTAGTCCTCTATTACTAGCACCCCTGCGTGCATATGTTTTCATGGAATTTTACACCAACAAGTAAAAAACCAAGCAAGACAATTGTCCCACAACAAACCCAGATTGAGGAGATTGAAAATAAACGAGTCAAAACAAAGGAAAAGCCGTGAGATATAAAGAATTTAGGACAACCCAAGCTAGAAAGAATAGAAAGGCTAGTAAACCAATGACATGGACCAACACCTCCAGGTAGGGACACCCTCTTGTCGGGAAACACCAAAGAGCAAGTCACATTGAATCCCCAAAAAATTTAAAAGGAAACCACCAGAATTATACCATAAGAACTCAAATCCATAATAATAGAAAACATGGATAAAGAGATACTTTTGTAACCTGCTAACATTTTTCCGCTTTGTTGGAGCCAACAAATTCTCAGAAATTGAGTGCAGGGTGGTGTCGCCAACAACTTCCACTTTCATCCTAGGTGAATTCCACATTCTATCATGGCATTAAGTCTCTTTGTGCCCAGGTTCTGGCTCTGGTCCCAAATCTAGCATCCCCCTTGAGTATTTGTTCCTTCCCAACTCAAAGGTATAGTTAGCTTGCATGCAAGCCCAGAGCATTTTCGCTTCATTTCCATAGCAAGTGACCCAGTCTCAGGGAAAGGTTGAGAGTCACACCATAGTTTTGTAATGTTTCCTCCGAGAATAGGCCAAATACTTCCAGAGAACTGAGAAAATAATACCACTAGTGACGAGGGGGTCTAGGCACACCATACATTCTGGAAAGCAAAGTCTTGATTCAAAGGAAAAGATTATAGATGGAAACTTTACATTGTAGAGAATGAGAAATAAAGGTTCACATGTGTTATGCATGCGTTGAATTGGCTATGTCACCCCCCTCCTAAATGTTGTGGGAGGCAATATGGTGGTGAGCATCACCCAACCTCCATTGCCATGTCATTGATCACCTCGATCAGAGGCAAATAAAATTATTATTATTATTTTCTTTTTTTTGTAAGGTTGGCAGGACTACATCTTCATTATGTCCACTATATCACCCCGATCAGGGCAGAGAATTAAACCATTGACTTCACATCAAGGAGTGTCTTAACAAAGCTACCGATCATTGTCTATCCAAAACCCATGGTCATTATTATAAATTATTAATTTTTAAAATTTTATATATTTAAAATAATTTTATAATTGTGAAAGAGAAAAAATTAACAACAAAATTACTTTAAATAATAACTTGAAATAATTAAAAACATTTTCCATATCTTTTTAAAAATATATTTAAAAAATCAAATTAATAATCAAAACTATCTCTCAAAAAAATTTAATTATTTTCTTATCTATAAAATTAAAAAAATTATAATTATTTAAGAAAAAATCAAATTAATAAATAAAATATATGGACAAAAGGTTTAAGAAATTAATTAAAATCCTACCTATAACATTAAATATTAAAAAAAAAACTCATGCTATAACAAAAACTCATAATTTATTTTTTCATAGAAAAATGATGAAGTATTATGTAAAATAAGATATTCAGAATTCAAATCAGTATGAGTCAAACCAATAGGGAAAACAACACTTACATTTTTTTTATCCTATTTATAAAATAAAATATTTTAAAAATATTTATTTTCAAAAAAATCAAATAAGAAAAACAAAAAATAAAAATGTCAAATTTAAAAATATATGTAATTTATGAACACTTTTATAAAATAAATTCTTTAAAATAATTGTTTAAAAAAAATGGAATATATTAAAAAATCAATCAAGAAAAGGAGTTGTCTATCAACATAACAAAATAGTTTGGACGAGAGTTTTTTGTATAAAAGAAATTTCAAAAAATTAGGTAGTTGGAGTGTTTGAATTGCATTTTTTATGGTGAAAATGGATTCAGCACTGTCAAAATCCTTCAGGGCACCCAAAATACCGAAGTTTAACTATTGTAACAGAGATTTTCAAAAATATTCGCTGCAATTTTTCATAATTTTACCGAATTTCTAGGTTATTATGTGGGTTTTTTTAGACTAAGGTTAAAAAAAATGTCAAATTTAAAAATATATGTAATTTAAGATCACTTTTATAAAATAAATTTACATAATATAATTATTTAGAAAAATCAAATATATTATGAAAACCAATAAATAAAATCCCAAGTAGAAGACAAAAACATAATGGAAGAAATTTAGAAACTCATTGAAAAATACAAGCAAGAATAGAAATGGATATTGAAGAATGGAAGGGCTTCATCCCTCATCGAGGGCAAACATGGGGCAGATTGACACAGTTCAAGAAAACGTTGTTTCTCTACTGGTCCATGAAGGGAATCCTTGGAAAAGCCTTGGAACAGATTTTTATGAGTTTAGTTACCATAGCCCAAGACTTCTCACACTACATGAGTGAGTTTGAAAAACTCAAATTTCAACTACGAAATCAGGATGGGCGCCTTGAACGCATTGAGCACCACCTATCAAGCATCTCCAAGCCATATGAGCAAGCTGACACTTTGGTCCAAGATTCGGCACCTGCTGATTCTGCCTCGGTTGAGGAGGCAGAGTGGTCTCATGATGTTGATTTCAGTAAGTTTTTGTTTATATTTATATGCGGCTAGCATTTACATTTCCATGGTTAAGTAATTCTGATAGTAGGTATGTTAAAGATTGTATATGTGTGAACATTGAGGGTTTGTTAGCTTGGTATGACAGACTAAAATCTTTATTTTTTTGGATGACATACCACGCCATCAAGTGGCCAATAGACTCGGTTTCCCGCTCAAGGCGAGTTGAGGCCACCAAATTGAGATATCTAGATGTATCTTGTTTATAAAAATAAATGAAAAAAGAATACTACCAAACTTAAAAAAAAAACAATCCCAAGTAGAAGACAAATGTGCTATATTGCCCATACCAGAAATTAATTAAAAACCTTATCTATAAAATAGCAAAATTAAAAATATATATATGTATTTAAAAAAAAAATTAAATAGATGTAAAAACCAATAAATAAATATCAATTTTAAAAATATATGTAATTTATTTTGATCAAATCAGAAGTAGAATACAAAAGCACTGTGTACCAGAAATTAATTAAAAATCTTATCCATAAAATAAATATTTAAAAAAAATCAAATAGATATTCTTCCTACAAATTTGTTTGTAGCAACATATTATTGTTAGAATGGGGCAATTTTTTTTTTTGAATTGAGAATGTTAGAATATTTGAATCGTTTTTTTTAATGGTGAAAATGGATTCAGCATCATCAAAAACCCCTAAAGCACTCAAAAAATTCTTGAAGTTTGACAGATTTTCAAAAATTAAACCAAAATTTCCATTATTTGCTAAACTAATTTGTAGATTTTTCTAAACTACACCATAAATACATATCAAATTTAAAAATATGTTGTTTTTTTTTTTATCAAATACAAATAGAAAACCAGAGTTAATTTGTAGATTTTTTAAACTACACCATAAATACATATCAAATTTAAAAACATGTTAATTTTTTATTATCAAATACCAGTAGAAGATAAGAGGGCTGTGCATAAATTTCAAATTCTAAAATATAAATTATCATGCATTCATTCAACAATCTGAACGATTGAATGGAGATGCGGGGTATCGATCCCCGTACCTCTCGCATGCTAAGCGAGCGTCCTACCATCTGAGCTACATCCCCACGGTTGATAGCGCACTTCAACTTCTGTTATTTAATCAAAGCCTTGGAAACTTTTTTGGTTATATTTCGAAACCATCTGATTTAATTCCCTCTCATATAACTAGAGATACCGCATCATGCTCATGCTTCATTCCGTGCATTGTTCCCGGCACCACCATTCTCGCCATACTTCTTTGATTTTTTGAAAGGGCCAAAATTTGCGAGCAAGCATATCATAATACCGCTGCCTTGCCTAAAATGTGCAACTATCTGAATCGTATGTCCCCAGACTCTCAAAATGGCAACGGGAACCCACTAACATCTTAATAACTCTGCATATTAAGATTAAAAAATATAATAAAAACACTCTGCATATTGCCAAGAACTTAAGAGAGCAATCTTCTACTCGTGCTAAATAGCTCTTGATATTCTTGTAATATCCTTAAATATCCGAGCCTTTAGATTTTTGGTATTGGTGTAGTTCTCTCATGTCTTTGAGCCTAAACGAGTTGTACTGAATTAGTCTGCCATTTAACTCCGTGCTCCAAGGGGACCGATTTTGGCCATACCTGTGAATGTCTACCTGTTTTTTGAAAACATGTAAATTATTTAATTTTTTAATTTGCTTCAATTTTTTAGTGATCAAAAAGCATTGTACTAAGCTATTTCGCTTTCAAAAATTTGAAGAGGATTTCATGTTTGCTCCCATTTTTTTTTTTTTGTAAATTTAGTAGTACTTCTCTATTCATTCATTTTGACAAAATGCAGGGTACATTAATATGTATTTCTGTTGACCTCAACCTGTCCGTAGGAAACTAGATCTGTTGGCCATTTTAAAGAGTTATAGGCCATCCAAAATTTAAAGAGTTTAAAACGGTCTCTTGTTATCTTAAGAGGTCTATTGTCTATCTTAGCATATATAAATATATAAAAAAAGTAAATGCTATGCACAATCTACATATCAACAAAAAAAACATGAATTCAAAATATTTAGTGTTCAGATGATTCAATAGGTGCCAGATCTTTGACACTTGACCCATGCATGCCAACCTGGTGTAGATTCTGGAGTTGCATATCTATTCGTCCAAGGCGGAGATTCTGATGATGTTGTTGTAGATGAATCTCTTGGATGTCTCTATGGATTTCAGCCAAAATTGAGGCAGCCTTCGAGTCCCCCCCAATCTCTTGCATTGTAACAATTGTTTTAGCTAATAAACACTTCAAAGTCTAGTAAATATGAATAGACTGTTTAAAAAGTGATAATCTACCTATGGTATGACCAGGATCAGTGATAATAGGATCCATCTCTTCCTTAGGAAGGTCTTCCTCTTCCTTACTTCTGAGATCATGTTCCCACCCAAAAATCAAAGATTTAGCATGGCTGGGTGTCCCTTCTGCATAAGCCTGAAACATATTCTCCATGAATTCTTTCCTAGACTTCCTTCCTCTTCTGCTTGTTCCCACTTTGGCCTTCCCTTTATTCTTTCCTTCCCTTCTACCTGACTGCGCTTTAACCATTTTGACTTGAAACTAATCTCCCAACAAATGTGCATTCACCCCAACTCCACACCTGGTTCTGACCCGACATGCAATGGCATGAGCGTGAAAATTGCTAGGAGGACCTGCAAACAGAGACAACATAACAATATTGAAATGATCCCATTTGAAGTTTTGCTTTTATCTGAATGCAACAGATGAAATGAACATATATCTACTAACTAATTGAATTTCTCCTTACCTTTCATTGATTCCTATTGCAGGTTCTACCGAGAGTGAGGCTTGACTGAAATCTGACCAATTTCTAGCTAGTTAAAATCAATAGATTTATTAGGAGACTTAGTATTTTCCATTTTCCATTTTCTTTCTTGATTTTAATCAAGTGAGCACATGCTTATGTTTACATTTATCCATTGCCATTGAAGGTATTGAAGGTACAACAATTTTGGAATTAGAATCTAAATTCACGATTTAACATTAAAATGTGAAAGAAAGAAAAAGTAAAAATCAAACTGGGCATCTCTATCTCGGGTTCCTTGAGCACTTTGAATAAAATCAAACAATTGACATTGTTATATCTTTGGGCTGGAAATCAAGCCAAGAGGCCCTTTCTTTAACAACATCTTTTATTGCCTCCCAAAAGCCTTAGCAGTGAAAAGAGCTTGGAGGTTGATCAAAGGCTTGATCAATGGCTTTGGACTTTGGGCTCAAGTAATGGTAAACGAATATATAATGGCATCCTCTATGCTGTAATGGATTATAACTACCAAGAAATCTTCGTAGAATGGTTCTATAATTTTGAAAACTATCATAAACTCTTTAGACATCATAGCTCAAGGCCATAAGTAGAAAGGAAAGTAGGGGATGGAACATGAATGATGGTTGGGTAAGATCCCTGGATAGGGAGTCGAAACACACATCCTTTCAATGCAGATAATTCAATTTCTAAATGAACAAGGAATATATTATCTATGTCATGCTCTGAAAATGATTGGTTTCCTTGGAAATCAAACATGGAAAGAGGAAAATGCATTAAGCTCAGACAATGATCTGGTTATGGAATGATCCAGTTAAATAACCTCTATACAACAAACTCTTATCCATCTTGCCATTAGACAATATCCATGTCTGGTCATTGGCTCCCTAAGTATGGATAACTATAATTAGCTTAACAACCTAATGCACAACCTCCCCTATGGTGGGAAAAAAGCTTATGGAAATTCCATATCCTAACAAAGCAAAAAAAATTTATGTGGTTGTAAGCTTCAACTTGGAATAACTCTTAAACACACACATGGTGTCGGGAGAATAATAAACACACACAACAAGAAACTCAACACACAATGAAGAATAAATGTGTAGCTCTATTATTTTCCCATTATACACGATGTACATTTATAATACAATGGTGTGACTCTTGGTTTCACATTACAAGGTCACTTGGACTCCATTGTGACTTTTCGCATTCCACACCTACCCATGGAGGATTAGGTGTTCCAACATTTTCCCCTTAATCCGAAGAGGTATGTGTGAGTGCAAGAAGAGATTTTTAATACAAATCTGCAAAGTATACATGGCAGCACTTGGGCTGAATCAACTCTCTGAATTGTTGGCAAAAAGAGGTGGTTTAAGGATGACCACCAACACTGGAACGCAATACTTGTTGTAGTTTCCGGAACTCTTCCAAAACTGGCAAGAAGCTGAAAGCTTCTGCTAGAGGAATTGTCCTTCATAAAAAAAGGAGACCTTCAACCTAAAAGAATGGAGGTCTACAACCTGTGATGGTTTAAGGATGACAAAAAACACTGGAATGCTTGAAGCATTTCCTGGAACTCAACCAAAGCTGGCAAGAAGCTGAAGGCTTCTGCTAGAGGAAGTGTCCCTCATATATGAAAGGGAGACCTTCAACCTAAAAGAAGGGAGGTCTACAACCTGTGATGGTTTAAGGTTGTCCAACAACCAAAGATGATGGTTTAAGGCTGTCCACTAACCAAAGGCATGCTCATTGGCATCCGTGTTTCTGGCTACAACTCTGAATTTGGAATGATGAATTGTGGCTCAGGCTCGATTGAACTGCTGTGTCTCTGGCTATAATTCTGAACATGGAATGAGAGATTGTGGCTCAAGCTCGCTTGATCTGACATCGAAGCTTGTAGATGACCACCATTTTCCCCCTTGTCAGGGACAAGGTGAGATGATGGCGAAAACTCAACTGCAAGTTTGCTCAATATTCGAGAACAAGTTCTGACATGCGACTTAAACATCTTCTTGGCTGCTGATGCCCATTTCCAAGAAGCGATCCATCCAAGATGAATCTTTGTTCTTGCAGGAGGCTTGTTTCTGAAGCATCTGTCTGAAGAATGAGTGTGTTGAACACAATGCTTGCATGGATGAAGATCAAAACAATGATCTTTCATATGGCCAACTCGATCACAGTGTTGGCATTTTTCAATCTGTTGTTGTTGCGGAAGTGGAGCAGGATCCAAAACAACTGCAGGTGAACTGTCATACAGGAATTCGGCACTCTGAAATATGATGGGCTTGGTGTAGTCTGAAATATGAAATGACACATCCTTGTCATATCCAAGACCAGTTTGGTGCTTGTTGTGGACAAGCTCTTCCCAAGGTCTGATGATAGGCTTGAGAAGTGCAGGTTGAACAGCTGCATCTGCATGTAAATATACTCTTGTACAAGGAACTGAATGGGAATCAACTAGAACTTAATTGACTTGCTGCTGATGGGAGTCTTTCCCAATGTTCTGAACAGAAATAGGTTCAGAATGGTGACTCTTTTGCTGAAGTTCATCTTGTTGGAGCTGAGATTCCAACTGCAAAAAATCAATCTTTTCTTGTGCATTTTGCAAACAACTTTGAATATTACAAATAGCATTCTTGCTCATTTTTATCATATCATCAACATTGGAATGAATGAGGTTATTCGACAACTCTAATGCCTCATTGATTTTAGCCATTTTCAACAACTTAGGCTCAAAAAATAAAGGGTGTCGGCTTCAAATGATAATGCACCCGTTTACAATGTGATTCAACTTTCTTTCAAGAAATACAAATGACTTCAAAGAACTTCCAGCTATAGAAATCTCAAAGTACAAAATCTCCTCCTCAAATTATGGAGGACCTCAAGGTATAGACTTGACTGTCTAACCGGCAAGCAACAATGACTTACATCAAAAATTCAAATTTACTCTTGAAATCTTGATTGCAACTATGAATGAAGAAGCAATATCCACTCACAATACAATGTCAGCTCAATACAATATTTCTACAAAATATTTGTAAATATGCAGCAAAAACACTTGTGCAAGAAGCCTTTAAGGCAGGTGATTTTTTTTCTTTTCTTCAAAGAGTTGTTTTGCACCAATAACAACTCAACTCAACTCAACAAAAGGAGGAGATATTCACAAGCTTGGATGCTTGACCTTGATGTACTGCTGCAGAAAGAATATCAAGAGAAAATCCAAAAATTCAAAAACTTTGTGTCCAAATAATGACCAATTTACAACTTGTCTTCACATTGTCAACCTCTTTCAAAAAATCACCCTTCAAATCACAATACAAATTTTACTTTTCTCCTATATGTGTATTTACTCATATGCCATTTCCTCTTTCATGTTTTTCATTTCCTCTCTTCCTCTCTCCTTTTCTTTTCCTCTTTTTTTTTTTTTTTAATGAAAAAAAGTAGGGAAAACAGAGGTAAAATTAGGGGAGGTTGTATTTGGGAAAGGTTTTAACTGGGGAAGGAGAAATCTGGGGGAGGTATATCTTTAAAAAATCATTTACAATTATTATTATTTTTTTTTGGAAGGAATTTAAAAAAATTCAAAACTGGAATTAAAAAATGGGAAGGAGGGATTAATTAAAAAGGGAGGGGGGTGGTTTAATTAAAAATTAACATTGAAATTAAAATTTAAAAGTCTGAATTAAAAAAAAAAAAATTAAAAACTGGGAAGGTCAAGTTGGGAAGGTCGAGGTTATGAGCGTGCAGTGAGGGGGCAGGGATAGAGAGCAGAGGGGTGAGGGTTAGGGTGAGGGGGTGAGCAGGGCGCCGAGCGGGTAAGGGGGAGCGGAGGGTTGAGGGGTGAGTTGGGTTGCGAGAGGGGGAGTGCAGAGGGCGCGGAGTTAGGGGGAAGGGCTGGTAAGTCGTGAGGGAGGCAGGATGAGTTGGGGCGAAGTGCAGCAAGGGGGTAACGTAGGTGGGAGGGGGGCCATAAGGTAGGAGCAGGCCGCGGGGGGTAGCGGGTTGGGTAGGCGGGCAAAGTTGGGGTAAGGAGAGTGTTGTGAGGGGGCCGTGGGTGCTTGAGTGGAGTAGTTTGTCGGGGTTTTGGGTTGCTGTTGAGGGCTGTGGGAAAGGGGGTTGAGGGCTGTGAGGTTGCAGGTCAGGTGGAATGGGGAACGGGTTTGGGGAGAGGGGTCATATGCTTGTGCAGGTTGCAAGGGGGCCGAAAGGCCTGAAAAAAGAAAAAAGAAAAAAAAATATATATATATATATATATATATATATTATTATTTTTAAATAAAAAACAACAGAGTTTGAGTGAGGACAACAATGATTTTTTTAACAGTGAAGTACAGTTTTTAGGCAGTAAACTACAACAACAAAGAATGGTGAAATTTTCAGCAGAAAAACTTAGAAATTTTCTCAGAGAATTTTTCAGAAAATTTTAGCAGTAAAAACTCAGAAAATTCTTCAGAAACCCACTTTAAACAGTATTTTCAACAACTCTCCAAAATGGTGCAGAAATTAAAATGCAGAAATTACAGAATAATGTGCACTGAAAAAACCTGCAGAATGCTCTTCTTCAAAACCAATGCTGCTCTTCTTCAAAACCACTTTCTGAATGGTGCCAAGAATTTCCAAATGCTGCAAAAAAGGCCAAAATTTTATAGATATGCACAGGCCATAAACACAAATGGCTCACTCAATGTTGAGCTGGTTATGAACTTATCAACTCTGATACCATGTTAAACACACACATGGTGTGGGTAGAAGAATAAACACACACAACAATAAACTCAACACACAATGAAGGATAAGCATGTAGCTCTATTATTTTCCCATTATACATGATGTACATTTATAGTAAAATGGTGTGACTCTTGGTTTCACATTCCAAGGTCACTTGGACTCCATTGCGACTTTTCGCATTCCACACCTACCCATGGAGGATTAGGTGTTCCAACAATAACATACAAAAAATATCTTTCTATGGGCCCAACATATGTTGTCTCTACCTCGAGGAAGTTGAAACAATTACTCATCTATTCATTTAGTGCCCCTTTTCAAAAGCTACACGGAAGGAAATTCAAAAAGTAGAAGGGGTTGAATATACTTGGTAGGGGAACACTATTAAAAAATGTTTCAAAACATGGCTTAATCGAAAACCAAAGGAAAAATTAAAGCACTTCTTCTAATTGTAAATTGGGGGTTATGGTTGGAAAAAAACAACGCCATCTTTAAAAACCAAGGATAATATTATATTAGGGTAGTGTACCATTGTCTCACTCTACAGGATTCTCTCCCTATCAAATCAATAACACAACATGTACATGATAATTCTAAAGTAATTATACAAAAAGGTGGCCCATGGGATTTATTTGATGGAGTCGCAAAACAAACTATGTCTATTGACAGATCTGGGGATAACTCTACTTATCCAATTCTCACTACTTTACCTTCTCTTACAACACTAGATTGACAACAAACATTTATGCAACGTTTTTTGCTCTAAAATTCCATTCTTGTGATTAATTGCATGCAAGGAACAACTAGACTAAAAAATCGCACTCTTCTTCCAATGTATCAAAGTGTTAATGTTATTCGAAGGTTAAAGAAATTCTCTCATACTTATATTACACACATTTACAAGAATCAACATAAAGAAACTAATCAAAAAGAGGAATGGCACTAGATCAAAGAAGGTGGGAGATCACACAAAAAAATGAAGGATAAGCCAATCAAAAAGAGTGTTGGCACTAGATCAAAGAAGGTGGAAGATCACAGAAAAGCCAAGTCAGTGAATACCAACAATGCCCTTGGGCATAAACAATTACCTATGATACATTATTTTGTTATATATGAATACAATAATTTTGTCTACACTTACAATGATAGTACCTCATGCCACATATATGGATGTTTTTTTTATATGCAAAAGATGATCTATAACGCTTTGCAAGAAATATATAGAATAATATGAGCATTCACGAACAAATGCTAAAAGTAGAAAAGATGAAAAAATATGATAGTTGCACAACTTCTACAAAATTGTTGTATATTCTTGAGAATTGTATGGATTGTAATGGTTGTCATATGCTTTTCTTTAAAAACTTTGAAAAACCATGAATCCGATCCGCCTCCCATCCTTCTCCGCTCCCCCCCTCCCCCCAACACACATATATGCTATCTTATTAAAAATAAAACTAGAAATTGCACCAAATGTTGCAAAGGAAACGTCGTAAGAAAGTAACACAGAAAGAATTTAAATGTAAGTGCTTATATGATCAAGCAATGTGTAATTATAATTTGATGTGACTTTCTATTTATAGTTAAAGTCATTGCATAACTTAAAAACTTAATTATATTGTTTGAATAATTACAAGATTTAATGAAAATGTAGAAAATGAAGGTAAATGAGTTATATTATGTGACATATACATAATGTATAATGTTTGTAACATACATTGCATCTTCTTATTTGAAAAAAAAGTTACGCTACAATTTGTTGAACATATCATGGACCTGCAAAACAATCTTTTGTTGACAGTATTATTATGTTTTAAAATATGGAAATGAATTGTTGAAGTTGAATGTAATGAGTATGTATTATGATATTATATTCATATGACAATGAGAAGAATATTTAGATCTTCTGGAATCCGGTGTATTATTATTGAAGGGCCCCACATTTCGGATGAACACTTCACCCATCTTCAGGAGAAAAATATTGATATGTAATAGGAAGAGTGCTAGACCATATTATATAGGGTGGAGGAAAAAACTAGCCGTAAGATAGGGGAAAAATAAACTTAAGATAAGAAATAGATTAATAAGATTAACAGTTTAGGGAACTAACTAATTTAATTAAGGTAAATTTGTCAAAGAGAAGGAAATGACATTTAAATTAAATTAATTAATAAAAAAAACATTCAAACTATTATATTCAAATGATTTAACCAAATAAATCAAATATATTTAATTATTTAAATGTTTAAATGAAACAGTTGTTAGTGGGAAGAACTAATTGAAATAAATGTGAAATTGAAATGTAGAATAATAGAAATGATTAAGGTAATAAAATTAAAATAAATGAATTAAAATATGATATTATTGAAATTATTAAATTAATAAAATTTTGATAATATTGAATTAAAGTAAATGTGAAATAATTGAAAATATTAAAATTATTAATGTTCAATAATTAAAATTATTAAATTAACATAAAATAAATGAATTTAACCAAATAAATAAGATGAATCAAATAAATGAAACTATTAAATTAAACTAAATTAAATGAATTTAACCAAATAAATAAGATGAATCAAATAAATTTAATTATTTAAATGAAACTATCTGTTGGCTAGCAGGAAATTACTGGAATGAAATGAAATAGATTTTAGGTAGTATAACATCGAAAAGTGATAAATTAAATTAATGGATTTTCATGAAACAAATAAATTGAATTTTGTTTTCACCAATATTAATAAAGATAGGACGGAACATGTAAATAGAAAGTTACGGAGAAATTCAGAAATAAATGTTAAATCACTTAAAAAAGTAAAAAAATCTAGAACTTAATGATGGATAGATTAAAATTAAGGTAAATAAATCTAGAACTTAATGATGGATAGATTAAAATTAAGGAAAGACTAAGGCTTTGTCGGAATCTTATTTAGAGGATAAGCGCTTCGATGAAAGAAATTAGATGATGGGTTTCCATAATTGACTTAGATGGTACCCATCATCTCGGTTAAAATTATTAGGATGTTTTTCAATCTCTAGGGCTTCCCAAATGATGTGACTTGAATGGAATGGGACAGGGGCCAAGATTTTAGATTTGTCAAAGAAAATGAAGATTCTAGAATATCTCAACAACAACTGTGGAAACACACACTCTAAGAATATTTTGTTCAATTTTTTTTTTCAACTTTAATACATAATTATATTGTTTAAATAGTTACAAGATGTAATGCAAAGGTTGAAGATGAAGGCAATAATTTTATATTATGTGGCATTTTAAGAATGTACATGTTTGAAATTGACATAGCATTTTCATCTTTGGAAAGTTTTTTAAAAGTTTTTGTAAAAGTTTACAATTAGATTTTGAACAAAATGATTGCTTCTCAACTTGTCGAAGAGTTTGGAGATTCGCTGAAGTAATAAGAAACTTGCAAAACAATATTTTGTTTGGAAAATTTAGAAGAAATATTATTTTTTGAAATATGTAAATTAACTGTTGAAATTGATTATAATGAGGTTGTATGTCGAATTTTATTATAATGAATTTGGAGTGAATGAAATTGAATTTACCTGTATTATGGGAAATTGAAAACGTTTATTCGAAGATGCAGGGGGGTCGATGGCAATCTGAACACCATTGGAGATTTATTTGAAATTGCATATGTATATTTCTTGATTGTCAGTCTGCTCTTATTTTTCGCATTTTCTCACGTTCGTATACATGTATTATATGTTTTAAAGTAGATTTTATATTCAGTAATAATTGTATAGTTGGCCATAAAGTGGTACGTTTAGATTTGACATTGGGAGGAATCTTTTTTCTATATCGTGCAATGTATTTATCGTTGTCTCTATTTTGTTGCATTAGTTGTATAGTTGTGATATCATCGAGTTCATGTTTTATATTTCAAAAGAAAGAAAATGTTAGAAGTAAGTAGTTAAAAATCATACCAGAAACATAATATTTTCAAACATGTATTAATAATGAGTAAATTAGATTAATTTTAATAGGTAGAAATGATATGCGATCAAAATAGTTTGAGCTTAATAATATTTGCAAACCTTTTGGAGATGTTAAGATATGGACTGGAGTTGGTCGTCTGTAGGCGACATTGAACGAAGAAGTTCTTCTGCGTGTTTCCTGTGAGTAATATTTTTTTTGTCTTTAATTTTCATGAAACGATCCAAAGTGAATGCAGGGAAAATTTAGAGATCTTCTAGAGAAGGGACTCTTGAAATTGTTGTGAATGTGATACCTTGACGTTTAGTTTTTCCAATGTCTATTGTTGCTTTTGGCAACGTCATACCCTGAGGTTTATGTATAGTAATGCCCAATCCATATTTAGTGGAATTTGGGTACATCCATTTCTTTTTATTGCTAGAATATGAAAGTGGGTTGGGTTTGTTTCATCCCAAGAAGGCCTAAGGTATTTGGGAAATTCAACGAAGATAAATGTTGGAAGTTGTGGAGGTGCAGTTGATTCTTTGTAAAATATGGATATAATTTCCCCGTGGGAACCATTAACAAGCCTTGCTAAAAACCAAAGGTTGGAAGTCAAAATTAATTTTTTCCCTTTGCATAGGTAGATATTTCACTCGAGTTTCTCGTCCTCTGAAGATAAGCTCGAATATGTGTTTTTTCTTCTACGATAGATCTTGCAACAAGAGTGTTTAAATATTTATTCATTTCCTTGTTATGAACCAATGTGTGAGCATTGGTTGGAAATATATGCATATAATCATCGAAAGAATGTATTTCATCTTCTGACAAGAAATAGTATGTTCACAACATAAGGATGTTATAGTCGTCAATTGTTGGATTTGCATTTCTAATGTTCTAGAGGATGTTTCTGAAAGTAAATTGAGAAATCTTGTCACCCTGTTAACGAAATATTGTGTCTAATGTGATGGATATGTCGAATGTGTTCCACAATGCACTTCCGTGGCTTATGCCTGCATATATTGGTATATCTTTGATGGTTGGTAACTGGCCGAGATCACCAACTAACATAATGGAACAACCACCGAATCGGGTGTTTCCCTGTAATGGAAATGCCTCTCGAAGATGTTCGTCACTTTGGATAAGAAGATTAGGTCCAATGATGCTCATTTCATCGATTAGTATGTACATGATATGCTTAAGTTCTTCTTGGGATTTTGCAAGAGCATTACCTTCTAAGGGTGTAAGATCCTTTATTGGAAGGTGGAGGGTGGAATGGATTGCCGATGGTTGTATGTTGAAGGTTACAACACCTGTAGGGGCGAGGAGCATGATTGGTGAAGGTTCTAAGCTAGAAAGTGTTATGAGAATTTACCTGATGCAATTTATAAGAAGGGATTTCTCAGTTCCAATAGTGCCTTGAATTATCATTCTTTGAGTAGGTAAGATATCCTTCTGAGTGAAATGAGTAGAAATAATGTTCAAAGTTTTTTTTGCATTGGAGATAAGGAGTTAAGTTACACCAACATATGCTTATTTGATTGAAGAATGCATTGGACAGAGTGACTATTATCAATGAATTGTGGGCCTATTTCTTGTAGATGTAATAGGATAGTGGTATGATTCTAGTTATGGTTGTCATCAAAACCATGAAGCCCAAGCATGTCAAGGTCATTTATGAGGAGTTTGTTTGTACGATGTAATTGGGAGAGTAATTCCCATTCATTTAGGTCCATGATGCCTGGAGGATGAAATTCATGAATATTTGAGTTATCATTTACAGGAGTCTCGATATCAGATAGTGTGTGGTGTTGATGTCGAGGTTCATAGAATGGACGAAAGGTTTGCTAGTTTGTGATGAATTCTTCAGTAGAATTTTCTCTATCTCAAGAAATATGACAAAATGGTTTATAAAGCATAAGTTCAACTCTACAGAAGTCAACGTAGCAATATTTTGTTGTGGATGGTATTGAGGAATAGTGTGGTATGATATGAACAATTTCTTGTTTGGGTTTTTGTTTCCATTTTTTTGTCTTATGATGGGGATCATATGACTAGGATCTTTCTATTTCTATAAGTGATGTGGATTCTAAGGAAGATGGCCGTTGGATGTATGTATCTATGAAGTGTGGTGAGGGAGGAGCAATGGTTTTCTTTTGTGGAAGGCACACATAAATTTTTCAGCTTACATTTAAAGGAAAGAAGGAGCGACTACACAGTGTTAATGGTAATTTTTGTATCATATGACAGGTTTCTTATGCTCCTATGTCACAATTGACAAGAGTTTCTGCAAGGAATTTTTGAAATGTAGATGTTACTGGGTCAACATTAAGTGATTTTTTTGGGAATTTGAATCCTCTCTACGGACAGAGACAATCCCTCTAGCCCTAGAGTGGGTCTAGCAACAAAGGGACAAGCTAATGTGTAGTTTCGTTAATTAATGAATGAATGGGATAGAGTAGATTAGCCTACCTGAAGTCCAATGATGTCGTCGCTGTGGTGGTGATGGCCTCTTGATATCTGATTCGATGGGTCACAATCATTCTACTACAGTGCTCGGAGACCTACACGAAGATCAACAAACAAGAGCAGCATACATAAAAATGATTTCATTTGTAATCAACTAACTAGTCAAGGAGGGTTAAACACATCGCATCAATAAAACACATAACACAAGATGGGAACTAGACAATAGTCATGTATATGTATAAATAGAAGAAAGAGTTACAACCAGAGCCCTGACATCGCAGCCTCCTTCAGCAGGGTTCAGTCGAAGCGCGTCTCGATGGATCGTTGGGGAATTCAGACGAGATGAGGGCACAAGCCTAATCTCTCTCAACAAGGGGTCTCTTCCATTCTATCCTCTAGCAAGATGTACAAGAATCTCTTCAGCATTTCAGCTATCCTTTCAGCTATGATATGTTCAGCTAGCTCATCAATGGAATATGACTTTATTTATAGAGGGAGAGGAGGAGGTTGGGATCCCTACAATGGTGGAAGGGAGGCCTTATCCCTTGGGAGGTTTCCCCAAAAGGTGGAAACAAGAGGCCAAAGGAGGGAGGCCGTGGTTATTCAGTCGAACCACTCCAAATGACTCGCCCACGAAGTTGTTATGATGGAAAATTTTCCTCTATTTTTTAAAAAAATTCCATAAACGGGTTGGCGTGGGTAGGTAACTGGGACAGAGCGCCAATGGGTGTAGGGCCTAGTGGTAATCTTCCTCATTGGCGTGAGGGCATAATGATCTACCAGCGCCAAGGCAAAAACAAGTGTTTCTGATGGTCTGTTCAGGAAATTGTCAACAGAAGGAATGTTTTCCTCATGGTAGGGGATGCAATGATGGTCTTTGCAAGGCATGAAACTTTGTTTTGGTCACATAAATGATCCTCCAATGTGCGGGATGGGGATTGCAGGGACAGTGAAAAAATGTTGTGTAACAGATGCCACCTAAAGCATGAGGTCTAAGGGAGAGGGAGGGGTGAAATGCTTTACGAGAACACGTTCGAACCAAACACCATTGTCGAAAGACCTACAATTACAAATACAATTGATATCTCTGATACATGAACATGTGGTATGGGCGCAACCATCCATAATAGAGTATATATATGAACTGAGATCTGAGGTATGGATGTAGCCATCCAGCAGTAAGGATCAAAAACTAGACTTAGGTATGGTCGCATCTATCCAATCAAATGAGTCATGTAATAAAGCCATGATAAACCATAATATCTCACATCCTGGATCTTATCAGACAAAACCTAGGGTCTTGCGCTCCAACTCGACCCGAACAAGTACAAATTCAAGCATGCGAATATGTGAGTTGAAGTCGAACATGCAAGAAAGTCACCTGATTACCAGCCAATGATGAAATTTGTTAACAGGTACGAGAGAAACCACCAACGATGACAATGGATCTCTAGGTACGACAGGTACAATCCACGGAATGTGAACAGTGATCTGGCGTCGAACATGCACATAATTACTCGATCGAAGGCCAATGATGTGGACCTATCGTCGAACGTGAAGAACTTGCCATTGAGGCATGCAAGGTCCAAGGCACTGGAAGGAAGTCTCTAGATAAACTTCCTAAATAATGAGCTGAAGTCAATAAGAAGTGATCCAGTCGAAGGAGGGCCATAATGTTTCCCACATCATCGACACGAGACAGAGGAACATGATGATAATGAATCAGGAGTAACAGAGAATCAGAGGAAGGTTGAAAACTGCAGAGGATAAATTCTCTTGAACATATCAGCGACACGAATTTGGATTTGGTAGTATTTGAAATCAAGGGATCTCAGGTCATGATGATGTGGAAAAGAGAAGGTGAAAGGTCAAAATAGATTACCCAAACCCACGGAGGCACAAATGACGAAATGAGATGTCCCCAACCTGACACAAATTCAGATGAGTGTCATGTTCAAGAGCAACATACTGCCGACACAACTAAAAACTGGTTCCATTTCCCCCCACCATTTATGGCAAGTATCCCAATTATTTTTGAAAACAAGCTTGAAGGGGATAGCATATGCTTGAAATGTAAGTTTTTCCTTCAGACAAATCCATCCTAGTACATTTTACGAGCCCTAGGAAGGAGGAACTCGGTGAACGTCATGGTGACGATGTCTGATGTCATCAGAGTTTGACAAGTCTGACAAAGGAAAAACTCGACATATTTTCATGTTTAGAGAGTTTGAAAAGAAGCATAAAAGAAAACTCTAGCATGTCCCTTTTTGTAAATAGTCTCTTAGATCCGAAAAGGTAGAAAACAATATCAAGGAGAACCTCTTAATCGCAATAGGCTAAGGTACTCCTTTTTTGTAAATAATATATCCCAACCCGAAAAAGGGGTA
Source organism: Pinus albicaulis (assembly GCA_034641835.2). Lineage (NCBI taxonomy): Eukaryota > Viridiplantae > Streptophyta > Pinopsida > Pinales > Pinaceae > Pinus > Pinus albicaulis. The sequence goes on from CM076574.1 coordinate 1,130,647,562, forward strand.
AACATATACTAGATAGATATCATTTCGCAACCATTTAACGAGTTCAAAAGGACAAGAGTCTCGACAATATTTTAGTTTTAGAGAGTCAGAAAAGAGCTGAAAGATGAATCCAGTAGTGACTTTTTCGTGTTTTTACTGAGTCTGAAAGATTATAAAATACAACTCGTTACTTCATCACTATCTCATTAAAGACCTGTCGCTGCACAAGAAACAAATGTAAAAGCAATTTCTCAAAATAACATAATGTAATAATCAAAAAACATGTCTTAAAACCTATTTAGGGTTCTGAAAAGTTATAAAATGCCAAAAATGGTAAAAAATAATTACTTTTCACTTTTACCTCTTATGGAGCAACAGTTACCCATTTTAGAATGTGATTTTGTGGCGACGATTGCAGGCGATCCAGCAGATCAATCTCGAATCAATCAGTTCCAGGTAAGAGCCGACGTCCTTCTCTGCATTTTAATTCCTCTTTCATTACCTGCAACCCAAAATTTGGAATTCTATGGGGGAATTTGTAAAAAGTAGGGCACGGCAGTTGGCACGAGTATCGGGCACGTACTTGTGCCAATCGCCCAGTTTTCTGAACTGGGGCGTGCCCATTGGCGCGACTGTTTCCAAAATAGTTGCGCCAACTGCACAAACCTTTTAAATCTCACAATGCAAGTAAGAAAGCCTAATTTCCACAAATTCTAAGATTTCAATGTGGCTAATGAAGTTCATATGAACATGTTTGCAGGTGTAAAGCGACAAAATGGTTATCGAATGGAAAGAACGGGAACACAGTGAAGAAGACAAGCTTGCCATGGACAATGAGAGATGCATGGAAGCTCTTAGAGACCGTGGAATGAAAAAAGTATTCATGACACCATGCCTTAGAGCTCAACTGGAGCTGCTGCAATACTTGATCAGTATCTGGGATGAGGATCAGGAAAAATTCATTCTTCGAGATCAGGAACTCAAAATTGAAGTTTCAGACATTTACCTCATAACAGGACTGTCGCGGAGGGGGGAAACACCAGTCCTAACCAATACCCGGCCTACCATGGAAAACATGAGCATGGCGATCGACAGGGTGTGTCCAGGGGCATGGAAAGGATCAAGGAGTGGGAAAGTGGATATCCAAAATATCCCAGACTTGGCACTAAAAGTAGTGCTACACACCATCACGCAAGCTGCAGGATCGCAAGCACTACACAAAGGGATAAAAACACAACTTATTATTGTAGTAGATTGTCTAACAATGACACTCTACAACTGGGAAGAGGTAGTGACTATCAACATGAAACTTCAATTGACGAAATTCATGAAGACCAAACTAAAGCAGTTTGGATATGGATCCATCCTGGTATCATTTTTCCTAGAATGACTACCAATTTTCCAACGACATGAAGTGATAGTCCCAACACCACCAACAAAGGAGACATGGATGGCCCGTTGGGAAGCGCTGATGCCAAGGTCATGGGGCGGCCAACAAATTTCCTTGAGATTGGAGTTCTTTGATTGGCTCCGCCAACAGCTGATTTTCATGGAGGAATGGCCCTACTCTGGCACAGATCTCACTAGTGATCCGGACCTTCCCCTCCCAGAAGGAGAGGATTGGGATGAAGCACTTGGTAAGACTCACTTTTTATTTTTATGAGTATTATTATTTAGTTTGTGATGTATGATCTAACATTAAATCCATGTGATATGCAGATGTTGGACCAGGAAGACCTGCAGGCATGTCTCCAATAGCGAGGTGAGTCCCTCGCAAATTTGATATTGCCCCTCATGGTGAGGGAGGCGAGGAGGAGGAAATTGTGTGCAACCTGGAGGGAATCTCTCATGGATTCCCAAACTATGCGTGATTCGATGATGTTCCTCATGCCTATTAGAGACACACTGTAGGGGTGTCAAACTGAGTTCACCGTTTGTTGAGGCGGCTCGTACGGGCAGTGACATGCTATTATGATCATCACGCTGATTAGACACCTAGGATTTACTTCTGCATATTTTTGAGAGACATGATGTCTCAGGATGTAATAGAAACACACATATTTTTACTTATGATGCACACTGATGCAAACATTTGATATATATATATATATACATCTATTTTCTTATATGGATATTTTTCATGTGATGATGATTTTACAGATTATGCAAATGTATATCTAATAAAATGTTAGTCGCTGTATCAGTTAATGCATTAATTCACCTATGAATATGTTGATATGTGATATAATCAAAATGCCTTTCCAGAAAACGAACACGTAAATACAAACTTAAAATTTGAGGGTTTCTAACTGAATAATTTCCATTACGTTGAAAAAAAAAATTGTGAGTCTAGATTTACAACCAATGCACGAATGTCGAGGGTAATCGCCTGGGTTAATAGTTCAATGACAGTACTATACTCAGCGACATTGTTTGTAGTTCATCCTAGACAAATATCTTATAGATCTATGAATTAATCACCAGCAGGATCATAAATTACCCAGGATGTCGAAGACAAGTTCCAAGTACTGCGAGAAGTACTATCCGCGAAACCGACATAAGGGGTAATAGACATTTGCACAATAAGAAACAACCCAATAAGAAGGAAAATGCTCGCAAAGCACACCAAGCCAAAAATGTACAAAAATGAAAATAACACCTATGTACACAAAACATGCATGAATGACTCATGCATAATAGTTTTTGAGATATAATCCATTTCTGGGCTAATCCAGAGGATGACCTTCATAATCAATTAGCTCATAGGCCCCATTCTGCAAGACACTTTTAAAAATGTAGGGCCCATGCCACATGGGTTGAAATTTTCCTACCCCTAGCTTATCATGAGCTTGGTTGTGTAGGAGGACAAGGTCTCCTTCGATAAAGGATTGAGGGGAAACTGAATGGTCAAAATGAGCTTTGACCCGCTTTTTCTATGCCTCGATGACCAAAGTAGCCAAGCGGCGAGTTTCATCCAGCCTTTCTAAGTAAAGAAGATGCTCTTCTTCTGGCGAAGTGTTCGGTAGAAATTCAACAGCCAACTTGAGCGAAGGTATTTCACACTCAATCGAAAGGGTAGCTTCCAGACCATAAACAAGCTAGAATGGAGTGAATCCGGTCGCATCCTTAACTAAGGTTCGGTATGCTCAGAGAACCGAAAATAACATGAGATTACAATTTGATTTGTGCATCCCAATCATACTTTGAAGCATGCTGACAAGAACTTTATTCACAGCTTCAACCTGGCCATTAGGCTAAGGATAGTACAACATTGAGCTGTCGTGATGCAAGCCCAACCTGGAAGTCATCTCCACTACCATATAATGCTGAAAATGGGAACCATGATTGGTAACGATGGCTTGAGGGACACCAAACCTAGAAATGATGTGATTGAATATGAACTGAGTTGTTGTCTTACTGTCGGCGACAAGTGTATGCATTGCTTAGGCCCATTTGGTGAAGTAGTCAATGGCTATGATGACAGAGGCATGCCCCCCAGTTGAGTGAGGGTAACACGTCATAAAATCGATGCCCCACTTCGCAAAGGGACCAACAGTAATGACAAGGTGGAGATGTGAAGGCGGCGCGCACATCTTGCACTGATAGATCTGGCATTCATGACATTTTCAAACAACAATGTAGTCCTTGAAGATGGAGGGCCGGAAATTCCCAACACGAAGAATCTTCTGTGTAGTAGCATAACCAGACATGTGACTACCATAGGCACCATTGTGACAATCATTCAGGGCTTTCTCAACCTCCTCGAGAGTCAAACACTGGCGGAGAATGGTATCTACTCCGATGTGGTAGAGTGTATCTCCGACTATACGATAAGGTTGCGATTGATGGAAGATGCACCAGCGAGAATCCTTCTTCAACTCAGATCTGAAAGTAGAAGTCTAAAGATATACGATGATATCACCGTACCAAGGATCGAGGGTGCTAATCAGAAAAAACAAATTGTCTGAAATGCATTCCTCAGAACTAGATGGAGCGGATTTAGAGGGGAGGGAACAAATCAGATCGGCAAAGACTAGTGATTTCTTCGACTTGGAAATAGTAAATTACAAATCAAACTATTGGAGGATGAAAATCCACTTCGAGTACTTGCCTCCCAGTAATTGTTGAGATAATATATAAGTCATAGGGTTGCAGTCAGAAATAATAGTCACAGTACGCAATAGAATGTAAAGATGAAAACGTTGAACTTCTTGAACCACAGCTAATTCTAAATTCTCGGCATGAGCATAACTCATTTCGGTATCGAGAAGGTTACGAGAGAGGTAGTAAATAACATGCTCGTCACCATCATCATCGTCTTGCACCAAAACCATGGAAATCATGCTGAAAGTGGTGACTAAATAGAGGGAAAAATCATGATGATAGTTCAAAGGACACAATAGAGGAGCGTTGACAAGAAACGTCTTCAGAGCATCGAAAGACTTTTGGGTGATCTCATCCCAAAGTAATGGGACACCCTTCTTTAGTAATCGTGTGAATCCTTTAGCCACTTGGGCATAGTTAGGTATAAAAAGGTGTAAAAAATTAGCCTTCCCCTACAAAATCTGCAGTTGATGTAATGATGATGGAGAGGGGAGATTATTGATAGCCTCAAATTTGAGCGGATCGAGGCGAATCCTGTCTTTGGACACGATAAACCCCAATATTCTACTGGAATCGACGCAGAAGACAAACTTATGTGAATTTAACGGGATGTTATAACGTCGACAGCAAAGAAATATCTGATGAATATGGTCAGGGTGGTCCTTACGCATGGTTGAATGGGCTGGAAGGTCAGCCAGATAAGGCCGAACGATGTGCTTAATATCGTGAAAAGCATATGACGTTGCTCACTGAAATGTGGCCCCATCATTCTTCAAGCCAAAAGGGAGTTTCTTATACGTGAAAGTACCCCAAGGACATATGAAGGCAGTCTTATGTTGATCGGTTGGGAGAATGTTAATCTGTTTATAGCCAGAAAAGACGTCAATGAGGGAAAATATCTCACTCCTAGCGTAGTCATCAATGATATGATCGATAAAGGGAGTAGTATAGTTATCCTTAGGACAGGCCTGGTTTATGTCACGATAATCAACACAGACCTAAATGGTACCCTGGACAATGTTGGACAACCATTCTGTCAAGGGAATTGGATAGATGAAACTAGCATTAAGAAGTTTTTCAACTTCATCCTTAATGGCGGCAAACTTTCTAGGGTGCATAGGATGAAGGCGCTGACGAATAGGCTTCGAATCAAGGTAGGTAGGAATCTCATGCACCACTATACTAGGGTCGATGCCAGGAATTTATTTGTAGGACAATGCAAAGACGTCGCGGAACTCACGGAAAAGGCTAGTATAAACCTGGACTTCATCGAAAGAACAACTGACACTGATATGGATGTTCTCAATGATTCCTGGTTTCACAGAAATGTCGATAGGCATCATTTGCGTTATGTTACTCAAGTTACCCTCTGAAAAAACTTCATGTGTTATAATAGGCATTTGAAGCGAAGGAGAAGGAGCCTGAGATGAAAACCTCTCAAGACACGTAGACATGGCCCCGAGATGAGGCATGAAGGAGTAACGATGATGATTATCATCCCACAGAAGATCCTCAAGAGAAATAGATTCCACGATGGCTTCATCGAAGGGAAATATTTCTTTCAAGGGATCGGGTGAATCCGAATCACCGAGCCAAGGGGATTGAGAATAAGTGTCAAGAGACATGCTCAAAGGAGCATGATCAGAAGGCGGAGGCTCCAAAGTTGAAATGAGTTCACAATAGTCAATATCGATCAGACTCAACAACATCAAATCTCTGAAATAATCGATCTATTTAGGTGAAGGGATGATCCATGGGTCGTCAGAACGAGATATCATATTAATCTGAACAGTATGAGGTTGAGGAAGAGGAAAAATACCCATGAGGGCAGGATCTTTGAAGAGAACCGACCCTACGATCTCGTAGGGATTAGGAATCTGATCCACATATGGAACGTTGTTCTCAGAAGAAGAACTGAAAAACGACAATTGATTAACACTAACAATATTTCCTTCAAATGGGAATTTCAGAATATGAAAGAGAGTGGATGGAATGCATAGCATGGTGTGAGTCCAACTGCGGCCGAGGAGAAGATTGTAATTGAGCTTGGTGTCAACTACTTCAACCTCGACATTAATAGTCTTCCCTTCTGATGTAATCAGAAAAGTAGCGAGAACACCAAGAGGTTTTGATTCTCTTCCATCAAATGCTTCAAGGGCATTTGGTGATGAATTAAAAGTTGGAGAACCAATGGCTTTCCAACAAGCAGATGACATGATGCACATAGATGCGCCCTCATCCACAACCACCTGATGGATATTCAAACCATTAATACCAACTTGTATAATGAGCGCAATTTGGTGTGGGATTCATGGGACTAAATTCTCCAAGTCGAAAGCGAGAAGGCTAGTATCAGCAGGATCAACCCCGCCGATCGCAGATAACAAAGGATTTCGTTGAGACGAACAAATCTGAAGTACTTGTAATGCATACATTGCAGATGTCGCCTGTGCCAGATCCTCAACAATACTATAATGTTGAGCAGCACGGGCGTTGGGATTGTAAGAAGGCTTGCGGAGTACACCTTTAGAAGGTGGTCGTACAATGGGCTCAATACTGGGCCTTTCAATCTGAAGAGGGCCAGAGGTAGGTGGAGGAGGAGGACCATCAGTGATCTCTTTCCCCATTGCTTGACGCGATCTGGTATAATATTTCAACCGAGTAGCGATAGAAATGGATGCAAAACTGTTCATCATGAAAACGTGAGAGCCAAATGGGGTAGAGGGTTGAGGTTTCTCTCCTATCTGGGTCTACTGCGATGGAAAAGTTTCTTTGAGAACAACCATAGTTCCCTGGGTTCCTTTGATCAATCTACTTACTTCGGCGAGTCGAGGAAAGTCCTTGGTGTAGTCCTCTTCATCACAAATTAAACAAGGGTACTTTGGCTTACATTGTGAACCATCATCAGCACGAGATTTAAATGAATCTGGTTTCGGGGTATTGACTTTGGCCTTAAATTTACCCTTACTTTTCCCCTTGGAAGTCTTATCCGCTGGATTGGCCTAAACGACGTTGACTTCCGTGGTTTTACCAGGATTCAGGGTAGAATGTGAAGCAGTATCATTGGAAGGTTTATACTTTTGCTTCCCAGGATTTGAAGGAGAAGACTTCTAAGAAGTCTGAGACACAAAACCAATGATACCATCGACTGATGGCTTTTCTGGTGCTTTGGAAGTTCCAGGTCAAGGAGCATCATGAAATATATCATACACCGTGCCAGACTAAGAGTACATGAGATCAAGGTATTGGGCACGAGCAATGGCCTGTTCTTCGGTTACACATGCACCCATAGCTATGTCTTTAGCGATCTGAATGAAAAACGAGGTAGTGAACCAATCAATTAGAAGCTGATCAGGAATATCAAACTTGATCAAGTGACAACGACGCCTCCATTCATGAATATGATCTGAGATATGAGTAGCTCGGTCCTATTTCAAATATGTGAGGAGGTGTGTCCCTGTTGGTAGATTAATCCGTCTTGCGGACAAGACCGATCTCTCTAGTACTAAAAGTAACTAGCAACAAACAGCCAATTATACTAATCTCTCTCTAAGCATATAGGATTCATAAAAACACTATATAGGTGTAAGGCCTACCTTATGTCCAGCGCTTGCTTGATTTCATTGAAGTCCTTCCCGTGCACTAAAAGAACGTTCCTCGTGAATCTGCAGTCACAAACAAGCAAAAAGATTACGCAGCACCTGTATAGACATTATTATAAACCATACTTATCATAATGATCAAGGAATTTATGAAATAAACCATGAATCGACAGTTTAATGAGAGAAATGAGTATATTTGTATTAACTTCAAATAAAGAAAACCTTTACAACCCGTGCCTTGATGTTGTGCAGGTCTTCCTGGGGTCCGAAGCAGGAATCTCTTCTAATTTGACAAGCATTGCACTCTTTGAACCAAGACATATAGAGATGAGTGATTTAACCTCACAGAAAGTCTTAGTTAACTGAGTCTGAATCTCAACAGCATTTAACTTCAAATATCTTAAGCTTGAACTCTCTTTGAGGCTACCCAAGGCCTCTTTTTATAGTGGAAAAGAGGAGGTTTCTTGTTCCAAATATGAAGGGATAGAATCCTTCTTCAAAGGGATTAGCTCCTTACATCAAGGGGTTAGCTCCATCAAGTGAGGGATGCATGAACCTTATCAAAGTGTATCCATTCCCGAAAATTCCCATCTAGAATCTTCTAGAATTCATCTGAAATTCACTTTTTATCTTTACTTTCTCGCCTTTTTATGTTTTACAGAGGTCCGCACCTATAACACAAAGAACGTGCGGTATGGTTCCGCAAGAGTGCTGAACTTTAGGTGCGGGACCGCAGGGAATGTATAGAGAAAGTGCGATACCAATGTTTAGGGGATTTTAGGGATTTTTTCTGATTTTGAAAGCTTGACATGAGGAGCTGATATGTTAGACTTGCAAAAGGAGGAAGTATGAGTAATAATGAGCTCATACTCATGGTAAAATGTCAGGATGACAGATTTTAGTGTAACAAATTGCCCCCTAAAGTGCAAAGTCTGGAATAGATGAAGCTGTAGTCTGTCATATATGAAGAGTGCAGTACTTTATCATTTCAAAGATCATCCCGTGGACACCCCAGTCGGAACCTGTAAAAACATTCAATGCAAAATATATACATATATATGTCATCACTGAGGTAGGCATTCCCATACTCAGATTAAAACTAACTAGAAACTAACTCAAATCGTTCTGATACAAGAATGATTTTGAATACATCATAGTACAGATATATGTAGACACAGTATGGACGCATCCATCTGTTATAAATAGTCTACTGTATAGATGACAACAAAATTCCTCGCAGCCTGGATGGTGGAAACTAGATCCAGGGTCTTGATTTCCGCATCTCGAACTAGTACGATTCTATCCATGTGAATAAATGCGTTGAAGTCGAACATGGTAGAAACCACTTGATTACCAGTCAATGATGTGAACTGTTAACAAGTGTGAGAGAAACCACCAGTAATGTCAATGGCTCTCAAAGTACTCAGTACAATCCATGAAATGTGAATGAATGAGTTGAAGTCGAACATGTCACAGAATCATTCGATCGAAGGTCAATGATGCAACCTGTCGTCGAAGGCGAGAAACCTGCCATTGAGGCATGCAGATTTCAAGGTACTGACGATTTCTGGATCATCTTCCTAGATAATGTGTTGATGTCGATAGAAAGTGATCTGTCGTAGGCAAGCCTACAACACGAAATCATAGATCAAGTTTTGAAAATATATTGGCAAGGACTGACTCAGGGATTGTCAAAAGATGGATGACAGATATTTTGCAGATGAATGGTTTATTTGAACTGTTCTCTTGGACACATAACAACACTGCAGATGGCTTGGTAACAATTGACCCAAAGCTAATACCCAGAAACCGGCTGAAAACTTTCAATGTGGTTTGATTAACTGTTAGGCAAAGGATTTCCCAACCCAGGTAAATAAAAGTGTCATGTCCAAGAGTGGTTGACTGAGTTTTCGAAAAATTTAAAATACAACAAACATGCCCATTTTTCTCTCTTTTCCCCCACCATTTCTGGCAAGTACCTCTTTATTTTTGACAAGCTTGAGGAGGATAACATTTGCTTGGTTATAAGCTCATCCTTCGGATGAGTCCAACTTAGTTTAAAATTCGAACCCTAAGAAGGAGTGGTCCGTTCCTGTTGAAAATTAAACAGGTCCTTTACCGTTAAGTTTTAACGAGTCCAGTATAGGAGAAACTCGGTGTTTTTCAGTTTTAGGGAGTCAGAAGAAAAACTTAAGAAAACTCCGTGGGTGTATTTTTTCGTAAATTTAGTCTCTCGAGCCCAAAAAAGGATAAAATAATGCGGGAGAGAACTCTATTGACCGTATTTAGTCAACGTATACCTTTTTCGTAAATAGTCCATTCCATTCCGTAAAAGGGGTAAACTTATACTGAAAGGACGACTGTTCATTTACTTTAACGAGTTCGAATAGTCAAGTAGTCGGCGATCTTTTCATATTTAGAGAGTCTGAAAAGGGCTTAAAAGAGGACTCCAAGGTTTCGCTTTTTCATAAATTTTTTAAAGAGTCCGAAAAAGTGATAAAAGTATGCTCTTTGTTGAAAAACGATCAGTTCACCTGAAAAATCCTGTTTCTGCAAAAAAACTTGAAACATTACGCATACCTGTTTAAAATAAGTAAAAATGCTTTCAAAAATACCCTTTTTAAAGTGAAAAATAAATAAATTAAAAATTCATTCATTCGAAAAAACTTATAAAAATGACTTTTTCTATTTCATTTTTACCGTTCAGTTCCAGAGTGAAAAGTAAAAAGCTTTTGGATAAAAAAGTTCCCGTGAAGATTCTAGAAAATTCATCCGTTGGAATCAAAAACCGTCAGTCCCAGGTAATCCACGACCTCCTTATCTTGTTTTTCATCCGTTTGAAATTCGTTTTTAGGCTTTAGTTTGATTTTTTAAGGCAAAAAATGGTTCAAAAATGCGCCCGCGGGGTCCGCAGGTGGGACACAGGTTACCTGCGGACCCCGATTTTTTCCTAAAAGGAAAAAATCGTGGGTATCGCACCCAGCACACAGCCCGCGTGCGGACCTACGCTCTATTTACAAAGAGCGGGTGCGGTACCCGCGCGGTTAGTTTTAAAGCATGGTTTTTTCATTTATCTGCCAAAAGTTTTCAAATAAGATCATTCTAACTTGCCTTATTTTGTATTGCACGATTAACAAGATGCTTATCTGGCGAGAACGAGAGCACGAGGAAGTAGATGAAGCCGTCATGCTCCATTTGCCCACACAAAGGGCATTAAAAGCATGTGGCTTATACAAATTTTGGGCTATCTATGGCATGAGGGCACAAGTAGAGCTCTTAACATGGTTGGTAAACAGATGGAACGTGGAGGACCAGTGCTTCTTCATTGGTGGCCACCGGCTCGAAATTGAGCTGGAGGATATATAATTTTTGACTGGTTTGTCCAAGAGGGGCGAACAAGTATCCTTGTTTGGGACTAGGCCAGGTGGCCAGACTGTCGCTAGTCTTCAACTGGAATTTTGCAATGATCAGGCAAATCCTCGGGACAAACGGATTGACATAAAACACATCATCCGTCCTGAGTTGAAAGTTATAGCTTTTACTGTTACCAAACTGTGTGGGAGCGATGCGCTTCATGTAGCTACTGGTTCCCAAATGCGCATTGCCGTGGACTGTTATCGCGGCACCATCTTTAACTGGTGTGAAGCTGTGTTGGCCAATGTAAAAGGCCAACTAACTAGAGCAAAAAATGGGAAACTGAATAACTTTGGATATGGATCCATTGTTGTTTCTTTTGCTCTGGAGAGGATCCCCCAATTAGCTCCACAGAGTATTGTTGTTGATGCCGGTCGATCTCGAGAATCGAGAATGGTTCGTTGGTCCGCGTTGATGGCCCGTCATGCTATTGAGGGCACTGAGATTGTACGATTCCCTTCTTCATATTTTCGTTGGCTGGATCGCCAAGTTTTTATGATAGAGGATTTTCCGTATGCCGGGATAGATTTTCGCGGCGACAGAGAGATGACTCTCCCTGCAGGGGAATAGTGGGATGATTCAGGTAAAAACATTTTTCAACGTTTGCTAAGTTCTAATTTTTTTTTTTTTTTAATTTTTTATCGTCTTAGAAAACTAATAACCAATTTTTTTTTGAATATAGACGTGGGTCCACATCGACCAGCTCATCTCCAACCTTTCGAGAGGAGACAACCAGTTGCGCCCGCACCAACCCCAACAGGCCAATCAGTAGAGATTTTGACTGATTTGGAGCATCATCTAGAGCGCTTGACTCTAGATATACAGGAAGACGACGCAAATGTTGTTCACTAGAATTTCTGAGAGATATGATTACAGTCGGAACCTTTCAGTTCCTCTTCGAATTAGCCTTTAGGGCAGTTTACCTTTAACTTAGATCACCATCGATAGTGGGATGATCATATGTTGATTTTTTTGACTTTGTATTACTATCATTTTTACCCAGGTCAAGAGTTTTGGGGGATTCATGCAGGCGATGTACAAAATTTTTGAACACCTCTACTATGATATATCACTATTTAACGACTATCTATGTACATGTTATGAATGTTGTTTAATTTACTATTTTGATTATTGCAAATGTCTATTTATCATACTAGAATAAATTGAATCTGCTAATGTATTTAAATGTCTTGGAATATGCTGATATTCAATGTAATCAAACTCACGTTCCAAGAGATGAACTCTTAAAAAAAACCTTAATAACACTGGATTTCTAATGGTATAAACCATGTTAAGCTGTAATACAACAAGTTCAGAATCCAACCTTACAATCAAACTCCGAATTCCAAATGATATGGACTCAGACAATAACTCAATCACTGCACTATACTCGGCAATGTTATTTGTTGTTTGACCAAGGCTTACCCCATGCATGGATACTAACTAGTCAGAGGGTGAATAGATAACCCAAGCTGCGGAAGAAATGTTCCGTGTACTACGACAAGCACCATCAGCAAAACCAATGTAGGTTTGAAGAGACGTCGACATCTGCAATATCAAGAGTAAAACTCAGATAAGCAGGAATAGTGACAAAAAACACACTTCTAAACTAGGCACACTTTTCTAATCTAAAACACACCAGCAGTAAAGAAATCTAAACTAACAAAAATCTCCACACCTTGTTTAAGCATAATATCGCTTTAGATAAAGCCCATTTCTGGGTTTATCCAAAGGGACACCGTCAAAATCTATCAACTCATAGGCCCCTTTTGCTAACTTTCGTTTCACAATGTAAGGACCATGCCACATAGGTACGAATTTCCCAGCTCCTAGCTTGTCGTTAGCTTGATCATAAAGTGAAACTAGGTCTCCTTCTGAAAAATTTCGAGGGGTCACATTTCTATCATACTGAGCTTTTATCCTTTTAACATGAGCCTCGTTTGCTATTGCAGCACTTCGCCGATTTTCATCTAATTGGGCCAAGTACAAGAAACGTTTTTCCTCTTCATACGTAGCTGGAAGTAATTCTATGGCTAATTTTAATGACGGTATTTCGCATTCAATTGGTAGCACAGCTTCTAAACCGTAAACTAGTTGAAAAGGAGTGAAACCCGTTGATGTTTTGACTGAGGTTCGATATGCCCAAAGCGCTGAAAATAACATGGAATTCCAATTCGTCTTGTGAATACCAATGATTCGTTTAATCATGGTGACTAAAACTTTATTAATAGCTTCAACCAGACCATTTGCTTGTGGATAGTACAGAGTGGAATTATCGTGGCGTAGGCCAAGTTGTTCTGTTAGTTCAGTCATCATGATGTTCCGAAAATGACTTCCATGATCTGTAATAATAGCTTGAGGAACACCAAACCTAGCAATTATGTGATTGAACACGAATGTTGCAGCAGTCTTGCCGTCAGCTGAATATGTAGGCATCGCCTCGGCCCATTTTGTAAAATAATCTACTGCGAGAATAATATAGGCATGCCCCCCGGTCGAGTGAGGGTTACATGTGATATAATCGATACCCCATTTCGCAAAAGGACCAACAACAATTATAGGGTGAAGAGGAGCGGGTGGCGCACGCATTTTTCGATCAAAAATTTGACAGTTGTGGCATTTCCGAACCGCATAAATGCAATCTTTGAACAACGTTGGCCAGAAATAACCTGCACGCAATATCTTTTGGGTTGTGGCATACCCAGACATATGACCACCACATGCTCCAGAATGATAGTCATTTAACACCTTTTCAGCTTCTTCATGAGTTAGACAACGTCGGAAAATAGAATCCGCTCCACGTCGATAAAGTGTATCAACAATGATATTATACTGTTGGGATTGGAAGCGTATTTTCCGTCGCTGAGTTCGTGAAATGTCAGGCCGAAAAGATTGTGTTTGGAGATACACAATAATATCCCCATACCATGGATCAAGTGTACTGATAAGAAACAAAGATTCGTCCACAATGGACTCTTCTGCCACTGTTTCAGTATCAGTAGAGGGGAAATCGCACATCAGTTCCGCAAATACCAAAGATTTCTTTGCCTTGGATTTCTCAAATTCCAAGTCAAATTCCTGTAGGATAACTATCCATTTGGAATATTTGCCCCCTAGCAATTGTTTGGTCAAAATATACATCATAGGGTTTCAATTAGAAATTACCGTGGTTTTACGTAACAAGTGTAATGTCTAAAACGTTGAACAACTTGGACAGCTGCCAAGGCCAATTTCTCGACATGTGTGTATTTGATTTCAGTCGGATGTAAATTTCGACTAAGATAATAAATCACATGTTCATTGTGAGATTCATCTTCCTGAACTAGTACCATCCCAATGGTGGAATGAGAAGCAGCGAGATACAAAATGTAATCTTGGTTGTAGTTGGGAGGATGCAATAACGGTGCATGGGTCAACGCGTGTTTAAGTGCATCAAAAGATCGATCAACGATCTCGTCCCAGAAGAACGGAATGTCCTGTTTCAACAACCGGGTAAAACCCTTTGTAAGCTCGGCATAGTTAGGAATAAATCTACGTAAAAAGTTTGCTTTCCCCTGCAAACTTTGGAGTTGGCGCAAAGTCGAAGGAGGAGGCAATTTAATGATAGCTTCGACCTTCGATGGATCGACATGAATGCCTGCTTTCGAAACAACAAATCCCAGTAATCTACCCGATTCTACGCAGAAAACACATTTATGCGGATTCAGCCTTATCCGATAATGCCTACATCTCATAAAAATTGCTCGTAAATGAGTGGGATGATCGGCCCGACGTAATGAATGAGCGGGTAAATCATCGAGATATGGCTGAACAATGTGCTTAATGTCATGAAATGCATAAGACATAGCCCGTTGAAAAGTTGCTCCAGCGTTCTTTAGTCCAAAAGGTAGTTTACAATAAGCAAACGTTCCCCATGGACAAATAAAAGTTGTTTTAGGTTGATCTGCAGGGAGTATGTTTATTTGATTGTAGCCGGAAAAACCATCCATGAAGGAAAACAATTCACTGCCAGCACAATCATCGATTATTTGATCGATATAGGGAGTTGGATAATTATCTTTTGGACACGCTCGATTAATATCCCTATAATCGATACATACTCTTATCGTTCCTTGTTTTTTAGTCACAGGAACAATATTCGATACCCAATCCGTTAAGGGAATTGAATAAATGAATCCTGCTCGAAGTAATTTTTCAACTTCAGTTTTTATAGCAGCAGCTTTTCTAGGATGAATTTGACGTAATCGTTGACGAACAGGTTTAGCATCCGGGTAAGTCTTAATTTCATGAACAACGATCGATGGATCAATTCCTGGCATTTCTTCATAAGACCAGGCAAACACGTCACGAAATTCTTGAAATAGGGCTTTATAAGTCCGAATTTCTTCATCCGTACAACAAGCACCTATATGAATGTTTTCAATTATTCCTGGTTTTACTGAAATGTCAATTGGAACCGTTCTAGATATATTTTCCAAATTTAACTCAGAATCAGGATTTTGCAATGGATTCTGAGGTTCCTTGGCATATTCAGCAGTAAAAATTGAAGCGAAATCATTTTCAAAATGATCTAATTCAGGTAAAAATGAAGATCGGTGATGTAGATCTTCCTATGGTAAATCATCAACAGACAAAAATTCACGAATTTGCTCATCTGTATGAACAAGTTCAGGAAATGTCGTTGTAACTGAACTAGATATAGAAAGTGATTCCTCTTGGATCCCATTCATTGGATCAATTTCGGTTGAAGAGGGGTCGGAAAATGACTGTACAGCCTGGTACGCAATTTCAAATGGACTCAAGGGCATCACGCCATCAAATGAATCTATCTCGGATTCTGAAGGAATAATCCAAGGATCATCAAACATAACAGTGTCTGATGAAATCATATGAATACTTGCAGTAGAAGGCGATACGTTAGGAGGAGGAAAGGAAAAAGTTCCTAGTAAACCAGAATCTTTAATCAAACCTACTCGAACATCCTTATAAGGGATAGCTGTTTTACCAACATGCTGGATAGTTTCTGTAGAGGCCGGGTCGGACGAGAAATAAGTTAACTGATCTATTGTCACGATCTTTCCTTGATATGGAAATTTTATAAGTCGAAAGACCGAAGAGACAACAGCAGTCATAGCATAGGACCAACTACGACCCAGTAGAAGGTTGTAATCTAGAGGGGCATCAACCACTTCCACATCTAGATTAACGATTTTTCCTTCAACCCCTATGGGTAAATCCTGCAAAATACCATAAGGTTGAAAACCTCAACCATCAAAAGCTTTTAGAATCATCGGAGATTGGTTAAGTGTAGGAGAACCAAGTGATTTCCAACACTGAATCGACATAATACACGTTGAAGCTCCCTCATCAATCACAGTCCAAAAAATAGGTCTGTTTTTGACTAACACTGGAATCTGGAAAGCCATTTGGTGAGGAAGACGTGGTGTACTATTTTCTAAATCGAAGATTATAAGGTTAGAATCTTGAACATCAACAGCTCCTATGACAGACAATAATAATTTACGTTGTGCTGGACACGATTGCAGCACTTCCAAAGCCGACATCGCTGAAGGAGAAACAGCTAAGTCTTCAACAATGTTGTAATTCTGAGCAGCTCTCGCATGTGGATTGAAAGCTGATTTACAAAGAACACCTTTAGCAGGCGGTTTGATTATCAAGTCTGGATTTTGTTTCTCGATCTGTAGCGGACCGGAAACAGGAGGAGTTGTATTTGCATTAGAAGACTCTGCTTCTTTGCCATCAATGGGATTCTTAGAACCGTAATCTTGCGATCGCGTTGCAACCCTTACATGAGACATCATCATAATAGGCTCTTCTAAAGTAGTCGAGGAAGAACCAATCATCTTACTATCTTGAATTGGAAAAGGATCCTTCAAGACAGCAGGTTGTTGCGATCCTTTAACGAGTTTCGTAACTTCGTCTCGATATGGACATTCTTTCGTGAAATGATCTTGTTCACAAATGAAACAAGGATAACGAGGTTTACGTTTTTCGTCATTGGATTCATCTTTATCGGTTTTCTCTTTCGAATTCTTTTTATTTTTGTTCCTCCCCTTCTTTTTACCACCGGATTTTGATTTTGTCGTAGATGTTTCAACAACATGAATGTCGGCAGAAACTTCGAGAGAGGATTCTCCTTTCGGGGAATCAGGTAAATTTATAATTGGAGAAGAATTCTTTGAGGATTTCTTCTTACTTTTAGAACTAACTGTACCAATCATACCGTTAACGGCATGAGACCCTGAAGGAGCAGCAGCTATTTGACCTTGTTTGGGAAGATCGGGAATTTTCTCATGTAGAGTACCTGACTGCGTATAAACGAGGTCTAGGTACTGAGCCTGAGCAATTAATTGCTCTTCAGTAACAACACCAGCCTTAGCTACATCTTCAGTGATCTTGGGTAACAATGATTTAACAAACCATTCTGCCAAAATTTGATCCGGAATATAAACTTTCACCAAACGTCGTCTACGTCGCCATTCATGAATATGATCAGAAATATACATGGACGTAGATTGTTTTAGCGAAGTTAATAATTATGTGTCATTGTCGTATCTGACAGGCAACTGGAAATGAGTTAAGAAAGATGTTGCTAACTGACTGAAATTATGAAACGAGCCTCGTGGCAACTCAATGTACCATTTGGCAGCAAGACCTATAAGGGTTCTTTGGAAAAGATGTAAGCGAATCAAATCATCAATGATTGAATTAGATGCACACCAAAGGTGATAAGTCATAACATGATTCGATGGATCCTCTCGTGCCTTACCTTCAAATTTTGGTATATCACTGGGCAACTTATGAGGCATTGGCGGCCAGTTCTGATAATAAAAAATAGGATCATTTGTAAGGTGCGTCAAATCAGGTAAGTCCAAAGTTGCGATGAATAGTAATTGATGGTTAGGGTCACGAAAACCTTGAGAAGCCAAAGCAGATCCAGGAGGTGGATACCCAGGATAACTAGGAATCAGATTAGCATTAGGTATTGTGTAACCTCCTGGATAACCAGGATGAACCGGACCATATTGAGGTTGTTGATAAGTATAACGAGGATACGGTTGATACTGATAGTTTGGATTTTGTACATAGGGACCGAATTGCGGCTGTCCTTGGTACGGTTGATACGTAAATTGAGGTTGACTTGTAACAACTGTACTCGTACCTTTTTGTCCTGCAGGCATCTGAACTGTAGTCTGAACTGAAGGTCCTGACTGAGGTACAGAGACCTGAGGGGTTTGCACGAATACAAGGATAGCCGAACTCGGGGCTACAGACACTCCAGAAACAGGTGTGACAGGTTGAACAGACGTTGTAGCAGTTGCAGCAGATTGAGGCGGAGTCTGAGGTGTACTAGGCCCAGCCTGCTGAACTGAACTAGGTGCAGGAGTTTGAATAGCTGGCTGAACAGGTTGCTGAGTTGAACCAGAAACCAATGGCTGGCCAGATTGATAAGGTAACTGCACATTAGGCTGCAAAGGCTGTTGATATTGGGACGGATCCCACACCATCATTCCGGGGTATTGTCCCGTAGAAGGTTGAACGTAAGGACCAAAACCTAGTTGAACGTAGGGTTGATAATTAAAAGGTAAATTTCCGGCTCCTTGAACAGATGGTTGACCAGAAGGTTGTTGGTAACCTTGCATTGGGTACTGCCCTTGAGGTTGATAACCTTGAGGTACGTACTGAAATTGGGGTTGTTGAGGACCCTGAGGAGCATATTGAGTTTGGGGTTGACCTTGAGGAATGTACTATCCTTGAGGTTGATAACTCTGAGGTATGTACTGTCCTTGGGGTTGCCCCCCAAAATAATATGAATCCACAGTTTGTCCTGGGAAAAAGCTACCTTGAGTTTGTGCCCCGGGTGGTAACTGACTACCTTGAGGTTGCCCCCCAGGCGGTAATTGACTACCCTGAGGTTGCCCCCCAGGCGGTAACTGAGTTCCCTGAGGTTGCCCCCCAGAAGGAAACTGACTGCCTTGAGCTTGAGGATTGGGAATATTACCAGACATCATAAAAATTTGCTCTGCGTTCGACGTTTCAATTTTAAGTCCACCAACACCAGATGATAACACGTTTTCGATAGGTTGAGGAGTTTCTCCCGAGAAAGTACCAGACAAAGACTGATATCCTGAAGGAACAGAAGGACCACCATGTAAAAATGATTCAGGCGTTTGAGAAAACATGGATGACTCTCCAGCCATAAAAGATGACAGATAATAACCTCTGGGTGTAGGATGAAATGGAACTCGAGGTGGATAAAAAGCAAGACCCGAATTCTCTAAAAAATCTGTTAAAGAGAGATACCAAGGATTAGTTCGAATAGGGCTGTAGAAAATAGATTCACGCTCCCTAAGATTTAACGATTGAGGGGAGTTGGGAAGAGATATGTCTTCGTTTGGATTAGTAAGTTCTTCAATAGAAATAAGTCCAGAGGGAAGATTTTCTGTAATGATATTTCTTACCCTAGGTGAACCTGGATCGCTAGAAGTTGGTGTAACAAATCCCGAAGATGTTTCTAACACAAAAGATTCAGTTTCAGGCTCGGAGATTTCAGGTTCATCAGATAATTCACCAGAAGGAGAAATATTTTCAGTAACTTCAGTTCAATCGTGTTCTGAATGTATTATGTTGGGGAGATTGGAGATCGTGATGTATACTTAGCTTAGCGCACTTCGTTGACCTAAGTCTACTGCCATCGTGGTGGCATCGAGCTCAAGCTCCTGGGTTGACTCCGTGAATATTCGGGGTTTCCCTTGTATTCTCCTAGATTGTTCCCGCAATTCCGCCCATGATTAAAAATTATTCATCCGCTGCAAAACAAAGAAAAATTTCAGAATAAACACCTAGAAGCCTCTAAGAAAAAACAATTGAGTTTGCCTCACGAAAATCCAGAGTGCCAAACCATAAAACATAGCTTTCCAAGACAAATTACCGTAGGTTTGAGAAGGAACTCACCCCAAGTAGAGTTGACACTAGTGTGTGGCGCTAGAAATAATAACCATGAACTCACATGAAATGGACTAAAATGTTCTTTGCCAAAACCATCTCGAGTGAAGAGAACCCCCCAGAGAGTCCAAGTGAGTCTAGTCGACGTCTATTCCAGGTACAGTGGGATCTTCCCTCCACCGTCACCTTAGGAAATAATCCTAAAGATTATGGCCTCTAAGGTTATCAACTGAAACAAATATACCTGGGGGAACAGTCTACGATCCGACACACACGCAAGGGCAGAGTAACAAATCTCAATCCCCTTGAAGGCTCCTTGAAATAATCCAAGGTTTACCGACAAGTGACCCTTGGCTCCTCGACAATGGTCTATCCGAGGTTTACCATTTTTACTACATGTATATCTTCTATCGTTCCCAATGAGGAAGGATTGATTACCCCACTAGTTCAGATATGATCTCGTGCTTAACTCCTTTAAGAGGAGCTTCCCAGAGCATACATGCAACAACTGGAATTCTTCCTACCGCAAGATTCGTCTACTTGTTTGTTTTAGCTATCTTGGAGAGTTAATTACTCCCTACTCCAAGATACTAGCCTAAGCTATGTTGGTGATAAGAGCCCTAGAAATAAAAAGATTACTAGATGAATTTTAGTTAAGCGTTAATTTTATGAGCTATTTCTTAAGTCAATGGGTGCGGAAATGAAACTTTGGATGATGTGAAGACTCGACTTCCAAAAAACACTAAAATGCACCTATGATGATATTCAATTCTTTTTCTTTCAATGAACTTTCTATCTAAAGAAAGAGTTGGAGAATGCAATTCTTTTAAATTCCTTCTTTAAACATGAAAAATAATTGAAAGAAACTATTTTGTCTTTTCAATACTATCAAAGCTCACGAGAAAAATCCTTTTCTTTTCCAAACTAGAAGCTACAAAACAATTTTCTTTCGAAAGAAAGCTACAAAAATTAAAACTACTCAAAACTACAAAATCTAATCTTGAGATCTAAAATCTAAATTGAGTAAAAGCTTTTAAGATTTTTTTTTATGAATGTTTTCCTTAGTTGTTCAGCAAACTAAGAATCTATTCGTTTAGATAACAAACAGATCAAAAACACTCAAAATATGTTTTTACAAAAATGAAATTCAAAACTTTGAATCAAGTTTTTTCGAAGATTCGCAAAGAAACAAAAGGCTTAATTTCTTAATATAGGATGTTTTCACAATCAGGTCGGATTCAAAAGAAAAAAAGAGATCAATGTAATCTGAGATACTGCAAATTGTCAAAAGTTCGAATCGCTACAAAAACCAAGCGGAAAAACAATCCAATCGGAAAAATCTTCTAGAAAATCATCAAAACATTAACACTGTTGGAGTTCATTCACAAAGAATTCTTGATGGACACAATAATCAGTCTGGGTAGAAACCAAAGATCTAAAATAAACTAGGAAAAGAAACCTAGAGATTTTCTAAAATTTTTACAGGGTCCACAGGTAACCAGTATTGACAGGTGTGGTCCCGCACTGTATTCTCTAGAGAAAGTGTGAACCTGCCCGCACTGTCAAAGTAAGGCAGAGTACGATCCTAGGAAAAATTATAGAAAAACTTAAAATACTTCTAAATTTTCAAAAACAGGGAAAATCTAAATTACCCAGACAGATGTGTATCAATCAAAAACCAGGAAAAAATGTTTCCTCAAATCAAAAATAAAAGAGAACAAAAAAAAACAAGTTCTTTCCCCAGTGGAGTCGCCATTTTGTTGGTAGATTAATCCGTCTTGCGGACAAGACCGATCTCTCTAGTACTAAAAGTAACTAGCAACAAACAGCCAATTATACTAATATCTCTCTAAGAATATAGGATTCATAAAAACACTATATAGGTGTAAGGCCTACCTTATGTCCAGCGCTTGCTTGATTTCGTTGAAGTCCTTCCCGTGCACTGAAAGAACGTTCCTCGTGAATCTGCAGTCACAAACAAGCAAAAAGATTATGCAGCACCTGTATAGACATTATTATAAACCATACTTATCATAATGATCAAGGAATTTATGAAATAAACCATGAATCGACAGTTTAATGAGAGAAATGAGTATATTTGTATTAACTTCAAATGAAGAAAACCTTTACAACTCCACGCCTTGATGCTAAAGGTGTCCTCCCGGTCCTGCTGCATCTTTCAATTTGACAAGCATTGCACTCTTTGAACCAAGACAGATAGAGGTGAGTGATTTAACCTCACATAAAGTCTTAGTTAACTAAGTCTGAATCTCAACAGCATTTAACTTCAAATATCTTAAAGCTTGAACTCCCTTTGAGGCTACCCAAGGCCTCTTTTTATAGTGGAAAAGAGGAGGTTTTCTGTTCCAAATATGAAGGGAAAGAATCCCCCTTCAAAGGGATTAGCTCCTTACATCAAGGGGCTAGCTCCATCAAATGAGGGATGCATGAACCTTATCAAAGCGTATCCATTCCCGAAAATTCCCATCTAGAATCTTCTAGAATTCATCTGAAATTCACTTTTTATCTTTACTTTCTCGCCTTTTTATGTTTTACAGAGGTCCGCACCTATAACACAAAGAACGTGCGGTATGGTTCCGCAGGAGGGCTGAACTTTAGGTGCGGGACCGCAGGGAATGTATAGAGAAAGTGCGATACCGATGTTTAGGGGATTTTAGGGATTTTTTCTGATTTTGAAAGCTTGACATGAGGAGCTGATATGTTAGACTTGCAAAAGGAGGAAGTATGAGTAATAATGAGCTCATACTCATGGTAAAATGTCAGGATGACAGATTTTAATGTTTCCTCAAATCAAAAATAAAAGAGAACCAAAAACAACAAGTTCTTTCCCCAGTTGAGTCGCCATTTTGTTGGTAGATTAATCCGTCTTGCGGACAAGACCGATCTCTCTAGTACTAAAAGTATCTAGCAACAAATATCCAAATAAACTAATCTTTCTCTAAGCATATATGATTTACAAAAAGCTCTATAGAGGTGTAAAAGACTTACTGTATGTCCAGTGCTTGTTTGAAGTCGTTGTTGTCCCTCGCGCGCTTGAAGGAGTTTTCCTCGTAAACCTGTAGTCACAAACAAGCAAAATATTACATAGCACCTGTATACATTATAAACCATATTTATCATAATGATCAAGGAATTGCAGGAAATAAAATCATAGAATCATCATGAATAGGAATGAATATATTTGTATTAACTTCAACAAAGAAACCTTAATAAATTGGTGTGTTTGACAGCAGTGTCCTCCTGGGTCCCAAGTGAATTCTTCACTTGACAAGCATTGCACTCTTTGAACCAGAGAAATGAGTGATTGAATCCTCACAAAGTCTTAGTTAACTGAGTCTGAATCTCAACAGCATTTAACTTCAAATATCTTAAGCTTGAACTTCCTTTGAGGCTGCCCAAGGCCTCTTTTTATAGTGGAAAAGAGGAGGTTTCTTGTTCCAAATATGAAGGGATAGAATCCTCCTTCAAAGGGATTAGCTCCTTACATCAAGGGGTTAGCTCCATCAAGTGAGGGATTCATGAACCTTATCAAAGTGTATCCATTCCCGAAAATTCCCATCTAGAATCTTCTAGAATTCATCTGAAATTCACTTTTTATCTTTACTTTCTCGCCTTTTTATGTTTTACAGAGGTCTGCACCTATAACACAAAGAACGTGCGGTATGGTTCCGCAGGAGGGCTGAACTTTAGGTGCAGGACTGCAGGGAATGTATAGAGAAAGTGCGATACCAATGTTTAGGGGATTTTAGGGATTTTTTCTGATTTTGAAAGCTTGACATGAGGAGCTGATATGTTAGACTTGCAAAAGGAGGAAGTATGAGTAATAATGAGTTCATACTCATGGTAAAATGTCAGGATGACAGATTTTAGTGTAATAGTCCCGATCTCATAGAAAACCAGTAACTAAAAATGGGTAAGAAACACCATGGCTAAAGAGTTGAAATCTTGAAAAATGCCACGAGATTATTCGATGTACCACTTTGTAGGGGCACTAGTAAGAGTCCTTTGGAAAATATGGAGTCGGATGGAATCGTCGACCCAAGAGTTAGAGCAACACCACAAGTGGTAGGTCATAACATGCACTTGGGGATCTTCTCTGGACTTACCCTCAAACTTAGGACAAACACTAGGAATCTTAGTTGGAACTGGGGGCCAATACAGGTTATGAAGAATCGGATCATTCATAATCTTTGACACATCTGGCAGTTCTAACATAGCGATAAATGGTAATTGAGGATTAAAAGGCATTGGAGGCCTTTGATAAGGACCCGTGTTAACATTCCACCCTATCTGGGAGAAATTTGGCCCCCATATGTTTTATCCCGGAGGATTTTGACCATAGAGGTTATAAGCCTGACAGTTCTGCCTGTACTGGGGTTGAGGACGAGGATACTGGTTCTAAGCATACCATTGAGGTCCTTGTTGAGCAACTTATGGATTCTATTACGGAATGTAAGTAATGCCTTAAGGTGTATTATACACCATCTGGGATTGATTTTGAGGGTAATAAGTGAAACCTTGGGGTGCACTATATACCGCTTGATATTGACCTTGAGGAGGGTAAGTAGCGCCTTGAGGTTGAGTAGGTGGACCCTGCTGAGTAGGTTGAACGGGCTGTTGAGCTTGTTGAATAGGTTGAACCGGCTGATGGGCTGGTTGAACAGGTTGAACCGGTTGCTGAGCGGGTTGAATTGGCTGCTGAGGCTGAGCAAGTTGTCCCTGCTGAGTAGCTTACCCTGGATATTGAGAGCCGCCGAGTTGCCCTTGTAGAAGAGGTTGGCCCGATGGTTGCGATGGACCAAGTTGTTCCTGATGACCAGGTTGACCCGGAGCAGGACCATAGGGTTGTAAATATGGACTTGCAAGTGTGAAAAGACCCTGACAACTGATGTGTAACAACTGGTGCAGAGAAGCCACACAAATGGTAGGTTGGAATGGGACAGATGTAACAACGACCAACGAACTAGGTGTTGATGGTGGCAGTCCTAACAAAGGAAGGACCGAAATCGGAGGATTCAAAGTATTGGAGGATGCTATGGATGCAACACCATAAATAATCTGGCTCAAAGTCCGATAAGCGGGTGGAAGTGACATCGATGGAGGGGAATATTGATTAGAGACATGTGGGAGATCTTCAAGGAAAAGCCGATATTCCCCTGTGGACACAGGCATTTCTCCACTGCTGACAGGACTTGAAGAATCCATGTCTGATGAAGCTATAAGGTCTTCGAAAAGACGACAAGTAATAGGAGGTATAGAAACAGATATAAAAGGTGATCCAGAGGTAAGAGGAGGGAATTATTCCTCACTCCCAAAACTAGACCAAACACCCTAAGGAGGCCAATTGAACTCAACTGAATCTTCAGGAGGAGATCGAGTAGCGAGAGGTTGAACACTCGGTAGAATAGGTTGCGAAAGCTCGACAAACTTAGTGGATTGAGGGGTTTTAAAAGAAACTTCAAGAAAAGAACTACCACTAGGAGGCAATGAAGAAGATGATGAAACTGGTGGATTCGCCACTGTGACAATATTTCAACACAAGAAGGAAAAAATGAGAAAAACCAATTCAAGGCTTCAAGACCAAACTCTAAGGAATGACAAAAACAAGCCAAGAAAAAAAATATTTTAACATGCATGTGATCGTGGGTAATTAATTTTATGACACTGGAACAAAACTTTGTTGTTTCATGTTTTAAGAGTTGAGAAACAGTGAAAAGATGACTCTAGTCACTTTCAATTTTAAACGAGCATGAAAGGACAAGTGCTCGATGATCTCTTCTCTTTTTAAGGAGTCACAAAAATATTGAAATGACTACTCAGGAAATCTAAGCAAGAGGGTGTACCAAGTTTCCGTGAACTGCCATATACACCTTAGTGATCAAATGAAAGAAAAATTACCAAGGACTTGACGTACGTGCAGGTAGTCTCCTCGAATGATGTGTTTGGTGTATCACGATTATAGGGTAGCAGACTCAGCTTCCTATGGATAAAAGGATATTGAACCTATGAGGCTCTCCCTTTATATACACGACGGTATAGGGAACACAAGTCCATATTAGTGCTGTCTAAATCCAAGTGGTGAACGACAGCTACTATGTTTAACGACACTAGAACATGTCACTAGCCTAGACCTCTAAAAATGTTTGCATTAGGTTCCAATGCTTCCTTAGGTTAATTGAATAAATTTTACAGTTGATCTTGAATTAATGTTTTAATTTCAAGGCCCTACTGAATTTGATCTCAAAATTCATAAATGCAAACTATATGCAATAGAACACCATTTTCCATTCGATGAATGCTAGCTAAGAGAACAATAGAGATCTTTCAGAAAGTAGCACACATTGAAAAAATATGAAGAAGTCCCCTAATGCATCTAATACAATTGAAATAAGAAATGAAAAACTTTTTCCTAGATGCAAGCACTAGTTATACAAAAGACTTTTTCATTTCCAATGCAAACAAAATGATGCAAATTTTTAGTTTTTTGAATGAATGAAGCACACAATGCACTAATTACATCAAAAATAAAATCAAACACTAGTTAAGAGAACTATGAATGTAGAGATCTCAAAATGAATGATTCAAAGTAATACAAACACAAATGCACTCAAACTAATGTTTCACTCTTTCAATCAAAGAGAGGCTTTCAAAGTGACCCAAATGAGGAATGTAATCTATGCTCGAAAACGAAGAGATGGGGAGTCAAACAAACACGAAAGTAATCGTTCAACACACCTAAAACTCAAAGGATCAAGAAAGACACAAGCAACTGATCAGGGAACCAAATTGACAAGAAGTCGAAAAGGGTTGTCCTTCAATTAGAAGGCTCGGTGAGCGAAAGATACCTAGAACCCTAGGGATATGAACTACACCGATAAGAAAATAGACGAACAACTGAGAAGAGAAAGCCTAAAGCAGTAAAAAAAACTCCAAAAAGACCAATTGCAAATGAAGGAACAAGTTAGAGTCAAGCACAACTGACCAAAAACTCAGCAAAAGGGTCAAACCAAATCCTACAGGATTCGACGTGGCTATGAGGCAGTAATCTGCGCCAAATAGGGGTTGGCGCTACTGCAACAAAAGCAACATGCACCAATTGGCGCAACTGTTCAAACAAAAAGCGTGCCAAGCTGCATAACTATGGGAGGAGGGAAGAATCAGTGAGCAGAGTTCAATCTTGACACTCTGGAGCTGAACAGGATGATTCCAGACACTCAAAAAATCCAAGAAATATAGACAAGCAAGAAAACAACCAAATTCGACTTGACGAGACAAACTCCTAAAAGGAAACGAAACGACAAACTCACACTGATCCCTAGTGGTGTTGCCAATTTGTTGGGAAGGTAAATCATCTATACGGACAGAGACGATCCCTCTAGCCCTAGAGTGGGTCTAGCAACAAAGGGATAAGCTAAAGTGTAGGTTCCTTAATTAATGAATGAACAGGACAAAGTAGATTAGCCTACCTGAAGTCCAACGCTATCGTCGCTGTGGTGGTGATGGCCTCTTGATCTATGCTTTGAGAGGGTCACAATCCTTTTGATATGGTGCTTGGATACCTGCAAAAAGATCAGCAAATAAGAGAAAAATACAAAACAATGATTTCATTCATAATCAAATAACCAGTCAAGGAGGTTTAAACACATCTCATCAAATAAAACACATAACGCAAGATGGGAACCAGACAATAGTCATGTATATTTATAAATAGAAGAAAGAGTTACAACCGAAGCCTTGACATTGCAACCTCCTTCAACGAGGTTCAGTCGAAGTGCGTCTCTATGGATCGTTGGGGAATTCGGATGGGAAAAGGGCACAAGCCTAAGCTCTCTCAACAAAGGGTCTCTTATATTCTATCCTTCTAGCAAGATGTACAAGATTCTCTTCAGCATTTCAGCTATCCTTTCAACTATGATATGTTTAGCTAGCTCATCAATGGAGGATGGCTTTATTTATAGAGGGAGAGGAGAAGCTTGGGATCCCTAGAATGGTGGAAGGGAGGCCTTATCCCTTGGGAGGTTTCCCCAAAAGGTGGAAACAAGAGGCCAAAGGAGGAAGGCCATGGTTATTTAGTTGAACCACTCCAGATGACTCGCCCACGAAGTTGTTATGATGGAAAATTCGCCTCTATTTTTAAAAAACATCCCATAAATGGGTTGGCGCATGTAGCTAACTAGGACAGAGCACCAATGGGTGTGGGCCTAGTGTTAATCTTCCTCATTGTTGCAAAGGAATAACGGTCTACTAATGCCAAGGAAAAAACAAGTGTTTTTGATGGTGTGTTCAGGAAATTATCAACAGATAGAATCTTGTCCTCATGGAAAGGGATGCAATGATGGTCTTTGCAAGGCACGACACTTTGTTTTGGTCACAGAAATGATCCTCCAATGTGCGGGATGGGGATTGCAGGGATAGTGACAAAATGATCTGTAACAGAAGTGAGTACAATTCTACGTAGCATGTCATGGAAGCTTTCATGATACTTTTCTGCTTTGGATGGATATTTTGCAATATATTTCTAAATGACATGGATTGAAAGAACTGGTTGGAAATCAACATTTTCACGCCAAATAGATAGGATGGTAGGGTTATGGATATTGAGTCAGTCATCATTGCGAGCAAGGGTGTATGTCCTTTTTCCATTAGAGTCAATGAACAAGGAAGAATGTGGATGTAATTTCCAAGGTGATTTATATCAACATTTGAATGAGGAGCCTTTTTTTCTAAGACATATATTTTCAACAAATTTTGTGTGTCTTTCAATGCAATTGATAAGTTGGACATAATCATTAAAAGGATTAGTTCTGAAAATATCTAGCATGGAAAATAAGCAAGGGTCTTCTAAATTTTCTTGAGAAATGGATTGGTTTGAAACTACAGAAAGGCAAGGGTTCCAAGACGATATGTATATGTCGAAGAATTTTTTAGCACTATCAACTGCTTATGTGTTATCCTAGTTAAGATTTTCCATATGAGGTGCATTTTGTATCCATAGGAAGCCATGGATGTGCGCGGATCCTCTATGTTGTCATTCATACCTCCGAAGGATGCATTTTTGTTAGGAAATTTTGAATTAGATGGAGTTTGATGTTTAGAAAATTATGAAAGTAATGTGATAGAGTGCATACCTGTATTAGATTCTTTTTTCTGCAAGTGTTTCTCGAAGATAACTTCATGAAATATTGTAAATCTACGGTGCATATATAGTGATGTTAAGTGTGGGTTATAGATAATGCTATCATTTCTCCATTTCTATTGTTTTACAACATTAGGAGGTGGACATCCTCGCATGATTACATGAAGATCAAGTCATTTTGTATCAGCTGCACTTAATTTGAAGAACAACGTTGGGCAGCCGAGTTGAGATATCATGTTTGTCAGTTCATTTTTAGCTTTGTGCCAAACATATCTTGTGCCACGTAGGGAGCTACTGAACCGCATGACTTGCTCTACCAATTTGTTGCTTGGAAATTTTTCTAATCAGATGTTCAAATCATGGATTTATGTTGTTATATCCGATGCTTTTTTTTTTACAAAAATGGAGGTTTTTTCTTGACTGCGATGGCGCATCATGAGATTGTATATGTTGTAGCAAAAAAGTGGGTGCTCGTCGAATCTGTTACCATGGTAATGTAGGAGATGAAGTGCATATTCATGTAATTTCATTTCCTTTATTCTTAGTTGATTTCGCACTACATCTCCTGTGGGGAATAGGGAAGGAAAACCATAGAGAGGAGACATTCTATGTTGTATTCAATGAATGGGGATAGGCGGGAGGCATATTGGTGGCCATTCAATTCTAGCATCAGAATGGTGTTTGTAGGCATGTAAATATTGTATTTCTTGGACTTATGTATTTGTATTATGAATAGTGGGAATAAATGATGATGTACAGTGTGGGTATTGGTTTACATAATCTTCAGTGGGGCCAAGTGGTGTTTTGAGTGATAATAGGGTAGTTGGACCTGTGGTATTGGAATGGTAAAGGGAGTAGTAGATATCAGTGGGAAATGTTGGTAAGGATGCTAGTGCATTGTTATCAATGTAAACATTCTTATATTAAGGGCTATTTTCCAATGTGTATTCTAATGCGGAGTGAACACGATGTCTACTTACAATGCAATCACAAGCATTATGGTCATTACTATGATGTGTAATGATTAGAATGTCCAAGTCTTCAACACATCGTGGAAACATGCATGTTATTTTTGTAATGTCTTGTGGAAATAAAATTGTGTGGCCAATGTATTTATATGGGCCACCACATGCATGTGTTACTTGAAGGATAGGGCAGGGGGGAGGCGAATGAGCTATGGATGAATTTATTTGAGTGGTTTTCTAAAGATATAGAGGGTTTCAAAATCGGGAAAGAGAATTGCTTTTAGAGTGGGAAGTGTTTAATGGAAAATGTGAATTTCCATCATATGTTCCGAACGATGAATGTTGGTTTTTATTTTTTATTTTTATTTGTTTGGGAATATGTGAAGCCATTTTTAGCATGTTAAACCTCACATCAATGTGCATTTATTCGTTCTTATTTGCTGCATAGTATCTTCATGCACATTCATCATTATAATTAGTAGACATTTCCACAAGTTAAGGCACCTACAGGAAAGAGAGGGGGAATGGGAATGCTATTTGTAGAGAAAACAACCATGTTATTGTATAAAAGGGGAAATAAAAAATTGAGGTTTTGAATATATTTATGTTAATATATGATTAGAATAATGTGTTTGAAATAATATTTTAGTAATTTGCAGCTATACAAGAAGATAATAAGATGTGTAACACATCGATAACAATGTATTTTAAAAAATATTTAAGTAATTTGCAGATGTACATAAAGATAATTGGATATGTAATGCATCAATTTTCTTGATTTGTTAAAAGAAATAATGTTAAAGCAATGTGAATTAGCGTAAATTAAATTACATACAATCACATGTTGTGTTAGAAAACATATCTCAATAATGAATAAGAGAAATTTTTGAAAAGGTATACAAAACAATATGGTATATAAATGTATTTATAAATTAAAATAATAGAAATTGGCAAGAAGGCAAAAGTACTTGTAACAATATTTATCTATGATATTGAGATTTTATTGATTTCTCGAAGGATGTTGTTTCATTCAGTTGCGAATTGCAAGCTCTCTTCTTTGATGAGAACACATTTCAAACGTGGTATTTCTCTAAATGTTTTTGTCTTCACTGATAGTGTGAAGATGTGATCTGTCCAGAGTGCTATGGAGACAATTTCCTTTATTAGATCAGAATATGAGGATAACAAATAGAAGTCATTTGCATTAACTCCAGGAATTGTATATGTTGCATCTACAAAAGAAACTATTGAAACCAAATCACAAGTGTGATCTTGTACATCGATCATAAGTAATTATCTATAATCACAGTCAGTTACTCCAATGTTTAATTTTGGGCAATAACATGTGCTTGTATTTTTTGGAATAAGTTTCTTCATGCTTTTTTTTTATCAACAATAGACGGGCATGATAGGTAGTAAAAATTTTCCATCCATATTTTTGTTATTGTGCCCTTCACTTGGTAGAATGTAGGTATCTCTGAGGAATCAATAATGTAAATATCAACAATCATTATTTTTTTGGGTTGATGGCCAAAATAAGGTGAATACCCTGTTGTTAGGGGTGTAGAATTTGTGGTAGAACCTTCTTTTTAAGCCATGAATTTAGCATATGGGCCTCTTCGATATCAGGATCTACTAGAATAATGGATCTTGTCGTAGTGCCGAAATTTTTTCCATTAAATTGACCAACAAGAGTAAACTTGATTGCAATGATGGGATTATTTCCTGTAGCACATAAGAAGGAAATTTATTTTGATACTCCACGAAAATTTCCTCCCCAAAAGATTGCATCCATGTTATATTTAGACATGTCTTGAAGATTTACCATTTGTTTATTAACTTCTGAGCCGTGTTTTCTATGTATAGTGCATGGATTGGAAATATTAGTAACAATACCAAGAACATCAAAAATCGAGTTGATGTTTGTTGTTATGATATCATTGATTGATTTATATTGAAATGCACAATTGAGTTTCATGTATTTTCGTTGACAACATGCTCTATGGTAGATGTAACATTTAACGAAATTTCCCAGTCATTATTTAAGTGGTTGCATTTTTTATTAGCCATTTTCACATTTCCTTTTGAGACAATGTACACGTTTCCGACTTGGATTTTATCAAATAAATAATTGGAAACATTTTTGAAACAAGTAATGTGTATTTCTCCACCTTTTGTATCGAAGATGTCGAAGGCAAACACTTTACTAGGTCTGTATTGATTTTGAAATTTTCGAAGACGTGTCTTTCTTTGAACATATCCTTTTATGCACCAGTTTGAATGGTAAGGGCTTATTGCTTTGATCAGAATATGGACTGGCATGATGATGTGGTTGGAATAGAAGAACGTGTGCAGTGCCTTTTCAACAAATTTTTTTTGTTCGATGAGGACGAAGTTTATTATTGACAAGTGATTGGGATACTCATATTATTTGAAATACCAATTAAAGGTGTAGATGTAGTAGAAATTTCGAAGTCTATTAGCATTATAGACCTACATGGTAAATGATAGCCATAGGAGCAATTGTCAGACTTGAAAGTGGTATGAAGAAAATATGTAATGTTTAGATAAGAATTTTGTAACAAACTTACATTGATGGACCAATAGTTGAAGTAGTCCAACTTTTAACATTTATAATAAAACCGTTTTTAGGCAAGCTTGTTTCAACGAGGTCATTGAAAGTTATTGGAAGCATAAAGCGCTTCAAATGTGTGCCATCGGAGATGGTAGTGCGATATCGTATTGTTGAACTTTGCATTGATGTAATAGGCTCAAGTTCAACGAATTGTAGCAATGGTTGAATATGAGCTTTTCTAGAGAGCATTGAGAAAATAACATTCTCAGTTAATTTTGTTGACATTTTTTGAAAACAAAGATAGAAGAATAAGTACTATAGAGAAGGAAATTCATAAATGTGGTTATTGCTTTAAAATTGTTTATATGTGGTTTTTATCACATTATATGTTTAGCATTAATAATATTCCTATAGAACTACATGAAAAGTTATGAAGTAAGGGGCAACAAACACGTTCATAAAATTATTGATTCATAATGCCTTTAAATAGGGTACATAACACTCAATGTACCGAAATGGATCATTCATAGCTAAATCTAAGTTAAAAATATGATTGCGTGGAGGAATAAAAAAAATGTCTATATGCATAACTAAAGTTTTTTCAAAAATCATGAATGAAGCTTTTGGCGTAGTTTTGAGAAGTTAGTGTTTATAATTGAATGCAAATAATAATATATAAAAAGTATGGATTCATCATTCCATTAAATAGGGTAAATAACACTCAATGTATCGAAATGGATCATTCATAGGTAACTTTAAGTTAAAAAATAATGATTGTGTGGAGGAATAAAAAAATGGTTATATGCATAACTAAAGTTTTTTCAAAAATCATGAATGAAGCAATAGTTACTCTTTGAGAGGTTAGTGTTTCTAATTGAATGAAAATGATAATATATAAAAATTATGGATTCATAATGGCTTTAAATAGGGTACATAGCGCTCAATATACCGAAATAGATCATTCATAGGTAAATCTAAGTTAAAAATAATGATTGTGTGGAGGAATAAAAAAAATAGCTATATGCATAACGAAATTTTTTTCAAAAATCCTAAATGAAGTTGTAGTTATTGTTTGAAAAGTTGATCACCATTGTATCAAAGACATGAATCCATGTATCAAAGACATTTACCCATCATGTATGTTTTTTTTTCAATGCTAAATAAAACAAAGATAATATAAGTGTTGATAGGATTCAAAACATACAAATTTATCAAAGTTAATATTTACCAAAATTCATATAATTTATTGAAAAAAAATTGAATAGCAAAAATTAAACTATTATTTAATTTAAAATCTCTCATTCAATTTTAATATATACCTATTAATCTACCATTTTTTTTAAATACAAGAGAAAATTTACAATGATGAGATTCTTGATTTTTCCCTATAATGCAACTCATGAACATCTCAAAAAAACGATTTTATTCATGCCATTGAATAGAGAACTTACCTTGAATATAACTCATGAACATTCAAATAAAAACTACTTCACTTAGGACATTGAATATAGAGTTTGAACATAAAGCCAACAAATCTATAGTAATGCCATATTTAAAACTCAAAACTAACATAACATGTTAATTATGTTTTTTTTTTTAACATTGAAGTAAAAACTTATAAATAAATAATTTATAGTTTTTCTATTTATGAACCATATATAGCCGGAAATTATAAATAAATAATTTATAGTTTTTCTATTTATGAACCATATATAGCCGGAAATGTGAGTTATTATTTTAGAGTTGTTTTGTCCATAAATATGGAAGTGTTGGGAAATTTTGCTAAAACTAAGAACTCTAATCATCCCTTAAAATTTGGCCAAAACCAGAGCTTTGATCAGACATAAAACACTAATCATCCCATTAAATTTTGGCTAGATTCAATGTTTTATGGTTTCTTTGCTCCCATAGATTACCCATTTTCAAGAAACTACTCGTGGAAAATGGCATCATTTCACTCAATTTATTAAATAAGTATAAAAATTGAATTTTATGGCAAAATATTCAGCAAAGAAAATAATTTTAGAAACTGAGAATTTTGATAAACAAATGCACAATCATTTAAAGAGTGCAAGCTTTGTTTCTGCAGGTACCAATATAAGCCCAATTAGGGAATTTGAATATGATTTGAGCTCAAGGCTGAATGGTCTGAGGTAGGCAACCCAGATAAACCCAGAATGGATTCAACAAGCCCTAGGAGTTGTAATATACACACACAACACAATGCTCAAGGTGATCCCAGAGCTTCCGCAGTTGCCACTGAACAAGAAAGAGAATAGATCAATAAATGAGTATTTGGATGATAGTGTGAACTTGTTAGATGCTTGCAATGTGCTGAGGGAGATATTTGGGGATGTTAAACGCTACCAGATGATGGTGTAGGTGATAGTTTATTTTTATTTTTTAAACATTTTGATCTGGTTGCAATATAACTTTGTCATAAAATCCCAACTTCCATAAAACTTAAAAGTCAAAACTCTGATTATCCCTTAAATTTTTTTGCTAAAACTGAGAATTCTGATCATCCCTTAAAATTTCGTCAAAATCGGAGCTTTGATCGGACGTAAAACATTGATCATACCTTTAAGGAATGAGAATTTTGATAAACAAATGCATAATCATTTAAAGAGTGCAAGCTCTGCTTCTGTTTTTTGGGCACATGATATCCTTTTAGCAACAAATTTGAGTCTATATAATACAGTTAAATTTACGTTCATAATAGGCCCGAGGAAATGTCACCATGATTAAAATTAGCTGTTGTTATTGGAAAATAATTAATGCATCAATACTGCTTATTTAACTATTCATGATTCATTTGAAAAGTGCTAAAATCATGTCCACTAAAGCTAGTTGGAGCAATGAAGCAAAGCTGCTCAATCTAGCTGTTATGTATATTTCCAGAAAGACATTTTGTTGTTGTTGCTATGGAAATGATCTAGCAATGATCTTCCCTCTATCAAGTCAATGTATAATTATTACATATTTATGTCAAGGATCTCAATCAAATATAAATAATAGACTTTCTCAAGGATTTTCATTATTGTCATAAGATATTTGAGAGAGAGAGAGTTGCAAAGTAGCATGACTCAGTTGGGTTCATCCTTGTTATCCTCATTAGAGGAAAAATTCCATTCATTTCATGCCTACCCATCTTCCTTGGTCTCCTCCAAATACCCTATTCCCAATTCCAATGCAAACACAACCTCCAGTTGGGGAGGTTGAGTCCATACCAAATTCAGATACTAGTACAAGCCCAGTTGGGGAATTTGAATATGATCTGAGATCAAGGCTAGATGGTCTGAGGCAGGCAACCGAGATAAACCTGGAATGGTTTCAACAAGCCCTACAAGTTGTAATATACACACACAACACAGTGCTCATGGTGATCCCAGATCTTTTGCAACTGCCACTAAACGAGAAAGAGAAGAGATCAATAAATGAGTATTTGGATGACAGTGTCTGTGACAAGCAACCGAGATAAATCTGGAATGGCTTTAGCAAGCCCTAGGAGTTGTAATATACACAGACAATACAGTGCTCAAGGTGATCCCATAGCTTATGCAGTTTCCACTGAACAAGAAAGAGAAGATATCAATAAATGAGTATTTGGATGACAGTGTGAACTTGTTAGATGTATGCAATGTGTTGAGGGATAGCTTTGGGGATGTTCAATGTTACCAGATGATGGTGCAGGTGGCACTCCATTCATTAATGGATGTCAGGTCATAGGAGAAGGTTAAGATCACTCGCTTGAAGAACATTCTAAATGACAGCATTGTGGCCATAAGGAGAAAAGAGGAGGAGGCAGGGAGTAGCAGGCAGTGGAATCAGAGATCAAAGCTTGAGAATTTTAGTTCCATGCTCAGATGTATGGACGAGAAGCTCAATATCAGTTCGAGTAGTAATGGGGATCATAATGTGTCAACACCACTCATTTAACTATTCATGATTTATTTGAAAAGTGCAAAAAACAAGTCCACTAAAGCTAGATGGAGTAATGAAGCAAAGCTACTCAATCCAACTATTATGTATATTTCCAGAAAGACATTTTGATGCTACTGCTATGGCAATGATCTAGAAATGATCTGTCCTCTATCAAGTCAATATAAAATTATTACATATTTATGTCAAAGATCTCAATCAAATATAAATAACATACATTCTCAAGGATTTGCATTATTGTCATAAGATATCTAAGAGAGAGAGAGAGAGAGAGAGTTGCAGAACAACATGACTGAGCTGGGTTCATCCTTGTTATCCTCATTAGGGGCAGCATTCCATTCATTTCATGCCTACCCATTTTCCCTAGTCTCCTCCAAATACCCTATACCCAATTCCAATGCAAAGACAACTCCAGTTGGGTAGGTTGAGTCCATATCCAATTAAAATACCAATAAAATCCCAATTGGGGAATTTGAATCTGATCTAAGCTCAAGGCTGGATGGTCTAAGGCAGAAAACCTAGATAAACCTAGAATGGATTCAACAAGCCCTAGGAGTTTTAATATGCACACACAACACAATGATCATGGTGATCCCAAAGCTTCTGCAACTGCCATTGAACAAGAAAGAGAAGAGATCAATAAATGAGTATTTGGATGACAGTGTGAACTTGTTAGATGCATGCAATGTGTTGAGGGAGAGATTTTGGGATGCTCAACGTTACCATATGATGGTGCAGGTGGCACTCCATTCATTAATGTGAGTTGTTTCTTAAAGAGTACAGATTGTTGGTATCACAGTAGGTCACACTTCAATTCATTCATTAAGATGTTGTGTAGAGGAGGAGGCGGGGAGTGGCAGGAAGGGAAATCTCAGGCCTTGCTTTAACCTTTTGAACCCAAACAACCCTATTCTGATAAAGACAAATCAGAAACACAGATTCATTTGGATTGCATAATTGCGGAATAAAAGTTGTTATTTTGAAGCGTAATGAATATTCAACATCTCCTACATGACATAACATGGTTTTACTTGACATATTATGTATAGATCTATATCTAGTATGTGTATGCAAGTTTGAATGCCTACCCTCAAAATCCAGTCAAAATTTGAAACTTCAAGTGCTTTATGTGGGGACAAAATATTCCTTCTTAAGGCTCTAGCTCTACAACTATAGGAAATAGATAAAGTGCTCTTAATAGGATTGGTGATGCATGTACAATGTCAATTTGGAAACAAGTGTGGCTCCAAGTACAAGAGTTGAGAATTGATGGTGATTGATACCAACATTAGCAACTTTATGGTGGTCCCAATTACAAACCTCATTATCTTGGAATATTTTTGAAGGTTTTGTATTTTAGGCATAGGCTATATTTTTAGCAGAAAATTTCAGTGTATATAATACAATCAAATTTACATTCAGAACAAGCCTAGGGAAATGTCACCATGATTAAACTTAGCTGTTGTTATTGGAAGATAACTAATGTCTCAATACTGCTCATTTAACTATTCATCATTCGTTTGAAAAGTGCAAAAAACAGGTCCACTAAAAAGAGTTCAGTTCAAGCATACACGTTATGTGAAATCCATTAAAGAGAGATATGAAGTGAAATGAAAGACATGTGTGAAGCAGGGACAATTTTAGGGGTGAATTTTAGCCCAAAGGCAAATTTTAAGGGGTTTTAGATTTTGAAGGGGAGAATTTTTTTATAAAAAAGCCATTTTATATAGTTTTATATAATTAGTCCTATATTTATTTTAAAAATAATTAATTATTCCATGTTAGCCCAAAAAAATAAATGCGGATAAACATTAAAAGTATGGATACGCCCCCCGATTTTCAGGTTTGGAGCGGATTTGAATTGCCCTCGCCACGATTTACTGGGTAAGACGGGCATTGGATTTACATTTGCCCATTTTTTACTGGTTGGGGATTTGGGGATTTACTGGTTGGGATTTCAATGCGTGGGTATTGACTCTTCTGCAACCTCGCGTAGGTGGCCTGTTTCATCTCCTTCAAAAACATTGTGCAGTGCGATTCGGCCTTTCGATTTAGGTTTCTATTTCTCCCTTCTCTGCTTTAGTGCAGACGTCTTCACATACGTCTTCATGAAGCTCTCTTCTATTTCTGTCATTTTAGCTCGGCTATGCGATTTTTTTCTGCACTTAACCGCGATTATTTCAATTATTTCGAGGGGTATTTTCGGGGTTTCAAGAGTTTCAACCAGCGACAATGAGGAAGTTCATTTCGATCCACATTGGCCAGGCCAGTATTCAGGTCGGCAATGCCTGTTGGGAGCTTTACTTTCTTGAACACGACATCCAGCTTGATGGAGAAATGCCGAGTGACAAGACCGTTGGTGGTGGAGATGATGCATTCAACACATTTTTCAGTGAGACAGGTGCTGGTAAGCATGTTCCCCGTGCCGTGTTTCTAGATCTGGAGTCAACTGTCATAGATGAAGTTCGAACTGGCACATATCGACTGCTTTTTCACCCAGAGAAGCTGATCAGTGGCAAAGAAGATGCTGCCAACAACTTTGCTCGTGGCCATTATACCATTGGTAAGGAAATTGTGGATCTGTGCTTGGATCGAATCCGGAAGTTGGCAGACAACTGTACAGGACTGCAAGGTTTCCTAGTCTTCCATGCTGTGGGAGGCGGTACCGGATCTGGTCTAGGTCCCTTCTATTGGAGAGGCTTTTTGTAGATTATGGAAAAAAATCCAAGTTGGGGTTCACTGTGTATCCATCTCCACAAGTCTCCACATCTATATTCGAGCCCTACAATAGCGTGCTGTCAACACACTCGCTGTTAGAGCATACTGATGTAGCCGTGCTGTTGGATAATGAGGCCATCTATGACATTTTTCATCGTTCCCTGGACATTGAGCGTACTACATACACTAACCTTAATAGACTTGTGTCTCAGGTCATATCTTCCCTGACTGCCTCTCTTCGTTTTGATGGTGCTCTGAACGTTGACGTGACTGAGTTCCAGAAAAACTTGGTGCCGTATCCTCGTATTCATTTCATGCTTTCCTCATATGCTCCCTTGATCTCTGCTGAGAAGGCCTACCATGAGCAACTTTCGGTGGCCGAGATCACCAACAGTGCTTTCGAGCCATCGTCCATGATGGCTAAATGTGATCCACGCCATGGTAAGTACTAAAGTGATGGAGAGTATGGGAATTCAGATTGAGAGTTATCTTGCTGAAAGTCGCCTTTCAGAGCTAAAAGTTCGTTCATGGCCCAAGTCAGCAGTATTCCTTGATAAGTATTTTTTCTATGGTGATCTTTACAGGTTAGGAATTGATAGTAATCTCAAAGTTAATAGGATTGAATTAAGTTGGGTTAAATTTATGAATCAGGCACATTTATGTTAAATTCAATGAGATTGAAATAATGGGTATTGTCCAACACCTTCCTAGTAATACGAACAAGCTACTCATTCCCACTTTGGTCAAGATGCACTCAGATATGTGGCGTTACAACATCTTAGTATTGTCTCTGAGTTGCTTTCCCACTCTCTCTTTATACCTGCACTGGATGTACTCTTTTCGTTCCATTGACCTACATTTGTGGTTATTTCCTGGACATTGAGGCAAAATTTTCTTATTTTATCTTATCAGCAGATTGGGCACTTAATGGAGCAAGATTGCATACATTCTTTGTCTGCCCTGACTTTGGCTCTGTTTCCTCTATCTTTTCTTAGCCACGACCTTCATTGATGCTCTGTTCGTATGAGTTTTGAGACTGGGCTGCCATTTTTTCAACATTCCAAACATAACTCCCATTTCTATTGGCCTCGTCTATCTTCTGTTGCATTACTCTGCCCAGCAAAGAGGTTTTCTCCCCCAAATCCTCCATTCCACCAAATTTTCGTCGATAATTCGAACAATTGAGTCCTTTAATCTCGATTGCGAGTCCATCTATGATTTACCAACATTTTTTCTACCCTTAACTATCTTGGGTCTGGTGGTTTATATTCCCTGGTTTTCCAACTGATTTCAAATTTTCCTTATCTTGGCCTTCTCTGACCCAATATTTGTTGACAGGATCTCTTGCAGTTTAGAACAAAGGATAAAATTTTGTAACAAGTTGTCTTGCAGTTTAGAACAAAGTATTAAAAAGGGAAATTTACCATAGTATTGTATGAATTTGTATGAATCTACACTGCAGCCTACTAGAAGCTGCATAGATTCGCCTCTATCTGAATTTCCCTCCCTTCTCTCTTGGTTGCTCAACTGCTCACCTGTGTGTGAAAACCTCTGTCTTGACATGTATTTATACTTTCAGTTGAGACCAAAACCTTAATCTATTTTTGAGTTTACTTCTAGTCTAAGTCATGTATGCATGAGATACAATGTCTTAAAACCTAAATATAATACTTTCACTATTTTACTGAAATGAATTACAAAATGGAATTATTTTTTCAAAAATCACTTTTTGAAAATATCTCAAACTAATTCTCACATGTTCACACTGAACTTGTGTGGAAGTTCTTGTTCAAGCTGCATTTCTCAACAAAAACTATATAGAGACTCCCCCAACCCCCCATTTGCCTCACACCCTTTTCATTGAGCATTTGTGAGTATTTGGAGTTTTGGAGCAGCATTGAAGATTAGTGATTTAAAGTGAGCTTGGAGTTGGTTTGTTGGGTTCTTTACAGTCGATTTGGCATCTGAATGAGGAGGCTACAAACCCATCTTCAAGCTTGGAGGAGTTGTGGACCAGATCCTTGTGTCCTCTGCCCATTCTTCTCATTTTCAGGTATGTTAACAGTAAATGTTAAATTTGTCCTTGTTTTTTTTCGTCTTTAAATTGCATATTTGAAATGTCTTTAAAGTTTTGTACTTTCAACCTTCTACTAATTTGAAATTTGAAGCATGAAATTTTCATATGAAGATGGGGTTTGCAATGTTGCATATTTTAATTTTACCATGGCCACAAGAGGAAAAGACCTTGCATGGATCCTTGTTGATGAGGAAATGTATTGCAAATATTGCAAGAAACACATAAATGTTGGTTGGGGTGGGGCAAGGGATTCATAGTTTGAAAAAAAACTTAGATGGTATAAGAGGTCAAGTTGGCACCATTAGATGAGATTGGACAATTTAGATTAGAATTGCAAAATCAGTGTGTGAAATTTGGAGAAGACAAGGCTAGCAAAAGGAGATGCTTGTAGGATCTTTTTTGGACTATAGAGGCTATTTAGAGCCTTATTCATTACAGATTTTGTTGCTGATATGTATTTCCATCAGTGCCATTTTGATATATTCACCCTTACATGGTATATACATGAGCAGACTTAGCATATTTTTTCTCTAATAGTTTGGAATTTTTTTAAAATATATTTTTCTTTACAACTTAATATTTTATGCAACTTTTAGTAAACTGAGTTCTTGA
This sequence comes from Pinus albicaulis, assembly GCA_034641835.2. Classification (NCBI taxonomy): domain Eukaryota; kingdom Viridiplantae; phylum Streptophyta; class Pinopsida; order Pinales; family Pinaceae; genus Pinus; species Pinus albicaulis. The sequence goes on from CM076574.1 coordinate 1,130,689,674, forward strand.
AATCAGATCGGTCTGAATCATTCTAAGTCTAAGTTTTGACCCTCATTCGATTTTGAGTCTGAGTCCAAGTTTTATAACTTTGAAATAAACTGCATGTATAAAGAGTAAATAATGGTATAAAAATATGCCATGCAAATAAATAGAATTGGAAGTGATGTATCATGTATTGATTGGAAGATCCAAAACTTCCAAATTGAGGAAAAATTAGAAAGCTGAAGTTAAAGCATTTCTCGTGTTCTCTGCATGATCACCAAGGTGGAAAGAATTACATTCATGTTTCCTATATCTGCAACACATAAAAGCATGGATAATATACAACTGTATGTCTTCAGGGCCTAATTTGAAATCAGATATTATAACTTAAATATAATAAGAATTTTCATGTTAGTTGGGGCTCCAATACCATTGTTATGATCTTAAATTGATCACAGCTGATGAAGAGAGCAAGAGTATGCAAAATTAGGCAAAATTCTAAGCTACTACCAAATTTGGAAAATTCTTGAAATACTTAAGTAGCAACATGTAACTGCATGCAAGGCCATGCTATTGTGAAAGTGGAACAATATAGAATATTTCTAATATTGCAACAACCAACTCATGGTGTTAACACATTGCTAGCAATTAAGGAACTTGAAATGCCCCAGCTGTATAAATTGTCAGAGACTAAAATAGAACATTTGTAATTACAAGAACTTTTCCAACCATATATGGACATAAGTACTTTCCAGAGAAGTTATGGATGCCAACCTAGGCCAACTCCAAGAGCAGTGTTGGCATTTGGCCAAAGAGATTGCCTCTCAAGACTGGCTACAACAAAACATTCCAACAACATGACCTCTCTTGGGTCTTGTGATCCTATTTTATAACTTCCTTCTCCCTCTTACATTTTTTTTGCTTTGCATGTTGGTAGATGGCTTAGCCTGCATGCATTTTCTTTTAGTATTTTACCACCTGGCATCATTCCTATTACCACCAGTTTATTTTAGTAACTCCCACCTAACATGACTCTTATTGTGACTTGTGGGTTTATTTTGCTGACACCCACCACACAAGACTCTTATTGCAACCTTTAAATCAATTCAGTTTATAATTTACACTAGCACGAGTTGTGGCAATAAATGCCCAAAATATTACAACTAATATTAAACCCCTAAGATTAAAATTTAGAACACCTACTAAAAACTCTAATAGCTAACATTAAGTACTGATGAGCACATAATTGACACGAAGTGGACAAGGTACATTATTTTTGAGCATTGTAATAGTGCCCCCTCATTGAATCACTTTACCTTTGAGAATCCTAAGGCAATTGAAGAATTTCTAAACCCCGATTCCAACTTGTTGGTAGTCTTGGAGGCCGGTCATGGAATACATCTTCAAGATCATCAATTAACTGTTGCAGGCCGTTTATAGAATTACATTGGAAGATGAAGCATACTAAGCAAGTTGTTGTCAAATTTTCTTACCATGATAAGTCAATTAACACCTAGTTGCAACCTTCTGATTGTGAGCTATTGATGTCCTTGTTCATGTTTCATGACCAGTTCATCAAGATTCGTGCAAAATTCATCCATGGCATTCAACCATTGTGCCCCGATGACAATATCAGCCCGTGCCAAGGCTACAACTTAAAAAGTTGAACTCAATTTGTACTTATTAACTGTAATTTATTTCTTTGATAATCCCCTTGCTTCCCATCATAGTGTCATCTATGGGCCTACCTTGAATCAATCTTAGAGCAATTGGAGCACTGGATATTGAAGTATTTTCAGACCTTGAATCCAACTCAATTAGGTGGTCTTGTCCTAGAGCTGGTGGTAATCTAGGGGGTGGTTCTTGGAGTACATATTCAGACTCCTCAAATCAAATGTTGGAGGTCCTTCATAGAATTACAGATGAGCATAATTTATCTTGGGCAATTTGTTTGGTCATTCTGTTTGCTAAGATAAGTCAATTTGCACTTGATTGCAATCTTCTGATTGTGATATATTCTTATGAATGTTTGAATTTCGTGTATAGTTCGTGAAGGTTCATTGGAAATTAACTCATAGTATTCAACCATTGTGCCCCCATGACAACATTGGCACGTCCTAAGGCTAGAATGGAAAAGTTAGATTGTAGTTCTCCAGCTGAAATTTATTCCTTTGATAATCACAATACAATTAGCCATTGACGCTTGGGGAATTAATAATAGGACAATTTTTATGCCCATGGATGAAATCAAGTTTCCATTAGCCATTGACACTTGTGAAATCAATAATGAGATGACTTTTAGGTCCATAGCTGACACCAATTTGGAATCTTTGAAATGATGAGCGATGTCAAAATCGACATGACTCACCATAGTTCTTCCCTCGACTTTGCTTTACTCTCTTGGTTTGATATAAAGTGATTCCTAGAATGGCAGTAAGAGAAACACTTGGAAATCATTTTTTCTCTTGGCTTAGATTTTTGCTAATTTCTTTTGATCACTTCAACCACTTCGGGTTGTTCTTCATCTATAAATTCAATCACATGGGTCTTGTTAGGAGCTTTGAACCACTTCTCTTTGCAGTTAAAAGCCCCCTTGAGCATAAACCAACAATTACTATTGGATCTAACACTCAATACGTGCGAGTTTGAGAGAGATAGAAAGAGAACTAATTCGTCCTTCTTTCCATCCTTCTTGATCTTCACTAGGATGCTTAGAACTTGTCTTCTTGAGAGAGTTAGAATTGGTGTTGGAAGAATGAGGTCAAGCTGCCTTTATATAGTGATCCACCTTGGCCGAAGGGGTGTTTCTTTTGCTTGGGCTGACTTGACTTGGAGGGAGGTTGACTTGAAAACTTTTGGAGCCAAAAATTCCAATTTAAAATTCAAATTTTCTTCTTTTAAAAGTTGCAATGGGACTTTGACTCAAGACAAATTTTTCTTTTGACTTTAGCATTTAAAATATGCTTTACAATAATAAATACAAGTACATCAAGTGACCAAATATACATTTTGAAGACCGACCATAGTTACAAATTCAACACTCCCTCTTAACTAGGGAGGTATTCATAATCATCGTTTTAGGAGTTCTCAAGTTGAAAATTTTCTCTAAGAAAAGGTTATCTCAAATCATCATCAAGTCTAATATCATCATCTATCATCAACTTTTGCTAGTAGCCACATATCCGGGGTGGTACCAAACCCATGGCTCACCATCAACATACTAAGACTCACTCCTCCAGAGTGATCAGTCCTAAAGCTGAAACTCAACCCTCCTTTATCTTGCATGGAAGATGTATCCCTGCTCCTCGACATTACTTTGCACCTCTTGGTGAAAATTCTAGTATTACTTGATTTTCCATGCTTATATGGAACATGGTTGAGAGAAGGAACTATAACAACAATGGATTTGCATGAAAGCTTTATAATTTTTTCAAACGTGAAAGTTGTGATTCGTTACTAAGTTTCTTAATTATTTTATAGATCATTACACGTCAAACCGACTTTACTCCTTGACTGACATTACATTCAACTTTGTGCACAAGTATGATTTAAATGTATCAATCAAAAGTATGATTTTATCTATATTTGATAATGCAAGTTGAATACATCATAAAATACATAGGAGTGCTATGGCTATGAAGTTCAATATGAAATAATCTATTGATTGCTACTATTACTATTATATAAGGGGTGCTCCTCCAATGGCCACTTATTAGCTATGTGAAGAAGGATTTTTGAAATTTGTATTTGCTATAAGATTATGTATAGCTGAGTTGTGGACAACTAAGTAGAATTTGGTAGGAATTTTGGAGTATGTGTAATTCATAATGATCTTGTCTTCTCTTCATTGATGACTTTTCAATGTGTGAGTTTTGAACTAAGCCATTGCATTATCAATGTGTCAAGGCTCAAAATTGGACCTATATGTCAACTAATTATGATCTTTCCTAGGAACATGAATCCTAATTTTTGTAGGTTTAAAATTTATCACAAGTTTTCTCTATTGTGGTCGAATATGTGGAGGTTATCTCAAAATTTATTTAACGTACCATGGATCTAAATTTCTTATGAACTTTCAACACTATAACAAACTTTGGTGCAAATTGTTGATCAATTCTCACTTGGTTAGGGTTATACATGTTAATGAAAATTTTATGTGCATGCATGAGAGTTGGGTGAAAATGCACAATGTTGTGTAGCATTAGTGTGATAAATATGGGATAGTGCAAAGCATAGTTTTGAAGAATAGTCTAAGTTGACTCGTACCTAATCAACTCAATCAAGTTGATTGTTGGTTGAACGGTTAATTGTTGGTTCAATGGACAAAAGATCTTGCAGGCCCAAATACCAAAGGGAAAAATGGAGCCCATCATTAGGTTCTCTTTGTTGCGCCGAGAGGCACATCTACAGCCCAGTATGACCCCGATGTCAGGTGGGTCACGTCCTCATACAAAATGTCGGCTTAAGTTTTAAATTTAAAAATAAAAATAAAAAAATAAAAAATAAAAAATAATCGCATTGTGCTAGAACATATATCAATTTCTAATACAATTATGTATTATTTATATAATTTGAATGGATAGTAAATTATATACGTGAATTTGAATGGATCATAAATTTACCTTTATCAAAAAAAATTACCACATTGAATTTCGAAATTAAGTAAAATTTTAAACATCTTTACTCTTTACTAAAGTAATTACCATTTCCTAAATCAAAGGAAAAGAGTTAATTGAACACAAACAATCAAAATCCAAAATCTTCTAATATTTCTTCTAATTAAATATTTGTAAAATGAATTTATACTTACTCCAGAGCTATGGTAAATAAATAAAAACATATATAAACTAGATGTATGGTAAATAAATAAAAATTCTTTTTATATTTATTCCATAAACCTTTTTATATTTAAAAAAAACTTTAAAAAGAGGTTTTATTTAGATGAAGCCTATGGGAGGAATACCATGGGACAAATTAATATTGATACCATGGGCCAGATACCATGGGCCAAATACCATGGATAAATAAATAAATATAAAAGAGGTACAAACAAGTATGATAAATAAATAAATAAATATAAAATAGATATAAAGAGGTATGGTAAATAACTAAATATAAAAGAGGCATAAAGAAGTAAGGTAAATAAATAACAATATATCAAATAGGATTATAAATAAAAATCTAATTATATAACAAGCCTATGGGCCAAATACCATAGTAAAGAAAAGGGGTATGGTAAGTAAATAAAACCTCTTTTCATATTTACTCCATAATCCCCTTTATATTTACAAATATTTATGTTAATTAGTTTACATAATTAAGAAGAAATAGAGAGAGAGAGTGATAAGGGAGAGATGGAGAGAGAGTGTGTATGTTTAGGGGTGAGATAAAGAGACAAAGTAAAATGTATGGAAAGAAGGGGGGAGAGAAGAAGTGAGAAGGAGAGAGGGAGGGATATAGTAATGTAGTTGGAGAGAGAGAAGGGTGGAAAGAGAGAGAGAAAGAAAGGGATGGGGGAAGAGAGAGGATTAGAGAGAGAGAGAGAGAGATATGGGGGAAGAGAGAGAATTGGAGGGAAAAGAGAGAGAGAGAGGTGGGAGAGAAAGGGGGAGAGAGGAATGATGAGAGAGAAGTAGAGAGTGATGGGGGAAGAGAGAGTATTGGAGAGAGAGAGAGAGAGAGAGAGGAAGGACGAGAGAGAGGACTTGAGAGAGAGGAGGAGAGAGGGATCGATAAGAGAGATGGAGTTAGAGGGGAAGAGATGTAGGAAATAAGAAATATAGAGAGTGAGAAGTGGAGAGAGAGAAGGAGTGACAAAGGAGAGACAGAGAGAGAGCGTGTATGTTTGGGGCTGAGATAAAGAGACAAATAAGGAGAGATGGAGATAAGGGGGGAGAAGGAGATATAAGGAGAGAGGGAGGGATATAGTAACATAGTTGGTCGGTGAAGAGAGAGAGAGAGGGAGAGAGAGATGGGAGAGAAAGGGAAAGAGAGGAAGGAAGAGAGAGGATGTGAGAGAGTGGAGAGGGAGGGAAAGAGAGATGGACTTGGAGGGGGAGGGGGAGAGAGGTAAGAACAAAGAAATAGAGAGAGAAAGGTGGAGAGAGATAGAGAGTGAGTGAGTGAGTGATAAGGAAGATGGAGAGAGAGGGAGAGAGGGGGGAAATAGAGATATAGATGGAAGGTGAAGAGAGGGAAGAAGAGAGAGATGGGGAGAGGAGGGGATTGACAAAGAGATTGATATATATGGATTGCGAGAGTGTGTGTGTTTATGGGGGTGAGATAGAGAGATAGAAAATAAGAGATGGAGGGGGATATAGATATGGATGGAGGGTGGAGAGAGGGAAGAATATTTCTCACACTAGATGGATTGATATAAGTGGAGATGGTGATTTATAATCCTATTTGATTATTTGCACTATATGCATCAATTTTAGTGTAGATATTTATTTCTAATGATATTTTATTACTTGCACTAGATGCATTGATTTCAGTGTAGGTGGTGATTTCTAATACAATTTGATTGCTTGCACTGAATTTGTTGATTTCAATTTAGATGTCGATTTATAATTATATTTGATTACTTGCACTAAATGAATTGGTTTCAATGTAGATGATTTCTAATCCTATTCGATTGTTTGCGCTAAATGCATTGATTTCAGTGTAGATGGCGATTTCTAATCCTATTTGATTTATTTGAGTAAATGCATTGATTTCAGTGTAGATTTTGGTTTCTAGAGAGAGAGAGAGAGAGAGAGAGATAAGGAATATGGAGAGAGAGGGAGAGAGGAAAAAAGGTGGAAAGAGAGATATTAATGGGGGAGAGGGAGAGAAGGGGAAGATAGAGATATAGATGGAAGGTGAAGAGAGGGAAGACGAGATAGATGGGGAGAGGGGGTGATTGAAAAATAGATTGATATATATGGAGTACGAGAGCGCGTGTGTTTAGGGGGGTGAGATAGAGAGACAAAAAAGAATAGATGGAGGGGGATATAGATATGGATGGAGAGTGGAGAGAGGGAGGAATATTTCTCGCACTAGATGGATTGATATAAGTGGAGATGATGATTTCTAATCCTATTTGATTATTTGCACTAGATGCCTCGATTTTAATGTAGATATTTATTTCTAATGATATTTGATTACTTGCACTAGATGCATTGATTTCAGTGTAGGTGGTGATTTCTAATACAATTTGATTGCTTGCACTGAATGTGTTGATTTCAATTTAGATGTCAATTTATAGTTATATTTGATTACCTGCACTAGATGACTTAATTTAAATGTAGATGATTTCTAATCCTATTTGATTGTTTGCACTAAATGCATTGATTTCAGTGTAGATGGCAATTTCTAATCCTATTTGATTTCTTTGAGTAAATGCATTGATTTTAGTGTAGATGTTGGTTCCTAGAGAGAGAGAGAGAGAGTGATAAGGAAGATGGAGAGAGAGAGAGAGAGAGAAAAAAAAGGAGGAAAGAGAGATATTAGTGGGGGAGAGGGAGAGAAGGAGAAGAGAGGGAAGAAGAGAGAGATGGGGAGAGAGGGTGATCGACAAAGAGAATGATATATATGGAGTGCGAGAGCGTGTGTGTTTAGGGGGGTGAGATAGAGAAAAAAAAAAAGAGATGGAAGGGGATATAGATATGGATGGAGGGTGGAGAGAGGGAAGAATATTTCTTGCACTAGATGGATTGATTTCAGTGGAGATGGTGATTTATAATCCTATTTGATTATTTGCACTAGTTGCATCGATTTTAGTGTAGATGTTTATTTCTAATTATATATGATTACTTGCACTAGATGCATTGATTTCAGTGTAGGTGATGATTCCTAATACTATTTGATTGCTTGCACTGGATGTGTTGATTTCAATTTAGACGTCGATTTATAATTATATTTGATTGCTTGCACTAGATGCATTGATTTAAATGTAGATTATTCCTAATACTATTTGATTGTTTGCACTAAATGTATTGATTTCAGTGTAGATGGCGATTTCTAATCCTATTTGATTGCTTTGAGTAAATGCATTGATTTCAGTGTAGATGTTGGTTTCTAATCTTATTTTATTGATTGCATTAGGTGCATTGATTTCAATGTAGAAGTTATTTTCTAATATTATTTGATTGCTTGCATTAAATGCATTGATTTCAATGTATATGTTGATTTATGATATGATGTAATTGGATATATGATGGTACATTAATATTAAAGTGATTGGATTAACAATATGCATTAAGAAAATAGTTTGAGATTGATTGTAACATGAGTACGTTCTTATTATTCATATTTTCTATCTTTCAACACTATTATTGTCACTTTGCATTTAAAAAAAATATTTCATCATTTTTCATCATTATAGTTATTAACAATAATTATCATCTTAATGAACTGAGGTAACTAAGAAAATTTAAAATTAAAATGACCAAGTTAATCTCAGAAATATTTAGCATATTTAAAATGATTATATTAATATTTGACATATTTACATATTACTGATAAAATTGATCATATCTTTGATAGATTTTCCTTGGCAGCACACTACTGAAACCAACCTAGATCCATCTTACATCTCAAAAATATACAAAATTTTTAATAATCTAAAAATTGTGACGTTGCCTCCGACTGGAACCAGCCTAGATCCATCTAACTCTGGATCTATCATGCGCCGAGAGGGATCAAATCTCTCGAGGTGAAAACCTTTCCTCAAGTTTTGCACTCAAAAAATAGGTTTGCACCTCAAGAGATTTGATCCCTCTCGGCGCATGATAGATCCAGAGTTAGATGGATCTAGGCTGGTAATTATCCACCACGGCTACCTTCCATGCTTCCTCAAACTCCTCTCCAACCTCAATATTAGTGCTAGTAGTAGCATGAGAAACAACACTACGCTTAGCAGAACTAGAAGAACACATTTTCTAAACTACATGAGAACTACTTCCCTCATGAGTCACCATGTACCATACTTGGTCTCGGTGGTTCGCTTCCTTCAACTCCTGGTTCAACTACCATATCTTCATTGGAACCAACACCCCGAATTCCACTGGACAACGATTCACCATTTTGTACTAGTGATTTGCCATTTGTACTGGTGATTCACCATGATTTTACAAGATAATATAATCTCGTGAGAGATTCGCCAAAAAAATTATATATACATATTATATTATTAATAAAATCGCCTTCCATTTTTCCTATGTATCATGGGGATTCGCCTAATTATTATATATATAAATTTAGTGGGGTTCTTAAAATTTTCCCTGGTGTGAAGTGATGTTCAAGAAAGATGGAAGTAGAGCGAAAAAAGAAAGAAGTGAAGTGATGTGAGTTGTTTGTTAAAGAGTACAGATTGTTGGTATCACAGTAGGTCATACTTCAATTCATTCATTAAGTCATTGTGTAGGCTTAGGATTGTGGCATGCTTTATGAACACAGACATTATGGCACATGGTACGACACTATGATCGACTTCCTCTCGCTTAGTTACATATTAAGATGTCAAGACATCAATTGCTACAAATTCATATCCAGATGTGGATCCCACGGTGGAACATCTACCAGTTACATACACAGATTAAAAAGTAGCAAAGAGAGTTAGAGATCAAGTTCAAATTCATTTCCCGCTCACAACCGAAGCCATTGGATGCATAAACCTCATGGAATATACTTAAATTTTAGAAATTCACAAAGAAAAGAGATCAATAAATGAGTATTTAGATGACAGTGTGAACTTGTTAGATGTCTGCAAAGTGCAGGAGACCTTTGGGGATGTTCAACGATACCAGATGATGGTGCAGGTGGCACTCCATTCATTAATGGATGTCAGATCAGAGGAGTAGGTCAAGATTACTTTCTTGAAGAACATTCTTCATGATTGCATTGTGGCCATCACGAGAAAAGTGGAGGAGGCAGGGAGTGGCAGGTAAGGGAATCAGAGATCAAAGCTTGAGAATTGTAGTTCCATGCTCAGACATATGGGTGAGAAGTTCAATACTAGTTCGAGTAGTAATGGGGATCATGAGTTATGTAAGAATAATAGTAAGAATGCAGTAATGAGTGCCCTATATAGAGATAAGATCATAACTATTTTAATACTATGAAAAATAGATGTAGACAACTCTAGTTGGGGAGGTTGAGTCCCTACCCAATTCAGATACCAATATAAGCCTAGTTGGGGAATTTGAATCTGATATGAGCTCAAGGTTGGATGGTCTGAGGCAGGCAACCTAGATAAACCTAGAATGGCTTCAATAAGCCCTAGGAGTTGTAATACGCACAAAACACAGTGCTCAAGGTGATCCTAGAGCTTCTGCAGCTGCCACTGAATGAGAAAGACAAGAAATCGATAAATGAGTATTTGGATGAAAATGTGAACTTGTTAGATTTTGGCAATGTGGTGAGGGAGAGCTTTGGGGATGTTTAATGCTACCAGATGATGGTGCAGGTGGTACTCTATTCATTAATGGATGTCAAATCAGAAGATCAAGATTGCTCGCTTGAAGAACATTCTGCATTATTGTATTGTGCCCATCAAGAGAAAAGAGGAGGAGGTAGGGAGTGTCATGTAGGGGAATCCTAGGCATTACTTTAACCTTTTGACCCCAAACAACCCTAGTCTGATAAAGACAAATCATAAACATAGATTCATGTGGATTTCACAATAGCAGAATAAAAGTTGTTATTTGTAAGCGTGATGAGTGAAACAAACTCATAAATCTGCAACTTATCCCACTAAGGTTATATTCCCCCAATTCTTATAAGATTTGATCTCATAGCTAAAGGCATATGAGAAGGTACACAACCTCCCGCTCGTCCCCACCCATCACCCAGTGAGCAAAAAATAAATTTTCAAATCTTGCACAAAGCACAACTTGAAATATTGTATGTTGTTTAGTCCATCTTTAAGCAATTGTGAAAATACTGTATTTTTGTGAAGATGTATGAGTGCCGAAGGTCAGTGAAAGGCATTGAGTTTCTGCCTGCACACGGATGCTGCCCAGAGGTGCCACTGTAAGGGAGTGATATCTTGTGCAAACAATGAGTGTACCAATAGGAGAAGGGGCAAACGCCACTAACTGAGTTGTGGAAAACAATTTGAAAACACTGACAAAAGTTGGCTTTCAAAACAATTATGAGCTAGTTCGGAAACAAGGAAGCATCCAGCTAGCATTTGAGTGTGTAGAGGCAAAGGTTGGAGGCATAGGTAAAAGCCATCATGATATTAGAAGAACCAGAGCCAAAGAAGATTATAATTAAAGCATTGGCTTCATAAGTAGAGGGAGCATAAGAAGAACTTACTGAACAGACTAGACTCAACCTTCAACCTTCCTCTCTCACTTCACTGGTAGCCTTTAAATGCAACCTTTAGCCTTTCTCTCTACTTTCAATGGAACAAAGAAACAACAACAAATAGATGAAACAAAGAAACAACAACAAATTTAAAACAAAATATGAAAAAACCACCCAGCCTAAGTAATAACCACCAGGCCTGCTGCTGATTTACGAATGTTCCAGCTGCCCCTCATCCTGCTGCAAAGGCGACTATTAGCCAGGGTAAGAGGACGAATATTACATCTGATTTCTGTTTTAATAATAATGTTTCATTTTTTTTATAATAATGTTTTATTTTTTAACTGTTTTTTATCTATGACATAACATTGTTCAATCGTCTAACAATGCATCTGATGGTCAACAATAATAAAAAGTGCAACAATAATACACAATGACAGCTAGAAGAGTTGTTTTTAAAGAAGAGTACCTTACCAAATGAACATATTTTTACTATTTAAAAATAACAAATTATTTACCAATTCATAACACAACCCCAGGATTAAAATGACACAATCTATTTTTACTACATAATCTACTTACATTTCACTATAAAATATTTAAACTGTACTCATAATAGATACAAGGATATTTTTTTTTTCATTCGTTTTAAACTGAAATAATCTAAGTTAAGCTCAAGTCTGAGTTAAAACAATTTTCTGCTATTGTTCACTCAAAACCATAATCTTACCATCAAATTCGTTGAAATAATAACTTCAACAATATCTTTCCTCCTGTTTAATTCTAAATAAAATGCCATGTCATCCCAAATCAAATGTCAGCGTGATGTTTATATCAAACTGTTATCCCATCGAGCCAATAGAATTAACCGAATATTCCCTTATGAGTGCAGATAGCTCGAATATTCACTTGTATGCAATGCTTTTCTTATTGAATTATGGATCTCTTTTTCCAATAGTCTTAAAGATTGTATTTATCCAACTAGCACAATCTTTAATAAAAAAAATTTCAGACGGTGGACATAGAATGTGAAGAATTTATCCATCTGTTCCAAATTACATCTAGCATTGATTTTTGCAGAGGCTTGGTTGTGTCCTATTAAATTTCGGAGAATCGGTCTTTTACGATCCACCCCGTTGTTCTACACGGTCTTACCAAAATTGAACAGACATATTCTTACAACAGATATGATGGTGGCTAAAAGGTGTTGGCCTGTAGTATAGCCAATTGTAGTACAGTTGATTTGGAATTTCCTTTCAATGGAGGTTTAGGTGACTCTTAATATTTTTTTAGTTTGAAATTTAATTTGGATTAGGAAGGCTGATTTAGTATCTTATTTCCAACAGGGATTTAGGAAAGTCGATCCAGATATTGATGCAAATTTAATGTTGTGCAGTGAATAACTAATCTAGTTAATTTGATTTTATCCTGGTGACCTATTGATTCAACCTTTGAGTCAGTGATGGTTATATTTGGTTCTAATTCGAGGAGAGGCAAATCCCCAAGTTCCCAATATTCTTCACGTGATGGCGCACAAACTAATTCTGTAACTAGTGAACCCTTGTCTACTTAACAATCCATGAATTTTTAATAACATTATGTTTGTAAGACAATAATCGATATTTGCAGTAAATAAGAATTAATTCTCATTTTAATGGGATAGGACTAGTTCCAGATTCACTTGCACTACATAGAATCTTGCCTTGTGAGGAAAATGTTAAAGAATTCTATTATAGAAGCCCTTGTAGCCCATATCAATAAATTATCTCAACTCGTTTGTGGAGGTTGGAATGCAGAGTAAGAGTAGCGACTTAGCAATTGAGTGGGATTCTACACCAAAATGTAGTGCTCTTCTATGACTGTCCCTTCAGCTCCATCACTTGGGATATATTCAGAAGAAACACAATCTAATCCAGCTGACTCTTCTGCATTTTTTTGAAACATTTTGAATTCTAGTTCACCTTTAACACAACAAAATAATAGCTGGGGTATACCTGGATTGTGGAATATGCAGAGATCAACCATAGGTGGAGTACTGGAGGAGTCGACCCTTATTGGAGGGCAGTCTGCCACATGCAACTCCATTGTATCAACTTTTTCCCATCCATTTTCTCAAAATAATCCAGTTCCAAACTTGTTAGAGACTTCACAATATAACAATGTAAGCTTCTATTCATTTATGAAATTATTTGTAGATCCAAAAAGAAAGTCCTGCAAATTTTCATCATAATACAACAAAATCATACAAGAAGGGAAGTACATAGGACCTAGAAATATTGATGCTAGGCTATATGACCTTCCCCACTGCTCGACCCCTATAGCTCCCATATCGGTAGATCGGTTGAATCAAGATATTGCTAGCAATTCAGAACACATGGTTCCAAAATCACACAGACCAGAAGATATTCATGCTGCTATCATTGGTGACTAATTTAAGAGAAATTTTATATTAGTATTGAAGATATTAGGAAAGATAAGGGTCTGTGGAAAAAAAACATCAGGAAAATACACAGATTATGTAGTCTACAATCGACAGTGTGCAGTAAGATGAGGCACTGTAAACTGGTAGAAAACATAATAAAATTTACACAACAACGTAAAGGCGTCGAAACCCAGAGCTAATAAATACATGGAAGGAGGAAAACAGAACTCTAATCACAGCCTTTGGTATAAAACCTTAATTGGACTGAAAATTTTCCTGGCATAGAAGTGGAATTCAGTGTTAGATAAACCTGGAACAATTGCGAGATCTGATGGTATTCACTCCCGGTGTGGAACAGAGTGAGTACCTGTGTACACAGTCACAGGAAAAAATTTAGGAAGAAATTCAGTCTCATCAGCCAATAAAAAAAATGGGCGCAGATAAGAATTGCCGCCTTGAAAACATTCCACGACAAACCCTCTCAATAGAGAAAGGGAAAGAATTAGCTTAAATTTTGGGGCAAAACTCTAAGAATATTTGGACGCATAATAGAGTCACAAAGAAGTTTGGCATACCTTGTGCAGTTAAATGGGGAATAATACTTGTATGTCACTTCTGAGTCCTGACAACATGCAGAGGAACCCTCGTTGCTAGTCTCGCCAAATCCATTAGGAGCTTGTGAGGAAAGCAAGAGAAACAATGCAACGAAGAGAATTTATGGAGAGCGTCGAACAAAAATTCCTGTAAAACCAGGCCAAAGTTGAACGATAATATTATATAATAGAGCCTCAGAAACAGAGGAGGAGAATACTTATTGAGCTAGACCTTCCTCCTGGAAGAGGTTCAGAAGTAGGAAGCCCTCGAAATTTAGACAATCACTGTTAGCCCTAAAGACAGTTTGAGAGGTTGGCAATTGAATAAATAAGGATTGAAAACTGATAAACATTAATTCTCTACCAATTTGTTGAGATGTTTTTCTAGGGTAGTGACGAGAGGCCGTGACTGCATTAAAAAATTAACAATAAAACCAAAATTCATAATGCAGGACATAAAAAGAAATGGAGAACATGCAAATCATATCACTGTGCAGATCTGATATTACATTCTTTATTAATAGGGCCAGAGGTTGTGGCATCAAATGTCAGGAACTACACATCACTCATTGTTCAATAAGGAAATCCATTACAATCAGCTGTAATCTCTAAGAATTATCTCCAGGCGAGGGTTTAAGGCAGTATGACCGATACCCAGGGTTTTTATTAAATACAATGTGGTCGAAGTACTTTCTTGAATACCTAGAAAAGAAAGAAAGAAGAAAGAAATTATATTAATGTCTAATTAATGACTACAAAAGTAGGTCACTGGGATTGCAAAGTACAATGATATTGATACAAGGAAGAGTACCAAAAAGTCTCCTAACAAAAACATGGTAGTAAAGTCGAGTTTGAAACTGAATAAGTCAAATTCTCTAACTATAACCAATGAGATTCAAAACTGTAAAGGGAAATACAACAAAAAGTTTTGTTAGAGTATGTAGGAAAAGGGAAAATTGACCAAATATAACCCAAGTATTTGTCTGCTCTTTGCACAGAAAGAGAAGGGTTCCTTCTTTATGCAGTGAACTCTCATAATATAGATCTAAAGCCTCTAGCATTGTGAAAACAAACATGTGCCCAAACACTGCTATCATGATTCTAACTATGGGGTTGAAATGACGAACCAACAATAATGAAATTCCTCATCATCTCTTTGTAGAGATAAATAATATTCAATTTACAAAGAAAAATTCAACCACTACACCCTCTTCCTCCTCCTTGCATCTTGTATTGAATATCTCTATCACGACAATTTTACTACTTGTAATTACTTGTAATTGTGTTACTAGAAGCCCCCAAATCAACTTGATCAAGGTCATTGAATGCTCCTTAAGAGGACTTCATAACTCTTTTTTTTGAATTAACATAATTATCTTCTTCCTCTCGCTTTACATTAATAATACCACTGTGGTAGCCATGTGAAATCTAGTCATTTCAATTTTATTTTTTTTCTAATGAGAGGGTGCATACTTTTACTCCATTCCCTAGAATGGGCAATAAATGATGGTAAAATCTAGTGTAACTTTAGGGAATGGGCAATAAATGATGGTAAAATCTAGTGTAACTTTTCTTAAATGAATGATTATAAAGGATGCATAACCACTTTTTTGAACCGCCAATGTTTTCTTCTTGTTTTCAGTGACTTTCTTGACAAATTGCAACCAGGTTTTTTTCATAATGATTGGCATCAGAAGTTGAGCTTTTGGTGGACTTGGCGATGGAACGCTGGAAAATTCTTCGCATCCTCGATGATGTGCTCGTCCAATTTGGAATGTTCCAAAGCCAGTCCTAGGTCTCTGAAACACACGAACTTGCAAGACGATATATGTTTTGGTGGGGACAAATGCTCATTTAACATAGCAAAAAAAAACCATGATTGTAAATATAACTAATTCAATAATTTCATTTTTTTTTTAAAGCGAATCGACTTTAATGATTTAGGATTTCTTTTTTTCTTTAACGTGGAATATATTTGATTCGTAATAATATAATGTGGTGTTTGTTTATTTTTCCTTATGTTGTATGTATTTTTGTTTAAAGTGAAATATTTAAATGTCATGTGGTTTTGGTAAGTGGTAATGGGATGATATATTATTTTAGTTATGATATATTATTCATTGAATTAATTTATTAATTATTAAAACTTAAAATAATATTCTTTTTTATATAATAATAATAAAATAATGTTCCTAAGGTATTATTGTTGGTCGGCTCTTTAGAAAAAAGAAAAATAATGTTCAATCTTCACTCTATAAATTTGACCTTAGTCCCTCTTTCAATTCTTCATTCATTCGTCTTGAAGATGGATCTCCATGGAGATTCGAAACATCTACATTTATTATCTGACATTGTGGAAAATCCAGGTTCTTCCTCATCAAATGATAACCATCCAATTTTAAAAACTAGAGTTGATAAGAATTTTAACATAAAATAAAATTAATTTGTTAGTCATCAATTCAAAAAATTTGGTTGTTGTTTCATATTCAATTTTAATTTAATTTGTTGATTTTATCCTGTATATTACAATAACATCATTGATAATATCTGATCCCATAGCTAAGACACAAGTGGTAGCTTTAGAAATATCATAACTAGTTCTATCTTAAGAGAAGAATCCATAGAGTGACTTACTAGTAATAATAATTAAAAAAAAAAAAACCTTTGTCCTTAGTCATGAATCCTTATCCTTAGAAGGAATGAAATTAGCATATAAATCAAAATATCATTCTTTATCACCTTGTTGACCATTATAAAGCTCATTTTTTTTAGTAAGTGTTGTTGAAATCAATCACAAAACAAAAAGGATAGAGGAATTAAAAAAACAAGAGGGTACCATCTTCGAAAGTAAGATACAAATTCTGGAGTCTGCATTAATTTGAATTCAATAAAATTAAAGTTGTTCGTTCCATTGGAAAAAAAACACTTGAAAAATCTAACAAGATCACCACGGGTTATATCATCCCATACAAAACATGATATTTAAGAAATATGATTATGAGTTTGAAAAACCTTTTCAAACAATCCCTAATCCAATACGTTCTATATTAATATAACAAGGATGGATGCAAGGCAACTATTCTATATTAATATAACAAGGATGGATGCAAGGCAACTATTCCTTACCTTGAGAGGGAGTTCAAGTGTGGATGCAGAGCTAACCTATTTTGGATATTGCCAATATTAGCAAGAGAGTTAGCAGAGAGGATATAGCTCTTATAGATTAAGCTGCATAGATAAAATACATATCCAAACAATAGAATCAAAACCTCAAATCAGAATCACAAAATCACAAAATATGATAAATTTTTGTTTTCCCTCTATCGCATAGCTGACAGAGAAATAAATTTTCCTTTATTCAAGAAGCAGTTATTGACCTCCATACATCAATGCATTGAGCATTGGAAGAGACATTTAGGAAGTAAAGTTGTCTACTTGATTGAAATTATTATACAAAGATATCTGGAATTTTCAGATTTTGAATTTGCAAAATTGTAACTTGGAAAACTGAAAATGGCCTTATCATTATAAGAATCCAGCAATCAACAATTATTACTGCTACTGTACGTCATAGTTGCAGAAATTTAAGCTGAAAAAAGGTCAATCAACTATAACTGAAACTACCTTGTTTTGCAGATGATTCATAATTTCAGAAATTGACAAGCTATAACCGAGAAAAGACTTGTTAAAAGATATTAAAAATATTTTTGGCATAAGTAATGCAAAGTGTTCAAGCTCTGGAAGAGAAAGAATGCAACCATAAAGCTTGTCCATCTGCAAATGAGAAAATCTGGAAATACTTCATTAGCTGCACAGCCTGCAATTTTAGCATCAAGAGCAGAATGAAGAAAGAGTTGTGGGTATAGGCTTTGTACGTAATGGTTCTATCTCTTTTCCTAAAAGGAATGAAAGCGGAGTCATACCATTCCATTCGTTGGTGATGAACAAGAGTTGACTGTAAGAGACACAAACCATGAAACACTTAGTGAACTTTCATAACTTGGAAAGAAAACAGTTCCATATTTACTGCCAATTGTCTTGTATCACAAAAGGAATAATGTTTTGGGAAAAGTTTGATATTCAAAGAGTAGTATATAAAAGGAATGAAAAAGGAGTCATACCATTCCATTCGTTGATGATGAACAAGAGTTGACTGTAAGAGACACAAACCATGAAACACTTAGTGAACTTTCATAACTTGAAAAGAAAACAGTTCCATATTTACTGCCAATTGTCTTGTATCACAAAAGGAATAATGTTTTGGGAAAAGTTTGATATACAAAGAGTAGCATTTAAAAACAACCAGTCAATAAATCAGATATGCTAGGACAACACTGAGATATAGCATTATGCAAAGTGCTACAATATTCACCAATGCTACATAGATAATCAACCATTGTAGATCATGCTATGCTCCGAAGGGGGAAACCATGAAATGAATGTGCAGTGACAACTCTCCTCTATGTGTGATAAAAATCACATGATGAAGCCTGATGAAATATTTGTTGCATCATGTTATAATATGATGGTTGAATACATAATATATGAATTTGCGTAGGAGTAGGACTCATTAGAAAAAATAATGCGATTCGATGGAGGGACACATTTAGTGTTATTATAGTATGTAGAGAGCAGACAAGACAACCATCAAGATTGAAGTTATAGGGATATTTAGCCAGCAGTTAGACCTAATTGGAATGGAATGTCGGTGGATGGAAACCATGAATTTCCCAATATGAAATATGTTGCAGTGAATTGAAAGGTCGTTGCAGGAGAAGTGATGCGATGATAACCAGGCCACGTCACTTGATTTGCAATACCAGCACTGGGACCAGAGTTCATATATTCTCCATAGTAAAGTGTCTCCAGTGCAGAGTTTCCCTTTCCCTTCCAGTGGTACCAACCTGCAGGAGCAATATTACTGTCCAGATATGATTGCATGTACATTGTCCGAGAGTACTTTTTCCATCATCTTCCAAGGTACATGGGAATCAGATCGTTGTCAACTGCGGTCACTCTGCAATTTTGGAAGGAGAAGTTGGTTTTTTGGTGTGGATCCATTCTTCCATGTGGAATTATAAAACTCTTTTCCCCCCTCCCCTTCCGCGACAATATGTTTCAACTCTGGAACATAGCAGCTGCGTTGCTGAAGATGAAATCCACGTTGTCGTGGATATCACATTCGTTGTAAATCAGTCGTTGGATATGTGTGTACAACGTGTCCTCATAGCCTTTGATTCTGCAGCGGTACATGGCATATTGATTTGATGCTACCATAAGAGCAACAACTGGGCCCTTGCCTAGACCCGATGTGTTTTGATACCCCATGTCCATAGCAATGAATCTATTTCCACGAGAAATTGCACAACAAGTGACATAAAGAATAATCAATAGGAAGTAAGTAACAAACCACAATAGTACTGAGAAAAAAAATTATGACAATTAATAAGCAAAGAATTAAAAATAAAAATAAAAATAACATGACAATTAAAAAATTAAATATACATTTATAAATTCCTTCTACCTGGACCTCATGCCTCTGCATGAACCCCACGTGTTAGCGTACATACTCCACGATGTAGCCTCACCTAAACCATCTTCCAAGCTCATTTTCTCATAGTTTCTAAGCAGGAGTTTGGAATTAGATCAGAAAACTTTGTCACCAGGTCGAAGGTCAGGTAAAGTAGCTTTGTCACAGGCCCAAGGTTGTAGAGTCCAAAACGTCGAAGTTGGAGAAAACCATGAGTCACCCAATGATTGGCCTGCAGGAATACAATATGATAAGGAAACAAGGCCTTCGATAAAGACTCAAGTAGGTGGGTTTTCAGATTGTGCCTTAAAGCCAAAAACAGATGCAAATGGTTAACATCATCAACGACCACACTCATGGGTTTTCCCACTCGATCTGCTCGCATATAGGTGTAGCATCTTGCCTGGATGACGGAAGAAAAAATAATTAGGCGGGAATGGGGAAAGTGTTGATGATCCGCCTAAGGAACTTCAATTGCTTCTTGCGTGTCCTGCATGCCTTATGGAAGAAAGAAAAAATAGGTGAGAAGGAAAAATTAGGGGAGAAGGGAGAGTTTTAAACCGACCAGGTCTCCTTAATGCCATGGAGAAGGCCGAATTTTTCTATTTTCTCTATTCTTTATAGCCCGCCCAGAAGGGATGGGACCAACCTTGAACCCTTGGGACTAGCCGTGGGTTGTTAGCCGTCAATAAGTTGTTACGTTGCTACTGATTTCATCATAATTAAAGATTGTCGTTGTTGGTGCTTCAATAGGACCTGGAAATTTCCATGTTCCTGTCTTTCCTTCCCTTTCCACGCGTGGACAAACTGAAACAATAGAAATTATAGGATCAACAAAATAAGCCAAAAAAACAACAGAAACAACTACATAATCGACTGGACCAGTGGCTTAGAACATAAGGTATGTCGCAAACATCCTGTTGCTAAGGAGCCAACTGAAGTAGGAAATCTCTCTTATACTTGAAGACAACTCCAGTACGTAAACCCACTCACTCTCTCAGATATAAACACTCACTCTCTCAGATATAAAGACTATATTTTTTCTCATGTGTGCGATTAGCCAGGAAATTCGAGGGTTCGAGGCATCACCCTGCAACGCCTCACACCTATTCCAACTCAAGTGGTCCCCAACCCTAGTAACAGAAACAATAAACAAGCAGGAACCAAACAAACCTCTAAAGCAAAGAAGTCATCCAGAGAAGGATGAGCAAGTTTGAGATTTTCTACGATTAAAGAAATAAAATAACTAGCACAACCACATTAGTAAAAACTAGTGTGGTTGATATATGCCGATAGGCGTATATAAAATAGATTTACAACCACATTTACCAATGTGATTGATATACGCTGATAAGCCTATATCCACTACCCATCACATTAATTTATATATCAATAAATAAATATTATATATAATAATTTTATTATGTTAACTTGAAATATATATATTATATATTAATAAGAATATTAATATATTAAATATATTAATTCTGATTAAAATCACAAAATATTTTATATATATCAATAATATTATAATAAGTATTAATAATATATATTAAAATTATTTATTAATATATTAAAAATATTAAGTATAAACATACCATAAATTAACTTGAAATATATATAATATATATTAATATAAAAATAATATTAATAATATATAACAATTTAATATTTATTTATATATTAATATCATAGATTATAAACATAAGGGATCAATATTAAAAACACAAGAGATTAATAAACCCTAAGAATTGATATTTTAAACTAAAAAACCTAATAAATTAATAATCCATAGAATCAGTATTGTAAACATAAGATATTAATAAACCAACGAGATTATTAACATTATAAACCAAAAGAACTAATAAACCCAAGGGCTTAATGTTATAAAGCAAAGGAACCAGTGAACCCAAGGGATAAATATCATAAACCTAACGGATGAATATTATAAACAATAAAGATTAATAAACCCTAAGAATTAATATTTTAAACTGAAAAATCTAAGAAATTAACAAACCCTGAGAATTAGTATTTTAAACTCAAGAGAGTAATAAACTGAATGTGCGGTTAACAATATAAACCAAAAGAACTAATAAACCCAAGGGTTTAATATTATAAACCAAAGGAGTCAGTGGACCTAAGGGATAAATATTAAAAACCTAAGGTATGAATAAGGCTAAGGGAAATATTAAAAACAATAGAGATTAAAAAACCAAAGAGTTTAATACTATAAACCAAATCAATTGGTGAACCCAAGGGAAAACCATTACCCAAAAAATTATAAACCAAAGGAATTGGTGAACCCAAGGGAATTGATTTAAACATTGAGACAATTGTTGTCACAAAGCGACGTTGGACCAACTATGACCAAGGTTGGCCATGGGTGATTTTCATATTAAGACAATATTTGTTAGAATGTGACATTTGATCATGGATGACATTGATCGATTATTCATATTATAAACCAAAATAACTAATAAACCCAAGGGTTTAATATTATAAACCAAAGGAATTGGTGAACCCAAGGGACAACCATCACCCAACAAATTATAAACCAAAAGGAATTGGTGAACCCAAGGGAATTGATTTAAACATTGAGACCATTGTTGTCACAATGCGACATTTGATCATGGATGACATTGATTGATTATTCATATTATAAACCAAAAGAACTAATAACCCCAAGGGTTTAATATTATAAACCAAAGGAATTGGTGAACCTAAGGGATTTGATTTAAATATTGAGACAATTGTTGTCATAATGCGACGTTCGACCAACTATGACCATGGTTGGCCATGGGTGATATTCATATTGAGACAATGTTTGTCAGAATGTGACATTTTATCATGGATGACATTGATTGACTATTCATATTATAAACCAAAAGAACTAATAAACCCAAGGGTTTAATATTATAAACCAAAAGAATTGGTGAACCCAAGGGAAAACCATTACCCAACAAATATTAAAAACCTAAGGGATCAATAAGGCTAAGGGAAATATTAAAAACAATAGAGATTAATAAAACCTAAGGGTTTAATATTATAAACCAAAGGAATTGGTGAACCCAAGGGAAAACCATTACCCAACAAATTATAAACGAAAGGAATTGGTGAACCCAAGGGAATTGATTTAAACATTGAGACAATTGTTGTCACAATGCAACGTTCGACCAATTATGAGCATGGTTGGCCATGGGTCATTTTCATATTGAGACAATGTTTGTAAGAATGTGACATCTGATCATGGATGACATTGATCGATTATTTATATTATAAACCAAAAGAACTAATAAATCCCAGGGTTTAATATTATAAACCAAAGGAATTGGTGAACCTAAGGGAAAACCATTACCCAACAAATTATAAACCAAATGAATTGGTGAACCCAAGGGAATTCATTTAAACATTGAGACAATTGTTGTCACAATGCGACGTTGGACCAAGTATGACCATGGTTGGCCATGGCTGATTTCATATTCATACAATTTGATGATGGATGACATTGATCGATTATTCATATTATAAACCAAAAGAACTAATAAACCCAAGGGTTTAATATTATAAACCAAAGGAATTGGTGAACCCAAGGGAATTGATTTAAACATTGAGACAATTGTTGTCACAATGCGACATTCGACCAACTATGACCATCGTTGGCCATGAGTGATTTTCATATTGAGACAATATTTTTCAGAATGTGACATTTGATCATGGATGACATTGATCGATTATTCATATTATAAACCAAAATAACTAATAAACCCAAGGGTTAAATATTATAAACTAAAGGAATTGGTGAACCCAAGGGGATTGATTTAAACATTGAGACAATTGTTCTCACAATGCGACATTTGATTATGGATGACATTGATCGATTATTCATATTATAAACCAAAATAGCTAATAACCCCAAGGGTTTAATATTATAAACCAAAGGAATTGGTGAACCCAAGGGAACTGATATAAATATTGAGACAATTGTTGTAACAATGTGACGTTCGACCAACTATGACCATGGTTGGCCATGGGTGATTTTCATATTGATACAATGTTTGTCAGAATGTGACATTTGATCCTGGACGACATTGATCGATTATTCATATTATAAACCAAAAAAACTAATAAACCAAAGCAAGTGGTGAACCCAAGGGAAAATCATTACCCAAAAAATTATAAACCAAAGGAATTGGTGAACCCAAGGGAATTGATTTAAACATTTACATTTACCGATACCACACGCGACGCTGGACCAATCCACACCATGGTTGGCCATAGTGATTTATCAGAGCAATGTTTTCATGTCAAAGTCATTTTATCATATTACATTGATCGATTATCTATATTATAAACCGTGAAAATCATTAAACCTAAGGGTTTTAATATTGTTTATAAACCAGCAAGTGAACCCAAGGAAACGACACCAAGGAATTGGTGAACCCAAGGGACAACCATTACCCAACAAATTATAAACCAAAAGGAATTGATGAACCCAAGGGAATTGATTTAAACATTGAGACAATGGTTGTCCCAATTTGACGTTGGACCAACTATGACCATGGTTGGCCATGGGTGATTTTCATATTGAGACAATGTTTCTCATAATGTGTCATTTGATCATGGATGACATTGATCGATTATTCCTATTATAAACCAAAAAAACTAATAAACCCAAGGTTTTAATATTATAAACCAAAAGAATTAAAAACTTTAGCGGGAATTGATTTAAACATTGAGACAATTGTTGTCACAATGCGACGTTGGACCAACTACGACCATGGTTGGCCATGGGTGATTTTCATATTGAGACAATATTTGTCAGAATGTGACATTTTATTATGGATGACATCGATCGATTATTCATATTATAAACCAAAAGAACTAATAAACTGAAGGGTTTAATATTATAAACCAAAGGAATTGGTGAACCCAAGGGAAATCCATTACCCAAAAAATTATAAACCAAAGGAATTGGTGAACCCAAGGGAATTGATTTAAAAATTGAGACAATTGTTGTCACAATGCGACGTTGGACCAACTATGACCATGGTTGGCCATGGGTGATTTTCATATTGAGACAATATTTGTCAGAATGTGACATTTGATCATGGATGACACTGATCTATTATTCATATTATAAACCAAAAGAACTAATGAACCCAAGGGTCTAATATTATAAACCAAAGGAAATGGTGAACCCAAGGGAATTGATTGAAACATTGAGACAATGGTTCTCAAAATGCCTATGACATTTCAACAAGGATGACATTGATCGATTATTCATATTATAAAACCAAAGAACTAATAACTCCAAGGTTTGGCTATTATAAACCAAAGGAATTGGTGAACTCATGGAAAACCATTACCCCAACAAATTATAAAAACTGCAGCTAGAATTGGTGAACCCAAGGGAATTGATTTAAACATTGAGACAATTGTTGTCACAATGCGATGTTCGACCAACTATGACCATGGTTGGCCATGGGTGATTTTCATATTGAGACAATGTTTGTCAGAATGTGACATTTGATCATGGATGACATTGGTCGATTATTTATATTATAAACCAAAAGAACTAATAAACCCAAGGGTTTAATATTATAAACCAAAGGAATTGGTGAAGCCAAGGGAAAACCATTACCCAACAAATTATAAACCAAAGGAATTGGTGAACCCAAGGGAATTAATTCAAACATTGAGACAATTGTTGTGAAAATGCGACGTTGGACCAAGTATGACCATGGTTGGCCATGGCTGATTTCATATTCAGACAATTTGATGATGGATGACATTGAGCGATTATTCATATTATAACCAAAGAACTAATAACCAAGGGTTTAATATTATAAACTGTATGAATTTGTAAAACCCAAGGGAATTGATTTAAACATTAAGACAATTGTTGTCGCAATGCGACGTTCTCACCAACCTATAGGGTGGTTACTATATGAGCCTTTTTATTGAGACAATGTTCGTCGAATGTGACATTTGATCATATTGTGACATTGATCGATTATTTATATTATAAACCAAAGAACTAATAAAACTAACGTTTTAATATAAACTAAAGGAAATCAGAACCTGAAGGGAAAAACTACATATCTAACAAATTATAAACCAAAGGAATTGGTGAACCCAAGGGAATTGATTTAAACATGGATGACATTGATCGATTATTTATATTATAAACCAAAAAAAAAAGAACTAATAAACACAAGGATTTAATATTAATAATATTAAAAATAATATTCTTATTCTTATTCAAATTAATTAATATTAATAATAAAACTTATTTATTTATTAATATTAGTATATTCCTACATATTAATTATTTAATATCAAATACTAATGCAACTTATTATTACAGTAATAAATATATAACAAAGTATAATAATAGTTAATGTATTATTATTATTAACTTTAATATTAATATTGATAATATTAATTAATACTAATATCAATAACATTTAATTAATATTAAGAGTGACATTAATATTAATATTTGTTAATAGTGGGTAACATTAATTTTAATCCTAATATCAAAATATATTATATGCCTTTGTAAATTTTTAATAATATTATGATTAATAATTTTAATTATTAAATAAGGTTGATTATAACTTAATAAAATAAAATAAAATAAAAAATGCACTCTTAAGTT
Organism: Pinus albicaulis; assembly: GCA_034641835.2. NCBI lineage: Eukaryota > Viridiplantae > Streptophyta > Pinopsida > Pinales > Pinaceae > Pinus > Pinus albicaulis. The sequence goes on from CM076574.1 coordinate 1,130,716,145, forward strand.
TGAGAAAAGTATAGATAAACTTACAAAACCTCTATAAATCAAATTGCCATTATTCTATTTATTCCAAAGATAGTTGCTACTAATAAAATATCCATGAAATTTGTACAAGTCAATATCTAATATCTAGATATTATATTGATTCCTTATCTATATTTTTTATTTTTGAAATCAATATTTAATGGTGTTTGGAAATGATTAAATTTATTTGATATTACTCATTGAACTTTCTACATATTATACATATCGGTTATAAATAAAATATAATTTTATAATAAAAAAAATTATATATGAAAAATAAAAAGTCATTAATTTATTTTTTTCTCATAAAAAAATAAAATAATTTAAAATTTTATGTATTTAAAATAAAAATTGAAAAAAATATTTAAATAAACCTAAGTTTATTTAAAAAAAAAGAAAACAAATATACCTTCTTATTTTTTATATTATATTTTTATTTATATAGACATCTTTATTAATATTTTCATTTATTTTTAAGTGTAGATATTAAATTTATTAGAATCTCATATTTATTAGAATTATTGAGAGTAAAAATAAAAAATAAAAAAACACATTATATTAACAAATTAAAATTATCCTATAACTAATTTTATTATTTCATTTTTTATATTTAATTAAACTACAATATCAAAAATAAATGTAAAATTTGAAAATAAATTTGAATAAATTACAATTATGTGAATATTAAAATTAATAAATTGAAACACCATAATAGTAAATCAAAATTATATTAGTAATATATTTTTATTATTTATTTTAATATTTAATTAATTCAAGTTTCAAAATAAATATAAAACATAAACCTATTAAAACTATTTTAATAATATATTTTATAAACATCTTTTTAATTTGATACACAATTTCATAATTGAAAAAAGTATATAGATATTAAAATAAATGAATTAGACCATCAAAACATAAGACTTAACATTGAGCTTAGTTTTAAGTGATAATTAGTTTGAGTGTAAAATTTGAACTTACATATTTTAATTTATATGTAAAATTTTATATTTATAAATTAAAAGTAAAATAATTTATTTATTTATAATTTTAAATGCAGTTAGAAACTAATTATATTAAAAATAATAAAAAATAAATTATATATACAAATAAATAATATATATTTATATATAAATATATGTGAAGAAATATTTTTGCACAATCTTATGTCTACACTAAGTCATTTATGGTCTGCACCATTCACCATATTGAAAGATCTATAATATAAACACTTAATAAACCAGGTTTCAGTAAAACCATCACTTCGATCTAACTGGAACTGAATCATAGGATCAAATATTTACTCTATATCGGAGACTTTTGAACCATCTATGTGCATAGGTCTCGATATAAATATATAACTAGGTGATTAGGTGATGACATAGACCGTGGGGAAATAGATATACGTTGGATGATTACAAATGATATCAAAGTAGGCATGTATGGTTTCTTCCATGCAATATGGCATGCATGTCATTAGATATGCCATATCAAAGTAAGAATCTTTGACCTAAATTGTCCCAAAATCTTATGTCTACAGCAAATCATTTATGGTCTGCACCATTCACCATATTGAAAGATCTATAAAGTAAAACACCTAGTAAACCAGGTTTCAGTAGAACCATCGCTGCCATCTAACTAGAACTGAATCATAGGATCAAATACTTACTATATATCGGAGAGTTTTGGCCCATCAATGCAATATGGCATGCATGTCATTAGATATGCCATATCAAAGTAAGAATCTTTGACCTAAATTGTCCCAAAATCTTATGTCTACAGCAAATCATTTATGGTCTGCACCATTCACCATATTGAAAGATCTATAAAGTAAAACACCTAGTAAACCAGGTTTCAGTAGAACCATCGTTGCCATCTAACTGGAACTGAATCATAGGATCAAATATTTACTATATATCGGAGAGTTTTGGCCCATCTATGTGCCTAGGTCTCGCTATAAATATATAACTAGGTGATTAGGTGACGAAATAGACCGTGGGGAAATAGATATACTTTGGATTCTTGTGTTTCGTTTATGATTCCGACGACCATTAACTTCACCACGCTCATTGATTCCATTATCGTTAAAAGAAAGGAAAACCAAAAGGTTCCATTGCCATTAGAAAAATGTTAAAATAGAAAAGAAAAATAGGTGATATGAACAGAGCCAATGATGGCAGTCATGGCAGCAATCTCTACTTCTTTGCTTCATTTGCTACCGGATACAAAGAGCTTATTCTCTACTAAAAAATGTGAACAAAGAAGTGAAAAAAACCAATAAAGAAAGAATAGAAAATAACGACTACATCTAATTTATTAGCCCAAAGAAAAAAATCACTTCCTACTATGAAAGGCAGCAGAGCCAAATTTGGAGCAGTTTCGCTGTAGTTCGTTTCTTCTTTATTCCTAGGCCGCAGGGAAAACAGTAAAAACATCTACGCTCAAATGCTCGAAACGGACTTCGATCTTGAGCATGTCGATGCCCACTCTGCAAACACCAGCCACCGGCAAACATAAAAATCACTAGAAAACCACGAATCACGGAACAAGAAAATCAAGAAACACAAAACTTTGCCCCTTACTTGTCGATCCTGTTGCAGAGCTTCAGCAGAAACCGCTCGTAACTCACCCCTGCAACTCGAAACCGCTTATACCAGCAACATGATGAAGTGCATGCCTCCAATTTTGAATAATGTCGGATGCACATTCTTTCTGCTGCTCGTGCTTCCGCAAGGCTATAGCATACGCTCCATTGCCATCGGTGCCCGTCTTCCAGACCACATGAGGCTTAACTTTGTAAAAGACAGGGATTATGGTAGCACCAGAGTTCACCATGGTGACCAGTTCATCCAGGCACCATTTCAAATCCACATAATTGGGGGAGAAAATGGTTATCTGCACTGAAGCTCTTTTAATGGCGGCATCTATTTGGAAAGAAATGCCGAGCCCTGACTCCATTTTAGGCTTGTCCAGAAACACTTGCAGCGCACAGGAAGAAAGACGTTGGTAGAGATGGTGGGCGAAGGTGTTTCTTTGACATCGCAACCACGAACAGAAAGTGGTGAACCCACTAATGAACAGAAATGCATGTACCGTTTCTTGGCCTTCACACCACCCTTCTGCTTCAGCCAGATGTCCCCAGTGGTTACAACTCCGTCCCCCTCCTCACGTTCACGAGAGGCATGAGGAGACCCTTGGGAACGTGCGCACCAATGTGGTCAGGCCCGTTCTGATGCCTTCACCGCCAAGTGTATACCCAGTTTCAACACTTGGAGAAGATTTAATGTTTCGGTTTCCTTCTAGTTGTTAATCTTGATAGGTGGCGGTCAGCAAATGGCATAGTAAATTTTTAATCAAGATTTGTAAAAAATTAATTTAAGTACGGTTTAAACATGTGATTTAGATATGCAAGGAAGTTAGTGGGGTAGATTTCATCCATGGATTGAGTGGCGACGACCAGAATATACTGGCATCTTCCAATCCTGACCATCAGATCAAAAAAATTAATTAGTCTAATCACAAAACATGCTCCTTCCGATAGGGGGTTACGCCTATCGGCGTAATTAGAATAGGTTTGACATTTTGTAGTATTCAAGAAATATAATAGTCAAAACGTTATTTGTTGTGAAGGAGCCACCTTTCCCTTCGATGAACCACAAGGAGTGACTTTGGTAATAGATAAATACATGTACCATATAAGAAAAGAACTTGAAGATTTTCTCTATACTGAAATTGGCCAGGTAAGAAAGGTTTTTGAAGATTTTCTTTGTATTGAAATTGGCCAGTTGATGTGTCCTGTTCTTGGCGATGGCTTCAACATAACATAAAAGAGGAGTCGAGCAACGAAGCAACCTGTCTAGGAGCACTAGCATGGCTGCTATCATCCTAGGAATCATCCCTTCCTAGGATGACTATGGAATCCTGGATTCAGGGTTGTAATTTTTTGGTTTCATGTGGTTCTACGCACCCATCTCGCTCCTCAAAGCAACGACACCACAACAACATGCACAAAGCCATTTTTCCCCCTCTTCTAGTTGTATTGTATAGTTAGTGTTTCATGAAGTAGCATTTAACACTTATGAACTAATGCTAGCATTAGTTTGCAATAGGTTGGAGTAAAGATGAAATAGATCCAATCAGTTATCAAATACTGAAGAAATATATAAGGTTATAGCTTCTCCGCCTTGGGAAGATGTCAATAAGATGGTCATTTATCTTATCCATCGTATTGGCCCTCAAAAGCACTCTAACAATTTTATTGACTGTCCTGAGAATAAAGACTAAATACTTGGTGAAAACTTTAAGTTAATGTTCAATAAAACTAATGTTACTAAGAAAAAATTCGATTACTATAGTCCCATGCTAGTTACATAGTAAAAACTAATAATATAACCAATAAGTTTCTTATTTATATATTTTGTTACCATATTATTAATTATGATGTTAATAATGTCATGTTTAATTCTACGAAAATTTCCAATAAAGCAATAATAAACTACCACGCATTTAAATTCTTCCTATCAATTAGATTCCTTAACCTTTTCAATCGATTTCTCTCTTTTTAAAATAGAACACTCGCTTTTCCATTATTCTACACTTTCCTTAAAAGTCAAACAAGTAACATTATATTTGCTTCCATTGATGTTGCATACATTATCATTTCAGGTAGAGGATGCATACATATTTCGCAGTAGTCCAAACGTGATGGTATAAGGTGAAAATAAACATTAAAAATAAAATAATTAATTAATTATATCAATTAAAATAAAATTTAAATTTATTACCAAAATAATAATTAATTATATATTTATTAAACTTTCAAATAAAATTGTTATTTTTTAAAGTTATTTTTACATTATTTTAAAATTTCAAAATAAATTAACACAATTCATATTATGATAAGTTATTATTGGTTTGAATCTACCACAAGGGAAACCAAATCTATTGACTGATAATTTAATGGCAAGTATCAAAATAAAACATTTATTGTTGAAAACAACCATAAGGAAAATCAGATCTATTGATCAATAATTTAAATCGCAAGCAACAAAATAAAGTATCTAATTTACATAGAGAAGCAAATAAACAAATAAAGACGTATCATGTGAGTCTAAAAAGGTCACTGGAGCAGGGTAATAGACACTTGTACTAGCACGGGAAAAGGGCTTGAGGTCACAATGAAGATGACTTTCCAAGTAAGCCAATTGGGTATCCAAGCTAGCCAAACATGAGTGTTGATATCGTTGCATCCACTTGATATCATTCAAGGAAGAGATGATATAATTATGGTCTTCGTGCTTCTCTTTCAAGACTCTACGCAAAAGATTTTTCATCTACTAATGGAAGGGGATGGAGTTCATATACTAGCTTCGTCTTCCCCTAGTATGACCAAGGTCAGGAACCCAATTGGCTACTTCCTCCAGGATCACAAAGTTGAAGTATGGTTGACGATCATTAGTGATGAGGATTTCAAGCTAGCGAATTTCTTTATGAATGTCAAGAGTAGTAGAGTGAAATATAGTTGTGGCTTCCTGGGGTTGGGCCTGCACACACAACTGACCTTTTAGTCCTCTACTACGAACACCCCTATGACTAAGCCTATGTTGTTGTGGAATTTTACACCAATAAGTAAGAAAGGAGGTTTTGTTATTTGAATCATCAAAGAATTGTACCTTTATGTAATGTAAAGGAGGTTTCCCCCTCGAAGTGGCTGATTTCTAAGGTGTTGATCTCTCTTTTATTCTATTTTTGGAGTTGGTTTCATAAAAAATGAAGAATCTTGGGAGCAGAAGACCCAACCTCCAATCGTGGAGGAGACTTGAATTACGACCTACAACTGAAAAGAAATAGAACCCTCAATACTATGAACTCAAAACTACAAGTCTGCAACCATTGAACTCAGAACTTACATCAACACTTGTAGGAGATAATTATAACTAGAGCATGGAGAATGAAAGGCAAAGTGGCTAAGGGAAAAGCATTGAATGTAGTAGAAAATAGGTTTTAATTGATATATATATATATATATATATATATATATATATATATATATATCGATTTGGCCACAGAACACTAGAAAGTCTTCACATCCTTGATGATGTGCTCGTCCATTTTGGAATGTTCCAAAGCCAGTCCTAGGTCCCTGAAACACACAAACTTGCAAGATGATATATTTTTGGTGGGGATAAATGCTCATCTAACATAGCAAAAAAAAAACTTACTAATGATTGTAAATAAAACTAATTCAACAATTTCTTTTTTTTTTTTAAAGCAATTCACAACCATTGATTTTAATAATTTAGGATTTCATTTTTTCCTTAACATGAGATATATTTGATTGGTAATAATATAATTTTTAATGATTTAGGATTTCATTTTTTCTATAACATATAATATATTTGATTGGTAATAATATAATGTAGTGTTTGTTTATTTTTCTTTATGTTATATGTATTCTTATTTACAGTGAACTATTTAAATTTCATGTAAATTTTATAAGTGGTAATGTGATGCTGATGAAAATTTTAACTTAAAGTCAATGACTAATCCAACAAATTATGTTGTTTTTTCATATCTATCTAATCCAACTTGATTTTATTATGCATATTCCAATAGAATCAGTGATAATCCCTGATCCAATATCCAAGGTGCAAATAGTAGTAATAAGAATATCATAACTAATTGCATTTTAAGAAGGAGAAAAATCCATAGAATGAGTTATGGGTGATGATAAATTTTTTTAATCCTTTTTCCTTAGTCATAAATAAGAAGGAATCTTTATCCTATCCTGAAAAACAATGAAATTAGCATATAAATTAAAATATCATTCGTTTTCATCTTGTTAATCAATATAAAGCTCATTTTCTTAAAAAGTGTGGTTGAAATCAATCCCAAAACAAAAAATTTAGAATAATTAAAAAAAATTAATCACAAAACAAAAAGTGAAAAAAATTAAAAAAAACAAGAAGATACCATCGAAGATAAGATACAAATTCTAGAGTCTCCATTAATGAAATTCAAAGAAGTTAAAGTTGTTCGTACCATTGAAAAAAACACACTTGAAAAATCTAAAAGGATTACCACCGGTTATATCATCCCAAACAAAACATGACATTTAAGAAATATGATTATGAGTTTGAGAAGACTTTTCAAACAATCCCCAATGCAACATTAAACCCTTTAGAAATATGTTCTCTATTAATAAAATGATATAACCATATAACCAATATGTTTGTTATTTATATATTTTGTTTTTTTCTAGAAGAAAAAACACTGTTTATAATTATGTGAATAAACAGTACATGCACAAGAAGATGGGATTTGCTAGTGTGGAGAGGAGCCATTGCATCCTGTACATGGAAAATCATGCGATTGGCAATGTGAAAGAGAGAATCTTACATCAAAAGTATTCCAGAATTTTTCTAATTTTACAGAAAAATAAAAATAAACTAAAGCATACTCTCCTTCATTTACAAGACACCAAGGAGATGTTTCGCTGTGAAGGAGATGAATAAAAACGATCAAACCATATCTGCTGGAAATAGAGGGATTACAAATTCCTGTTGAAGCAATCAACATATCATCATTCATTGGAAACACGCTCACTTGAGGGAGAACAAGTGATATCACGCTCGCTTGCTTAGCTAGAGGAAAGAAGAGAAGCCTTATCACAAATTTGGGCTTCCTGTGGGAGAACAAATACAATCACACTCGCTTGCATAGTTAGAGGAAAGGAAGTGAAGGGGCTTCCTGATGAACGCCAGAACAGGTATGAAAAGGATGAACGGATGTCATAGGAATTGGAACCATCTATAATGCAGAATCTCCAAGGAGAAGGTGATTAAGATTGGGAAGGATATAATAGGCTGATAAAAAGGAGAAGATCAGATAATGGATAGCAGTCAAGGATCAGGCTCGCTTGCAGAAATAAAAAATTTAAGGATGGAAAGAGTTGCAAAAGCCAAAAAAAATGAAGGAAGGGGGAAAAGAAACTACCAGCAAAAAATCCTCATCTAAACGCAAAAGGACAGAGGATCAGGGGATCGGGATGTCATTGGACCATACGTGAGATCCCTGATTATATCTGATAATCTTCATCATTCCAAAATCCATTGAAATTCCCCTCTTTGAAAGGCCATCAGCCCTGGAGTTAAGTTCACGATATATGTGGGAAATCGGGGGCTTACCCAATTTATGCCATAAATATTTAGTCTGTCGAATCCATCCCTAAGCTATGGGGATCGAGAGAGAATAATCTTTATTAATCATATGAATAATAGTCTCAAAATCCCCATAGATATGAATGTTTCGAATCCCCAGATTTTGTGCAACGAATAGACCGCTCCATAAGGCAAGGAGTTCTGCCCTCGTGTTGGATCCAGGGCAAACATTCTATGAGATGTGAAAGCGATCCGATGAGGATAATTTGATCCAGGCTCCGCAAGCCATCATTCCATTCTTGCAAGCCCCATCAAAGAAGAGAGCAGGTACAGAAATGTTATGAGGTCTGAGTCTTTTAGATCTATCCTTGGTTTAGTAGCAGATCCATCACGGAGGCCAATCCATTTCATAATAGCAGCATGAGTGACCTGTATAGAAAATTTTAATCCCTCAATAATAATCCGGTTTCTTGCCAACCAGAGTTCCCATACGATGAAGAAGGATAATGATCGAAAATTGTCATGAATTTTGTCCCAGCTGATAACAACTCCCAAGAAGTCACTTGGAGTCCATGAGGGATTAGGAAAGTGTGAGGAGAAAAGGTTTTAGATCAGAATGGAAGTGGGACAATCAAAGAAGAGATGTTGGGCAGACTCCTCATCCTTCTCACACAGTACACACCTTCCAGGCCCCATGAAACCTCTTCACATGAGCATGTCCCAAGTAAGAATTCTCTTCTTCCACACCAGCCGGCCAAATAGGAGGATCTTGGTGGGAATGGACCGGTGCCAGTAAGGCCAGAATTCCTTCGATACTGAGATATCACACCTGCAGGCAATGAGGAATAAATACATGTCTTTAACAATAACGACATTTTTACAAAGTGGTCCATTCCAAATAATCCTATCTCCTTATCTATAATAACAAACCCCCGCAGCTTTGAACCATCTAACATAATTCAACCATGAATTAGCACAGGGGCCCTCAAGACCCAACATTTCTGCATCCTTAAGTATGGGAGCCTCATGAGACCATCAGAGGATAACTTGGCTGAGGAAAAAGACTCCTCGATGGGCAAGAATCTGTGTTAATCAACCATTTGGGAAGGTAACCCTTTGCATACCCACAATGCTGTCTTTTGCAATAAGCATGCGGCGTCCATCTTCAAAAAACCATGTGAGTCTGTTGGAAAAACATGGAAAATTTTTCTGAAAACCAAGCTAGATACCAGAGAGGTATCGGGGTAGTGGCAGCTGGTTAATGTAAATAAGATACAAAGCGTCACCTGATAGATACTTGGTCGCGTTCACATTGTTCCACACCCCGCTGCCAGTGATGGCCCTCCAAAGTGATTTAGACAACAATGCCCGGTTGAAGCATCGAATATCTAGGATACCCCAACTGCCCATATCTTTGGGCAAGCAGATGTCTTCGAATTTGGTTAGGTGGATGCGGGTCTGCTTCTCTGTGCCTCCCCACAAAAAAATTGCCAAGATTTTATTAATGGAGGAGACAATATTTTCCGGTATATAATAATTGTGGCCCCAGTAAACTATAAATTGAGATAAAACTGATTGAATCATGACTATTCTGCCACCCAAGGAGAGCCAACACTCATTTTTCCCTTGGTTTTAATGTGCTTATTCCACACTCTACTTAGAAATCAAACAATTAACATATTAGCATAATATTTTCTTCCATTGATGTTGCATACATTATCATTTCAGGTAGAGGATGCATACAGATTTCGCGACAGTCCAATCATGATTGTATAAGGTGAAAATAAGAATTAAAAATTTCAAAAAATTATAAGAATAAACTAATTGTATCACTCAAAAAAATAGAAGAATAAACTAATTATATCACTCAAAAGTAAAATTTAAATTTATTAAAAAAATATATATTCATTAATTTTCAAATAAAATTATTATTTTTTAAGTTATTTTTATATTATTTTAAAATTTTAAAATACATCATCAGTTTATATTATTATTGGTTTGAATATGCCACAAGGGAAACCAGATCTATTGAACAATAATTTAAGAGCAAGTATCAAAATAAAGTATTTATTGTTGAAAACAATCATAAGGGAAATCAGATCTATTGACCAATAATTTAAATTGCAAGTATCAAAATAAAGTATATAATTTACATAGAGAAGGAAATAACTGAATAAAGACATCATGTGATCAAGAGTTTGAAAAGGTCACTGGAGTAAGGTCCTAGGCACTTGTACTGACAGAGGCAAAGGGCTTGAGCTCACAATGAAGACAACTTTCCAAGTGAGTCAATTGAGCTTCCAAGCTAGCCAAACATGAGCGTTGATATCGCTACACCCGCTTGATCTCATTCAAGGAAGAGATGATAGAATTACGGTCTTCATGCTTCTCTTTCAAGACTCTTCCCAAAATATTTGTCATCTACTAATGGAAGGTGATGGAGTTCATATACTAGCTTTGTCTTTCCCTGGTATGACTAAGGTCAGGAACCAATTGGCTACTTCCTACAAGATTGCAGAGTCGAGGTATGGTTGACGATCATTAGTGGTGAGGATTTCAAAATGGTGAATTTCTTTGTGAATTTCAAGAGTAGCAGAGTGAAATATAGTTGCGGTTTCATGGGTTGGGCCTGCACACATGACCAACCTCGTAGTCCTATACTACCAACACCCCTACGACTATGCATATGTTGTCGTGGCATTTTAGACCAACTAGTCAAAAACCAAGCAAGACAATTGTCCCACAGCAAACCTAGATTGAGGAGATTGAAACTAAACGGGTCAAAACAAAGGAAAAACCACAAGATATAATGAATTTAGAACAACCCAAGCTAGGAAGAATAGAAAGGCTAGTAAACCAAAAGCATGGACAAAAACCTCCAGGCAGGGACACCCTCTCGTCGGGAAACACTAAAGAGAAAGTCACATTGAACCCCCGAAAAATTTAAAAGAAAACCACCAGAATTATACCATAAGAACTCAAAGCCATAGCAATATAAAGCAGAGATAAAGAGATAATTTTGTAACCTACTAACATTTTTCTGCTTTGTTGGAGCCAACAAATTCTCAGACATTGGATGCAGGGTGCACTACAAGGAAATTACCCTCTAGCAGATGTTTTCGAGGAACCCCTTATAAAAATAGCCCATATATCTATTTTTAGCGGAGGTTACTAGAGGAGGTTGGCAGGTGGAGGTTTTTGTAGATGATTTTTGTAGAGTGTGTTTCTCATCCTACTATGCATCGGTGCGTTCCACTAGAAAAGCATCAGTGTGTACTACAAATTGGCACACTGGGACACAATGATCTTTGTACAAACCCACCCAGTGTGTCTAATTATTGTAGCGCACCGGTGCTCTACACAGATTTAGCCTTGGTGCGTCCTAAAAACCCACTCCAAAATTGAAACAGCCCGATGCGGTTGGAAGAAACTACCTGGTGCACCTCAAAAAACCACTCACCAGAATAGGGTTAAACAAAAAAAAATTATGGCAAAAAATCCGCATTTTTCACTTCTTTAGTGATCCAAAGCTCTCAAGAACCGGTACGAATTTACCTTTTGTGAGGCACCCTGCCATCGGTACTCCCATTGCACGCACTACTACTGTCCATTGCCCACCATCTCGATTTTGAATTTTGTAAAATGGTGCAAAAATTTAGTTTTGAAAATTTTACAGCAAATATGTCTCCTTGACACCCAAATGTACATGTATTTTACTTGTTTCTCCATAATTAAAATTTTTAGTGAATTAGTTTTGTAAAATAACTTAAAATTCACCATTAAAAAAAAAAGAATTTACTGCGCGGTGTGCTCGAGAAGTTCGGCTTACACCGGCTCGTGGTGCCGCTTGTAAATTTACAGGCCGCATCGTGAACGGTGCTAATGGTATCCTCACCAGTTCCAATGCGGTACCGAAACAATCCACCATGTTTTTTTAAAATTACATAAATTTCAGTGCAGTCGGTTACCCGACCGCATCGTTGACCATGTCCAAGTTCGAGAGGGTGTTACGTTGACCAAAATTTGCGACCTGGGGCGGATATTTTAGTTAGCGCACCACCCTACCGAACTTGGACATAGTCAATGGTGTGGTCATGTAAACGACCACACCGTTGACCATGTAGTGATGTCAGGAGGGCAGTGCACTGCCTAAATTATATGCCTTAGGGCACATAGTTTGGTCAGCGCACCACCCTCCTGATACTGGTACATAGTCAACGGTGTGGTCGGTTATACCACTGCACTGTTGACCATGTAATGATGCCAGGAGGGTGGTGCGCTGATGAAACTATTCACCCCCGGGAGAGTAGTTTGGTTAGCGCACCGCCCTCTCGAATTTGTTCATAGTCAATGGTGTGATCGGTTAAACGACCGCACTGTTGAGTATTAACTGATGTTTGGCGATGCGTTGACGAAATTATCTACCCCGAGATGGATATTTTAGTCAACGCACTGCTTGAGAAAGTATATGTCGTGATGTGCGGTGCACTGAAAAATTTCAGGCACATTGCGAGTGATGCGTGATAAAAACAAACGCACCGTTACCGGTGAATACCTTTTTTTTGGGCGCACCGATTGGTTTTTTTTCAAAATATATCTATATATCTATATATATATATATATATATACATGTCTCATTTAATAAAAATATTGTACTTAATATGTGAATCATTTAGCGACGTCAAAGGAGAGAACAGAGGGAACAACATGAACATATAGTGGACCAATATAACGTGTTTCACCTATGGGAAGCACGAGAGAGGGAGAGAGATATGTAACCTCACCCTATTACAACAACCACCCAAGCTCTCCTAAGGGAGGTAGGCCTCCTCAATTTCTATGAGGAGGCTACATCCCTGAAGGGCCATGGTGGGATATTGCAACAACTTATCATCAGGTGGAATGCCCACCAACGGGCTTTTCGAGTTGGTCCTAACCAGTGGTACACACCCACTGAGGAGGACATCTATTTTATTACTAGCCTATCGAGTAGAGGGAAAAATTTTACCTCATTCCTAGAGGTCCCCGTTTGATATGCAACAGAGAGTCAGTTGGTGTACTCCCAGAGATACATTAGCGTCGATATACTATCTCCTACAGATTTTCAGGTCTCCGATGGTCAGTTACATATTACTTCATTTGGTGGAGAGGAGGTGAAGTGCCTCTCAATACTGATTTCGACCATTGCACTCCATACCAGTGATTGGCAATGCATTAGTTGCCCACTTTTATTTTATGTTGAGTCTTTATTACAGGCAACATGACTTGTGAGGTGGTCTGCAATTTTTTTGCAGCAATTTTGTACAACTTTAGATAGATTTCGTGCTCAGGCACAAGGGAGGGTGAACTTCCCTTTTGCTTCAGAGATATTTTTTTTATTTTTTGAGAGGTTTCCAGAGATGAGGCCTACTTTTGTTCAGAAGCCTTGTAGGCCGATGCTACATGTATGGATGCAGATGTGGGGACAAATTATGCCCAAGAGGGGCGAGTCATACTTTTTCGCGAGGATATCGCATGATGCACTGGAGTTTCTAGCCAATATTGGTGATCATGCCTTCGTTCTAGTCCCCTGCTCATATGTTGGTTTGGATTGGCAAGGTTGTGCCAACATCCTCTTCACAGATGATGAGCCATCGGATGATAGAGGTAATATTAGTGTTTTCTTTAAATTTATTCTAACATGTTATTTAACTTGTTTTTATTAAACTGTATAATGAAATTGTCTAATTATTGTTGTGTACTTATGTATATTTTGTAGATATTGGGTCATTTGATGGCAATGAGTTGCCACCACCACAAAATGATACAGGTGTAGATCCTGATGATGATCAGGAGATGGCAGATGCTGAGGATCAGGCCGGTGTAGACATACCTGAACCTCATGTTGCGCAGGTACCAGCTAGTGTGAGGCATAGGCCTGACTCTAGATTTAGGATGGAGTTAGGTGACAAAATTTGTCAAATTCTTATGGAGGAGGGAGTCAGGTCAACCACTATCAGAGAGATACATGCCGATGATAGGCTAACAGCGTGTGGAGAGGCATGACGCTTGATATATTAACCCTGATGTGGCATGTCGTAGGAGCTACCAACTTAGTGGTGCGGCTGAGGAGGGCCCTTCGACGTAGGTGTGGTCGAGACGCATAATCAGATAGTTGAGTAGCGACACATCATCTGATGATCATGATGAGGGGAGTGATCATCGTTCACCTCACGCAGGAGATGAGCAGCCTACAACATTGACCAATAATCATGATCATGAGGAGGCTGGACCATCCACATCGAGTCATCATGAGAAGCCTGTAGCATTCAGTAGTCGTGATCATGAGCAGGCTAGACCATCCACGTCTAATAGTCTTCATGAGAAACCTGCAACATCCAATAGTCATGATCATGAGCAGGCTAGACCATCCACGTCGAGTCATCATAAGTAGGAAGTTGATCCTGATTAGCATGAGGCACCTCCAGATCAGCAGGCACATGGTGATCGGCATCTATCTGAGCTTGTCGATGTTGCACCATTGACTGAGTAGGCCTCGACTACTACTACTATTGATGTACCACCAGCTTATATTTTACATTTATATTATAATTGTATATTTCTGACATTATATATATATATATATGGTCCATGTATTTTATGTGCATGTTGCAGTTGTACTTAATTTACATGTTGGTGATCATCATGATGTGTATATTGTTAGGTCATGTTAGATATGTTCATTTAATGTGAAAATTTCAGATAGATGTGTATGTGATAACAGTTATTTGACATGAGATTTATATTTGATGTTTGTGTTGTGATGATGTCATACAATGCTTGTGCTTTGTTAGATGATCATGATTACAATGATTAGATGATGTTAGTGAATTTGAATGTGTTTTTTAGTCGAATGTGATGTTTGTACGATGGTTATCATGATCGTGATGTTTATTTTTAATATTAAATCATGATATATATGTATTTTTTGGTAAGTTAGTTTAATCTATATTAATTCAAAGAGAAACATTACATAGATGACAGGCTGACTTGGTATGCTGCCCTTAGCCAATTCCGACCTTCATTTTTTTCAAAGTAGCGCAGGTATGGCGCTGCCTATAGGGAGAAAACCAGCCTTGTAGTTGCTTCAAACTGTCCAAAATTACAAGGTATGCCTTGACAAAAGAAAAGACAAAAGTTCTATAATATTCACTAAAATAACATAAAAGAAATAGCCGTGCGACCTCGCAGTCATGGTGTTCCAACATCATCATCGGTAACAGGGTCCTCCTCCTTAATGCAACATCCATACTCCTATGCTATGGCTTCCTCCTCATCATTTGGAAGGTGCGGGGGCTTTGAGGCAGGTGCACAGAGAATGGGAGTAACCAGGTACTTAGCATCTGGTACACGCGTCCAAATACCCTCCGAGTCCATGATCCATACATCGGTGTCTTCCACAATAGACTCTTGTGCCTGAAGAGGCTCATATTTGTGAAGTGAAGGATGTTCCTGATGCGCTAAGGTGGATTTCCTAGGTCCCCTTCTGCCTCTATGAGTCTCCTGAGCTGGGGCATCCTCCTCTTG
Source organism: Pinus albicaulis (assembly GCA_034641835.2). Lineage (NCBI taxonomy): Eukaryota > Viridiplantae > Streptophyta > Pinopsida > Pinales > Pinaceae > Pinus > Pinus albicaulis. The sequence continues at coordinate 1,130,731,888 of CM076574.1, forward strand.
TCTGCGCGGAGGGAGTTGTGATGCATCCATGTCGTGGCTAGCAGAAGGGGAGCCCTTGAAGGATTCTAAATGATTGTCTTCACCTCACTGATAACGTCCTAGGAATGCACCTCTTTGACCTCCCTTGATTGTCCTTTGGTGTAAATGCGGAGCCAATGGGGGGGATGAGAAGCTAAGGGTAGGGGGATGGGGTAAGCACTAATACTTTCACGTCAGGGGAACTCTTAGCGGAGGAGCGGGGAAAGGATGTGCGTGAATGAGAACAGTGCGGCAGGGAGGTGCACAGATGGGGGGTGCATACAACTGAAGGGAGCTATGAAGGCAAGGAAAATTACGGGGGTGTACGCAGCCTGGGGGGTGCACAACTTGGGTAAGTGCTTAGATGCCTGACGCAAGGATGGGGATGCGCAAGGGGAAGGGCACACCTCTGGTGAAAAATTCGAAGAGACTAACCTGGAAACAAAATAACTAAGAGGGCATGGATAGCTCTGGAGACCAACAGGAGCAAGTTGAGGACAACATCATGAGGAGGGACCTCACCATTTAAATACCTATGGCACAAGCGCAAATGTTGTGCATTATTGTGACACGCTAGCAGGTGCAGGCTACAGTAGTTCTCATGGTGTGGCATGTGATTCAGGTTGTGGAAGTGGACTAGATGCATCATGGAGCTCATGTAAATGATTGCAGAGCGGAGTTTCCACACCAGGTAAAATTTGGCGATGCAGGTCTTCATCATCCCAAGCGTGGGAAGAAGTCGTTTCATACGTGCGTGTCCTGTAACTCGTATCTGGGGTCATGATATTTATTAAATATTATGTCCCGATTGTAATTGAAATTTTAATTTTAATTGTATGTAAAATTGTAAAATTGTAATTGTAATTTTAATTGTAGTTGTATGTAAAATATTTGTAAAATTTTAATTGTATTTGTAATATTTAATTTATTGTGAAATGATTGTAATTGTAATTGTAATTGTATATTGTAAAATTGTAAATTTGTAATTGTATGTAAAATTCTAAAATTGTAATTGTATGTGAAATTGTAAAATTGTAATTGTAATTTTAATTTTAATTGTAATTGTATGTAAAATATTTGTAAAATTTTAATTGTATTAATGTGAAATGATTGTAATTGAAATTGTAATTGTATGTAAAATTCTAAAATTGTAATTGTAAATATTGTAATTGTAATTGTATGTGAAATTCTGAAATTGTAATTGTAATTTTAATTTTACTTGTATGGAAAATATTTGTAAAATTTGAATTGTATTAATGTGAAATGATTGTAATTGTAATTTTAATTGTAATTGTATATCTGTAAAATTGTAATTGTAATTGTAAATTTTATGGAAAATTCTAAAATTCTAATTGTAATTGTATGTAAAATTCTAAAATTGTATGTGAAATTGTAAAATTGTAATTGTAATTGTAATTGTATGTAAAATATTTGTAAAATTTTAATTGTATTAATGTGAAATGATTGTAATTGTAAAATTTTAATTGTAATTGTATATAAAATATTTGTAAAATTTAATTGTATTAATGTGAAAAGATTGTAATTGTAAAATTGTAATTTTAATTGTAATTGTATGTAAAATTCTAAAATTGTAATTGTAATTGTATATGAAATTGTAAAATTGTAATTGTAATTGTATGCAAAATATTTGTAAATTTTTAATTGTATTAATGTGAAAATTTTAATTGTGTTAATATGAAATGATTTTCTTAAAATTTTTAAATCTATAAAATTGTAAAATTGTAAATAATTGTAAAATAATAAATCTAGAATAATATGATTTTTTGTAACATATTAAAGTTTAGAAAATAATGCAAATAAATTCATGTATTGTAGAATTATCATTATTTTATTATGATCTTACAAACCAAAAATAAAAGCTTTATACAATATGCCATTGTTTTCGAGATCAACATAATTGCAAATTATCAAGTGAAATTATTTTAACATTAACAAAATGCAAATTACCAATTAATTCAAAATATATATTATAATGTTTCGAAAAAAAGAGTGTTAGTTATAAGGTAATTAAGTCCTCTTCTTTATAAAACTCATCTTAAAAAGTATAAATGATGAAATAACACATGTACTATATCACTCTCGGTTCTCATGGTCACCCTCATTATCTTCCAGTTCACTTGGCATGATAACACTATTGTTCTCAAAAATATTTTTTTCTCTAGGGTCTTGTTTCAATACGAACCACCAATCCCTATCCAACACATTTGGGTAAAAAAACATCTCGTTGCAGTGTTTGGGGAAAACATAGGGCTCCTTAGCTTCATCTCACATATTTCTAGAGTTGATACATATCAGTCTAATATCATGATCTTCCCTTACATTATTCCAATCAAAGGTTTCCCACCACTTGCACCTAAAAATTACACATTGGAAAGAAGAGAAATCCACTTCAACAATCTCTTGTATCTTTCCGACGTAACCTAACATCCCTCATACTAGGTTTTGATCACGGTGGCTAGATCGACTAGATTAATTGAATTCGACTTCCACTCCACAGTCTTGTGTCATGTGTCCATCATCGGCATTTTCTGTGTGAAAATGGTGTCCATATGCCTGCATAGATGGGAACAAATGAACCTATAAAAAAGTTAAAAAAATCATAGTGTCAAGCATTTTATAATAACCCAACAGTTAAAATATGAAATATAGATGTAATTACATTTGAAAGGTGCATTATTAAGTTTCAAATTTACATAAATAGATTATTACCGAGTGGGTGCACCCAATCCCTACATCTAGCGCATTCTCTTTAGCACGTGAGTAACAACCGGTTGCACTGTATTTCCCTCTAACTTGGTCAACAACCCAACTGTTGGGGCATATTTTTAGCATATTTTATTTTAATTGATCGGGATAAGGCACACTTCTACAATCAACCGTCTAAAGTGTTTCTTGTCACTATCACATTTCATCCTCTTTTGTTCGTACAATGCGACCCACAGTTGTGTCGCTTCAGAATTGTAAAGAACGAATTTATTGATTGCTTCAATTTCTGCATTCGTTGATGAAATCAAACTGACATATAGTATGTAGTAAATAAAAATATACATTATATCAAAGTTCAACATGAATATTTACTTTATGTAAATTTGAAAAATTATAATTCGCTTACTCTTTATCAAGCTTCTTTTTCCATTTGTTTGGAGCAATTCCCCTTCTCTTTTATCTTCATCCCTTCATTGTCCCAAATCACCACACCTATTCTGTTGGTGATCTACTTGATGTATTCAATGGCATAATAGAAAGACTCATATGATATGTACCCCTCTGCCATAGACCCCTAAGGTTTTTCCCTTTATCGAACAAAACCTTTCAATTTCTTCATGTACCTCTCTAAGAAGAAAATTCAACGACAAGAAACCACCCCAAATAATTCAACCTCATCTACTAGGTGTATTAGAAGATGAACTTGCAAGTCCATGAAACTCGTCGATAGTTCATTCTCAAACATACAAACAATCTCGACTATCTTTTGACCCCACCGTTGAATGCTAGCCACATGAATCTCCTTTGACGTTATCCAACATACAAATGTAGATAATTTAGATATGGCACATCCTAGGTCTTGGGGGGATTCATGTTTCACACACCCATGCATGGATAAAGGATAATGACATAGAAAAGTTATAAACATGTGCAATAATATACAAAATTAGTTATGTTTTATGATCCCTGCATGGGATAAAATTTATTAATATAAAAAATAATAAAATCATGCTTTTGACATTATACTTACTCTTAGAATATTCAAATGGTCATGCGATTTCAACCCTGAAAAATGGTCATCCATGGTGAAGCAGCACTATAGTGAAGACCCGTATGAAGATGACACCCTCACACCCATTATAACTTCCTTTGCCAAAGAAATATCATCTTTTTTTAAAATACATGGGACATCACCTTCTTTTAAATACCATGAATTAGAGGGAGCAGTGCGTGCCTCTGATCTTGTACTTTCTAATCGTCTTGGCCAATGTTTATTTTTAGTTTTTGAAGTAATAAGATCTTTCCTAACAACCAATGTGTCACTTTGTTTCGATGATATGTGCCTCAATAAAGAAGATGAAACATTTTAAAATATATGCATGGGATCTAATAATTGGGTAATCTTAATATGCTCCCAATATGGGAGGTTATAAAAGATAGATTTCCGTTTCATCCTAATGGGCAATTTATAAACATAGGTGTCGAAGAATTCAAGATCATCAAACATAGGCTCCCCATTTGAATCAAACATTTCTATGAATTCCTTCTCTTTCTCTCTCTCATATGCTCTAAGCCATTCAACTGGTGTCATTATTGGAGGCCTTTGGTTTCTCTCTCATTTACCATTGAAAACAGATGCTGCTCTTCTCTAAGGGTGCTATTCTAGGAGGCATACCCTAGAGCAGTCATACACTGGCTTTCGTAGGTCATTGGACCATCTAGCTATCAGAGAAGGTCCACAATATTTACATCCAAAATACCCTTTTGTTACAAGAATTGTGAGATTATTGTATACAATTTATATGCATGGCATGTTAAGCAATATCATGAAGATCTGAACAATTACAATGGATTAAATAACTAATATGCAAAAGAATATTGTTATGTATATCATTAGGGGAATTTTGAGGTCTAAAATGGGTCTCCTAAGGAAAATGTATAATCAAAATTCACTTTATGAGAACCAATCACATTTTAGGGGATGCCATCATTCCTAATGGTTGAGGTGGCATTGCTTGAGTTAAAGGCACTTACTTGTCACATTCTCAATGGTGGATAAAAACTAATGGTTAACCATGGTAGTGCTATAAGTACTTTTAAAGTCATAAAGTAAGGTACTCATAATAAATGTCATTTCACACTTTTTTGAATACAATATTATTATTGCCATTTCTTATTTTTTGAAATAGTCAATGCATATCCCTACACAATCTTCATGTATTTACACACTTTTCATAAATATTATATTTGTATATTTTTAAATGTTTATCCATAAATAAAATCAATTCAATATGTAACATAAAATTAATACATAAAACAATATATTATATTATATTATTTTTATATAGTATAATAATTACATGTTATTATATAATTTAAATAATATAAATTTTAATTAATAGTATATTATATAATTAAGAATTTATGAATTTATATTTATATTTTATTTTAAGTTATTTAAGTACAAAGGACAAATGCATTATTTGTGCAATGATAATGACTTTTTCATGAAAATCTCATTCTTATTTATAGTCACATCAATACAATTTTTTTATTATTTTTTTTTTGGTAAACTTTTGAATTGAATTTAACCATGGTTACATGGATTTTTATGCAAAAAGTGAATAGAAAATTCATAAATATTATTTTATTGGTTTATATATTGTTTTAATATTTCCTTAGGAGTCCCATTTTAGACCTCAAAGCTCCCCTAATGTAAACAAACCAATAAACATGTAATTTACCAGAGCAAACTCCTAAGCCTAGATAATCATGTGTCGTGTAAGCACATACGACATACAACGTAAAACTCCTCTCTACTGCGATGGGTCTTGATACATCTTATACATTTATTCCATCCCATAATTCCTTCAATTAATCTACCAGTGGTTGTAATTAGACATTCATATTCTTCACTTGTCTTCTACCAAGGACTATGAGAGCCAACGTAAGATGTTCATTCTTCACGGACAACCATGGGGAGATATTGTTATTGATCACTACTACATGCCAAACAAAATAGTTAGTTTTCTAGAGGGAATATGGGTTGACACCATCCATAACTATGCTGAGTCGTAGACTTCATACTTCATCCTTGAATTTTTCGGGCCATGTCTATATGCTTCATGGCTATTGAATCTGTTTGGATTCACATAACTCCCAATTAACTTTTGTGTGAGGCATGCCATACCTGCAACATAGCTAGTTTTTTGCAACGAAAGAGCCTTTGAATCCTTGGGATTATAGGCATGTGCCACAATATCTTAAAAGGAGGACCGTGTAATTTACCCTTCTTTTTTTATTTATCATACCTCTCATGCCCACATCTCGGACATATCTCTTTGTCTGCATATTTTCCTCTATTTAGAATACAATCATTTGGACATGCATGATATGATATGTACTCAACACCCAACAATTTTAACAATTTCTTTGCCTCTTCACAGCTACTGGGCAAGACATTATCACTAGGAAGAACCTTATCTTTGAATAACATGTAGTTGGCGATCATGGACAATATTAGATGTACATTAATGCCGATATAATTATTAAAGTTCATAAAATTAACCCTTTTTAATTTTCATTGTGTGATTATATTTCTAAAAATATAAGGGAGGAATTTATTGTTATAACTTATTTCAAAATTTCTGAGAAACATGCATTCGATAAGCACAAATTTTCTTTCAAGTTGTACAGTAACATCGTTGTCCCCAACTAGGTAGACTTTGACTAACCGCCAGGTCCAAAGACAGGGGTGGTGGAAGAAAATTTAAGGCTTTATAGAAAGGTGTCAGAGATATGAGCATCATCCCCTAGCTGATCATCATTCTGGAATGCATTTAACAACATTGTCTCCATGGCAATCGTATCCCTTAAGTATCATCCATACCAACCTCTATTTGATTGCCTCCATTTCTAGCTTGTGAGGAACTACTATTGCTATAGTCTTTCCTAATTGGTGAATCTGGACGTAGTGGGAATTGAATAGGTGGTTGATTCAACCATTCTTGGTATCATTCCTCTCTGATTTTTTCTCTTAATTCAACCTTCTTTTGATTTCTCATTGTTTTAGGGTTCAACGGAAGATGGTAGGTAGGTCGCTCATCATCACTAGAATCCTAATAATTTCAAAAAATATATTTGAACATGATTAGTACAAAATCTATGATATCAATTAGTAAACACGTTGATAATGCATGATTAATTGGTTTAACGTTGAAATAATTACATTAATATACCAAAAAATTATTATTATCATCAATGTCCCAAGATTGTGGCTAGAAGCTGCAATATTGTTACAATTTGTAGGGTGTAGTGGTTGTCCATTTTCATATACCAAATGCGCCTTGCGGTATGTTGCTCCTGATAAGAGATTTCGACGTTTTGGAGCTGTTTGAATATTTTTTGCATCTAAACTCGATTATGAATCTGCATGAACCTGCAAATTTGTATACATTAATTATAAATTTTGTTAAGCTGATTGACATGGATAAAAAACTTAAATTGAGTTATGTTATCTCTCCAAAATTTCCCAAGGGTTGTTATGTGTGTTTAAAGAAATATCAGAGGTATCTATCAACCGCTTTTGGAGATTAGGATCTAGCCTTCCTAATGCTCAGAGAGGGCTCTCTCTTAATGATTTAACTTTGTTTTTTTAATTGATTTTAGGCTAGTTATATATGATTGATTTTGTTTGATTTTGATTTGTTGGTAGAATTACTGATTTAGATAGATAGGCTATTTTCTATTTTCCATTGGGTTATGGAGCCAATATATCAAGAAAATAGAATAGAATCAAGCTATAAAGGAAGTGTTACATAGCAGGGTACTTGAGCAAAATCAGATCTTAAAGGCTGAATGGTGAAGTGGTTTTCAATCGGGATCAAGGAGAAGTTAAGGATTCCTTAAACCAAATAGTGAGAGAAGGTGAAGGAGGTCAATCGGGATCAGAGAGAAATTAAGCATTCTCTAAATCAGATATCATAGGAAAACATTAAAATGCATAATAGTTTAAAGCAAAGTGTAATTAAACAAATTCTGTAGTAAAATTCCAATTATAGCATTTAAATTCAGAAAACATGCAAGTTTATGGAATACTTAAAGAAAAGAACATGAAAAATTGAAATATACTTCACTGAAGTAGCTCAACACATGAATCATGTAAAGAAATTCCCTTATTACTTTTCCCGTTTGTAAAATTAGAAATGGTACAATAAACCCTCAGGTAGTAGATCAATTCAACTATAGAAATATTCAGGAATCCACACTCAATACTTCGAATTAATGAAGTATTTATACAAACTTTACAAAATATCCTATCAACTGATTTAGGATTTATTTAAGGAAAATAAAATATCTTCATGAAATAAGATAGAGACACCTATTAACTAATTGCAAGATGTCCCTGTTTTATTTGATTTGTTATTTGTTGTTTTTCTCTCTCACGCTGGCTGTCTTTCATGCTGGCTGTTTCTTTCATCTATCTTCATCTCATTTTTATTTATCTGTTTGATATTTAACTTGTGCATTCTTTCATCTAGCTGCTCTTTTAACTCTGTCTTTTATCTGACTTCTCTTTAACCTGGATTCTCTTTTACCTGTCACAATAAATCACACCATTTTTCCTAGGTTTCTTCATCTAGAAGTTTGATTTTCACCATCCTTCGATAAATCTCATCTGCCTTAGTATACTTGGAAAATGTAGGCTTGTTTATAAAAAGATGATTTACCTCATGCTGGAGATAAAAGAGATTTTCAAAGATTTGAAAGAGTACTTTGCTTATGGGAATTCATTTCAATGAGGAATTGTTGGAATTTTCTTCAGCTACTTCCCTGATATTTTTATCATAATATTCATGCCTCATTAGTCTATCATTGATTACTAATGGATTAGGCTAACCTTTGTGTCTCAAAACATCAAACTTGTTCATGAACCTGTTTACTGCAAGCTCCATATTTTGGCATTTGTCCTCAAGCTGTGTCATTAGATTTCTCTTGGAAATCACTTTCTTCACCTCTAAGATAGTTTATGTTCTGTCACTTATTCCAAGTTCTTATAATTCATGTTTGTTTTTGGAATTAAGGAGTTTGATTATCTCAGTGGCTTCCTCTGGTTTCTTTCCAAGCTCTTCTTTGACCTTTTGAATTGCATTACTAGCTTCCTTTATCAAAACATTTTGCTCAAATATAACTTGTATAGAAGGCCAAATATCATTAGTTGAGTTAATGATATTGGCCCAGAGTTGTTGTTTTTCTTGGGCTAAAGGCTCTGCTAATGTCAATTCCTTTTCTAATTTTTGGATCCTGTCATTCAATCTGTTGGATTTCCGTGTTTCATCTTTATGCATTACTTGAGCCAATTTATTTTCCTCTTCTAGACTTTTCACTTGTTATTTGAGCCTATTGATCTCAGTAGTTTGAATTGACATATCCTGCATGGCCTTGATCAATTTGCTGGCTTCATCAGTGGGATGGGATGATGATGTTACTGGTGTATTTTTTGGAACTTCTGTTGATACTAGAGTTGCAGTAGCCATTGGAGCTGATGTTGAAGCTATAGGAATGGTAGTAATGGGAACTAATTCCATGTTGACTTACTTTTCCTGCACAATTTTTTCCATTTCAGTTTCCATATCTTTCAGTTGGGCTGTCAACTGAATGATGAGATTCATCATTTCATCCTTATGATTTTCATTTTCCAAAACTTCTTTAGTTTGTGGATGTTCTGTTGTTGGTAACTTAAGAAGTTTCGTCAATGCAACCATGTTTGGATTCTTCTTCTTGATAAGCTCTTATGATGCTTTAATGTCTTTTGGATTATATCCTACTTCCATTACCAAATCTTCAAGTTACTTTATCCTGTTATCCTTTACTTGTGAAGAAGCTTTCTCTAGTTTTATCTGTGTCCTTATATTTTCTAGAGAATTCTGTATTTTTTGGACACTTAAAGCTTTGTGTGTCATAGTGGAATAGATAATTTCTCTAGCTTGTTTATGAAACTCAATCTGGTCTATGGGATGCACATCTTTTGCAAGAACTTCAAAGGATGTTTTCTTGTAATCTTTTGATGTTTTTGGAGCCTACACTGTTGGATATAAAAATGTAATTTTCTTCTTTCTTGTTTTGTAATCAAATGTAGATAGTAATATGTTCTGTTCTCTAGGATTTTTCTTGCAATATTGGGCATAAGTTACAACATTCATTGTTTCATTCCTGATTTTGATTTCTTTGTCTTTTTCCATTATATCTTTCTCTTTCTCCACTAGTTTTCTAGATGATGAAACCTCTACACTATGTTGTTTCTGAATGATTTGTGTACTGGAGGTTGATGGAAGCTGTGTTTCTTCTGAAACTGTTGGAGGTGGATCATATCTGACAACTATATTTGTCTCAATGACTTCAACTGTATCAACTATTTCTTCATTTTCTATCACTAGATTCAGTTTTTCCTTATTCCTATACATAAGTTTGAATTTGGTATCAGAAGTGGTTTCTGCAGAATAAGAGCTTTCCTCTCTTCCCCTCTTTGAATTTTTGTCCTGTGGGGCTAGAGTAAGAAGGATGGAACTAGTATCAATCTGCTTCTCCACCTCTTGTAAAGTGTTTTCCAACCACTTTGACTGGTTGGAATAGTTTTCAACTTCAGGCTTTGACTCATGAATAAAATGGGTCAATTTGAATTTGAATCTTAACTTACTTATCACTGCTAAGGGGTCCTATTGTCATTTGAAACTACTATTGAACTTAAAATCTTGTAAAATTTTCTCTGCTTTCTGACCAACATTCCTACTATTACATATAAAAGGACCTAACTGGTTCTTAATATTGAATTGAGTCTTTTTCTTAGCTGAAAGGAAGTTGACTTCATCCGAATTCATGATTTTTTTGATGTATTCCAAAGAAAATAATCTCATTGGGAGGTATTTGGGAAATTTGTATGGAGTTAGCTAGCTGCCATACACTCTAATTTCTATGCGATTCTGGTATAAATACCAGTCTCCTGTTTTACTTTGATCTAAAAACTGTAACACCTTCTTTATATCTTCACTGATTCTAGGCTGAATGCTACTGCTTAGCATATTAACTAGTGGATAAACAAATGAATCAATGAAATCTCTATAACTGAATTTAGTCGAATCCTTTCTGATCAAGGATGTCCAAAAGACAATAGATTGGGGATTACCCTCTGTGTCCAGTTTTTGGAGGCTAACTGAAAACCTTTCATATTGGAAATATATAAACGTATGGAAAAAAATTGAGGAGTATTTGAATACTCCTTCTTTTGGTAGCTTGACTAGCTGATCGTGGATTGCATCTGCTAGGTATTAGGAAAAATTGAAGATTGTAGCTGGAGGTTGACCTAGGAAAAAGAAGGATAGGAAGCCAAGAATAGATGCATATACATGTTTATTAGTGAAATATCCTAAAATACATGATAGCATGGTAAAAATCTGTCTGGTTCTTTCTGAACACATGGAAATTGAGTGTGGAGGATTACTTTTAGGGGTTTCTACTGATGGAGAGAGGAAAGTATAGAATATTTGGAATATTTTAGGAAAGTCCATCTTCAAGTAGAGCTCAGTAAGGTTTTCAATGGATAATGGCATGTCATTAGGTTGTGGTTGAATCTGTAACATCTAATTGATGGATTGATAAGTGACTGTAAAAAGGATTTCCTGGTTCGGTGTAACTAAAGCTCTTTCATTGCGCAAATAGTTGATTTGGCAGAGTCTAATGAGTTCTGGAAATTGAAAGGTCTGTGGGAATATGTATTTGGGTAGGTTTGAATTCCATATATGGATATCATCTTCCTAGTCAATAAATTTGTCACGGCTCCAACAATGTAGCTCTAAAAGGTTGAAATTAGACACTGTATCAGTGATTTTGAAGTCTTTATTAGCTAGAGGGGTGCGGTAAACATCTACCACAGGTGGTTGAAGAGGATTTACAGTTTGAATTCTTTGGGAGGCCATCAGTTCGCTTAATTATTGAGTTAAAATATTATTTGATGGTTTTAGGTGTCTAGAATTACCTATAATTTTGAAGTTTTGGTCTTGTAGAAGGTTCAGGTGGCAGCAGGGGATTTCTTGGTCTGCAAAGGCTTCTTTGGTTTCTTTTTCGCAAATAACATAAATAGTGGGAAAATGGTTTCAGGCTGGATTTATTAATTTTAACCTTTGGGTTTATCGCAATGGCACGTGGGTTTTAATTTCAAATAGTAGCTAGTTTCATCGCAATGCACAGAGGCGGTTCGGTAGTTTATTTCATCGTGAAAAGTTGTTTGGTAGTTTTTGGCTGGGGAGGGGTGCGATAAGATGTGGGAGTGCTGCATGGAAAGGGAGTGGGAGTGTGAAACCACCCATTTCATACCCCCCCATTGGTTTTAAATTTCAGACGTTGAGGGGTACAAAATGAGTTATTGGTCATTGGATCCGATCAATGGTGATCGGGTAGATGGTGGTAGTTGCGGGTTCTTAAGCAATGGGTTCGGGTAAATTACTTAAGTCGAGGGTTAAATGTAAGTAGGTTTGGGGTTTTAAAATGGGGGAAATATATTAAATGAGGATTAATATAATATGGGGGTTAATATAAATGGGCTTATGAAATATATGAGCGGTAGGGGGTTAACATAATATATAAACTATAGGCTAAAATAACATAAGGTGGGTCGGAAATTATGATGGCGGGATGTTAGAAATACACTAGGAATAGGTTTCAAAATAATATCGGGGAGGGGCTAAATGAAGTGGGGCCCGACATATTTTAAGCATTTAAAACTATGCAAAAAGTGGGTTTTGCATGTTTTATTGGAAAAGGTGGGGTTAGTAAAGGGGAAGGGTTTTTTCAAAGGGAATGGGTTCTTAGGAGGGGGGAAGGGTTAGGAAAAGGGAAAATGGTTTAGGATGGGGAAAGATATTTTATCAAAGGAAAATGATTTTTACAAGGGGAAAAGACTTTCAAGGGTGTAATAGGGTTTTTAGAGGGGATAGTTAGTACGAATCTTAATTGCAAGTGTACGAAAAAAGAGCACTTTAGCTGTGCATAACAAACAACCCTAACAAAAAAGATGCATGCCATTATCTTCAGATATGCAATTAGTTGATCAAGATAAATGCTACAAAAATCTAGATCTATGCAAAAGACATTAAGCAGTAAATAAAATGAGATTTACTTCATGCATCCAATAGACAAGACAAGAATATGTTAAATGAATTTTATATTAAGGGCACCTGGGAGGAAAAACTAGATGGATTTTACCAATTCTCCTCAATGGGATGGGTTCTTGTAAGTCCTCAGCACTTCAGATCTAAAATTCCTCTCTCTTGATGGTGTAGAAAACCCAGACAAAAATGGAACTCAAAGGGAGCTCACAAGCAAAAGGATAGAAAAATATGACAATGATGGTGGATCAAAGTCAAACCAAAATTATAGATCCAGAGTGATCTTAGGCAAAAAAATGTGATGAATGAATGGAAAAACCCTTCTATTTATAACAAAATATTGAGTTAGTCTAGATATTGGTGCATAATTAAAATATTATTAACCAAATCAAGATCCAACTTTTATGGAATATTTTATTATTTTTGTTGAAGGGAAAAGGAATTTGACTTGGGTCAAATCCCTTTATTTGTAAATAATAAATAAATAAATGATTTATTTATCATTTTAAGGATGTGGTTGAGTAATAATTAAATAAATAATGATTTATTTAACTATTTATGAGTGGTTTAGTCAAATTTAACAAGGAATATTATTTAAATAGGGTTTAAATAATTATTCCTAGAAAATAATAAGATAAATAATAATTTATCTAATTAATTTTCCTGTTTTGGGTTAAATATAAGCAGGAATATTAATTAAACTATTGTTTAACTAATTATTCATTGAGGAAAATCAAACAAATGTGGATTTATTTAATATTTCCTCATGGGGTTTCCTGTTTAGACCATAAACAACTTAATAAAGGTGTTTTACTAAGTTATTTTTCATAGTGAAAGTAATTTTACTAAGGGTAAAATTGGCCTTACATAGTGTACTTAGGTCCATCTAATAGTAACAGGTTAGATGACCAAAAAATGGTGTAACAGGGATTGTGTTTAGAAGGATATTAATGATAAAAGATAAACCATATGATGCCTTACATAACTTGTGAAAGTATTCTACCTACCCTTTATTTACCCTAACGTTTTTTATTTCTTTTATTGGGTGCATTTGAGCATGTTGACCCTTTTATTTTGTTTTGATAAGAAAAATAACTTATTTCTAACCTTATATCTTTTAATGGCTCAGATTAAACTTATGAGCTCATTTTTATTCTCTACCTAACTACTGATCTGCCAATATTAAATGGTTTGGTTTGTTTTTTTCTTCACTATCTATCATGACATGAAATTTAGAGGCATGAATAATCAATATTAAACACTATGATCATCATGGATTGTGGCATTTTGGAGAAGCTGCACACAATTTTATTTGCAAAAGTAAAATAAACTAAGAATAGTGGAATTTGAATGTGCAACACTTTCATAATTTATTTTTGTTTCCTTTTGTGGGGTTCATATTTTATATCCTTTTTTTATTTTCTTTTCTTCTGGTCTTTTGATTTTTATTTTAGGGCATACCCTCTTTTCATTTTTTAATATGGGAAAACATTTGCATAAAGCAAAGGTATGTACAATATTATAAGACTTAACATAGTCAATTCAAAATTATGATCCCTATTATTATAGGACTGTAACAGTGGCTCCGCTTGGGGATGGCATCTCTTGGTGAGATGTCAAGAACTTTCTAATCAGTGGCCTTGGAAATTTTGACTTTGCTTGCCTTGGAACTGATTTCTGTCATCTTCTTTATTCAAACATATGATGTTATACCTTTTAAAGGATAGGGCCTTCTCTTCAGGCTTCAACTTTATAAGATAATCATCCAATCCAATCTAAACTTTGCTATGGTATTTACAATGAACAAATTACAAAAAATTAACTATTGGTTAATCTGGTGAAAAATAGTGCTTCAACATTCTACCATTGACTGGTCCACCCGGTAGATCTGTTCCATCTAACTCTTTTAAGAAAAATGCATTGTTGCCTCTGTAACCATAACTAATGTATGTGCCCTTCTAGAGAAAGTCAAATTTCCCATGTTTTCCTTTTTCTTCTCTTCTGGAATCCCATTTGAGTACCTGATCACCTATGAAGAAATCATCTGCTTTAGTTTTCTTATCAAATATCTTTTCTATTTTGTCTTGAATTTATTGAGATTTGATATAAAATTCTTCTCTAGTTTGCTGCAAATGAATTTTTTGATTTATCCTCATTTAGATGTCATTTGGTTTTACTTGCAGCTCTTGAATCATTTTCATTACTGGTATTCCTAATGAAGATGGAAAAACAACATGGCATCCCATATACCAATTTATAGAGAGATGTACCAATAGTTTTCTTAGTAGTTAGTCTGTCTGCCCATAAGGCATTAACCAATTTTTTATTCTAGGTTTTCTTTTTACTTCTAACAACTTCTTGATGATGTTGACTAGGATTTTATTTGAGGATTTTGCTAGTCCATTACCTTGAGGGTAATAGGAAGTGGACTGGACAAGGTTGATATGGTATTTGTTACAAAAGTCTATCATTTTCTTGGATTTGAAGGCAACAAAATTATCAGTAATGAGATTTTGTGGGAATAAAAATTTAGAAAGGATGTTTTTCTCAAGAAATGAGATAATGATAGAGTCTGTGGCTTGTCTAGAAGGGATGGCTTCTATCCACTTAGTAAAGTAATTAGTGGCTATCAATATCCATTTATGCTGGGCAAAGGAGGGTGGGTGAATTTCACCAATGAAGTCTAAACCCATTGTTGAAATGGAATTTCTATTGAGATAGGTTTGAGGGGTAAAGGTAAGAGTTTCTTCTTCCCTTCAAATATCTGACATTTGTGATAGGAGGTCACATACTTTCTTACATTTTTAAAAAGAGTGGGCTAGTAAAAACCTGCCCTCAAAATTTTATTAGTAGTTGTTTTCCAATAGAGGAGTCCTCCACAATCTCCTGCATGAAATTCCTACATTACTTTGTCTACTTCATTTTTTATTAAACAATTCAATAATATGCCACCATGATCTTTCCAAAATAAAGAATTATCTAAGATACAACATTTGTCCTCTTTCAAAGAATCTACTTTTAGTTCTAGATAAACCAAGAGGAGCTTGTAGGTTGAGTAAAACAAATATAATGTCTATATACTAGGGGGAATCTATGAAATCTTCACTAATTTTTGGAGTCACCATCTCTTCCTAATCATCTAGGGCAGCAATGAAATTTATATCTAAGGCCTAATAGTTCGATTCAACCATGATTTTGGCTAAACCTTGGCCTTTGATGAATTTTTTAGGCTTGATTTCAATGTGATATTCCAAAATTGTGGCAATCCATTTGCCTCTTTTTCCATCAGGCCCATTTTGAGTTAGAATGTCCTTTACAACTGAATTTGGAACTTATGCAATTATGTGGGAGTATTAAATGTAAAGGTGAAATATTTTATGGCTTTTACTAAATCGAGGGCTTTTTTTTCCATGATATTGTAATTTAGTGTTGCATCTCTTAAGGTTTTTCTGAAAAAAGCGATGGGTTATTCAATACTTCATCATTCTTTTGCAACAAGACTGCTGCAATGGTGTGTTCTAAAACAAATAAAAATTTATGAAATCTTTGCTAAAGCTAGGACTTATGAGGACATGTGTTTTAGTAAGTGATTCTTTGACTGCTTCAAAAGACTGCTTAGCATCTACTGTCCACTTAAGTGCCAAATCCTTATTTAACATGCTGTTTAAGTTTCTAATTAGTTCTGCTAAGTTAGGGATGAATCTTCTAAGAAAAATTATTTTGCCTAGAAATGCTTGTAATTCTCTAATGTTCCTAGGATGACTGATGTTTAAAATTGCTTCTATTCTAGCTGGATCAAATCTGATGCATTCTTTTGAAATTATGTGTCCCAGGAGTTTACCTTCTTCTAATCCAAAAGGTGTCTTTTTAGGATTCAAGGAAATGCCAAATTTTGTACATTTAATGAAAACTCTTCTCAAATGATCTAGATGTTCATTATCTATTTTGGAAAATACTATGATATCATCTAGATAAATGAATAAAAATTCATGGATTTCCTTTGCAAAATATGTATTCATAGCTCTTTGGAATGTAGCTCCAATACTCATCAGTTCGAAGGGAATTTTCAAATACATGAAAGTTCCCCAGGGAGTGGTAAATGCAGTCTTTGCTTGATCTTCAGGTTGGACTAGGATTTGGTTGTATCCAAAAAATCCATCAAATAATGACATTCTGGATGATACTACTACCCTCTATAGAATATGGTCCATTTTAAGGAGGGGATAATTATCCTTTAATGAGACTTTGTTTAAGTTTCTGAAATCAACACGGAGTCTGATTTCTCCTGTTTTATTTATAGTGGGGACTAAATTAGAGACCATATCAGAATATCTAATGGGTGTTATAATTTGAGCCTCATACATCCTTTTAACTTCTTTTTCTATCAATAGCATAAGAATAGGGATAATTCTCCTAAGATTTTGTTTAAAGCGCTTCTAATTTTCTTTGATTAGTATTTTATGATGGATAATGCTGGTATCATAAGACTTGAGGTCTTCATAACTCCTGGCAAAGATATCTTGGAACTCTTTAAATAAAGTAATGTACTTCAACTTTTCAGCTGGAGGTAATGCCTTGGATACCTTGACAAGCTTAGGATTTTCTTCAGTTCCTATGTTGCATTCTTTTATATCTAACCTTACGGGCTCCATTTTGGGTTTTATAGCAACATAATTGGAGTAAAAAATATCTTATAATGGGGCTAGTCCCTTAGGAAAAATGTTGTCCTTAAGGTTTAAAATTTTTGATTCATCATTGGTTAATTCCTATATTTATATTGTTTCTAATATTTCTATTTCTACTTTAGTGAATGTAGTTGGTTATATTTTATCTACATCACTTATATCTATATCGTTATTTATGGTATAATATAATGTACAATTAGTGCCTATATTACAGTTTTGAAATTCTCCCTTAGAATTTTGTTGTAGCCGCTGCAACACTACCCAAAATTTCGGGTGTATTCAAATTTTCAGGTCCCCCTTCTGCTTGGCGACCATTCTAAGGTTTGTTGAAACCCTAGTTTATACAGAATGATCCCCTCCCTATTTCAACCTAACTCACATCTCCCAGAAGCACTTCCACCATGGATCATTTAGGCATTCTATTTGGATAGTCTGCCAAGCCCATGATCCCATGTAAAACCCTTTCAATTTCAAGGACATCATTCTCTAAAAGTGACCACGCACTAACTAATATAATAATACTTCATGCAGGTTGAACCTACATGGAGGATATACCCGATAATATCACCATCGCATTGAAGGTTCAGGAAGGTGGGATTACATTTCTGGATCAGGATCATTGTTCAATTTCCAAATATTTTTTAACTTTGACACATTGGTAGAAGAAACAAGGGGTTTCATGAAGAAAATAAAATTTGAGAGGGAGGCTTCGGTGCTATATACAAAGGTGTAACTTCCAAGGGCGTAGAAATAACAGTAAGAAAGATATCCTCCAAGTCTGCCCAAGGAATAATGGAATTTATGAATGAAGTGAAACTTGTATCCAAAGTGAAATACAACTACTAGGATATTGCATGGAAAGATTAGAAAGATCTCTTGTTCATCATTACTTGCCCACTAAAATCTTCAACACCTTTCTCTTCAACCCAGAAAAGGGCGCAGAGTTCTTGGTCGACAAAATGTTATAACTTCAAATGGGAATAGCACACGACCTTATCCACCTTCACTAGGATTCACAACCACACATTATGATGGCAGGCATACCCCGCTATAGCCACAATCACACTCTATTGTGAATATATAACTTATTTACAAGTTTAGCCCCAAATAATTTTAAATCTGGGAAATTTCACAACATTTTAATGCGGAAGCTTTTCTATCTCTTTAATCAGATCTATGGTTATGAAACCATATTTTAAAACCCATCTCATGGAAATTGAATATTATTCGATTTTGCATTAAACTTACATTTGGATTAGAAACCCAATGTGTTCTCACCGTATGAAAAATTTGAGTTTTATTTTTTTTAACATGGGCCACAACTCATCAAACATCACATATATGACTTGGACAAGACCCAATTTATAGCATAGTTCTATGAGCTAACCAACTCACATATAACAATACAAACCATCTAACATTCCATTTGATTCATTACAACCAAATCCCTTCATGCATTTATCCCATGCGAATATATCATCCAAAAGCTTGACTTTTGTTTTAAAATCCAAAGCACCAACATGTATTAAAATGAACTTTCGGGCCACCAATTAATTTGCCTTATTAACCATTACGCACCTTCAAATGCAGATATTGTTGGATCTCCCGTGGCTGGGATCGGATGGCAATCACGTTCATTAACTCCCGAAGGTTATCTCTCCAAAATTATGCGATAAAAATGGTTTTAAAATACTGCCTTATGCCACGTGTTGGACGCTTCATGCTATCACGTTCAAATTGGGAATACTTCTTAGCATCTTTTTGTTATGCGAGACCGCCAGTTTTGAGTTTTGAAACCACCGTTACTGTTCAATGCTTTTGGTTCCCTTTTAATTCGGGTTTCCGCCCAATTCTTCAGCGCCTCTGATACAACTCCACTAAAATTCTTTCCATATCATCTTCACGCACGCGCAATTGAAATTCATTCGATTCTGGTTCTTGCTATTAAACAATGCACCTCTTGATTCCACATGGACGCAATTTCTATTGCTCCTTAATTTTTCTTTCCTTGTTTATGCTCTTGGTTCCAGCTAATTCATGGTTCTACATTCTCAACAGACAATTAAAATTCTTCACGGACCCTCTTCTCCACCTTAATGCTGTGGTTCAGCTTCACCTGATGTCGATTCAACCGACGCTATGGATTAAGCCAATAGCGTTCGATCCCAGTAAACAAAGGTTCAACATATATCCAATAATTGGGGGTTAAATCACTTGAGTCCTTCAAAAATGGATCAAAACCTCATCGAATCTATTGAAACCTTCACATAGAATTACATCCTTTACTGATTTACTGTCTCGTGGCTTTTGACAAAATCGATATCGATTTTGTGAATCGAACCCATCAGGTATTTACACAGATTCATGCCAACTTCAGAGTGGAATTCTGAATTGATCAGAATCTCTTCACATAGTATTAGCATGTAATTTATTCATACAGAGAGGCGTGGTTCAATATGCATTCATGAAACCTAAGCCTTCACACAGAGACTTAAAATTGTAACTCATTGAGGCTCGAAGGGACACAAATTTGTTCTTCACGTAGAGAGAATTAATTTAAATTCCTCCATAATATAATAAATCAGGAAATAAGAAAGGGTCGAACCCTCTCTTAACCATACAGTGATTTCATAATTTCAATTCAATGTAGAATGCATCCAACTCGTCATATATAAATTGAGACAGAAAATTAAATACTTTACTGGAGTCGATCCTTTCAGTGATCGATTCACCCAATTTGCAAGTCAAATTGAAACACACATAGCCTCATACACAAATAAATCTGACTCTGAATTCCTCTCTATAAATAAAAATAAGTTAATCACAAACTTACTTCCTCTGTGGCCTGATCTTCAATTCAATGGCCCTTCTATCCTCACTACTCTTCCTCTTCAATAGCTATCACTCCTATCTGCCCGTAGGCTTACATTTATACAAAATACTAAGGAATAAATTTAGTTTCCCTAACATCTCACCCAAGAATCTTGGAATTCTCAACATCCTAAATTTAGACTCAATCCCTAAAATAACTGAAACTGATCCTAATTCGACTATCCCTTCACATTCCTAACTAATCACCTTCCCCTCATGTTCTCTAATGGTTCGAGAACATTTACAATTCCTCACTATTTTATTCAAAAACACTAATAATTACATGAGAATTTAGAAACATAAGACCCCCCTATGTGTTATAAAAATACAAAGAATTTCTTGAGCCTAATGCCCCTGCATCAGACTCCCAAGTTTAAAATTGATCATGATCTCCTAATCATGTGCCTTCAGTCCTTGTCTTCCTGGATCCCATACTTTTCTTTGCTGCTATCCATCAGCTGCATTGTTCTTCAACTGCATCTCTCCAGGTTTCCATACCTGTCCTGGTTTCCATATCTTGTTCTGCAACTTGCCACTAGCTATACTTTCATATTCTATTCTGATCTTTCCTTTGCTAAAATTCCTCTTCTTTCTTGTTGCTGTCCACTGCTTCTCAGACACCTTTATCATCAGTCTTCTGATTCTTTCAATTTCTCTGTCCAGCTTATCTTCTGTCTGGAATTTATTTTTCCCACTGCTGAAAGATTTCTGTTGTTGTTACTGCCCTTATTGCTGCCATCTTTGATGTTGCTGCTATCAATGTTGCCTCACCGATTATTGCTAACATTGTTTTTAATCCTACAGATGTCACCCGACATGTTTCTTCAGCTGCCACCATAGATGTTGTTGATGCCAATGTTGCCTCAGTTGTTACCTCCCCGATTGTTGCTGCCTCCCAAACTTCCTGAATATCTCTCAAGATATTTCCCTCTGCAACAATTTTCTTTTGCTCATCACTTGCAAATTAACTCTTAAAAAATAAAATTTTATTTAATTCTCTTCCTGCAGTAACATATTTATTTATCTATGTTTGTATACTAGTAAGAAAAATTAATTTTAACAAACTAGTATCTACTCCTTTCACAGCTTCAAACATCTTTACTCCAGTGCCTGCAATTTATTTCTCCTGTTTAAATGTTTCCAGAAAACATTTCAGCCACTCATCAGTATGATGTAATCTAAATTCAGCATCTTCTTCTTCTTCTTTGAAAATATTCAGTAATTGTCTTGCACCTTCTTGTTTGATTCTGGCAATCAAATCAAGTTCTTCAAATTCTTCCTTTTCACCTTTTATCAGAATAGAATTTTGATTTTCCATCACTATAGTAGTTCCACAAGTCTGTCCTCGAATATTCTCTTGGCTATTCAAACAAGACAACTCCTCTTCGTCACCAATAGTAACAAGTTCTCACATGACTGTTTCACCTTCCTTCAAGACAATCCCAAGAGATGAATAGTCTCCTGCAATACCTATAAGCACAATCAAATTGTCAGTTTCAAAATCACAAGACCCAGTGGTCTCAATTGATGATCCAGTCACCAATTCTTTTCTCTGCAGTTCCAAGTCTTCTTCAGGACTCAGAAAATCTTCACTATCTTTCTCCTTAGCTTCTAGATTTATCTCCACTGCTCCAATCACCATGTTAAAATGATGATCCTTCACTATGTTTTCAGCTAACATAGTTTCCTTCTTACTAACTTTCCTGAAAATTTTCATTTGTTGTTCTTCTTTGCCTGCATAATTAACACATGAACTTTTAGCACTAAAATTACAAGGTCTCAATACCTCTTCCTCTTCTGACAACACATCAGTATGTTGTTCTGAGTTTCCTTCCAATTCCTCTGTCAGAACATCAGTATGCTGATTTACATCCCCCATGAGACTGTCAGCTAGTCTCTCCTTCTTTCCATCATCTGCTTCATGAACACTATTCATGAAGACCTTCCTGCCTTGCTTCCTCAGTAAATTATCATGTGCATAGGTCCTCTATTCCTCCAATTCTCTTCTTTGAAAATCAAACCTTCTATACAATTCAACAACTTCAATTGGAGTAGATTTTGGGAACCTCACACAACCTTTTATACCTTCACTTGTTCTTGACTGATCATTATATGGTCCCTCATCTCTTGCCTCAATATTTTGTTGGATATTTTCATTAGACTTCCTTGTCTTCAATTCCTCCTGAGATCTTTCTATCTCAGCATTGATCTGAACAGATTTCATATTCAATTTCTCCTCCTCAACAAACTTTAAAGCTTGTTCATCTCCCTGTGATGTACCTGCAAACATACACAACTCTTTAGTTTTAAAAGCACAAGATTTTTCAGTCTTGGTTGCTTTCTCAAGCACTTCCCTTTGAACATATCTGCATGTGGAATCTTCAAATTCCATCTTTAACTCAAGAACTCTGAGTTCCTCTTTCAATAAGACAATCTCCTTTTGCCTCAACCTTAACTGTAATGGTTTCCATTTTACTCTCTTCTTCATGAGCCAAACAACTCTCTGGCTTTCCTCTATCATCATCTCTAGTTTATTAAACTGTTCTCTGATCTCAGCTACCTCTTTCCAATATTTTATATCAGTCAATTTCTTCCTCATGCCATTGGTCTTGACATCTTCTTTCTCTTTTCTGTTGTGGCCTCTCTCTGAACCTCTGCTCTCTTCTATATGAATTTTAGAAGTCATCTTCTTCTCCATGAGTTCCTCACTCATGAGCTGCACCAAGCCTCTGCAACAGCAAGCTCTCCTGCTGCCACTTACCTCACCTATCCTTTCCTCCAGATTTGGTCTTTTGGAAAGTATTGGTCCCCTGTCTACTGGAACCTTCTGAGCATCTTCACTGCTCTCTCTAGGCTTCACTCTGAAACTTTTATAACTCATTCAACCTCTGTTTAATTTCCTCAAGGTTCTGCCACACTTTATTTTTCACTTTAGAATCCTCTGCTGGAATCTTTCATCACTGCTCTCAAAGCTATGATCTACTTCCGCTGAGATTTCTTCAATTTCCTGCAATCTGAATTCTACAAACAATTCTTCAAACCAGAGTTAAACACTGCTCATCAACTCACCTTCTCTTGAGAACACTAAAATTGTTCTCCCTATCCAACCTTTAGTTGAATATCAGGTTCACTGCCATCACCATCAAACTCTGTCTTCACCTTTCTGCAACCATAATTTTGCAATCATAAATTTCAATTCAGATTTAAAATTATTTTACCTGCAATATCCCTACATGATCTTTTTCTTCATTCATTCAGTTCTACAAATCTCTGTTCACTGCAACTCTGTGTACCTTTGCATATCAGATTTTACAATCTGATCTTCTTTCTTCTCTCATCACACATTCATATTTAATTACAAAAAAAACCCTTTACTTCAAATAGAGCCTTTCCTGCTCTGATACCACTTGATAGCAGGCATACCCCGCTATACCCACAATCACACTCTATTGTGAATATATAACTGCTTTACAAGTTTAGCCCCAAATAATTTTAAATCTTGGCAATTTCACAACATTTTAATGTGGAGTCTTTTCTATCTCTTTAATCAGCTCTATGGTTATGAAACCATATTTTAAAACCCATCTCATGGAAATTGAATATTATTTGATTTTGCATTAAACTTGCATTTGGATTAGAAACCCAATGTGTTCTCACCGTATGACAAATTTGAGTTCTATTTTTTTAACATGGGCCACAACTCATCAAACATCACATATATGACTTGGACAAGACCCAATTTATAGCATAGTTCTGTGAGCCAACCAACTCACATATAACAATACGACCCATCTAACATTCCATTCAATTAATTACAACCAAATCCCTTCATTCATTTATCCCATGTGAATATATCATCCAAAAGCTTGACTTTTGTTTTAAAATCCAAAGCACCAACATGTATTAAAATGAACTTTCGGGCCACCAATTAATTTGCCTTATTAACCATTACACACCTTCACATGCAAACACCGTCGGATCTCCTGTGGCTGGGATCGGATGGTAATCATGTTCATTAACTCCCGAAGGCTATCTCTCCAAAATTATGCGATAAAAATGGTTTTAAAATACCGCCTTATTCCATGTGTTGGACACTTCATGCTATCGCGTTCAAATTGGGAATGCTTCTTACCATATTTTTGTTATGCGAGACCGCCAGTTTTGAGTTTTGAAACCACCGTTACTGTTCAATGCTTTTGGTTCCCTTTTAATTCGGGTTTCCGCCCAATTCTTCAACGCCTCCGATACAACTCCACTAAACCGCTTTCCATATCATCTTCACACACGTGCAATTCGAATTCATTCAATTCTAGTTCTTGCTATTAAACAACGCACCTCTTGGTTCGACACGGACGCAATTTCTATTGCTCTTTAATTCTTCCTTCCTTGTTTATGCTCTTGGTTCCAACTGATTCATGGTTCTACATTCTAAATAGACAATTAAAATTCTTCATGGACCCTCTTCTCCACCTTAATGCTATGGTTTGACTTCACCTGATATCGATTCAATTGATGCTATGGATTAAGCCAATAGCATTCGATCCCAGTAAACAGAGGTTCAACATATATCCAATAATCAGGGGTTAAATCAATTGAGTCCTTTAGAAATGGATCAAAACCTCATCGAATCTATCGAACCCTTCACACAGAATTACGTCCTTTATTGATTTACTGTCTCGTGGATTTTGACAAAATCGATATCGATTTTGTGAATCGAACCCATCAGGTCTTTACACAGATTCATGCCAACTTCAAAGTGGAATTCTGAATTGATCATAATCTCTTCACACAGTATTAGCGTGTAATTTATTCATACAGAGAGGTGTGGTTCAATATGCATTCATGAAAAATAAGCCTTCACACAGAGACTTAAAACTGTAACTCATTGAGGCTCGAAGGGACAAAAATTTGTTCTTCAAGCAGAGAGAATTAATTTAAATTCCTCCATAATATAATAACTCGGGAAATAAGAAAGGGTCAAACCCCCTCTTAACCATACAGTGATTTCATAATTTCAACTCAATTTAGAATGCATCCAACTCGTCATATATAAATTGAGACAGAAAATTAAATACTTTACTGGAATCGATCCTTTTAGTGATTGATTCACCCAATTTGCAAGTCAAATTGAAACACACATAGCCTCATACACAAATCAATCTAAATCTGAATTCCTCTGTATAAATAAAACTAAGTTAATCACAAACTTACTTCTGTGGCCTGATCTTCAATTCGATGGCCCTTCTATCCTCACTACTCTGCCTCTTGAATAGCTATCACTCCTATCTGCCCGTAGGCTTACATTTATACAAAATACTAAGGAATCAATTCAGTTTCCCTAACATCTCACCCAAGACTCTTGGAATTCTCAACATCCTAAATTTAGACTCAATCCCTAAAATAACTGAAACTGATCCTAATTCGACTATCCCTTCACATTCCTAACTAATCACCTTCCCCTCATGTTCTCTAATGGTTCGAGAACATTTACAATTCCTCACTATTTTATTCAAAAATGATAATAATTACATGAGAATTTAGAAACATAAGACCCCCCTATGTCTTATAAAAATACAAAGTATTTCTTGAGCCTAATGCCCCTACATCACATTATTCATAGAAATTCTAAAATAGATATGGCATATGTTAGATTGACAGACCTTCTTCCGAATGGTGAGAGTTGCTAGTACATACAATTATATGGCTCCAGAGTATGCGATGCTAAAGGCCGCTACCTATAAACTCATATTTTTTTACAGCCTCGGTGTCATTTTCTTGACGTTATGAGTGGGAGGAGACACAACGATATCTACCTTCCTCGGGAAATACAAAATCCTTTGGAATGGAGATGGAGACTATGAGATGAGAAAAATATGTTGAATATGATCGATCCGAAAATAATTTAAGGTTATCAGCATAAATAAGCCTTGGGATGCACTCGTATGGGTTTTCCACGCATACAGGCTGATGTCCCAAACCATCCAACAGTGTCTTCCCACAATACCTTGTCAAGTTGGAGTATGCCATAGAACCGAGGGTGACGCGAGAAAGAACAAAAGGCTTGGAAAATGTGATGGTAATGAGTATAATAAAAGAAAGGCCACATTTGTATGAGATATTGCGTGTTGAGTTGAACACGATGCCAGTTGCGCTCCTCGAAGAAAATAAGCTTTTGTAAGCCACATGTTTTAGTAGTGGCCATTGCACAAACAGGAGACTACCCATACCAAGATGGATCAGAGCGTAGAATGATATAAAGCTATTATGAAAGGGTGCGAGGCCATCGAGGGTCATGTAGGTCTGGGAAGGAGGGTGGAGTGGTCCTTCCTAAAATATATGTGCCTCGGTGAGGAATGCATGTCATCCTGGAGATCAACAACGGAAGCATCAAATTTCCAAATCTTCGAGTCTCCTCTACTTTCGTCGATGGCTCCAATCGATCTAACAATAGGAACCCGTTCTATCAGTGCTCAGATATAGGAAAACCGAAAACTCTTTTCGAGCTCCATCAACGCTGAGATAACATTGACAGTTTCATTTTTACCAATCTTCCTATCATTAAAAAATGAGTATAGGTTATATATTCAGTGTGTGAAAATCACGATTTGCCCATTACAGGAATGATGACGAAGCCCTTGGATGAGAGGATAGTGGTTATGAGTTGTGGCCATGGAGAAAAGGTTTTTGGGCCGTTCATGTCGCAGCCATGACGGGTGATGGCACTGAATTGAGGAATATGACCATTAATGAGAGTGAGGCCGGACTCAAATTGTTAAACTACACATTTTTCGCTAATAAGGGATGCCATTCAAAAATGGCTCGTGTCAGGGTGGGTTTTGAAGGAGCTCCTGCACATGTTGAACATAGGGGTAGATGTTTTGGGAAAAGTCAGTTGTCTTGTATCACAAAAGGAATAATGTTTTGGGAAAAGTCTGATATTCAAAGAGTAGTATTTAAAAACAACTAGTCAATAAATCAAATATGCCAGGACATCATTGAGATATAGAATTATACAAAGTGTTACAATATTCACCAATGCTACATAGATAATCAACCACTGTAGATCATGCTATGCTCTGAAGGGGGAAACCATGAAATGAATGTGCAGTGACAACTCTCCTTTATGTGCGATAAAAATCACATGATGAAACCTGATGCAATATTTGTTGCATCATGTTATAGTATGGTGGTTGAATATATAATATATGAATTTGCGTAGGAGTAGGAATCATTAGAAAAAAGAATGTGATTCGATGCAGGGACACATTTAGTGTTATTATAGTATGTAGAGAGCAGACGAGACAACCATCAAGATTAAAGTTATAGGGATATTTAGCCAGCAGTTAGACCCAATTGGAATGGAATTTTGGTGGATGGAAACCATGAATTTCTCACTATTAAATATGTTGTAGTGAATTGAAAGGTCGTTGCAGGAGAAGTGATGCGATGATAACCAGGCCACATCACTTGATTCACAATATGAGCACTGGGACCAGAGTTCATATATTCTCCATAGTAAAGTGTCTCCAGTGCAGAGTTTCCCTTTCCCTTCCAGTGGTACAAACCTGCAGGAGCAATATTACTGTCCAAATAGGATTGCATGTACATTTTTCGAGAGTACTTCTTCCACCATCTTCCAAGGAACATGGGAATCAAATTGTTGTCAGCCGCGGTCACTCTGCAGTTTTGGAAGTAGAAGTTGTTTTTTTGGTGTGGATCCATTCTTCCATGTGGAGTTATAAAACTCTTATTCCCCTTCCCCTTCCCCTTCTATGACAATATGTTTCAACTCTGGAACACAGCAGCCGCGTTACTAAAGATGAAGTCCACGATGTCATGGATATCACATCTGTTGTAAAACTGTCGTTGGCTATGTGTGTAAAACATGTCCTCATAACCTTTGATTCTGCAACGGTACATGTCATATTGATTTGATGCTACCATAAGAGAAATGACTGGGCCCTTGCCTAGAACTGATGTGTTTTGATACCCCATGTCCATAGCAACGAATCTATTTCCATGAGAAACTGCAAAACAAGTGACATATAGAAGAATCAAAAGGAAGTAAGTAACAAACCACAATAGTGCTGAGAAAAAAAAATATGACAATATATAAGAAAATAATTAATTGAAAAACATAGATAAAATAAAAATAAAAATAAAAAATAACATGACAATTTAAAAATAAATATACATTTATAAATTCCTTCCACCTGGACCTCATGCAGCTGCATGAACCCCACGTGTCAGCTTACATACTCCATGATGTAGCCTCACCTAAAGCATCTTCCAAGCTCATTTTCTCATGGTTTCTAAGTAGGGGTTTGGAATTAGATCAAACAACTCTGTCACAGGGTCGAAGGTCAGGTAAAGTAGCTTTGTCATAGGCACAAGGTTGTAGAGTCCAAAATGTCAAAGTTGGAGAAAACCATGGGTCACCCAATGATTGGCCTGTAGGAATACAATGTGATAAGGAAATAAGACCTTCGATTAAGACTCAAGTAGGTGGGTTTTCAAATTGTGCCTTAAATCCAAAAACAGATGCATATGGTTAGCATCATCAACCAACACACTCATGGTTTTTCCGACTCGATCTAATCACATATAGGTGTAGCATCTTGCCTGCATGACGAAAGAAAAAAAATCAGGCGGGAATGGGGAAAGGGTTGATGATCTTCCTAAGGAACTTCAATTGCTTCTTGCGTGTCCTGCATGCCTTATGGAAGAAAGAAAAAATAGGTGAGAAGGAAAAATTAGGGGAGAAGGGAGATTTTTAGACTGAACGAGTCTCCTTAATGCCATGGAGAAGGCCACATTTTTCTATTTTCGCTATTCTTTATAGCCCGCCCAGAAGGGATGGGACCAACCTTGAACCCTTGGGACTAGGAATGGGTTGTTAGCTGTCAATAAGATATTACATTGCTACTGATTTCATCATTATTAAAGATTGTCGTTGTTGGTGCTTCAATAGGAGTCACATGGAAATTTCCTTGTTCCTGTCTTTCCTTCCCTTTCCACGGGTGGAAAAACTGAAACAATAGAAATTATAGGATCACTAGAATAAGCCAAAAAAACAACAAAAACAATTACATAATCGACTGGACCAATGGCTTAGAACATAAGGTATGAGCAAACATCCTGTTGCTAAGGAGCCAAATGAAGTAGGAACTATCTCTTATATTATAAGACAACTCCAATTTGTAAACCGACTCACTCTCTCAGATATAATGAGTCTATATTTTTTTCTCATGTGTGCGATTAGCCAGGAAATTCAAGGGTTCGAGGCATCACCCTGCAATGCCTCACACCTATTCCAACTCAAGTGGTCCCCAACCCTAGTAACAGAAACAATAAACAAGCATGAACCAAACAAACCTCTAAAGCAAAGAAGAAATCTGGAGAAGGATGAACAAGTTTGAGATTTTCTACTATTAAAGAAATAAAATAATTAGAATAGGTTTGATATTTTGAAGTATTTAAGAAATATAATAGTCAAAATTTTATTTGTTGTGAAGGAGCCACCTTTCCCTTCGATGAACCACAAGGAGTGACTTTGGTAATAGATAAATACATGTACCAGGTGAGAAAGGAACCTGAATATTTTCTCTGTATTGAAATTGGCCAAGTAAGAAAGGTTTTTGAAGATTTTCTTTGTGTTGAAATTGGCCAGTTGATGTGTCCTGTTCTTGGTGATGGCTTCAACATAACATAAAAGAGGAGTTGGGCAATGAAGCAACCTGTCTAGGAGCACTAGCATGGCTGCTATCATCCCTGGTATCATCCTGGGAATCATCCCTGATATCATCCCTTCCCGGGATGACTATGGAATCATGGATTCAGGGTTGTAATTTTTTGGTTCCATGAGGTTCTACGCACCCATATCGCTCCTCAAAGCAGCAACACCACAACAACATGCACAAAGCCATTTGGCCGCCTCTTTTAGTTGTATTGTATAGTCAGTGTTTCCATGAGGTAGCATTTAACACTTATGAACTAATGCTAGCATTATTTTACAATAGGTTGGAGTAAAGATGAAATAGATCCAATAAGTTATCAAATATTGAAGAAATATATAAGGTTATAGCTTCTCCACCTCGAGAAGATGCCAATAAGATGGTAATTTATCTTATCCATCGTATTGGCCCTCAAAAGCACTCTAACAATTTTATTGACTGTCCTGATGATAAAGACTAAATACTTCGTGAAAAATTTAAGTTAACGTTCAATAAAACTAATGTTGCTAAAAAATTTCGATTACTATAGTCCCATGCCAGTTACATAGTAAAAACTGATAATATAACCAATACGTTTCTTATTTATATATTTTGTTACCATATTATTAATTATGGTGTTAATAATGTCATGTTTAATTCTACGAAAATTTTCAATAAAGCAATAATAAACTACCACGCGTTTAAATTCTTCCTATCAATTAGATTCCTTAACCTTTTCAATCGATTCCTCTCTTTTTAAAATAGAACACTCGTTTTTCCCTTATTCTACACTTTCCTTAAAAGTCAAACAAGTAACATTATATTTGCTTCCATTGATGTTGCATACATTATCATTTCAGGTAGAGGATGCATACATATTTCGTAGTAGTCCAAATGTGATGGTATAACGTGAAAATAAACATTAAAACATTCCAAAAAAATAAAAGAATAAATTAATTATATCAATCAAAATAAAATTTAAATTTATTACCAAAATAATAATTAATTATATATTTATTAAACTTTCAAATAAATTGTTATTTTTTAAAGTTATTTTTACATTATTTTAAAAATTCAAAATCAATTAACACAATTCATATTATTATAATTTATTATTGGTTTGAATCTACCACGAGGGAAACCAAATCTATTAACTGATAATTTAATGGAAAGTATTAAAATAAAGCATTTATTGTTGAAAACAACCATAAGGAAAATCAGATCTATTGATCAATAATTTAAATCGCAAGTAACAAAATAAAGTATCTAATTTACATAGAGAAGCAAATAAACAAATAAAGACGTATCATGTGAGTCTAAAAAGGTAACTGGAGCAGGGTCATAGACACTTGTACTGGCAGTGGAAAAGGGCTTGAGCTCACAATGAAGATGACTTTCCAGGGGAGCCAATTGAGTATCCAAGCTAGCCAAACATGACTGTTGATATCGCTGCATCCACTTGATCTCATTCAAGGAAGAGATGATATAATTATGGTCTTCGTGCTTCTCTTTCAAGACTCTACCCAAAATATTTTTCATCTACTAATGGAAGGGGATAGAGTTCATATACTAGCTCCGTCTTCCCCTAGTACGACCAAGGTTAGGAACCCAATTGACTACTTCCTCTAGGATCACAAAGTTGAAGTATGGTTGACGATCATTAGTGATGAGGATTTCAAGCTAGCGAATTTATTTATTAATGTCAAGAGTAGTAGAGTGAAAGATAGTTGTGGCTTCCTGGGCTTGGGCCTGCACACACAACCGACCTTCTAGTCCTCTACTACGAACACCCTTGTGACTATGCATATGTTGTCGTGGAATTTTACACCAATAAGGAAGAAAGGAGGTTTTGTCATTTGAATCATCAAAGAATTGTTCCTTTATGTAATGTAAAGGAGGTTTCCCCCTCGAAGTCACTGATTTCTAAGGTGTTGATCTCTCTTTTCTTCTTTTTTTGGAGCTAGTTTTATAACAAAGGAAGAAGCTTGGGAGCAGAAGACCCAACCTTCAATCGTGGAGGAGACTTGAATTATGACCTACAACTGAGGAGAAATAGAACCCTCAAAACTATGAACTCAAAACTGCAAGTTTGCAACCATTGAACTCAGAACTTAGAACAACACTTGTAGGAGATAATTATAGCTAGAGCATGGATAATGAAAGGCAAAGTGGCTAAGGGAAAAGCATTGAATGTAGTGGAAAATAGGGTTTACTTATATATATATATATATATATATATATATATATATATATATATATATATATATATATATATATATATATATATATATCGATTTTGCCACGTAACACTAGAAAGTCTTCACATCCTTGATGATGTGCTCGTCCATTTTGGAATGTTCCAAAGCCATTCCTAGGTCCCTGAAACACAAAAACTTGCAAGATGATATATTTTTGGTGGGGATAAATGCTCATCTAACATAGAAAAATAAAACTTACTAATGATTGTAAATATAACTAATTCAACAATTTCATTTTTTTTTTAAAGAAATTCACAACCATTGAATTTAATGATTTAAGATTTCATTTTTTCCTTAACATGGAATATATTTGATTGGTAATAATATAATGTAGTGTTTGTTTATTTTTCTTTATGTTATATGTATTCTTATTTACAGTGAACTATTTAAATTTCATGTAAATTTTATAAATGGTAATATGATGTTGATGAGAATTTTAACCTAAAGTCAATGACCAATCCAACAAATTATGTTGTTGTTTCATACCTATTTAATCCAACTTTAATTTCATTTGTTGATTTTATTATGCATATTCCAATAGCATCAATGATAATCCCTGATCCAATATCCAAGGCGCAAATAGTAGTAATAGGAATATCATAACTAATTCCATTTTAAGAAGGAGAAAAATCCATCGAATAAGTTATGAGTGATTATAAATCAAAATATCATTCGTTTCCATGTTGTTAATCAATATAAAGCTCATTTTCTTAAGTGTGGTTGATATCAATCCCAAAAAAAAAATTTAGAATAATTAAAAAAAATTAATCACAAAACAAAAAGTGAAAAAAATTAAAAAAGCAAGAAGATACCATCGAAGATAAGATACAAATTCTAGAGTCTCCATTAATGAAATTCAAAGAAGTTAAAGTTGTTCGTTCCATTGAAAAAAGCACACTTGAAAAATCTAAAAGGATTAGCACCGGTTATATCATTCCAAAAAAAACATGACATTTAAGAAATATGATTATGAGTTTGAAAATGTTGGACAGTGCGCAGCAGATTGAATAACACAACAACAGCAAATTAATCATGCACAGAAGAAGACACAGAGTTTTTAACGTGGTTCACCCAAACCTTCTGGGCTACGTCCACACAACAGGGCATTGGCAGTCTTTATTAATCAAAACAGGAGATTACATAATTCACACACACTCTCCAAAACAAACGTATGGATACCTGTTATATAGCAGGAGAATCTAACAGCCTCATAAATCCTCTCAACTCAAATTTAGCATGCATTAACTCCCTCCCAACAAACTGGAGCTAATCTAGGAACTAATTCCTAATTTTTGTCACCTAATGAGATTTTGCCTATTTTATCCAAAACAGAAAATCTCAACAATCTCCACCTTGACAACAATTAGCCTGATGCCCTGTTTTTTATTATTTTATCTTTTCTGCAAGCCAAGAGAAGCCAAACACCAATGCAACTTCTCCAACAAAACTGGTTTCGTGAACATGTCTGCACAGTTTTCCTTTGTATGCACCTTTTCAAGAGAGACTCTCCTTTCAGTAATAACCTGTCTTACAAAATGGTACTTAATTGGAATATGCTTTGACTTACTATGATAGGCCGGATTCTTAGCCAAATGTATTGCACTTTGACTATCACAAAGTAACCTGATGTTGTCCTGTAGCCTACCAAACTCACCAAGCAAACCTTTCAACCAAACCACCTCTTTGCAAGCATGAGAAGCAGCAATGTATTCTGCTTCAGTAGTGGATAAAGCAACAATGTTCTGTAGCTTTGACATCCAGCTGATAGCTCCACCTGCAAGAGTAAAGACGTACCCTGAAGTTGACCTTCTCTTATCCAAATCACCTACAAAATCGGAATCAACATATCCGCAAACAAATTCACTACTCTTATTGTAAGTAATACAATAACTACTTGTGCCTCTCAAGTACCGAAGCACCCATTTCACTGCTGACCAGTGTTCTTTACCCGGATTTGCCATGTACCTGCTGACAACCCCAACTGCATGTGAAATGTCTGGTCGAGTACAAACCATCGCATACATCAAACATCCTACTACATTGGCATATGGAA
This sequence comes from Pinus albicaulis, assembly GCA_034641835.2. Taxonomy (NCBI): domain Eukaryota; kingdom Viridiplantae; phylum Streptophyta; class Pinopsida; order Pinales; family Pinaceae; genus Pinus; species Pinus albicaulis. The sequence goes on from CM076574.1 coordinate 1,130,766,373, forward strand.
TTCGAGACATATAATCCTTTTCTTCATCTGTATTAGGACATAAACTCGAAGAAATCTTAAAATGGGAAGCTAAAGGGACTGACACAGGCTTCACATTATTCGTACCAAATCTCAAAAGTATCTTCTCAACATACTTCTGTTGTGATAGCCACAGCTTACCATTGCTCCTGTCTCTGAAAATCTCCATGCCCAAAATCTGTCTTGCTGCTTCTAGATCTTTCATATCGAATGTCCTTGCCATCTGAGTCTTCAACCTGTTGATTTCATCAATGCTTTTGCTTGCTAAAAGCATATCGTCAACATACAACACTAAGATAATGAACATGCCATTTTTCAATTGCTTGAAATACACACAATGATCATATTCACTTCTAACATATTTCTTACTCAACATGAAAGAATCAAACTTCTTATACCATTGCCGAGGCAACTGCTTCAGGCCATTTAATGACTTCTTGAGCCTGCAGACAAATTTCTTATTGCGATGCTGAACAAACCCCTCCAGTTGTTCCATATAAATTTCCTCATCTAGATCTCCATGTAGAAAAGCAGTCTTAACATCTAGTTGCTGTAACTCTAAATCAAACAAAGCAACTAAAGCTAACACAATTCTAATTGAAACAATTTTAACCACTGGTGAAAAAATCTCATGAAGTCAATACCGGCTTTCTGAGAAAACCCTTTTGCAACCAGTCGCGCTTTGTACCTGTCCTCCGTATCATTCACACCCCGTTTCAGCTTGAAAACCCACTTACACCCCACAGTTTTCCTGTCTTTCGGAAGCTCAACCAGATCCCATGTGCCATTCTTACTCAAGGCCATCATTTCGTCCTTCATGGCTGCTTTCCACTTGTCACTATTCGAACCTTCTATTGCTTCCTGATAGCACAGAGGTTCATTGTCATTAGCGGTCAAAGCAACTGAAGTAACATAATCATCATACCTTCTCGGTGGCCGTTTGATTCTTGTCGACCTCCTTAAGGATGTTTCTGGCTGACTACCATCTGTGGGAACTTCTTGCCGATCAGTATCTGAGACCTGTTCATGATCTAAACCTGAACCCTGTTCATGTTCTGAAACCTGTTCATGACTAGTATCTGAACTATGGTCATCATGACTATCATTAGAAGTGTTGTCAAAATGAATGTGCTGAAAATCAAATACATCATCCTGTTTCAATTTTCTATCTACATCTAACTGTACAAGAGAGGATTCATCAAACTTTACATCTCTGTTGATGATGATTTTGCGGGTACTAGGATCCCACAATCTATATCCCTTTGTTCCAACACCATACCCAACAAAGATATACCTTTTAGACTTTGGATCTAACTTAGTTCACTGATGTTTAGGCACTAGAGCATATGCATCACAACCAAACACTCTGAGTTTAGAATAATCACAAGGGTGTCCTTTCCATACCTCTTGCGGAATCTTTGATCCCCATGGCGGCGTCGATGGAGACCGGTTTATCACATAACAAAGAGCTGGAAGACTAACTTCCTTAGTCCACAACTTTGATTGCAACCAGTGCGTTACTCGGCATACTCCTTGCTCCTCTAGAAGAGACACTGTTCATGCGTTCGGCAACTCCATTTCTTGAGGAGTATAAGCGTGAGGTCTTATGTCTCTCGATCCCTGCATCCTTGCAATAGCTGTCAAACTCCTTGGAAGTAAACTCACCACCATTGTCGGTTCTTAAACACTTTATTGTTCTACCAGTGTTGTTTTCTACCAATGCTCTAAACTGTTTGAAAACTGAAAAAACATCAGACTTCCTTTTCAACATGTAGACCCACACCTTCCTAGAAAAGTCATCAATAAATGATACAAAATACGACGAACCACCATATGAAGCTGTAGGGGCTGGACCCCAAACATCTGAATGAATATAATCAAGTATCCCTTTACTAGTATGTTTGCCTGTTTTAAATTTTTGTTTACTTTGTTTTCCAAACAAGCAATGCTTACAGAAATCTAACTTTCCAGACCTTAGATTAGGAAGTAACTTGCGATCAGCCAAAATTTTCAACCCTCTTTCACTCATATGCCCTAATCTTTGATGCCATAGGCGAATGGAACTACTGTCATGTTCAGACACCGTAGACACATGAACTGACCTTGTTCTTCCTTCTAACTGAAACAGATTTCCTACTTTCTTAGCTTTCATTACTAGTAAGATACCTTTATAGATTTTCATAACTCCACCTTGAATTACAGTTTTATATCCATTTGTGTCAAGTGCTCCTAGTGAAATTAGATTTTTTCTTAAGTCTGGAACATGTCTCACATCTGTTAACAATTTAGTTGTGCCATCAAACATTTGCAGTTGTATACTTCCTATCCCAACAATATTAGATGTGACATCATTACCCATGTACACGAATCCATCATTAACTGATCTATATGTCTTAAACCATTCTCTATGAATACACATGTGGTTTGATGCACCGGAATCTAACAACCAATGTTGATCATGATTTGACAGATTAACAGACAACACTTCGTCGCTCATACCTGAACCAGATGCCGAACCTGTATCTGTCGCATTTGCCTCCTTCTTCTCTGTCGAAGAGTCTCCTTTCTTCTCTGTTTGATGTCTCTTCCAGCAGTCTTTCTTTAAGTGCCCTGATTTGCCACAAAACCGGCACTTCACTTTGCTCTTCTTCCCTTTCGACTTTGAACGTGAATCGCTGCGCTTACCAGAGCGTCTTTCTCTAGAACGACCTCTAGCCATCATTGCCTCTGATGTAGAGGTGTCAACATTCGACTTCTTCCTCGTCTCCTCAGACAACATGGCTCCAACCACATCGTCAAACTCAAGGACAGCTGCATTACTGAAGCTTATGGAAGTAACAAAGTGATCCCACGATTCAGGAAATGTACACAATAGAGTTATTGCCTTATCCTCTGAATCAAATTTTACATCTAGACTTTGTAATTGTACCAATAGAGTATTGAAAACATTCAGATGGTCAGTAACTGAGGTACCTTCCTTCATCCGCAAACTGTATAGCTGCCGCTTCAGGAGAATCCGATTTGTCAAGGATTTCTTCATGTAGAGCTTTTCAAGCTTTATCCATAAGCCTGCGGCGGTCTTCTCTGACACAATGTTGAACAGAACGTCATCTGCCAGACATAACCGAATTGCGCTCAGAGCTCTGTCATCCAACTCATCCCATTCATCCTCCGTCATGGAAGAAGGCCTTTTGCTCCTCCCCAACAGTGCTTTCGCCACGCCTTGTTGTACCAGGAGATCATGCATTTTTACCTTCCAGATCTCGAAGTTGTTTTTGCCATTGAACTTCTCAATTTCAAACTGGGAATTTTGAGTTTTCGCCATCTTGTTTCAGCAAAAAACACAGTAATCTCCAGAACCAATTTTCAAATAAAGAATGCCCTTTTAATTAAAAAATGCCTTTTAAAAAAAAATTTCCCTTGCCTTCCTTTAAGTGCCTCTCACTGCCTTTTAAAAAAAAAATTTATCCTTGACCTTTGCCTTTAAAAAATGCCTTTCACTTCATACAAAGCCCTCAAATCGATTTATATAAATCGATGTTTTAAAAAAAACTTCACCTTAAAAAAAAAACTTTTCTTTCATACCATATGCAATGGTAATTCAAAACGTTTTCAACTTTTATAAAGTCTTTTCTTTAATGTTGCTCTGATACCAATTGTTGGACAGTGCGCAGCAGATTGAATAACACAACAACAACAAATTAATCATGCACATAAGAAGACACAGAGTTTTTAACGTGGTTCACCCAAACCTTCTGGGCTACGTCCACACAACAGGGCATTGGCAGTCTTTATTAATCAAAACAGGAGATTACATAATTCACACACACTCTCCAAAACAAACGTATGGATACACGAAAAAGAGACAGTAGAATCTAGCAGCCTCATAAATCCTCTCAACTCAAATTTAGCATGCATTAACTCCCTCCCAACAAACTGGAGCTAATCTAGGAACTAATTCCTAATTTTTGTCACCTAATGAGATTTTGCCTATTTTATCCAAAACAGAAAATCTCAACAGAAAAGACTTTTCAAACAATCCCCAACGCAACATTAAACCCTTTAGAAATATGTTCTCTATTAATAAAATGATATAACCATATAACCAATATGTTTGTTATTTATATATTTTGTTACCATATTGTTAATTATGATGTTAATAATATCATGTTTAATTCTACGAAAATTTCCAATAAAGCAAGAATAAACTACAACACGTTAAAATTCTTCCTTTCAATTAAATTCCTTAACCTTTTCAATCGATTTTTCTCTTTTAAAAAACGACACTCGTTTTTCCCTTGGTTTTAATGTGCTTAATTCCACACTCCAGTTAGAAATCAAACAATTAACATATTAAGATCATATTTGCTTCCACTGATGTTGCATACATTATCATTTCAGGTAGAGGATGCATACAGATTTCGCGGCAGTCCAATCGTGATTGTATAAGGTGAAAATAAGCATTAAAAATTTCAAAAATTTATAAGAATAAACTAATTGTATCACTCAAAAAATAGAAGAATAAACTAATTATATCACTCAGAAGTAAAATTTAAATTTATTCAAAAAAATATATATATTCATTAATTTTCAAATAAAATTATTATTTTTAAGTTATTTTTATATTATTTTAAAATTTTAAAATACTTCATCAGTTCATATTATTATTGGTTTGAATATGCCATAAGGGAAACCAGATCTATTGAACAATAATTTAAGAGCAAGTATCAAAATAAAGTATTTATTGTTGAAAACAATCATAAGGGAAATCAAATCTATTGACCAATAATTTAAATTGCAAGTATCAAAATAAAGTATATAATTTACATAGAGAAGGAAATAACTGAATAAAGACATCATGTGATCAAGAGTTTGAAAAGGTCACTAGAGCAAGGTCCTAGGCACTTGTACTGACAGAGGCAAAGGGCTTGAGCTCACAATGAAGACAACTTTCCAAGTGAGTCAATTGAGCATCCAAGCTAGCCAAACATGAGCGTTGATATCGCTGCACCTGCTTGATCTCATTCAAGGAAGAGATGATAGAATTACGGTCTTCATGCTTCTCTTTCAAGACTCTTCCCAAAATATTTTTCATCTACTAATGGAAGGTGATGGAGTTCATATAATAGCTTTGTCTTTCCTTGGTATGACTAAGCTCAGGAACCAATTGGCTACTTTTACAAGATCAAAGAGTCGAAGTATGGCTGACGATCATTAGTGGTGAGGATTTCAAGATGGTGAATTTCTTTGTGAATGTCAAGAGTAGCAGAGTGAAATATAGTTGCGGTTTCATGGATTGGGCCTGCACACGCGACCAGCGTTGTAGTCCTATACTACCAGCACCCCTGCGACTATGCATATGTTGTTGTGGCATTTTAGACCAATTAGTAAAAAAACTAAGCAAGACAATTGTCCCACAACAAACCTAGGTTGAGGAGATTGAAACTAAATGGGTCAAAACAAAGGAAAAACCACAAGATATAACAAATTTAGGACAACCCAAGCTAACAAGACTAGAAAGGCTAGTAAACCAAAAACATGGACAAAAACCTCCAGGAAAGGACACCCTCTCGTCGGGAAACACTAAAGAGAAAGTCACATTGAACCCCTGAAAAATTTAAAAGAAAACCACCATAATTATACCATAAGAACTCAAAGCCATAGCAATAGAAAGCAGAGATAGAGAGATAATTTTGTAACCTACTAAAATTTTTCCGCTTTGTTGGAGCCAACAAATTCTCAGACATTGGGTGTAGGGTGCACTACAAGGAAAGGACCCTCTAGCTGATGTTTTCGAGGAACCCCTTATAAAAATAGCCCATATATATGTTTGTAGCGGAGGTTACTAGAGGAGGTTGGCGGGTGGAGGTTTTTGCAGATGATTTTTGTCGAGTGTGTTTCTCATCCTACTATGCATCGGTGCGTTCCACTAGAAAAGCATCAGTGTGTACTACAAATTGGCACACCAGGACACAATGATCTCTGTAAAAACCCGCCCAATGCGTCTAAATACTGTAGCGCACTGGTGCTCTACACAGATTTAGCCCCAGTGCGTCCTACAAACCCACTCCAAAACTGAAACAACCCAGTGCGGTTGGAAGAAACCGCCCAGTGCGCCTCAGAAAACCGCGCACTGGAATAGGGTTAAACAAAAAAAATTACGGCAAAAAATTCACATTTTTCACTTCTTCAGTGCTCCAAAGCTCTCAAGCACTGGTGCGAATTTACCTTGTGTGAGGCACCCTGTCATTGGTACACCCATTGCATGCACTACTGTCGTCCATTGCCAACCATCTCAATTTTGAATTTTGCAAAACGGTGTGAAAATTTAGTGTTCCAAATTCTACAACAAATATGTCTCCTTGACACCCAAATGTACATGTATTTTACTTGTTTCTCCATAATTAAACTTTTTAGCAGATTAGTTTTGTAAAATAACTTAAAATTCACCATTTAAAAAAAAAAGAATTTCCTGCGTGGTGCGCTCGAGAAGTTCGGCTTGCATCGGTTCGTGGTGCCACTTGTAAATTTACAGGCTGCACCGTGACCAATGCTAATGGTATCCTCACCAGTTCCGATGTGGTACCGAAACAATGCACCGTGCTTTTTTAAAATTACATAAATTGCAGTGCAGTCGGTTACCAGACCGCATTGTTGACCATGTCCAAGTTCAAGAGGGCGTTACGTTGACCAAAATCTGTGCCTTGGGGCGGATATTTTGGTCAGTGCACCGCCCTCCCGAACTTGGACATAGTCAACGGTGTGGTCATGTAAACGACCCCACCGTTTACCATGTAGTGATGTCAGGAGGTCAGTGCGTTGCGTAAACTATATGCCTCAGGGTGCATAGTTTGGTTAGCGCACCACCCTCCCAATACTGGTACATAGTCAACGGTGTGGTCGGTTATACCACTGCAACGTTGACCGTGTAATGAAGCCAGAAAGGCAGTGCGCTGACGAAACTATTCACCTCTGTGCGAGTAGTTTGGTCAGCGCACCGCCTTCCCGAATTTGTTCATAGTCAATGGTGTGATCGGTTAAACGACCGCACCGTTGACCATTAACTAATGTTTGGCGGTGTGTTGATGAAATTATCCACCCCGAGATGGATATTTTAGTCAACGCACCGCTTGAGAAAGTATAGGTCATGATGTGCGGTGCACTGAAAAATTTTAGGCACATTGCGAGCGATTAGTGGTAAAAACAAACACACCGTTACTAGTGAATTCTTGTTTCTTTGGCCACATAGTCTGTTTTTTTCAATATATATATATATATATATATATATATACATATATATATCTCATTTAATAAAAATATTGTATTTAATATGTGAATCATTTAGCGATGTCAAAGGAGAGAAGAGAGGGAAAAACAGGAACATATGGCGAACCAGTATAACGTGTTTCGCATGTGGGAAGCACGAGAGAGGGAGAGAGATATGTAACCTCACCCTATTACAACAACCACCCAGGCTCTCTTAAGGGAGGTAGGCCTCCTCAATTTCTATGAGGAGGCTACATCCCTGAAGGGCCATGGTGGGTTATTGCGACAACTTATCACCAAGTGGAATGCCCACCAACAGGGTTTTCGAGTTGGTCCTAACCAGTGGTACGCACCAACTGAGGAAGAAATCTATTTTATTACTAGCCTATCGAGTAGAGGGCAGGATTTTACCTCATTCCCAGAGGTCCCCATTTTCTATACAACAGGGAGTCAGTTGGTGTACTCCCAGAGATACAATAGCATCGATATCGTATCTCTTGCAGATTTTCAGGTCTCTAATGTTCAGTTATATATTGCTTCATTTGGTGGAGAGGAGGTGAAGTGCCTCTCACTACTGATTTTGACCATTGCACCCCATACCAGTGATGGGAAACACATTAGTTTCCCGCTTTTATTTTATGTTAAGTCTTTATTACAGGCAACATGACTTGTGAGGTGGTCTGCAATTTTTTTGTGGCAATTTTGTACAACTTTAGATAGATTTCGTGCTCAGGCACAAGGGAGGGTGAACTTCCCTTTTACTTCAGAGATATTTTGTTTATTTTTTGAGAGGTTTCCAGAGATGAGGCCTACTTTTGTTCAGAAGCCTCGTAGGCCGATGTTACATGTACGGATGCAGATGTGGGGACAAATTATGCCCAAGAGGGGCGAGTCATTCTTTTTCGTGAGGATATCGCATGATGCATTGGAGTTTCTAGCCAATATTCATGATCATGCCTTTGTTCTAGTCCCCTGCCTGTATGCTGGTTTGGATTGGTGAGGTTGTGCCAACATCCTCTTCACAAATGATGAGCCATCGGATGATAGAGGTAATATTAGTGTTTTCTTTAAATTTATTCTAACATGTTATTTAACTTGTTTTTATTAAACTGTGTAATGAAATTGTCTAATTATTATTGTGTACTTATGTATATTTTGTAGATATTTGGTCATTTGATGGCGATGAGATGCCACCACCACCAAATGATCCAGGTGTAGATCCTGATGACGATCAGGAGATGGCAGATGCCGAGGATCAGGCCGACGCAGACATACCTGAACCTCATGTTGCGTAGGTACCAGCTAGTGTGAGGCATAGGCTTGACTCTAGATTTAGGATGGAGTTGGGTGACCAAATTTGTCAACTTCTTGTGGAGGAGGGAGTCAGGTCAACCACTATTAGAGAGATACATGCCGATGATAGGCTAACAACGTGTGGAGAGGCATGCTGCTTGATATATTAACCCTGATGTGGCATGTTGTAGGAGCTACCAGCTTAGTGGTGCGGTTGAGGAGGGCCCTTCGACATAGGTGTGGACGAGATGCATAAGCCGACAGTTGAGTAGCGACACATCATCTGATGATCATGATGAGGGGAGTGATCATCATTCACCTCACGTCGGAGATGAGCAGCATGCAGAATTGACCAACAATCATGATCATGAGGAGGCTGGACCATCCACATCGAGTCATCATGAGAAGCTTACAACATTCAGTAGTCATGATCATGAGCAAGTTGGACCATCCACGTCGACTAGTCATCATGACTAACCTGCAACATCCAATAGTCATGATCATGAGCAGGTTGGACCATCCACGTCGAGTCATCATAAGTAGGAAGTTGATCCTGATTAGCATGAGGCACCTCCAGATTAGTAGGCATGTGATGATCGACATCTATCTGAGCTTGTCGAGCCTACACCATTGACTGCACAGGCCTCGAATACTACTACTATTGATGTACCACCAGCTGATATTTGACATTTATATTACAATTGTATATTTTTGACATTATATATATATATATATATATATATGGTCCATGTATTTTATGTGCATGTTGCAGTTGTACTTAGGTCATGTTAGATATGTTTATTTAATGTGCAGCTTTCAGATATATGTGTATGTGATAACAATTATTTGACATGAGATGTATATTTGATGTTTGTGTTGTGATGATGTCATACAATGCTTGTTCTTTGTTAGATGACCATGATCACGATGATTAGATGATGTTAGTGAATTTGAATGTGTTTTTTAGTCGAATATGATGTTTGTACGATGGTTATCATGATCTTGATGTTTATTTTTAATATTAAATCACGATATATATATATTTTTGGTAAGTTATTTTAATCTATATTAATTCAAAGAGAAACATTACATAGACGATAGGTTGACTTGGTAAGCTGCCCTTAGCCAATTCCAACCTTCATTGTTTTCAGAGTAGCGCAGGTATGGGGCTGCCTACAAGGAGAAAACTAGCCTTGTAGTTGCTTCAAAATGTCCAAAATTACAAGGTATGTCTTGACACAAGAAAAGACAAAAGTTCTATAATATGCACTAAAATAGTAGAAAAAAAAAGAGCAACACGAGCTCGCAATCATGGTGTTCCAACATCATCATTGGTAACAGGGTCCTCCTCCTTAATGCAACATCCGTACTCCTATGCTATGGCTTCCTCCTCATCATTTGGAAGGCGCAGGGGCTTTGAGGCGGGTGCGCAGAGAATGGGAGTAACCAGGTACTTAGCATCTGGTACACATGTCCAAACACCCTCCGAGTCCATGATCCATACATCGGTGTCTTCCACAACAGACTCTTGTACCAGAAGAGGCTCATATTTTCAAGGTGAAGGATGCTCCTGATGTGCTAAGGTGGATTTCGTAGGTCCCTTCTGCCTCTATGAGTCTCCTAAGCTGGGGCATCCTCCTCTTGTCTACACGTAGGGAGTTGTGATGCATCCATGTCGTGGCTACTAGAAGGGGAGCCCTTGAAGGATTCTAAACGATTGTCTTCACTTCACTGATAACAACCTAGGAACACGCCTCTTTGACCTCCCCTGATTGTCCTTTGGTGTAAATGCAGAGCCAATGGGGGGGATGAGAAGCTAAGAGTAGGGGGAAGGGGTAAGGACTAATACTTTCACATCAGGGGAACTCTCAGTGGAGGAGCGGGGAAAGGATGTGCACAAATGAGCACAATGTGGCAGGGAGGTGTAGAGATGGGGGGTGCGCACAACCGAAGGGAGCTATGAAGATAAGGAAAATCAAGGGGGAGTACACAACCTGGGGGGTGCACAGCCTGGGTAAGTGCTTGGATGCCTGACACAAGGATGGGGATGCGTAAGGTGAAGGGCACACCTCTGGTGAACAACTCGAAGAGACTAAGCTAGAAACAAAATACGTAAGGGGGCATGGATAGCTTTGGAGACCAATGGGAGCAAGTTTAGGACAACACAATGAGGAGGGACTTCGCCATTTAAATACCTCTGGCACAAGCGAAGATGTTGTGCATTATTGTGACATGCTAGCACGTGCAGACTGCAGTAGTTCTCATGGTGTGGCATGTGATTCAGGTTGTGGAAGTGGAATAGATGCATCATGGAGCTCATGTAAATGATTGCAAAGGGGAGGTTCCACACCAGGTAAAGGTTAGCGATGCAGGTCTTCATCATCCTGAGCGTGGGAAGAAGTTGTTTCATACATGCGTGTCTTTTCACTCGCATTCGGGGTCATAATATTTATTAAATATTATGTCTTGATTGTAATTGAAATTTTAATTTTAATTATATGTAAAATTGTAAAATTGTAATTGTAATTTTAATTGTAGTTGTATGTAAAATATTTGTAAAATTTTAATTGTATTTGTAATATTTAATTTATTGTGAAATGATTGTAATTGGAAACTTGTAATTGTATGTAAAATTCTAAAATTGTAATTGTAATTGTAATTGTATGTGAAATTGTGAAATTGTAATTGTAATTGTATGTAAAATTCTAAAATTGTAATTGTAAATATTGTAATTGTAATTGTATGTGAAATTCTGAATTTGTAATTGTAATTGTATGTAAAATATTTGTAAAATTTTAATTGTATTAATGTGAAATGATTGTAATTGTAATTGTATATATGTAAAATTGTAAAATTGTAATTGTAATTGTATGTGAAATTGTAAAATTGTAATTCTAATTCTAATTGTATGTAAAATATTTATAAAATTTTAATTGTATTAATGTGAAATGATTGTAATTGTAATTGTATGTGAACTTGTAAAATTGTAATTGTATGTAAAATATTTGTAAAATTTTAATTGTATTAATGTGAAAAGATTGTAATTTTAATTATAATTGTATGTAAAATTCTAAAATTGTAATTGTAATTGTATGTGAAATTGTAAAATTGTAATTGTAATTGTATGTAAATTTTTGTAAATTTTTAATTGTATTAATGTGAAGATTTTAATTGTGTTAATATGAAATAATTTTCTTAAAACTTTGAAATCTGTAAAATTGTAAAATTGTAAATAATTGTAAAATAATAAATCTAGAATAATATGATTTTTTGTAACATATTAAAGTTTAGAAAATAATGCAAATAAATTCATGTACTGTAGAATTATCTTTATTTTATTATGATCTTAAAAACAAAAAAAAAGAACTTTATACAATACGCCATTTTTTCCAAGATCAACATAATTGCAAATTATCAAGTGCAATTATTTTAACATTAACACAATGCAAATTACCAATTAATTCAAAATACATATTATCATGTTTCGAAAAAAAGAGTCTTAGTTATAAGGTAATTAATTCCTCTTCTTTATAAAAACTCATCTTAAAAAGTATAAATGATGAAATAGCACATGTACTATATCACTCTCGGTTCTCATGGTCACCCTCATTATCTTCCAGCTCGCTTGGCATGATAACATTGTTGTTCTAAAAAATATGTTTTTCTCTAGGGTCTTGTCTCAATACGAACCACTAGTCCCTATCCAACACATCTAGGTAAAAAAACACCTCGTTGCAGTGTTTGGGGAAAAAATAGGGCTCCTTAGCTTCATCCCACATCTTTCTAGAGTTGATACATATCGGCCTAATATCATGATATTCCCTTACATTATTCCGATCAAATATTTCCCACCACTTGCACCTAAAAATAGCACATTAGAAAGAAGAGAAATCCACTTCAATAATCTCTTGTATCTTTCCGACGTAACCTAACATCCCTCATACTAGGTTTTGATCATGGTGGCTAGATTGACTAGATTGATTGAATTCGACTTCCACTCCATAGTCTTATGTCATGTCTCCATCATCGGAATTTTCTGTGTGAAAATGGTGTCCATATGCCTACATGGATGGAAAGAAATGAACCTATAAAAAAGTTAAAAAAATCATAGTGTCATATGTCTTATAATAACCCAACATTTAAAATATGAAATATAAATGTAATTACATTTGAAATGTGCATTATTAAGTTTCAAATTTACATAAATAGATTATTACTGAGTGGGTGCACCCAATCCCTACATCTAGCGCATTCTCTTTAGCACGCGGGTAACAACCAGTTGAACTGTATTTATCTCTGACTTGGTCAACAACCCAACTATTGGGGCATATTTTTAGCATATTTTCTTTTAATTGATCGGGATAAGGCACACTTCTACAATTCAACCGTCTAAAGTATTTCCTGTCACTATCCCATTTCATCCTCTTTTTTTCGTACAATGCAACCCACAGTTGTGTCGCTTCAAAATTGTAACGAACAAATTTATTGATTGCTTCAATTTCTGCATTCGTTGATGAAATCAAGCTGACATATAGTATGTAGGAAATAAAAATATACATTATATCAAAGTTCATCATGAATATTTACTTTATGTAAATTTGAAAAATTATAAGTCGCTTACTCTTCATCAAGCGCCTTTTTCCAATCGTTTGGAGCAACTCCCCTTCTCTTTTATCTTCATCCCTTCATCGTCCCAAATTACCACACCTAGTCTGTTAGTGATGTACTTGATGTACTCACTGGCATAATAGAAAGACTCATATGATATGTACCCCTATGCCATAGACCCCTAATATTTTTCTCTTTTTCGAACAAAACCTTTCAATTTCTTCATGTACCTCTCTAAGAAGAAAATTCAACGACAAGAAACCACCCCAACTAATTCAACCTCATCTACTAGGTGGATTAGAATATGAACCTGCAAATCCATGAAACTCTTCCATAGTTCATTCTCAAACATAAAAACAATCTCAACTATCTCTTGACCCCACCGTGGAATGCTAGCCACATGAATCTCCTTTGACGTGATCCAATGTACAAATGTAGATAATTTAGATATGGCACATCCTAGGTCTTGGAGGAATTCATGTTTCACACACCCACGCACAGACAAAGGATAATGACATTGCAAAGTTATAAACACGTGAAATAATATACAAAATTAGTTATGTTTTATGATCCCTGCACGGGATAAAATTTATTAATATAAAAAATAATAAAATCATGCTTTTGACATTATACGTACTCTTAGAAGATTCAAATGGTCATGCGATTTCAACCCCGAAAAATGGTCATCCATGGTGAAGCAGCACTGTAGTGAAGACCCATATGAAGATGACACCCTCACACTCATTATAACTTCCTTTGCCAAAGAAATATCATCTTTTTTTAAAATACATGGGAAAACACCTTCTTTGAAATACCATGAATTAGAGGGACCAGTGCCTGCCTCTGATCTTGTACTTTCTAATCGTCTTGGCCAATGTTTCATTTTAGTGTTTGAAGTAATAAGATATTTCCTAACAACCAATGTGTCACTTTTTTTCAATGATATGTGCCTCAATAAAGAAGATGAAACATTTTCAAATATATGCATGGGATCTAATAATTGGGTAATCTTAATATGCTCCCAATATGGGAGGTCATAAAAGATAGATTTCCTTTTCATCCTAATGGGCAATTTCTCAACATAGGTGTCGAAGAATTCAAGATCATCCAACATAGGCTTCCCATTTGAATCAAACATTTCTATGAATTCCTTCTCCTTCTCCCTCTCATATGCTCTAAGCCATTCAATTGGTGTCGTTATTGGAGGCCTTTGGTTTCTCTCTCGTTTATCATTGAAAGCGGATGTTGCTCTTCTCTAAGGGTGTTATTCTAGGAGGAATACGTTGGAGAAGTCATACACTGGCTTTCGTAGGTCATTGGACCATCTAGCTATCAGAGAAGGTCCACAATATTTACATCCAAAATACCCTTTTGTTACAAGAACTGTGAGATTATTGTATACAATTTATATGCATGGCATGTTAAGTAATATCATGAAGATCCAAACAATTACAACGGATTAAATAACATCATCATTGATAACATGGTCCTCCTCCTTAATGAGACATCTGTACTCCTATGCTGTCACTTCCTCCTCATCATTTGGAAGGTGTGGGGGATTTGAGGCAGGTGCGCAGAGAATGGGAGTAACTAGGTACTTAGCATCTGGTACACGTGTCCAAACACCCTCCGAGTCCATGATCCATACATCAGTGTCTTCCACAACGAACTCTTGTACCAGAAGAGGCTCATATTTGCGAGGTGAAGGATGCTCCTGATGCACTGAGGTGGATTTCCTAGGTCCCCTTCTGCCTCTATGAGTCTGAGCTGGGGCATCCTCCTCTTTTCTGTGCACAGGGAGTTGTGATGCATCCATATCATGGCTACCAAAACGGGAGCCCTTGAAGGATTCTAAACGATTGTCTTCACCTCGCTGATAACAACCTAGGAACATGCCTCTTTGACCTCCCCTGATTGTCCTTTGGTGTAAATGCATAGCCAATGGGGGGGATGAGAAGCTAAGGGTAGGGGGATGGGGTAAACACTAATACTTTCACGTTAGGGGAACTCTAAGAGGAGGAGCAGGGAAAGGATGTGCGCGAATGAGCACAGTGCGGTAGGGAGGTGCACAGATGGGGGTTGCGCACAACTGAAGGGAGCTATGAAGGTAAGGATAATCAGGGGGGAGTACACAGCCTGGGGGGTGCACAGTCTGGGTAAGTGCTTGGATGCTTGATTCAAGGATGGGGATGTACAAGGGGAAGGGCACACCTCTGGTGAAAAACTCGAAGAGACTGATCTGGAAAAAAAAATAACTAAGGGGGCATGGATAGATCTGGAGACCAACGGGAGCAAGTTGAGGACAACATAATGAGGAGGGACCTCACCATTTAAATACCTCTGGCACAAGCGCAGATGTTGTGCATTATTGTGGCATGCTAGCAGGTGCAGGCTGCAGTAGTTCTTATGGTGTGGTATGTGATTCAGGTTGTGGAAGTGGACTAGATGCATCATGGAGCTCATGTAAATGATTGCAGAGGGGAGGTTCCACATCAGGTAAAAGTTGGCGGTGCAGGGCTTCATCATCCCGAGCATGGGAAGAAGTTGTTTCATACGTGCGCGTCCTGTCACTCGTATCCTGGGTCATGATATTTATTAAATATTATGTCCTGATTGTAATTGAAATTTTAATTTTAATTGTATGTAAAATTGTAAAATTTTAATTGTAGTTGTATGTAAAATATTTGTAATATTTAATTTATTGTGAAATGATTGTAATTGTAATTGTAATTGTATATATGTAAAATTCTAAAATTGTAATTGTATGTGAAATTGTAAAATTGTAATTGTAATTGTAATTGTAATTGTATGTAAAATATTTGTAAAAATTTAATTGTATTAATGTGAAATGATTGTAATTGTATGTAAAATTCTAAAATTGTAATTGTAAATATTGTAATTGTAATTGTATGTGAAATTATGAAATTGTAATTGTAAATCTAATTGTAATTGTATGTAAAATATTTGTGAAATTTTAATTGTATTAATGTGAAATGATTGTAATTGTAATTGTAATTTTAATTGTATATATGTAAAATTGTAAGATTGCAATTGTAATTGTAAATTTTATGGAAAATTCTAAAATTGTAATTGTAATTGTATGTAAAATTCTAAAATTCTAAATGTAATTGTATGTAAAATTCTAAAATTGTGATTGTATGTGAAATTGTAAAATTGTAATTCTAATTCTAATTGTATGTAAAATATTTGTAAAATTCTATTAATGTGAAATGATTGTAATTGTAAAATTGTAATTGTATGTAAAAATTTTGTAAAATTTTAATTGTATTAATGTGAAAACTTTAATTGTGTTAATATGAAATGATTTTCTTAAAATTTTTAAATCTGTAAAATTGTAAAATTGTAAATAATTGTAAAATAATAAATCGAGAATAATATGATTTTTTGTAACATATTAAAGTTTAGAAAATAATGCAAATAAATTCATGTACTATAGAATTATCGTTATTTTATTATGATCTTACAAACAAAAAAAAGAACTTTATACAATATGCCATTGTTTTCGAGATCAACATAATTGCAAATTATTAAGTGAAATTACTTTAACATTAACACAATGCAAATTAACAATTAATTCAAAATACATATTATAATGTTTCGAAAAAAAGAGTCTT
Organism: Pinus albicaulis; assembly: GCA_034641835.2. Taxonomy (NCBI): domain Eukaryota; kingdom Viridiplantae; phylum Streptophyta; class Pinopsida; order Pinales; family Pinaceae; genus Pinus; species Pinus albicaulis. Next base: position 1,130,783,193 of record CM076574.1, read on the forward strand.
AGTTATAAGGTAATTAAGTCCTCTTCTTTATAAAAACTCATCTTAAAAATTATAAATGATTAAATAACACATGTACTATATCACTCTCGGTTCTCATGGTCACCCTCATTATCTTCCAGCTCGCTTGGCATGATATCACTATTGTTCTAAAAAATATGTTTTTCTCTAGGGTCATGTCTCAATACGAACCACCAATCCCTATCCAACACATCTAGGTAAAAAAGCACCTCGTTGCAGTATTTGGGGAAAACATTGGGCTCCTTAGCTTCATCCCACATCTTCCTAGAGTTAATACATATCGGCCTACTATCACGATCTTCCCTTACATTATTCCGATCAAAGGTTTCTCACCACTTGCACCTAAAAATAACACATTGGAAAGAAGAGAAAACCACTTCAATAATCTCTTGTAACTTTCTGACGTAACCTAACGTTCCTCATACTAGGTTTTGATCATGGTGGCTAGATCGACTAGATTGATTGAACTCGAATAACACTCCACAGTCTTGTGTCATGTGTCCATCATCGGCATTTTCTGTGTAAAAATGGTGTCCATATGCTTGCATAGATGGGAACAAATGAACCTATAAAAAAGTTAAAAAAATCATAGTGTCATGTGTCTTATAATAACCCAATAGTTAAAATATGAAATATAGATTTAATTACATTTGAAAGGTGCATTATTAAGTTTCAAATTTACATAAATAGATTATTACCATGTGGGTGCACCCAATCCATACATCTAGCGCATTCTCTTTAGCACGCAGGTAACGACCGGTTGCACTGTATTTCTCTCTAACTTGGTTAACAACCCAACTGTTGGGGCATATTTTTAGCATATTTTCTTTTAATTGATCGAGATAAGGCACACTTCTACAATTCAACCGTCTAAAGTATTCCCTGTCACTATCCCATTTCATCCTCTTTTGTTCGTACAATGTGACCCACAGTTGTGTCGCTTCAAAATTTTAAAGAACAAATTTATTGATTGCTTCAATTTCTACATTCATTTATGAAATCAAACCGACATATAGTACATAGGAAATAAAAATATACATTATATCAAAGTTCAACATGAATATTTACTTTATGTAAATTTGAAAAATTATAAGTCTCTTACTCTTTATCAAGTGCCTTTTTCCATTCGTTTGGAGCAACTCCCCTTCTCTTTTATCTTCATCCCTTCATCGTGCCAAATCACCACACCTAGTCTGTTGGTGATGTACTTGATGTACTCACTAGAATAATAGAAAGACTCATATGATATGTACCCCTCTACCATAGACCCCTAAGGTTTTTCCTTTTTTCAAACAAAACCTTTCAATTTCTTCATGTACCTCTCTAAGAAGAAAATTCAACGACAAGAAACCACCCCAACTAATTCATTCTCAAACATACAAACAATCTCAACTATCTCTTAACCCCACTATGGAATGCTAGCCACATGAATCTCCTTTGACGTGATCCAACGTACAAATGTAGATAATTTAGATATGGAAAATCCTAGGTCTTGGGGGAATTCATGTTTCACACACCCACACATGGACAAAGGATAACAACATTTCAAAGTTATAAACACGTGAAATAATATACAAAATTAGTTATGTTTTATGATCCCTGCATGGGATACAATTTATTAATATAAAAAATAATAAAATCATGCTTTTGACATTATACGCACTCTTAGAAGATTCAAGTGGTCATGTGATTTCAACCCCGACAAATGGTCATCCATGGTGAAGCAGCGTTGTAGTGAAGACCCGTATGAAGATGGCACCCTCATAGCCATTATAACTTCCTTTGCTAAAGAAATATCATATATTTTTAAAATACATGGGACATCACCTACTTTGAAATACCATGAATTAGAGGGACCAGTGCTTGCCTCTGATCTTGTACTTTCTAATCGTCTTGGCCTATGTTTGTTTTTAGTTTTTTAAGTAATAAGATATTTCCTAACAACCAATGTGTCACTTTGTTTCGATGATATGTGCCTCAATAAAGAAGATGAAACATTTTCAAATATATGCATGGGATCTAATAATTGGATAATCTTAATATGCTCCCAATATGGGAGGTTATAAAAGATAGATTTCCTTTTCATCCTAATGGGCAATTTCTCAACATACGTGTTGAAGAATTCAAGATCATTGAACATAGGCTCCCTAATTGAATCAAAATTTTCTATGAATTCCTTCTCCTTCTCTCTCTCATATGCTCTAAGCCATTCAACTGGTGTCGTTATTGGAGGCCTTTGGTTTCTCTCTCGTTTACCATTGAAAGCGGATGCTGCTCTTCTCTAAGGGTGTTATTCTAGGAGGAATACCCTAGAGTAGTCATACACTGGCTTTTGTAGGTCATTGGACCATCTAGCTATCAAATAAGGTCCACAATATTTACATCCAAAATACCCTTTTGTTACAAGAACTACGAGATTATTGTATACAATTTATATGCATGGCATGTTAAACAATATCATGAAGATCCAAACAATTACAATGGATTAAATAACTAATATGCGAAAGAATATTGTTACGTATATCATTAGGGGAATTTTGAGGTCTAAAATGGGTCTCCTAAGGAAAATGTATAATCAAAATTCACTTTATGAGAACCAATCACATTTTAGGGGATGCCATCATTCCTAATGGTTGAGGTGGCATTGCTTGAGTTAAAGGTACTTACTTGTCACATTCTCAATGGTGGATAAAAATTCATAGTTAACCATGGTAGTGCTCTAAGTAATTTTAAATTCATAAAGTAAGGTACTCATAATAAATTTCATTTCACACTTTTTTGAATAAAATATTATTATTTCCATTTCTTATTTTTTGAAATAAAAAATGCATATCCCTACACAATTTTCATGTATTTACACACTTTTCAAGAAATATTATATTTGCATATTTTCAAATATTTATTTATAAATCAAATAAATTCAATATGTAACATAAAATTCATACATAAAACAATATATTATATTATATTATTTTTATATAGTATATTAATTACATGTTATTATATAATTTAAATAATATAAATTTTAGTTAATAATATATTCTATAATTAAGAATTTATGAATTCATATTTATATTTTATTTTAAGTTATTTAAGTACAAAGGAAAAATGCATTAGTTGTGCAATGATAATGACTTTTTCATGAAAATCTCATTCTTATTTATAGTCACATCAATATAATTTTTTTATTATTTTTATTTTGGTACAGCTTTTGAATTGAATTTAACCATGGTACATGGATTTTTGTGCAAAAAGTGAATAGAAAATTCATAAATATTATTTTATTGGTTTATCTATGTTTTAATATTTCCTTAGGAGGCCCATTTTAGACTTCAAAATTCCCCTAATGTAAACAAATCAATAAACATGTAATTTACCAGAGCAAACTCCTAAGCCTGGATAATCATGTGTCGTGTAAGCACATATTCCATACAACGTAAAACTCCTCTCTACTGTGATGGGTCTTGATACATCATATGCATTTATCCCATCCCATAATTCCTTCAATTCATCTACCAGTGGTTGTAATTATACATTCATATTATTCACTTGTCTTCTAACAAGGACTATGAGAGCCAACATAAGATGTTCATTCTTCACGGACAACCATGGGGAGATATTGTTATTGATCAATAATACATGCCAAATAGAATAGTTAGTGTTCTGGAGGGAATATGGGTTAACGCCATCCATAACTATGTTGAGTCGTAGACTTCGTACTTCATCCTTGAATTTTTCGGGCCATGTATCCTCTATATGCTTCATGGCTATTGAATCTGTTGGGATTCACATAAATCCCAACTAACTTCTGTGTGAGGCATGCCATCCCTGCAACATAGCTAATTGTTTGCAATGAAAGAACCTTTGAATCCTTAGGATTATAAGCATGTGCCATGATATCTTAAAAGGAGGACCATGCGATTTACCCTTCTTTTTTTATTTATCATACCTGTTATGTTATCTCTACAAAATTTCCCAAGGGTTGTTATGTGTGTTTAAAGAAATATCAGAGGTATCTATCAAACACTTTTGGAGATTAGGATCTAGCCTTCCTAATGCTCAGAGAGGGCTCTCTCTTAATGATTTAACTTTTTTTTTTTTAATTGATATTAGGCTAGTTATATATGATTGATTTTGACTGATTTTGATTTGTTGGTGGAATTACTGATTTAGATGGATAGGTTAATTTCTATTTTCCATTGGGCTATCGAGCCAATATATCAAGAAAAAAGAATAGAATCAAGTTATAAAGGAAGTGTTACACGGTAGGGTATTTGAGCAAAATTAGATCTTAAAGGCTGAATGGTGAAGTGGTTTTCAATCGTGATCAAGGAGCAGTTAAGGATTCCTTAAACCAGATAGTGATAGAAGGTGAAGGAGATCAATCGGGATCAGAGAGAAATTAAGCATTCTCTAAACCAGATATCACAAGAAAACATTAAAATGCATAATAGTTTAAAGCAAAGTGTAATTAAACAAATTCTATAGTAAAATTCTAATTATAGCATTTAAATTTAGAAAACATGCAATTTTATGGAATACTTAAAGAAAAGAACATGAACAATTGAAATATACTTCACTAAAGTAGCTCAACACATGAATCATGTAAGGAAATGCCTTTATTACTTGTCCTATATGTCAACTTGGAAATGGTACAATAAACCCTCAGGTAGTAGATCAATTCAACTATAGAAATATTCAGGAATCCATACTCAATACTTCGAATTAATGAAGTATTTATACAAAATTTACAAAATATCCTATCAAGTGATTTAGGATTTATTTAAGGAAAATAAAATATCTTCATGAAATAAGATAGAGAAACCTATTAACTAATTGCAAGCTATCCTTGTTTTATTTTATTTGTTGTTTGTTGTTTGTCTCTCTCACGCTGGTTGTTTCTTTCATCTATCTTCATCTCATTTGTATTTATCTTCTTGCTCTTTAACTTGTGCATTATTTCATCTAGCTGCACTTTTAACTCTATCTTTTATCTAACTTCTCTTTAACCTGGATGCTCTTTTACCTGTCACAGTCAATCACACCATTTTTCCTAGGTTTCTTCATCTAGAAGTTTGATTTTCACCATCCTCCGGTAAATCTCATCTGCCTTAGAATACTTGGAAAATGTAGGCTTGTTTATAAAAATATGATTTACCTCATGCTGGAGATAAAAGATATTTTCAAAGATTTGAAAGAGTACTTTGCTTATGGGAATTACTTTCAATGAGGAACTGGTGGAATTTTCTTCAGCTACTTCCCTGATATTTTTATCATAATATACATGCCTCATTATTCTATCATTGATTACTAATGGATTAGGCTGACCTTTGTGTCTCAAAACATCAAACTTGTTCATGAACTTGTTTACTGCAAGCTCCATATTTTGGCATTTGTCCTCAAGCTGTGTCATCAGATTTCTCTTGGAAATCACTTTCTTCACCTCTAAGATAGTTTCTGTTCTGTCACTTATTCCAAGTTCTTCTAATTCATGTTTGTTTTGAAATTAAGGAATTTGATTATCTCAGTGGCTTCCTCTGGTTTCTTTCCAAGCTCTTCTTTGACCTTTTGAATTGCATTACTAGCTTCCTTTATCAAATCATTTTGCTCAAATATAACTTGTATAGAAGGACAAATATCATTAACTAAGTTAATGATATTTTCCCACAGTTGTTGTTTTACTTGGGCTAAAGGCTCTGCTAATGTCAATTCCTTTTCTAATTTTTGGATCCTGTCATTCAATCTGTTGGATTTCCGTGTTTCAGCTTTATGCATTACTTGAGCCAATTTATTTTCCTCTTCTAGACTTTTCACTTGTTATTTGAGCCTATTGATCTCAGTAGTTTGAATTGACATATCCTCCACGGCTTTGATAAATTTTCTGGCCTCATCAGTGGAATGGGATGATGATGTTGCTGGTGTAGTTTTTGGAACTTCTGTTGATACGGGAGTTGTCGTAGCCATTGGAGCTGATGTTGAAGCTATAGGAATGGTAGTAATGGTAACTACTTCCATGTTGACTTGCTTTTCCTGCACAAGTTTTTCCATTTCAGTTTCCATATCTTTCAGTTGGGATGTCAACTAAATGATGAGATTCGTCATTTCATCCTTTTGATTTTCATTTTCCAAAACTTCTTTAGTTTGTGGATGTTCTGTTGTTGGTAACTTAAGTTGTTTCTTCAATGCAACTATGTCTAGATTCTTCTTCTTGATAAGCTCTTATGATGCTTTAATGTCTTTTGGATTATATCCTACTTCCATTACCAAATATTCAAGTGACTTTATCCTGTCATCCTTTACTTGTGAAGAAGCTTTCTCTAGTTTTAACTGTGTCCTTATATTTTCTAGAGAATTCTATATTTTTTGGACACTTAAAGCTTTGTGTGTCATAGTGGAATAGATAATTTCTCCAGCTTGTTTATGAAACTCAATCTGGTCTATGGGATGTACATATTTTGCAAGAACTTCAAAGGATGTTTTCTTGTAATATTTTGATGTTTTTGGAGCCTACATTGTTGGCTATAAAAATGTCATTTTCTTCTTTCTTGTTTTTTAATCAAATGCCGATAGTAATCCGTTCTGGTCTCTAAGATTTTTCTTCCAGTACTAGCCATAAGTTATAGCTTTCAATGTTTCATTCCCGATTTCGATTTCTTTGTATTTTTCCATTATATATTTCTCTTTCTCCACTAGTTTGATAGATGATGAAACCTATACACTATGTTTTTTCTGAATGATTTGTGTACTGGAGGTTGATGGAAGCTGTGTTTCTTCTGAAACTATTGGAGGTGCATCATCTCTTAAAACTATATTTGTCTCAATGACTTCAACTGTATCAAATATTTCTTCATGTTCTATCACTGAATTCAGTTTTACCTTCTCCCTATACATAAGTTTGAATTTGGTATCAGAAGTGGTTTCTGCAGAATAAGAGCTTTCCTCTCTTCCCCTCTTTGATTTTCTGTCCTGTGGGGCTGGAGTAAGAAGGATGGAACTAGTATCAACCTGCTTCTCCACCTCTTGTAAAGTGTTTTCCAACCACTTTGACTGGTTGGAATACTTTTCAACTTTAGGCTTTGACTCGTGAATAAAATGGGTCAATTTGAATTTGACTCGTGAATAAAATGGGTCCTATTTCCATTTGAAACTACTACTGAACTTAAAATCTTGTAAACATTTCTCTTCTTTCTTACCAACATTCCTACTATTACATATAAAATGACCTAACTGGTTCTTAATATTGAATTGAGTCTTTTTTTGAGCTGAAAGGAAGTTGACTTCATCTGAATTCAGGATTTGTTTGATGTATTCCAAAGAAAATAATCTCATTGGGAGGTATTTGGGAAATTTGTATGGAGTTAGCTGGCTTCCATACACTCTAATTTCTATGTGATTTTGGTATAAATACCAGTCTCCTGTTTTACTTTGATCTGAAAAATGTAACACCTTCTTTATCTCTTCACTGATTATAGACTGAATGCTACTACTTAGCATATTAACTAGTGGATAAACAAATGAATCAATGAAATCTCTATAACTAAATTCAGTGGAATCCTTTCTGATCAAGGATGTCCAAAAGACAACAGATTGTGGATTACCCTCTGTGTCTAGTTTTTGGAGGCTAACTGAAAACCTTTCAGATTAGAAATATATAAACATATGGAACAAAACTGAGGAGTATTTGAATACTCCTTCTTTTGGAAGCTTGACTAGCTGATCATGGATTGCATCTGCTAGGTATTGCGAAAAATTGAAGATTTTAGTTGGAGGATGACCTGGGAAAAATATGGATAGGAAACCAAGAATAGTTGCACATACATGTTTATCAGTGAAATATCCTAAAATACATGATAGCATGGTAACAATTTGTTTGGCTCTCTCTAAAAACATGGAACTTGAGTATGGAGGATTACTTTTAGGGGTTTCTACTGATGGAGAGAGGAAAGTCTGGAATATTTGGAATCTTTTAGGAAAGTCCAGCTTCAAGTAGAGCTCAGTAATGTTTTCAATGGATAATGGTACGTCATTAGGTTGTGGTTGAATCTGTAACATTTGATTGATGGATTGAGAAGTGACTGTAAAAAAGATTTCTTGGTTTGGTGTAACTAAAGCTCTTTCATTGCGCAAATTGTTGATCTGGTAGAGTCTAATGAGTTCTGGAAATTGAAAGGTCTGTGGGAATATTTATTTGGGTAGGTTTGAATCCCATAGATTGATATCATCTTTTTGGTCAATAAATTTGTCATGGATCCAACAATGGAGCTCTAAAAGGTTGAAATCAATCAATGTATCACTGATTTTGAAGTCTTTATCAGCTAGAGGGGTGTGGTAAACATCTACCATAGGTGGTTGCAGAGGATTTATGGTTTGAATGCTTTGGGAGGCCATCAATTCCCTTAATTATTGAGTTAAAATCTTATTTGATGGTTTCAGGTGTTTATAATTACCTATAATTTTGAAGTTTTGGTCTTGCAGAAGGTTCAGGCGACAGCAGGGGATTTCTTGGTCTACAAAGGCTTCTTTGGTTTCTTTTTCGCAAATAACATAAATAGTGGGAAAATGAATTTAGGATGGCTTTATTACTTTTAACCTTTGGGTTTATTACAATGGCACGTGGGTTTTTATTTCAAATAGTAGCTAGTTTCATCACAATGCATAGAGGTGGTTTGGTAGTTTATCGCATCATGAAAAGTTGTTTGGCATTTTTTGGCTAGGGGGGTGCAATAAGCTATGGGAGTGCCACATGGAAAGGGAGCTGGGGTGTGAAACCACCCATTTCGTACCCCCCCATTGGTTTTAATATTCAGACGTTGAGGGGTATAAAATGAGTTATTGGTCATTGGATCTACTCAATGGTTATTGGGCAGATGGTGGTAGTTGCGGGTTCTAAAGCAATGGGGTCGGGTAAATTACTTAAGCCGAGGGTTAAATGTAAGTAGGGTCGGGTAAATTACTTAAGCCGAGGGTTAAATGTAAGTAGGGTCGGGGTTTTAAAATGGGGGAAATATATTAAATGAGGATTAATATAATATGGGGGTTAATATAAATGGGTTTATGAAATATATATATATATATTTTTTCTAAGTGAGACTAATTCTATTAAGAATAAAAGTACTAGTACAAAACTGCCGCAGCTTCTGCTATGAAAGCCAGACAGCTGGGGTTGATAAGCATGTTGTTCTTAGAAAATCTGGATCGCCCATAGTGGGAAACCGATCCTATAAACATCATATTCTAGGCCGCCCATGATAGGGAAACCGGCCTTAAGTTTATACAAACCATAGAGACAGAAACATATAAACTAAAAACATCTATCAGCCATTCCAGCTGAGCTCTAGAACTGAAAAACACAAAATCTCCAACAGTAATTGAGCAAGGAAACCCGGAGAAAATGTTGATTGCGTGCATCAGCTCACCCGTCATGCTCTGGAGACATCGACTCCTCAACAATCCTGCAACCATAATCGTCGTCATTACTGTTGTCCGCCATGCCAACTTGACTGCCATCCTTCAGGACCTGGTCCTCAGCATCATAATTCAGCCCAGCTTGAAGTGGGAGAGTGGAAGAATCTGGGAGACATGCTCTGCCAGTTGAGCAGGGGGCGCAGGGAGGAGAGGGAGAAGCAGGGCGGTCAGGGGCCGAATGCGGGATTTCTTCGCGGAGGGAGATAGTAATGAAGGAAATTATAATGGAGTTGACAGAGGTACAGTGAAAGCGGAGCTCAGCGTGCTGGGAAGTTTTCCTTATGGTGGACCCCGAATGCACTCTTCCAGGTGGATTGGAATGACTAGAAGGAGTAGAAGGGCCAGCGTGGCAGGGATCATGAGCGCGCTCGCGACCTCTACCTCTGCCTCTGCGCGTAACGGGAGGAGAATCAGGCTCGTCACCTGCAGAAGAAGAACCCAAATCAGAGGAGGGCTAGGGAGGATTAACAGAGGCCTGACCGCGGCTGATTCCATGCTGATAGCACATCCGCTGTCGGAGACGAGGCATGGAGAGGAGAATAGGGCGAAGGTGGCGCGAGCAAGGCGAAACAATGGAAGAGACAGAGGCTCTGTGAGCGGAGGGACGACGACCAAGGGAGGCAAGTGAATACCAACAGAAATTAAAGAACTTGCAAGGAGCTCGACAGAGATGCCAGGCGGAGAAGAAATGCTGCAGAAGGGGTTGTTGGTGAAGTGTATTCCCGGAAGTGTCTCCAAGCAGGCCAAAAGACAGCAACGACGCCCAGTCTGAGTTTTGAAGCTGGAATCGGCAAAGCCAGGAGGGCATTCACCGTGGAGGGGAGTCAGAGCTCTCCCATGTCTGCTCCTGTCATGCTCTCCTGCCATAGTGAAAACCAAAATCCAAAGAACCGCCATATACAGAGGCGTCGGAGTGCAATTAATCACCAGCTTGTCAACCCGAGGCGTATTAATATCACCATTAAGGTTGGTGCATGAGACCATGTGGGCATCCCATGTGAGCTCCGTTGGGAGCTGTGCAGGGGCCCAGGTCTCGTCAATCCACCACCACATCTGCATTCGGAGGGTTTATGAAATATATTAGCGGTAGGGGGTTAACATAATATATAAACTATAGGCTAAAATAACATAAGGTGGGTCGGAAATTATGATGGCAGGATGTTATAAATACACTAGGAATAGGTTTTAAAATAATATCGGGGAGGGGTTAAATGAAGTGGGGCCCGATATATTTTAAGCATTTAAAACTATGAAAAAAGTGGGTTTTGCATGTTTTATTGGAAAAGGTGAGGTTAGTAAAGGGGAAGGGTTTTTTCAAAGGGAATGGGTTTTTAGGAGGGGGGAAGGGTTAGGAAAAGGAAAAATGGGTTAGGATATGGGGAAAGAGATTTTATCAAAGGAAAATGATTTTTACAAGGGGAAAAGACTTTCAAGAGTGGAAATAGGGTTTTTAGCAAGGGGATTGTTAGTATGAATCTTAATTGCAAGTGTACGAAGAAAGAGCACTTTAGCTGTGCATAAAAAACAACCCTAACAACAAATGGATGTCAATATCTTCATATCTACAATTAGTTAATCAAGATAAATGTTGCAAAAATCTAGATCTATGCATCAAAAGACATTAAGCAGTAAATAAAATGAGATTTACTCCATGCATCCAATAGACAAGACAAGAATATGTTGAATGAATTTTATATTAAAGGCACCTGGGAGGAAAACATAGAAGGATGTTACCAGTTCTTCTCAATGGTATGGGTTATTGTAAGTCCTCAGCACTCCAGATCTAAAATTCCTCTCTCTTGATGGTGTAGAAAACCCAGACAAAAATGGAACTCAAAGGGAGCTCACAAGCAAAAGGATAGAAAAATATGACAATGATGGTGGATCAAAGTCAGACCAAAATTATAGATCCAGAGTGATCTTAGGCAACAAAAGGTGATGAATGAATGGAAAAACCCTTCTATTTATAACAAAATATTGAGTTAGTCTAGATATTGGTGCATAATTAAAATATTATTAACCAAATCAAGATCCAACTTTTATGGAATATTTTATTATTTTGTTGGAGGGAAAAGGAATTTGACTTGGGTCAAATCCCTTTATTTGTAAATAATAAATAAATAAATGATTTATTTATCATTTTAAGGATGTGGTTGAGTAATAATTAAATAAATAATGATTTATTTAACTATTTATGAGTGATTTAGTCATATTTAACAAGGAATATTATTTAAATAAGGTTTAAATAGTTATTCCTAGAAAATAATAAGATAAATAATAATTTATCTAATTAATTTTCTTGTTTTGGGTTAAATATGACTAGGAATATTAATTAAACTGTTGTTTAACTAATTATTCCTTGAGGAAAATCAAACAAATGTGGATTTATTTAATATTTACTCATGGGGTTTCCTGTTTAGACCATAAACAACTTAATAAAGGTGTTTTACTAAGTTATTTTTCATAGCAAAAGTAATTTTACTTAGGGTAAAATTGGCCTTACGTGGTGTAATTAGGTCCAGATCCATCTAATAGTAACGGAGTTAGATGACGAAAAATGGTGTAACGGGGAATGTGTTTAGAAAGATATTAGTGATAAGGGATAAACCAGATGATGTTTTCCATAACTTGTGAAATTATTCTACCTACCCTTTATTTACCCTAACATTTTTTATTTCCTTTATTGGGTGCATTTGAACTTTCCGACCCTTTTATTTTCTTTTGATAAGAAAAATAACTTATTTCTACCTTATATCCTCCAATGGCTCAGATTAAACTTATGAGCTCATTTTTATTCTCTACTAACTAATGATTTGCAGATTAAAATGGTTTTGGTTATATTTTTATTCACTAACTATCATGACAAGAAATTTAAAGGCATGAATGAATCAAGATTAAACTGTATGATCATCATGAATTGTGGCATTTTGGACAAGCTGCACTCAATTTTATTTGAAAAAGTAAACTAAGAGTAGTGGCATTTGAATGTGCAACACTTTTAGAATTTATTTTTGTTTTCTTTTGTGGGGTTCATATTTTATATCCTTTTGTGATCTTCTTTTCTTTTGGTCCTTTGATTTTTCTTTAGGACATACCCTCTTTTCATTTTTTAATATGGAAAAAATTTGCAGAAAGAAAAGGTATGTAAAATATTACAAGACTTAACATAGTCAATTCAAAATTATGATCCCTATTATTATAGGACCCTAACAGTGGCTCCACTTGGGGATGACATCTCCTGGTGAGATGTCAAGAAATTTCTGATTAGTGGACTTGGAACTTTGACTTTGCTTGCCTTCGAACCGCTTTCTTTGATCTCCTTTATTGAAACATATGATGTTAAACCTTTTTAAAGCTTAGGGCCTACTCTTCGGGCTTCAACTTTAGAAGACAATCATCCAATCCAATTTAAACTTTGCTATGATATTTACAATGAGCAAAGTAAAAAAAATCAACTATTGGTTAATCTGGTGAAAAGTAGTGCTTCAACATTCTACCATTTACTAGTCCACTTGGTAGATCTGTTCCATCTAACTCTTTCAAGAAAAATGCATTGTTGCCTCTGTAACCATAACTAATGTATGTGCCCTTCTAGAGAAAGTCAAATTTCCCATGTTTTCCTTTTTCTTCTCTTCTGGAATCCCATTTGAGTACCTGATCACCTATGAAGAAATCATCTGCTTTAGTTTTCTTATCAAATATCTTTTCTATTTTGTCTTGAATTTATTGAGATTTGATATAAAATTCTTCTCTAGTTTGCTGCAAATGAATTTTTTGATTTATCCTCATTTAGATGTCATTTGGTTTTACTTGCAGCTCTTGAATCATTTTCATTACTGGTATTCCTAATGAAGATGGAAAAACAACATGGCATCCCATATACCAATTTATAGAGAGATGTACCAATAGTTTTCTTAGTAGTTAGTCTGTCTGCCCATAAGGCATTAACCAATTTTTTATTCTAGGTTTTCTTTTTACTTCTAACAACTTCTTGATGATGTTGACTAGGATTTTATTTGAGGATTTTGCTAGTCCATTACCTTGAGGGTAATAGGAAGTGGACTGGACAAGGTTGATATGGTATTTGTTACAAAAGTCTATCATTTTCTTGGATTTGAAGGCAACAAAATTATCAGTAATGAGATTTTGTGGGAATAAAAATTTAGAAAGGATGTTTTTCTCAAGAAATGAGATAATGATAGAGTCTGTGGCTTGTCTAGAAGGGATGGCTTCTATCCACTTAGTAAAGTAATTAGTGGCTATCAATATCCATTTATGCTGGGCAAAGGAGGGTGGGTGAATTTCACCAATGAAGTCTAAACCCATTGTTGAAATGGAATTTCTATTGAGATAGGTTTGAGGGGTAAAGGTAAGAGTTTCTTCTTCCCTTCAAATATCTGACATTTGTGATAGGAGGTCACATACTTTCTTACATTTTTAAAAAGAGTGGGCTAGTAAAAACCTGCCCTCAAAATTTTATTAGTAGTTGTTTTCCAATAGAGGAGTCCTCCACAATCTCCTGCATGAAATTCCTACATTACTTTGTCTACTTCATTTTTTATTAAACAATTCAATAATATGCCACCATGATCTTTCCAAAATAAAGAATTATCTAAGATACAACATTTGTCCTCTTTCAAAGAATCTACTTTTAGTTCTAGATAAACCAAGAGGAGCTTGTAGGTTGAGTAAAACAAATATAATGTCTATATACTAGGGGGAATCTATGAAATCTTCACTAATTTTTGGAGTCACCATCTCTTCCTAATCATCTAGGGCAGCAATGAAATTTATATCTAAGGCCTAATAGTTCGATTCAACCATGATTTTGGCTAAACCTTGGCCTTTGATGAATTTTTTAGGCTTGATTTCAATGTGATATTCCAAAATTGTGGCAATCCATTTGCCTCTTTTTCCATCAGGCCCATTTTGAGTTAGAATGTCCTTTACAACTGAATTTGGAACTTATGCAATTATGTGGGAGTATTAAATGTAAAGGTGAAATATTTTATGGCTTTTACTAAATCGAGGGCTTTTTTTTCCATGATATTGTAATTTAGTGTTGCATCTCTTAAGGTTTTTCTGAAAAAAGCGATGGGTTATTCAATACTTCATCATTATTTTGCAACAAGACTACTGTAATGGTGTGTTCTATAACAAATAAAAAAATTATGAAATCTTTGCTAAAGTTAGGACTTATGAGGACAGGTGTTTTAGTAAGTGATTCTTTGACTGCTTCAAAAGACTTATTAGCCTCTACTGTCCACTTAAGTGCCGAATCCTTATTTAACATGCTTTTTAAGTTTCTAATTAGTTCTGATAAGTTAGGGATGAATATTCTAAGAAAAATTATTTTTCCTAGAAATGCTTGTAATTCTCTAATGTTCCTAGGATGAATGATGTTTAAAATTGCTTCTATTCTACCTGGATCAACTCTAATGCCTTCTTTTGAAATTATGTGTCCCAATATTTTACCTTATTCTAATCCAAAAGGTGTCTTTTTAGGATTCAAGGAAATGCCAAATTTTCAACATTTAATGAAAACTCTTCTCAAATGATCTAGATGTTCATTATCTATTTTGGAAAATACTGTGATATCATCTAGATAAATGAATAAAAATTCATGGATTTCCTTTGCAAAATCTATATCCATAGCTCTTTGGAATGTAGCTCCAACATTCATCAGTCCAAAGGGAATTTTCAAATACATGAAAGTTCCCCAAGGAGTGGTAAATGCAGTCTTTGCTTGATCTTCAGGTTGGACTAGGATTTGGTTGTATCCAAAAAATCCATCAAGTAATGACATTCTGGATGACACTACTACCCTCTATACAATATGGTCCATTTTAGGGAGGGGGTAATTATCCTTTAATGTGACTTTGTTTAAGTTTCTGAAATCAACATAGAGTTTGATTTCTCCTGTTGTATTTCTAGTGGGGACTAAATTAGAGACACAATTAGAATATCGAATGGGTGTTATAATTTGAGCCTCATACATCCTTTTAACTTCTTTTTCTATCAATATCATAAGAATAGGGATAATTCTCCTAAGATTTTGTTTAAAGGGATTCTGATTTTCTTTCATTAGTATTTTATGCTGGATAATGCTAGAATCATAAGACTTGAGGTCTTCATAACTCCAGGCAAAGATATCTTGGAACTCTTTAAATAAAGTAATGTACTTCAACTTTTCAACTGGAGGTAATGCCTTGGATATCTTGACAAGCTTAGGATTTTCTTCAGTTCCTATGTTGCAGTATTCTATATCTGACCTTAGGGGCTCCATTTTTTGGTTTTCTAGCAACATCATTGGAGTAAAAAAATCTTATAATGGGGCTAATCCCTTAGGAAAAATGTTGTCCTTAAGGTTTAAAATTTTTGATTCGTCATTGGTTAATTCCTATATTTCTACTGTTTCTAATTTTTCTATTTCTAATTTAGTGAATGTAATTGGTTATATTTTATCTACATCACTTATATCTATCTCGTTATTTATGGTATAATCTAATGTACAATTAGTGCTTATATTAAATTTTTGAAATTCTCCCTTAGAATTTTGTTGTAGCCGCTACAACACCATCGAAAATTTCGGGTGTATTCAAAATTTCAGGTCCCTCTTATGCTTGCTAACCATTCTAGGGTTTGTTGAAACCCTAGTTTATACAAAATGATCCCCTCCCTATTTCAACCTAACTCAGATCTCCCAGAAGCGCTTCCACCATGGATCATTTAGGAATTCTATTTGGATAGTCTGCCAAGCTCACGATCCCGTGTAAAACACTTTCAATTTCGGGGACATCATTCTCTAAAAATTACCGCACACTAACTAATATAATAATACTTCATGCAGGTTGAACCTGCATGGAGGATATACCCGATAATATCACCACCGCATTGAAGGTTCGGGAAGGCGGGATTACATCTCTGGATCAGGATCGTTGTTCAATTTCCAAATAGTGTTTAACTTGGACACATTGGCAGAAGAAAAAAGGGGTTTCATGAAGATAACAAACTTTGAGAGGGAGGCTTTGGTGTTGTATACAAAGGTGTAACTTCCAAGGGTGTAGAAATAGTAGTAAGAAAGATATCCTCCAAGTCTACCGAAGGAATAATGGAATTTATGAATGAAGTGAAACTTGTATCCAAAGTGCAATACAACTACTTGGATATTGCATGGATAGATTAGAAAGATCGCTTGTTCATCATTACTTGCCCACTAAAAGCTTCGACACCTTTCTCTTCAACCCAGAAAAGGGCGTAGAGTTCTTGGTTGACAAAATGTTATAACTTCAAATGGGAATAGTGCGTCGCCTTCTCCATATTCATGAGGATTCACAACCGCACATTATTCATAGGAATGCTAAAATAGATATGGCAGACATTGGATTGATAGACCTTCTTCTGAATGATGAGAGTTTCTATTAGATACAATTATATGGCTCTGGAGTATGTGATGCTAAAGGCCGCTACCTGTAAACTCATATTTTTTACAGCCTCGGTGTCATTTTCTCGAGGTTGTGAGTGGGAGGAGACACATTGATATCCACCTTCCTCAGGAAATACAAAATCCTTTGGAATGGAGATGGAGACTGTGCAATGAGAGAAATATGTTGAATATGATCGAATGGAAAATAATTTAAGGTTACCAGCATAAATAAGCCTTGGGATGCACTCGTATGGGGTTTCCACACGTATAGGCTAATGTCCCGAACTGTCGAACAGTGTCTTCCAACCATACCTTGTCAAGTCAGAGTATGCCATAGAACCAAGGGTGACGCGAGAAAGAACAAAAGGCTTGGAAAATGTGATGGTAATGAGTATAATAAAAGCAAGGTCACATTTGTATGAGCGATTGCGCGTTGAGTTGAACAAGATGCCAGTTGTGATCCTCAAAGAAAAGAAGCTTTTGTAAGCCACATGTTTTAGTAGTGGCCATTGCACAAATAGGAGACTTCCCATACCAAGACGGATCAGAGCGTAAAATGATATAAATCTATTCTGAAAGGGTGCGAGGCCGTCTAGGGTCATGTAGGTATTGGAAGGAGGGTGGAGCGATCCTTCCTAAAATATATGTGCCACGGTGAGGAATGCATTTCATCCTAAAGATCAACAACGGAAGCATTAGATTGCCAAATCTTTGAGTCTCCTCTAATTTTGCCAATGGCTAAAATCGATCTAATAGCAGGAACTTGTTCTATCAGTGCTCGGATAGAGGAAAACTAAAAACTCTTTTCAAGCTCCATCAACGCTAAGATAACATTGACAATTTCATTTTTACCACTCTTCCTATCGTTAAAAAATGAGTACAGGTTATGGATTCAGTTGGTGCAAATCACGATTTTCCCATTACAGGAATTATGACAAAGTCCTTGGATGAGAGGATAGTGGTTACGAGTTGTGGCCATGGAGAAGAGGTTTTTTGGTTGTTCATGTCGTAGCCATGACGGGTGATGGCACTGAATTGAGGAATATGACCATTAACGAGAGTGTGGACAGAATCAAAACACATTTGCCGATGATAAGGGATGCCATTCAAAAATGCCTCGTGTTGAGGCGGGTTCTGAAGGAGCTCCTGCGCATGTTGAACATAAGGGTAGATGTTACCCCAGTATTACAAATTCAATCCCAAAAAGCTCATGTAGACACCGACAGAGATGGAATCTGTGTTACTCCAGAGACAGAGGGTGAATAACTATTCACTTCACCAACGACATGTTGGGGAATTTTTAAATACTGCCATCATATGAGTCGCAAAGTCACATTTCAGGTCCTTGAGAAGTGAATGGAAGATGCTAATCCTATAAATGATAGTCATGCGAACTTCACAAGTCGCAACCTCGCTTTGGTCGCATAGTCGCAACTCTTCTTAAGGCTCAAGGAATTCGAATTAACCATCACTGTGACTCTGTGACCTCTCCCGAGTTGCCAAGTCGTAAGGTCGCACCCAAGAGAATCCATGCCTGACGTGACTCTCCAACTACGTGACCCCCATGCAATGGTTGCAACCTCCATGCCACTTTTGTGACCTCACACCAAATCAGTGCCTGTCGGAGATTGGGTACGATGTTAAACACACCACTAAAGGATGGATCATTTCAAGAGAACGTGAGCATTGTTTGAAAGCGTCCTTTGCTTGTTAGGATGACATTGGAAGATTACTCCAGTTGTAATGAATGGGTTTGGGAGAAAGTTTTTGTTGCAACATGCCATATGCATAACGTGTATACTGAAAATGTGAAGCTGGGTTACACTTTTTGCCCTTTTTTGAGAAAAAAATTTCATTTTTTTCGGTTTTTCAACTTTCTGCAAACTATAAAAAAATTTCTGTGTAGAATTTCATTTTACGATAAAAATAAAAGTTGTGAGAAATTTTGTTAGCTTTCTATTACTTATTTTTTGAATTTTTTTTATGTAGATTTGATATGTCAACTTAGTGCTTCTTTGAGTGTATGTTTCTTAACAATCAAAGGATTCATAAGAAGTCATGCCATGACGCAATGTTGTATTCATTGAAAATTTGTGTTTTTGAGAAAAAAAAATGTGTTACAACAATCTAGACAGATTTTACTTTGGTTTCTTCATATTTACAAAGCCAATGGATGCATATTATAATTACTAGAATTTTTTGAACTCGTCCAAAACGAAAAACTGCGTTTTTTGGGTATGTTTCGCGTCGCAAGAAATTTCTTAGCATATAAGTTATAAACTAGAAATCTAAAAGCTACCCATTAGAGAAGACAGACCAATGTAATGCCCCATAATTTTTTCAATTTTTTTTACAATGTATTTTGGGGGATACAAAATTTTGATTTCACTGAATCACAATGACCCTCAGAAATTGTTTGCACCCATTTTATTAGAAAAATAATTAAAATTAATAAATGTTTATGAAATTCCATAAAAGTTATATTTCCTGAAAGTAGATTCAATTCTAAAAATGCTTGTCTTGGTTCCAACAGTTAATTGACAACCTTTCATGGAGTTTAATCAGTCCAAAGTTGCAGAACTGTATTCAGAGCCTGGTTTTTGCGTAATTGGTGACGCGTTAGTTCGGTCGAACTTTTAATCTAAGTTCGGCCAAATTATGTTTTCCATCGAAGGCTCGTTAAATCTAATGTCTTAATAGTTTGGCCGAACTTTTAATCAAAAGTTCGGCCGAACTAAAGTATAACTCTCCATCGGCCGAAAAGTTTTGCGGAGCCCCTACTAAAACACATTTCGTGGCAATATAAATTGCCATGAAATGATTCACAATTTTCGCACATTTCATCTCATTTTACAAAGATCTTGGTTTGGGTTCAAAAATTTATCTTCAAATTTTGGGTTTAAGAGCATTTCTTGGAAGCAAATTTTTTTGGAAGACATTTCTTGGAGGCGGCCTGATTTTGGAAAAAATTGTTTTGAGCTTAAAAAAATTTCTTGGACGTACATTCAAAAGACATTTCTTGGAGGTATGTACATGTTTTGAGTTGAAGTAAATATTT
Source organism: Pinus albicaulis (assembly GCA_034641835.2). Taxonomy (NCBI): domain Eukaryota; kingdom Viridiplantae; phylum Streptophyta; class Pinopsida; order Pinales; family Pinaceae; genus Pinus; species Pinus albicaulis. The sequence continues at coordinate 1,130,803,160 of CM076574.1, forward strand.
TAAGCTTTGTTTCATTTTTATAAGACATTTTTCTCTCGAATTTTTGTTGAAGTAAATCTTTTGAGCTTCGTTCCATGTATTTTTTGCAAAACATTTACACTGAATTTTTTTAAATTAAATCTTTTGTGATATTTTTTGTAATTGAGTTATTGTCTAATTTTTTGAAGGAAATTTTTTGAAATTCATACCCTATTATCATGGAAAATCGAAGAACTTGTGCAAGAAAATATGATAAAAAAAGAGACCCTGAGGAACGTAGAGAAGAGACGAGACAATCTCGCAAAAGAAAGTTAGAAGCCCTCTCAAATATTGAAGAGGAAAATTAACCTCAAGCAGGTATGTAAATGTAAATATTATGATCTATTGATATCTTTAAAATTTTCCTAATGTAAAATGTGAAGCTTAATTTTTATTTGATGAAATAATTCGAAAAATATTTTGTTTAATGTCAACAGACAGAGATATTCCTCAAAATATTGAAGAAGAAAATCAACCTCAAGCAGAAATTGAAGCAAGTATGTAAATTTTAATATTATGATCTATTGATATATTTAAAAATTTTTTAATGTAAAATGTGAAGCTTAATTTTTATTTGATGAACTAGTTTGAAAATTATTTTATTTAATGTAAACAGACAAAGATATTCCTCAAAATATTGAAGAAGAAAATCAACCTCAAGAAGAAATTGAAGCAGGTATGTAAATGTTAATATTATGATCTATTGATATATTTAAAATTTTCCTAATGTAAAATGTGAAGCTTAATTTTTATTTGATGAACTAGTTTGAAAAATATTTTGTTTAATGTAAACAGACAGAGATATTCCTCAAAATATTGTAGAAGAAAATCAACCTCAAGCAGAAATTGAAGCAGGTATGTAAATGTAAATATTATGATCTATTGATATATTTAAAATTTTCCTAATGTAAAATGTGAAGCTTAATTTTTATTTGATGAACTAATTTGAAAAATATTTGAAATTTTAGATATATTTATTAATTTAGTTATTTATTTAATATGTACTATTTTTTCGAATATGTACAGATGAAATCACTATCGATAATGAGATGTTAGAAAATGTTGACACTCACACATATGGAGATAAAAAACCTGACCATGTTATACGATATCGTGTTAACTGCATTTTTGAAAAGTATTTCTTAAATGAGCGGGTGACAGTTCAGGCTTAAATGTTGAAAGGTCTCCTATCATTAAGAAAATCAACCAAAGATAAAAAAATGAAGGAAGAGGTGATAAAAAATATGAGTAGTGCTATAAAGTCAATTAAGAGATCTAGAGGGAAAGATGTTTCAATTGTACGTAGAGGAATACAGATGGCAATGGTTTCCTCAAGTACTCAAGAGAATCATTTGGTAACATCCATGGCATGAGCACTGGGAACCTCACGAAAAAATTTGCACAAACATCAGAAATTTCTGTTGCAAATAGATGTAAATGATGAAATCGCTTGTTGGAGAGCTATTTGTAGGCAACCATACAAAGATAGATTTGGAGAAAATGTTAAAAAAATAATATATGAATATTGGAAGAACAATTCACGTGTTTCACCAACTGCAAGGCATGTGATGCGAAGAAGAATAGCACGAAATCAGTACAAAGAACATGAAAAACATCTCTTGGAAACCACTCAGATAGAGTTATTCAACAAGTTCAAAGAAGAGAATCGTCAAATTCATGTTTCACTTAGTGCTTTTGTTCAGCAAAACCATGGTATGTAAAACCTATCACCGTACGCGACACTTGTTGTTGCCATTATCATGTGGAATTTGAGTTATATTATGACACATTCCTTGATTTCGGTAGAACATTATGGAAGGATTCACCTCCTCCGTCCACTATCCGTGATTTCATATCTCAAATTCCATGTGAAAGAGAAAGTGATGAACTATTTTACAAAAAGAAATGTGTTGGTGGTAAAAAATGCGATGATTGTGGACATTTGACTAAATTTCAAAACAAATATCGTATTGATATAAATGATCAATCATTGTCGAACATGGAAGTGAAATGGAAGAGATATGAATATATCGATACATCGATTCAACGTGCAAATAGTGTTAAAAGAATTGAATTACTAGAAGAAGAATTTTTTATGATAGACTTTTTCAGAAAGTTTGAGGCAGAAATTTACAAATATACCAAGCATTCCCATAGAGCTTGATGGCAAGACTTGCAATTCAAAAAATCTCATGAAGTTTTTCCACCAAGGACCATTTTGTCAGTGATTGATTTTGCAGAAAACTACACATTTGTTCCACAAAAAGAAATTCAAAGTGAATACTATCATTCTGACAAAGTCTCCATGCTTGTCCATATTTTATATAGAAATGCTGAACAAAATGTCGATCATATAGAAAGCACGAGTGAAAATCGACATATCATTAAAGAATATCACTTTTATATCAGTGACGATCGTACACATGATACATGTTTTGTACAACATTGTTTTGGAAAAATTTATGATTCATTGAAAAATCGTGGAATAACATTCAATGAAAATTGGATATGGTCAGACGGATGCGCAGGTCAATTCAAATATGCACGATCATTCTTTTGGTTGTGTTGTCTTCATAAGAAAACCTGCATTAAACATTGTTGGAATTTCTTTGAAACTGGCCATGGAAAAGGAGAACATGACGGTGCAGGAGCATGCATAAAACGAGTACTTCAAAGATATCAAATGAACCACTCTGCAAGCCGACTTGTAAACACTGAAGAAGTTGTTCAATGGTGCATCGCTGCTCTAAGCCATGAGAGAAACCCATCAGGAGAAGTGCGAAGGTACATTCAATTTAATTTATATTGAAAATCTAATTTTAAACATTGTACATTTATCATGCAATGATTATCTTTGATTGTATTTTGATATCATATTTACAAATTCTTCTTCTAATTTTCCATATAAAGGTTTTTCTGGCATATTAGAATCGAAGACGTAGATAGATCAATTGGAAGTGATGTTGAAACAATAAAAGGGACTCGAAAATTGCATTCAATTCAAACAAAGTCGTCCAGAAATGTGTTTGCATTGGATAAAAGAAAATATTCTTTTTTTTGTGATGTTTGCATAGACAACACAAAATCCAATGATGTTTGTGAAAACAAAATGTATGTGAATGATTGGAAACATACAAAGCTAAATAAAAAGGGAAAAATGTCTGTTGCAATGTTTGAAGAAATGCAATCAGAGGAAACTACAATATCATTCGATGGTGATCGAGTTTCTGATCTTGTTAGAGAAGGTAACATTTGAATTACTTTCTAATGATTTAAAGATCTAGAAATAAATTTAAATATGCATAATTTTGTTAAATTCATTTTATTATGCAGGAGATGTTTTTGCTATAATTGCACCTATTGACAATGTTAGGTCCCTATATTACTAGTATACTCCCTTATTGTTGTTAGTGTAACCCCCTTATTGTTATTATTGTACCCTTGTAACCCCCATTTTATTATTATTGTGCCCTTACATTATTATTGTTAGGTCGGCTAGGATTACATTGTGGCCCACTAGGATTAAATTATGGCCCCATGGACTCCTATATATAGAAATGAAGTTTTGTAAATTGGATCATCCAAGAATTGTTCATTTATGTAATGTATTGGAGTTTTCCCCCTCGAAGTGGTTCATTTCTAAGGCGTTTATATCTCTTTTCTTCTCTTTTTGGCGCTGGTTACACAACATTTGGTATCAGATATTTGGATTCTAGGGATTCGCTGCGCCAAACAGGTCATCGTGGAATTTTTACTATAACTATTTTTCTACGAAGTTTTAGAAGCTTAAATTTTTATAGTACGAAGCTGAAATCCTGAGGAAGATTGCCTAAAAATTTTAGAGCTTGGTTCGCAATATGTTTGGAGATATCATCTGTGGAAGTTAGGTCTTTTTTCAGGCTCCTAAACAGGTCATCGTGGTATTTTCGCTATAATTTTTTTTATACGAAGGTTCAGAATCTGAAATTCATATGGTTTGAAGCTAAAATCCTAAGGAAATTCGTCAAAAAATTTCAGATCTTGGTTCACAATATTTTTGGAAATATGATCTGTGGAAGGTAGTGCTTTTTCAGGCTCCTAAATTTCATCTCAAAGAGGTGATCGTGGGAAAAGTTCAATAACTCTCTCTCTGGGAATCATATTGGAGTGCCGTAAAAATTGGTAGAAATTAAATGGACTTTAGTTTCTTGGCTATCAATTTCAGAGACAAAGGACAAAACAGTGACACGTGGTAAGTCGTACAAATTCGCTCTACTGAACAAGTCTAGAATTAGGTCATTGTGGGAGATTGGACACAACTTTGTCTTGGAGAATCCAAATTAGGTCAGAACTATGGAATTTGAAAGAAGCTTTAGAGGGCTACTACAGGGCTGAATTTAAGATATTGAAGATTTTCAATTATAGATATAATTCAATTTCAATATCGAGCTCCTCAAAGCAAGTAAAAGGTGTGTATTGTTTTCCGAATTGCATAAGTCTTGTTTGAAGAATCAAGTTGAATTGATTCGAAGGGCACATTGTAGAATAGATATCAATATTGGATTCTAAAATGGCCCCTAAAAATAATTCAACACCCATTAAGCCTTCAGAAGGCTCTACTATGACTCATGAAGATGAAGAATTGCAACATGATCTATCAAAATTACAAGAGCAAGTGCAATAGTTTTCACTCTCGCAAAGAGCAACAAAAAATGAAATGGAAGTTTTGAAGAAAGGCATGGAAGTGAATATGGACGGTTTGAAGAAAGGCATGGAAGCTAAGATGGATGGTGTGGAAGCTAAGATGGATGGCATGGAAGTGGGCATGGAAGCTAAGATGGATGACATGAAAGACAACATGGAAAACATGAAGAATGATCTAAAAGCATACATGGAAGGCTTGATGACAAGCTTAAAACAAGAAATGATTCCTAATGGTGGAAATATAGTAGAAAAACCTCATGATGAGAACAAAATAAATGTTAATCATGATTTCATAAACTCGAATGTTGGCGAGAAGAACCACCATATTCTAAAAATGGATATGAGGAAGTTTGATGGAAAGGATCCTGTAACATGGATACTACAGATGGAATAATATGTTGATCTCCATAACGTGCAAAACACACAAAAGGTATGCATTTCAACTTTACATTTAGAACAAAATACATTTGTATGGTATCGATGGCTTTGCTCCCGTAAAAAAATTGTCACTTGGTCAATTTTTACGGAGGAAATGATAGCACATTATGAGGATACAAAGAGCAACACCTTCTTTAGCCAATTGATAAATCTCAAACAAAAGGTTTTAGTGGGGCAGCACATTGAGAACTTCCAAAAATTGAATATAAGGGTAGCTGATATTCCAGAGGAACACAGGATTGATCTCTTCATAGGCACTTTAAAGGATAACATCCAACATGAAGTTCGCGTTTTGGAACCTGATTCATTGGAGAAGGCATTCGGGTTGGCAAGAAAAGTTGAATGTAAAATTATGGCGACAAGGAAGCCTACCACTCAATTCTATAAAGAAGGAAGTGTTGCTACGCCTAGATTTCCAAAACCTACAAGGTTGACACCACAAAAATTGGAAGAAAAAAGAGCAAAAGGGCTTTGCTACAGTTGTGATAGAAAATACACTAAAGGTCATAAGTGTGCTGAGAAGAAATTATTTTACATAGATTGTGAAGAAGAAGAAGAAAATGAACAAGAAGAGGATATACACCAGGAACCAACCCTACAAGAGGAAGAAATGAATTTGACCATATCATGTAATGCACTGGCAGGAATTACCACTCCTCAAACTCTCAAGATAGAAGGACATATCAAGAAGAAAAGGGTAATAGTGTTGATTGATTCAGGTAGCACCCATAATTTTATTCATTATAAGGTAGCCAAGGAATTAAATTGTTTCCTATACCCAGCACCCGAATGTCAAGTGATGGTTGCAAATGGAGGAACTATAAATTGCTCTGGAAAATGCCATAATATCAAGCTAACCATGGGGGAATATGTATTGACTAGTCCAATGCTTTCCATTCCTATGGGAGGTGCTGATGTTGTACTAGGAGTGCAATGGTTACAATCTTTGGAGACGGTAGCTTTTAATTTTCAAGAACTTTTCTTGAAATTTTTTTTAGAAGGAAAGGAAGTCGAATTACGGGGTATTGAAGGGAAGCCGGAAAGGATAATAAGCTCTAATGTCATGACAAAGCTTCTAAAGAAAGAACAACGAGGCGTAATTGCACAATTATGCTCACTAGAAGTTCCGACATCAAAATCATCTATTTCTGCAGATCTCCAACTAGTCTTGGACAATCATTCCAAGGTGTTTGAAACTCCCAAAGGACTCCCACCTATTCGTGATCATGATCATGCTATTCATTTGATTCCAGGAAGTGTTCCTCCAAACATCAGGCCTTATAGATATCCTTACTTCCAAAAGAGTGAAATTGAATGTATGATTGCAGAAATGTTAGAGGCAGGTACAATTCAACCTAGTCAAAGTTCTTTCTCTGCTCCTGTAGTATTGGTACACAAGAAGGATGGATCATGATGAATGTGTCCGGATTATAGGGAGCTTAATAAGCTCACCATTAAAGATAAATTTCCCATTCCTGTGATTGATGAATTATTGGATGAATTACATGGAGCAATTTATTTTACCAAGTTGGATCTTCATTCAGGATATCATCAAATTAGAATGAAGACTGAAGATATTCCAAAAACAGCATTTCGAACTCATAAGGGTCATTATGAATTTTTGGTCATGCCTTTTGGCCTTACCAATGCACCTTCTACATTTCAAGGGTTGATGAATTCCATTTTCAAACCCTTCCTTAGAAAATTTGTGCTAATATTTTTTGATGATATACTAATCTACAGCAAGTCTTGGAAAGATCATGTTGAACATGTTGACAGGGTGCTCAAACTATTGCAGGAGAAACAATTACATGCAAAAAAATCCAAATGTTTCTTTGGAGTACAAAAGGTGGAATATCTGGGTCATATTGTATCTCACGAGGGTTTTAAAGTAGACCCTAACAAAATTAAAGCCATTAAGGAATGGAAAGTCCCCACAACCATAAAGAAGTTGCGAGGATTTCTCGGGTTAACAGGGTATTATCGCAAGTTTGTTAAGAATTATGGGAGAATAGCAGCACCTCTAACAACATTATTGAAGAAATATGCATTTTCATGGACTTCTGAAGCAACTAAGGCCTTTGAACATCTTAAAGAGGCAATGTGCCTAGCACCAGTCTTAGCTACGCCAGACTTCACAAAAACCTTTATTGTGGAATGTGATGCCTCAGGAAATGGAATTGGTGTTATTTTAATGCAAGAAGGAAGACCCATTGCTTTTGAAAGTCGTCCAATCAAAGGAAAGTATTTACAGAAACCTATTTATGAGAAGGAAATGTTAGCAATACTACATGCACTAAAGAAATGGCGAACTTACCTAATGGGAAGACACCTCAAGGTAAAAACTGATCATGATAGTCTTAAACACTTTTTGGAACAAAGAATATCATCAGAAGAATAGAAAAAATGGGTCACAAAGATGTTGAGTTATGAATTTGAAATAATCTACAAAAAAGGAAAGCTTAATGTTGTTGCAGATGCACTCTCAAGAAAGAATGAAGGGGTGGAAGCATTCCTTTGTGCCATTTCTTAATCCAACCAGATTGGATAACCGAAGCAAGAGATGAATGGAAGAAGGACAAAGATGTATGGACACTCATTCAAAAGTTGCAGCAAGATCCTAGTACATCTGATACATTTAGTTGGAAAAATGATTCCTTATGATACAAATATCGCTTATATCTTTGTAAGAATTCCCAACTAAAACAAAAGATTCTTCTGGAATTGCACACTTCTCCTTTAGGAGGACACTCGGGATTTCTAAAAACTTACCATGGGGTGAAGAAAGAATTTTTTTGGGATAGCCTTAAATCTGATATTCAAAAGTTTGTGGCAGAATGTTTGGTTTGCTAGCAGAATAAAGTGGAAACAATTAAGACCCCAGGACTTCTACAACCTTTATCCATTCCAAGTCGATGTTGGGAGGAGATTTCAATGGATTTTATTATAGGTTTACCTAAGTCCGAAGGAAAGAGTGTCATCATGGTGGTAGTTGATAGACTTACCAAGTATGCACACTTTTGTGCATTATCTCATCCATTTAAAGCAAGTACAGTTGCTACTACATTTATGGACAGAATTCAACAGCTACATGGAAGCCCAAGGGTTATTGTGAGCGACAGAGATCCCATTTTTACTGGAAATTTTTGGATGGAGTTATTTTCTTGTTTGGGTACTCAATTAGATCATAGCTCATCTTATCATCCTCAATCTGATGGTCAAACTGAGATAGTAAATAAATGTTTGGAAGGATATCTTCGTTGTTTTGTATCTGATAAACAAACACAATGGGTCAAGCGGTTACCTCTCACTGAATGGTGGTATAACACTTCCTTCCATACTGCAGCAAAAATGTCCCCATTTATGGCACTTTATGGATATCATCCACCATCCATCACATCATATTTAAGGGAAAATTCGAAGGTTCAAGCAGTGGAAGATCACATCGAGCATCAGCAAGAAGTTCTCCAACTCTTAAAGGATAACCTGAATTTGGCACAAAATCGAATGAAACAACAGGCAGATCAACATCGCGGCGAGAGAAGTTTTGATGTAGGAGATTGGGTATTTTTACGGCTACAACCATACAAACAAATGTCCCTCAAGCAAGCAAAGAAGGATAATAAATTATCGCCAAAGTACTATGGTCCTTACAAGGTGTTGCAAAAGATTGGTACTATGGCATACAAATTGGAGCTTCCTGATTCTTCGCGAGTACATCCAGTTTTCCATGTTTCGTGCTTAAAGAAGGTTATAGGTGAAAATCTTCCAGTTCAAACAATATTGCCAGAACTTGATGAGGAAGGAAAAATCATATTGGAACCAGAAGCGGTCACGGAAATAAGAACTCGACAACTACGGAATCGATCAATTTCAGAATATCTCATCAAGTGGAAGAACTTACCCACTGAAGATTCTACATGGGAGGATGAGAATTTTATACAAAAGCACCCAAAGCTACTCAAGTGTTGAGGACAACACTTTTTTGAAGGAGAGGGGCATGTTAGGTCCCTATATTACTAGTATAGTCCCTTATTGTTGTTAGTGTAACCCCTTATTGTTATTATTGTACCCTTGTAACCCCCATTTTATTATTATTGTGCCCTTAAATTATTATTGTTAGGTCGGCTAGGATTACATTGTGGCCCACTAGGATTAAATTATGGCCCCATGGACTCCTATATATAGAAATGAGGTTTTTTAAATTTGATCATCCAAGAATTGTTCATTTATGTAATGTATTGGAGGTTGCCCCCTCGAAGTGGTTCATTTCTAAGGCGTTTATATCTCTTTTCTTCTCTTTTTGGAGCTGGTTACACAACAGAAAACGATGAAAATGTGAAGTACTATTTGATGCGTTGCACTGAACGAAAAATGAAATTATTACAAAACTATGATGATCACGGATTTCAGTATGACAGAGGGTCTATTATACTGAAAGGTTATTTTTTCAGACAAACTCATCAAAGTGGAGACTTTGTTTACTTTGAAGACTATGAACCTGATTCCATAAGTTGTCAATATAGTCACTTGGTGTGTGCAGCGCGCATAAATTTGATAGAAGTTCAATCAAATAAAAAATAAAAAATTAAGAGATGGAAAATGTCAAAATTCGATCATGAATGGATTATTGAGGATGGAATTCCATTAGAATTTTTTTGAGTGAATTGTCCAACAATTTATTATCTTTGGATTAAATATGTTTTAGAACTTCCAGTACTCAACTAAAAATTGAGCTGCTTATGTTATTTGTGCAAGTGTTTGCACATATACAAATTGTTTGGGTACAAGCACGTGCTCTAGTATCAACTAAAAGTAGTTTTTCTATACATGTGCATTGATGAAAAATGTTATATATATATATATATATATATATATATATATATATATATATATGTTATAGAATGAAATTAATTGTTCTAGTTTTACTATGTGCATTGATGAAAAATTATTTACGTACTCAATATATATGTTCTAGAATGCAATTAACTGGAACTAGTTTTTCTATGTGCATTAATGAAAAACTAGTTGGATTTTCTGGTAAAAAGTATGGACACAATGTAAATAAATCATCTTCAGTATAGTTTTGTACGAAAATTCCTTTCAGACAAGAGACTCGGAGCACTTCTCCGACTTTTGGTGGGATTTGACCCACATCTCTAATCTGATTGAAAATCTAGTACAAAATTTGCTTGTCCAATGGTCGGATATGTTCAATGTGCATTGATGAAAAATGTTACTTGTCTTGGATAGATATGTTCTAGAATGCACAATTAATTGTTCCAAGTAGTTTTTCTATGTGCATTGATGAAAAACTAGTTGGATTTTTTGGTAAAAAGTTTCAACAATGTAAATAAATCGACAAGGCCACCTATTTGAGTGCATTAATGACATTGACCCAAATTCAACAAACATATATATGTACTAGAGACTTATATTTCCAATCAAAATTAAAGGGATAATTTGTACATATATCTACTTCTTTAAACTCTATTTTCAATTAGAGCTCAATTGATAGATGGTTAGTTGCATTGAAAAGTTATGTTCTTCCTATTGGAAATTTTTTCATTCAAACAAAACTACATGGAGAGATCAAAAGAAATCTTAAAATTCCAAATGTACTTCAACCATCCAAAAGGGATTTGTGCAACATTACTTGACATTCCATGCCAATTATAGTGAACAACTATCCAATAGAAACATTTAACATTATATACCACATGTGCCAAATGTAGATTGAAACCATCCAAAACTTTGAAATTTTAAAAACTTTTGAGAATATATCATGCAACATTAAAACATTAAACATCACATGCGAAATGTAGATTGAAACCGTTCAAAACTTGAGTTTAAAAAACTTTAAATTATATATAGATCATTACTTCACATGCCATGCCAATTATAGTTCAACTAGATCCAATAGAAACATTTAACATTATATACCACATGTGCAAATGTAGATTGAAACCATCCAAAACTTTAAGTTGTATATTGAAACCATCCAAAACTTTAAGTTTTAAAAACCTTTTGATTATATATTGTGCAACATTAAAACATTAAACATTTAAATTTCATTAAATATCACATGCAAAATGTAGATTGAAACCATCCAAAACTTGAGTTTTAAAAACTTCACATGCCATGCCAATTATAATTCAAATATCCAACTATAATTCAAATATCCAATTATATAAAATATGTCAAAAAATTGTAAATCTCACAAGTATCAAACTGTATCAAGTTTAACAAATTTTAAAACCATCTAAATTTTGAAATCAAATCTACTGTAAATCATGTCCATCAAATGGAGATGGATCTAGCGTCTTCCCTACTAGGGTCTCAGTCCGCGCCCTATCCTGTGAATGGGAAACCTACATACACAATGCACATGTACTTGAACATTAAAATTTGAAGTTTCAAAAATGAATGAGAATATATATATCTAGAACTTCATGTAAAAAACAAAATATAACAAAAAAATCATGCAATACCTCGTAAGGTTCCCTCTCCATTTGATGAATAGGTTCTCCCATAGGAACATCTGCAGTGGTAAACTGTACAATATAAATGTGCAGTTAAATATATATATATATATATATATATATATATATATATTAAAAACTTTCAAATGAAAATGCACGTGTACATATATAAACTTATTTTCAATAATATTAAAAAAGGAACTAAAGACAACTTGTTCAAATGCTGTGGATGTTCCTATCTCCGTCGCTAGAGTCCGCGGATTAAAGAAATCTTCTATAGGAACCTAAATTCAAAAAATTTTAAATAACTCAAAATATAGATCTCTCTCTCTCTCTCTCTCTCTCTCTATATATATATATATATATAGAGAGAGAGAGAGAGAGAGAGAGAGAGAGATATCTCAATTTTTAATGGAACTTTTTTAGGTATAATATATATATATATATAACTTTTAAACACAAATTTTAAACTTGTGAAAAATTGTCCATACTTGTGGCTCATCTCCCAAGGAAGTAGAAGGTACATCTCCCAAGGAAGAAGAAGGTACCACCATCCCAAAAACATCAGACGGAATCGGTACCTGTTAAAACATTTTATCAAATTATATATATACATACATGTCATGTGTGGCAACAACTATTTATTTTAGTCACTTAAAAAACACTAACATTTGCCAACATATCATGATGGTCAAACCCATCTGCATCATTTGAACCAGAGGTCCCGAATGTGATATTAACATTTTTGTCACGCATCATGCCTGAGAACTGCAAATGGTGTTTTAACATATAATCATACATTTTTGTTAGATTAATTTACACATACAAATAAATGTATACATGTACATACACATGTATTTATTACAAATTGTACACATGTATATGTAAAAATAATTTCAAACCCTAAGGTCACTAACACATACCGTTCTGGTGCCCTCTTCCTCATGAAAAATTAGGTCTTGCAAACCATTGCGACAATTTATTGCATATGTTCAGAGATCTTCAACATTCATGTTGTAAATCTCCTCATATGTACGATAAACAAAATTGGCACGTGCATTTTCACGTGCTCTTTGTCGATTTAAACAAAGATAGGCTCCACTCAATCCGCTATGAACATCGTCGATCATAACATCCCTTGCTTCTCGACTTATTTGAGAAGTCGTATCCATCTCTGATCGCAGAGTTTCGACTCTAAACGGTCGACTCACCAATGGTGGCTCAGGGCGAGGCAACTCCACATCTCGCTTAGCGCCCTTACGGTCATATAATCGACCTTTCCTCGGGCCAAAAAATTCTGAAGGAAGGTCATTGTAGTTGGTTTTCATACCTAAAAAAATTCTGCATAAAACATTTGTGCAAAAGAAACAGGAACCTCATCGTTCCATGGAAGCCTTCCAAAGGCCGCAAGATGCTGATCATACAAATAACGAGCTATTTCTGGGTGCTTGAAATACTGCACCTTCAACATTTTTCTTTTTGGCCCTTCCTTATAATTAAACATTGACTTGGCCACTTCTCTTGTAACTTTTTGTTTAATGTCCTCCCATTTATCGGGACCCATCACTGTTTCTTTTCTCTTTCTCATCAGTTCTACAAATGAATCAGTCATTGGCCCAAGATTTCTGTACACATTTACCATTTCACCCAATGAATGTGTAACTATTTCAAGGCTTTGTCGACTCTCAACAGGTAGAGACAAAGCCAGAAGATATCTTTGAAATTTTGCATGAAGGCTTTCACACCTTTGTAAGGTGCATTCTGCCATGTTGGTTTCCCATGGTATATCAGTAATCTCCACCGGATAAGTTGTGCTGGGTTGACAGCCTTCTTCTTGAATGTAGCAAGCTGCCCTACGTCTATTTTGACCCCTAGCTCGAACATTTTCAGCCTCTGCATAAATATATATAAAATTTCGTATATTAGAAAAAACACTTGTAAAAAAGGTTGTACAAATTTAATGAAAAAATATTGAAATTGATGGCAACCTTGATGTTGTTGGTTAATATCTTCTCCAACATGACCCTGCTGAGAACCAGACTCAGAATGACACTGCTGAGAACCAGACCCACAATGACCCTGTTGAGAACCAACAATCGTTGATTGGCCTTTGGGGGAATAAATATCACCCCCTTCCCGCAACCTGCTACCACTCATACCTCGATCGGTTGAACCTTGGCCATGCTCCATGGATGGAGTAGAAACCCTTCTCCTCTTACCTCCTAAAAATTAAAATATGAAACTTATTAACAACTAATTTAACTCACAAAGTTAATAAAAAATAAATTCCATATGCACACACATGTATGGAGATTTAAGATTATATTTAAATACCGTGAACATCCTCCGATCCCTGAACCTCCATATGGGATTCGGCTGATCTTTGTCATTCATCCTCCATGATATATATCTATTGGTCGACATTTACAGAAAATAGATTTCAGAAAATCAATTTGTAATTTAGTGTACACAAATTATGTAGAACACAACTTTCAAAGCAATAATTGATCATGTCTGAAACTAAATTTAATTGAAAAAGAAATTATAAAAATGATAAGTTCACCAAATTGTGCTTTACATGGTGGGAGCACACTTGGTATAAAATTTACCACTTATACACTTTAGTTTGTGGGAGAAATGACACATGTACATAGTTTACCTTAAAGTTGTTGTGTTTTATGGATATTAAAATGAAGAAATTCTATTTAGATCCATTCGAAAGATTGACTGTAGGGGCATTTACTAGATATGTCACCTTTCATAAAAGATGAGATCCAGAGTCTACCTGGCCCTTTACAGAATCTTCCTATAGAACTTGTAGAAGTAAACACTAGAGGCATTAACAATATCAAATAACGTTTTCATGCTCAGACATGGGAATGTGTCTCTTTCCCTACGCAAAAAAATAGTTCAAGGTAGTTAATCTTCATAGAATTTCCTTGTGGAATTACTGAATTTCTCAATGACATCATGCTAGCTTTGCTTAGAGAAGAAGGTTTTGGAGGAGAAATTGAATTCTTTCGACTTATTTTTGGCATTGAAGTTTGAAATAGTAGTTTTGATGACTCCATTGATGACCTTGCTGAGGAATTTGATGCACACAATATTGACTTTGAAGATGGTTTAGAAGATGTTGAAGAAGTTGTAGATTTTGGTGTTGTCACTGAATGTTTCGTTGTTGTTGGACTTGATCAAGACATGTAATTTAACTTTACGAGTAGATTGAAGACCTCGAAGAGGTTTTAGATTTTGTTTTTCTCACTGAAGAGGTTGATAAAGAATATAGGAAGACAAAAAACTAACTAGTGGTGTAATAAATGGATTTCTTGGGAGGTAGATTGGCATATGGACTTTTGGTAGCTAGAACTTTTCCAAATAAGTGAATGTGTTTGAAAACCAAACCTCTAGTTTATTTTGGTTTAGACAAGGTCTAGAATTTGAAAAGTGAATTCCCTCTTTCTTCCTCTTACATGTCCAATGATCGGAATCTACATTGAGGGAAAAAAATTTCCTAAATAAAAATTTTGCATTTTATTTGTTGTACACATGAGTTTTTAAAAGCTAATTAACTCATAAATTTCTCACAAAATACACTTAAAGCTTGACACAAACCCCTTCCCAATTGGCTAACTTTAGACGATCCTACACACATTTTTATTTAACTAATGAGGGAGATAGCCCAATAAAACTAGTTTGTCCATATTCAAATCAAGTTGGTATCAAAGTACAATTTAGCTCATTTTAGTCAAGGTTAGTTAGAAGAATTATCTATTGGTTTATGTCTTCAATTTCCTCTCAAAATAAATGTGTATGTGCTTTTGAGAGACACACTAGAGGAATAAGGTCCAAATTTTTGATGAAAATGTGCTATGAAAGTAAAGGGTTAAAGGCAAACATGTACAAGGCACAGTTGAGTACAAGGCATAGTTGAGCCAAATGTTGTTGAGGAAGGGCCTAATTATTTGGGTCTTGGTTATGGAAAACATGATGGAGAATTCTCTAAAGCAAAGGAGGCACATGAAGCTATTCCAAGAAGGGATTTTATTTCGTGTTCATTACCTCAAGCTTGTGAAGTTTGTGTTCATGATGAATGGAAAATTTTGACACCCACTTTGCAAGAAGATGTTAATAAACATGCAGCTAATGAGAATGTAAAAGAAGAGGATGTTGAAAGCTCTATCTAGTCATTGAATTCATTGCTAGTATTTAGAGGAGAGCCACTACCTCATCAAATTCACCTCCTCAAGAAGGCGACAATGGTGAATGTTCAAGGTATAAATTTTCCTTTAATAAAATTTCTTTTGATTATGATAAACATGGTAAATATTCACATAAGATATATAAAAGAACTTGCACATGTTCCTTTTGTGGTTTGAATAATCATAATGTTTATAGATTTTGGAAGAAGATATCCATGCACATTGAAACTTTCTAAATAAATGAGGCAAAAAGTCAAAGGCCCATTGGACAAGGAAAATGATGTTGAAAATAAGATGCAATTGTTTATTACTCATTGCCATAAGAAAGGTCACCTTTTGGACAAGTGTTGGACTTTGTATCCACCAAGTCATCCACAACATTTGAAAAAGGTGGACAAAGATAACGACAAGAATGGAAAAGAGGATTCCATAATCGATGAGGGTCAAGATGATTCACATGATGAAGTGCAGCTAAAAGAAGCACCATTGAAATGGTTTGCTAACAGATGGTTAGATTTCTTATCCAATTAAGGCCTAGCATGTATTTTGATGTTTCATGAATTTCTTTGCAAATTCAAAGTATGGTGCATGTTGCATGAAGCAATATGTTGAAAGTAGAGTTATGTTGACACACTTAGATGCAACAAATATGGAAATTTGTACATGCTATTATTTGACTTGAGAGTCAGTTGTTTGAAGAGGCATGTTTTGTCGACTTGTGTTTGGTTGATGGTTTTGTACACCAATATGTAAGAGTACATGGAGATATTCACATGGTGTAAATTTTTTTTTATTTGAAGGAGAAAAATGATATGTCAGCGAGCTATGTTTCTTGCATGATGTGTTTTCAGTTTGATGGTTTTGTTTGTGACAAGACGTCACAATATTTTGGGAAGGTCTACTCTTGAGCGAGAGCCTCATGATTACAACCTAATCATGAGAATCAAATGGGAGTGCATCCTTATTTTGAAAACAAATAGGATTCTGAGCTACTTAGGACTCAAACCATTATTTTTAAATTTGACATATCATGGTGTGTTGTTTCAATGCATGAATCCACAACCCTTACATAAATTGTTTTATTCTTTTTTTTTAGGATTTAGTTGGTTATATTAAAAGTCAGTTGAATTTAAAATTATTGGCTTAGTGGCATGAACCAAACATATTGTACATATTAAATGATGAATTTCTCTCTCCCAATCATTTCTAAATCACCCATATCACCAAGAAAACATGTTTTAAAAGTTCACATACTTTGGATATGGGAAAGACCATAAGGATTTCCTAGGGAAAAAGGAGTCTAGAGCATCATTACTTTTTAGGGTTGCTTGTCTCCCATATAAGGATTTCCTAGGAAAATAATTGTGTTGATTGTCTAGAGATATGTATGTGTGTGTTTCATTATGTTCTCTATTTCTTACGTTGTGTTTCATTAATTTTTATATTTCTTACATTTCTGCCCTCCTATTTTTCTTTCCAATCAAGGTTTATAAAATAACATGAGAAGCAACATGAGACTCAGAACAATCATTTTCATTATCTATATGGAATGAAAGAAGGATTATATCCCCTTAAGCTTAATCTTATGTAGTTTGTCAATTTTTATCATATATTTTTTGGTAAGGGTAAATGTTTTTTATCGATAGTACAAGTCATGAATTCCCCAATTTTACCTTATGTAAAGCTTGATTCTAGGATTACTAAAATTTGTACTTGGTTTTTTATTGTGAGATGCCCTGTCTCAATCACTTGGCCATCTCTTGATGGGTAGTTAAATATTTATAACAATACCTAAGTAAAATTTATCTATTTGTATTATGTGAAATTATGTAAAAAATGGTATACTATTTTTCATAAAATTGGGTTGAGTTTATCATATATTTCGATGAAAGTTGATTATATGACACGTTTTCTTTAAAAGGATCTAACAATTTTGTTAAGGTATGAATTTTCAATTTTGTGTGGCTCTCTATCAACCTTCACTTCCTCATTTCTAGAAAAAATCTACTTGCTCATTTGTATACCCACTTTCTATTCAAATGCATGAGTTTTGTGCTCTCGATAACTATGTTTTTCCACACAGGAAAATTATGTCACATTTTATACTAAAGTTCTAAATATTTTTTTGATCTTTGGATTAATATTATTCTTTTATATAATTTAACATTAGATATAAGTTTAAATTGAAAGCTACTTAGATGAAATATAGCTTAGATATGGCATTTGAAAATTATTATCTATTTATTAAACTAAAGGACATAATTATTACACATGTTTAATTTACATTCAAATGCTTCTTTGATTTATCTCCTATAGCTTAATGTAATGCTAGATATATAATTTAAGTTGAAGGCCCATGAGATAAATATGACTTCTATGTGACATTTGTATTCAATCATCTATTTGTTGTGTTATATGAACATAATTGGTACGCATATCTAATTTGAATTACTAATATGTCATGCTTCTTTAATTTATCTTTTATAGATGACTGGAGCGCATCCCTTTTTAATCTATCCCTTTTGACTTTGGATATGTGGGCAATATTCATCCACATATTTTTCTATCATAAAGCAATGAGTAAAATTGTAAATTCCATTTGTGTCAATGTTAAGGTTAAGTACATGGATTAAAGTTTTATATATTAGATGAGGAGTCTATGTATTACATATGGTCTTGAATGAGCATTTGGACTCTTTAGATATCTAAAGAGTCCAAATGCTCATTCAAGACCATATGTAATACATAGCCTCCTCATCTAACTTAGCTAGGGATTTGCAATACTATATTTGAGTTGGCTAGCTCCATTTCAAGATATTACAATGTTAGATTATTATTTCTATAGATTTTGATTATGGTAGTAAAATGTTACAAAAAACCAGAAACTGTACAAATAATATTATTCTAGATATATGTAAAAAGGACATGGTAGAGAAGATCAAACAATATTAAACTTTTCATAAATAGTTTAGAGAAAAATGCATTTTCTAATTTTGATTGTGAATTATAAGGCTTAAAGCAATAATTTTTCTAATAATTTTTTTTAATTAATAAATAAAAAAGAAACATTTTCAATCAAAATCACATACAACACATAATAAAAATAATTTAAAAACAATTTAAAACTTCATACACTATATGACATTACTATGACAAACATCATAAAAATATATAAGCAAAAATTACATACAATGCATCCATTACATTGGAGTCTTCAGAACATACAATGCATACATTAAATTTGACAGAATTATTCACGACATAATTGGTGTCATTTGTTCATAAAAAAATTGTTGAATATGAATGTGCAAATAAGGAGGGTGAAATAAGGAGGTTTCACATTGGCTAATTAAATCTGGGTTAACATGGATCTATGCCAGTATTAACAGAAGTCTATAATAGGCATGGTTGAACGTATACAATTTTCATGGTTTTTTAACTGATTTATGTTAAACTGGCTAATATATCATTGTGAAATAGGCATTATCTAAGTTTAATTGATTTTATGCTTAACTGAACTCTTGTCAAACTCAAGTACAGTCGTAAATAGCCTGTAACACTCGCAAGTTTCTAATAGTAACTTCAAATCAAAGTCCAGTGAGGTTAAGTCTAGAACTCTGGCATTTAAAAAAATTCCTTGACGAAAGGAAGAGTGAGGCTGCAACAAAGCCAAACTGAGATTTAGTGTACTTACAGTGCACCAACTAGACCACCCATAGTTGAGCCAAATGTTGTTGAGGAAGGGCCTAATTATTTGGGTCTTGGTTATGGAAAACATGATGGAGAATGCTCCAAAGCCAAGGAGGCACATGAAGCTGTTCCAAGAAGGAATTTTATTTCGTGTTCAATACCTCAAGCTTGTGAAGTTTGTGTTCATGATGAATGGAAAAGTTTGACACCCACTTTGCAAGAAAATGTTAATAAACATGCACCTATTGAGAATGTAAAATAAGAGGATGTTGAAAGTAGAGTTATGTTGACACACTTAAATGCAACAAATATGGAAATTTTTGCATGAGCTATTATTTGACTTGAGAGTCAGTTGTTTGAAGAGGCATGTTTTTTCGACTTGTGTTTGGTTGATGGTTTTGTACACCAATATGTAAGAGTACATGGAGATATTCACATGATGTGAATTTTTTTTCTTTGAAGGAGAAAAATGATATGTCAGCAAGCTATGTTTCTTGCATCATGTGTTTTTCAGTTTTATGGTTTTTTTTGTGACAAGACGTCACAAGATTTTGGGAAGGTCCACTCTTGAGTGAGAGCCTCATGATTACAACCTAATCATGAAAATCAAATGGGAGTGCATCCTTATTTTGAAAAAAAATAGGATTCTAAGCTACCTAGGACTCAAACCATTATTTTTAAATTTGAAATATCATGGTGTGTTGTTTCAATGCCTAAATCCACAACCCTAACATAAATTGTTTTATTCTTTTTTTGCAGGATTTAGTTGGTTATATTAAAATTTAGTTGAATTTAAAATTCTTGGCTTTGTGGCATGAACCAAACATATTGTACATATTAAATGAGGAATTTTGCTCTCCCAATCATTTCTAAATCATCCATATCACCAAGAAAACATGTTTTAAAAGAACATACTTTGGTATGGGAAAGACCTTAGGGTTCAAATATTATAAGAAGGCTTTTGATATGGTTGAGAGAATGTGGAAAATAGAATCCATAAAAAAATTATTTTTCAAAACATATTACTTTCAAAGTATCAACAAGGAATGTACAAGGGTGTTCAATGAATTAACGCTATTTATTTAAATTCCATGATGTATATCTTACTCATCATTTTAACAAATTATTAAATAATGATCTAGATTGGATAATTATATTATTTGTCATATATTTTGACGCTTAAAGTGAAAAAACTGAAAGAATCAACTTGTAGGGCCATTTTAATGTTGGGTGGAGAATTGGGATTCAAAACCTTTTGGAGTCATTTTGAGGTTTTAAATTTGACATTTTTGGGGGTTAAACGATTATTCCTTGTGCCGAAATCTTGACCATTACTCTACACTTAAAGACATATATCCAATGGTGCAAGAAAAACATCAAATGAAGTTCATTCAAAATTTATGCCTTTAGTAAGATGACCTATATCATGTTGACCACCATGGTACGAGAGAATGAAATTTTAGCCCCATTACTCATGCATATCAAGCTAGCTACATGTGGAATTTTAACAAGACTCTAAAAGGTCTAAAATCACAAACCTCGTTAATGGTTGACGGAGTCGAATCTTACACCTAGTTGGCTATCACACTATGTTAAATACTTCGCCACTAGGAGGAATAAGAGTTCCATTTTGTGTTATTGTATTTTGTTCCATAGTTGAAAATACAACTAGGAGTGTGAAGTTAGAGAGAAAAATGTATGAAGTTAAGTTTTTATAGAAACCTTACATGCCAAAAGTCTTAGCTAACTCTAGAGAGATTACCTTAAACATATTTTCCATACCAGAAAAGAGGGAGTATAGCATGTTTACAATTTAGTGTTGTTTTTCTCCCATAAGGATTTCCTAGGGAAAAAGAGTCTAGAGCACCATTACTTTTTAGGGTTGCTTGTCTCCCATAAGGATTTCCTAGGAAAATAATTGTGTTGATTGTCTAGAGATATGTATGTGTGTGTTTCATTATGTTCTCTATTTCTTACGTTGTGTTTCATTATGTTTTATATTTATTACATTTCTGCCCTCCTATTTTTCTTTCCAATCAAGGTTTTAGAGTAACATGACAAGCAACATGAGACTTGGAACAATCATTTTCATTATCTATATGGAAGGAAAGAAGGATTATCCCCTTAAGCTTAAACTTATGTAGTTTGTCAATTTTTATCATATATTTTTTGGTAAGGGTAAATTTTTTTTATCTATAGTACAAGTCATGAGTTCCCCAATTTTACCTTATGTAAAGCATGATTCTAGGATTACTACAATTTGTACTTGGCTTTTTATTGTGATGATGCCCTGTCTCAATCACTTGGCCATCTCTCTATGGGTAGTTAAATCTTTATAACAATACTTAAGTAATATTTATATATTTGTATTATGTGAAATGTAAAAAATGGTATACTATTTTTCATAAAATTGGGTTGAGTTTATCATATATTTCGATGAAAGTTGATTATATGACACATTTTCTTTAAAAGGATCTAACAATTTTGTTAAGGTATGAATTTGCAATTTTGTGTGGCTCTCTATCAACCTTCACTTCCTCATTTCTAGAAAAAATCTACTTGCTCATTTGTATACCCACTTTCTATTCAAATGCACGAGTTTTGAACTCTCGATAACTATGTTTTTCCACACAGGAAAATTATATGTCACATTTTATACTAAAGTTCTAAATATTTTTTTGAAGTTTGGATTAGTGTTATTCTTTTATATAATTTAACATTAGATATAATTTTAAATTGAAAGATACTTACATGAAATATAGCTTAGATATGGCATTTGCAAATTATTATCTATTTATTAAACTAAAGGACATAATTATTACAAATGTTTAATTTACATTCAAATGCTTCTTTGATTTATCTCCTATAGCTTAATGTGATGCTAGATATATAATTTAAGTTGAAGGCCCATGAGATAAATATGACTTCTATGTGAAATTTGTATTGAATCATCTATTTGTTGTGTTATATGAACATAATTGTAACACAATATGTGAGATATGGATTTACAGGTAGATACATTTGACTTTGTTATTGTGAGATATGGATTTTCTCTACCAATCCTAAAATTGTATAAATTTGAAAAAATTAAAAGAATATCATAAAAAACTCAACTTTCTCTTCTTATACAGATAAAGAGAGAAGATAGAGACGCTTTCTTGTTTTACAGAAAGTTAATCCATAACTAGGTGTATGAACGCCTTAACAAGTTACTGTTACCTAGGTGGATGGATGCCTTTAAGCTAATTGAATGCTTCAAGGGGAGGATTGATAACGTTATAGGATTCCAACTGATTGGAACAATTCCAAGGGATTAATGGAATTGGGTACAAAAAGAAGAGGAAAAAAAATTAAAAACATTGTAAATAAGTAATTAATGCGATTAGGGACCAAGAAGATAAAGAAAAATAAAAATTATTAAGAGGAATTAATGGGATTGCTGACCAAGAACAGGGAAAAAAGATTAAAGATTAAAGGACATAGAAGATGATTAATGAGAAAGAAAACTAAAATAACAGAGCTAAAAGATTCAATCTATGTCGATTTAGATAGAAAGCAAAAGAGAAGGCTTGCTTCTTCAGTTTCTGTAGGTATAAAATTAATTTGGGATTCCATGTTGTCACATATAGTTATTTAGTTTGTCTATTTAGTAGTTTTATATCTTTATTAAAAATAGGTAACAGGATCTCATGGGAGGAAAATCAGGGCAATTGCAAAAATGATAGATTGATAAGGTGGGTTATGGGCTTTTGATGAGGAAGGGCAAGAAAATTGAAAATTCTACTCTAATCTATTCAACCAAAACCATAGAATAAATCATGAACTCTTAATATCAATGTTACGGCTCTCTGGTTCCCTACTCTCCACTCTCCACTGTAAATATCTCCATTCACTGTTACTGCTCTGTGGTTCCCTACTCTCCACTGTAAATATCTCCTTTCATGGGGACAAGAGGAAGCACTTCCACTACAAATACAATGAAATTTCTTACAATTTATGAATGAAAATAATGAAATAACTCCTCTTCATTCATCCCTTCCTGTTACTCTTCTCCATCGAAAGCTACACTGTACATACACACAACACAAAGACAATATAGACAAAAATAGAGTCACAGGTAGACAAAAATTGACATACACAGAGAGAAAACACTTCCAATGGAAATACAAAAAAGTCGCTGCAAATATAGAACATGGAGAAAGAGAATGTAAAAAAGTAACTTAAAACATTGGTTTAAAGGCACCCATATATATTCGTTCAAACGTTTAAAGGATTCCCTCCTTCAAGTATCTACCTTTAAAGGAGCGGACCACAACGTCTATAAAAGAAAATATTTTCATGAAATTCTATTTTCATTTAAAGGAACCCATATATATTGGTTTAAAGATTCTTCAAGTATCAACTGTTAAAGGAGCATATGGTGGGTTGGAATTTCAAAACAAATTCACTTTGTTATAATTGATCATTTTACGCTTTTTCACTCATTTTCAGAGTTTCAATAAACTATCTTGACAATTTTTAAAAATATTTACTAGTCAAATTCTATCCCCGCGTACCACAAGTTACAACTCCTATAACAAAAAAAAGCGTCAAATAATTTTCTTGAAATTCTATTTTCATGAAGGTAGTTGGCCTTTATATGTTGGTATTGTGCATGTTCAACCAAAAGAAAAATAACACATACGGAATATGTTCAACAATACTGATAATATTACAGCAAGTCCCACATTAAAAATACTGGAACATTTACAACCTGATTTCAAAACTGGGATCTAAGACAAGTAATCATACCCGATGAAAGCAGGCGGTAACAGCGAAAACGCACAAATGACAGCGGGGATGAGCAGGCACCAACAACGAAAATGCGCGAACAGCAGCGGGGACGAGCAGGCACCAACAACGAAAACACACGAACAGCAGCGTGGAATAATGAAACCAGTAAACAGAAAACTTTCGCGGGCAATTATTTTATAGAAATTAGTTTGGCCGAACTATTTTAAAAGTAAAAGTTCAGCCAAACTCATAGTTTGGTTGAAATTTTCTTCAAAGTTCGGCCGAACTATTCTTGCCGGTTTTCCAATCTCCGGCAAAAATTCTGTTTGCCTGAGCCATCAATTAGCCGTCAATATAAACAAAATCACGAGTTCGGCCGAAATTTCTAAGAAAGTTCGGCCGAACTTTAGAAAATGTTCGGCCGAACTATTGCTGAAAAAAAATTTCTTCCTTTGATTCTCACAAAAGTGTAACCCAGCTTCATGTTTCCGCCCAGGAGTGAGTTTGAAAAATTAAAATTTTAGCTGAAAAATTAGGATGGGCACCTTGAGTGCATTGAGAACCACCTTCATGCATCTCCAACCCATATCAGTAGGCCAACACTTTGGTCCAGGATCCAGAACTTGTTGATTTCGCCTCGGATAAGGAGGCAGAGTAGCCTCATCATGCTGATTTCAATTAGTTTTTTTTTTTTTTTTTATAATATTGATATGGGGCTAGCATTTAAATTTCCATGGTTAAGCAATTTTGATAGTAGGTATGTTAAAAATTGTATATGTGTGAACATTCAAGCTTTGTTAGCTTGGTATGACATACCAAAAACCTTATTTTTTGGATAGCATACCATGCCATTAGGTGGCCAACACACTCGGTTTCCCGCTCAGGGCGAGTTGACGCCAACAAATTGGGATATATGGATGTATCTTGTTTATCAAACTCAATGAAAAAGGAGTACTACCAACGTTACAAAAAATAAAAATCCCAAGTAAAAGACAAATCAAATAGACATGAAAACAATAAATAAATGTCAAATTTAAAAATATATGTAATCTATTTCGATCAAATCCCATGAAGAATACAAAAGCTTTGTGCAGCCAGTATGAGAAATTAATTAAAAATATTATCTATAAAATAAAATAAATATTTTTAAAAAATCAAATAGATACCTTTGCTAAAAATTCGTTTGACCAACAGATTCTTGCTAGAATTCTTCGATTTTTTTTTTTTTTTTTTAATTGAGAATGTTGAAATTTTTGAATCATTTTTTTAATGATGGAAATGGATTCGACACCATCAGAAACACCTAAAGCTCCCAAAAACTCTTGAAGTTTGACAAATTTTCAGAAATTTAGCCAAAATTTCCATTATTTTCTAAACTAATTTGTAATTTTTTTTTAAACTCCACCATAAATAAATCTCAAATTTAAAAATATATGCCATTTATTTTTTATCAAATCCAAGTAGAAGACAAAAGGGTTGTGCATAAATTTCAAATTTTAAAATATATGCAAAAAATTAATGCAATTATATTTAAATTATGAAATGAAAGTAGAACGCAAGCAGGTTGTGAAGCCGGTACGAGAAATTAAAAATTTATGCAATTTACATTTGATCACATCCAAGTCTAGCTGCGAGGAGAAATTAAAATTTATGCATTTTACAAGAGAAATCAAATTTTATGCATTTACATAATCAAATCCATGTAGCATTCAACAATTTGAACGATTGAATGGAGATATGGTACATATCACATGCTAAGCGAGTGCTCTACCATCTGAGTTATATCCCTAAGTTTGGTAGTGCATCTCAACTTTTATTATTTAATCAAAGTCTGAGAAAGTTTTTTTTGTTATTTTTCCTAATCATCTTATTTTATCCCTTGTGATGTAACTATAGAGACAGTGCATCATGCCCATGTTTAGCCGCATTGAAAAGCTGAGGGCTCATGCTTAGTTCCCTCCCTTGTTCCCCGCACCAACATTCTCACCAAAATTTGTAAGCATCATTATCATAATATCGCTACCTTTCCTCACATGGTGCAACTATCTAAATCATATGTTTCCAGCCTCTCAGAGTAGCAACGTGAAACCACTAATATCTTAATAACCCTGCATATTAATATTAAACAAAAATAAAACTCAGAGCAAGCTTCCACTCTTGCTAAATAGCTCATTTAATTTCCTTAAATATCCAAGCCTTTAGGTTTTTGGTATTGGTGTAGTTCTCTCAAGTTTTTGATCCTAAATGAGTTGTACTAAATTACTCATGCAATTTAACTTCGTGCTTCAAGGGTGTCGATTTTGGCCATACCTATGAATGTCTATACCATTTTTTTGAAAACATGTAAATTATTTTATTTTTGAATTTTCTTTACTTCTTTACTCATTAGAGGGCACTCTACCAAGCTATTTCACTTTCAAAAATTTGAAGAGGATTTCAGGTCTGCTCCCACTTGAAGCTTTCCTTTTATCTGAATGCAACATATGAAATGAACATGTAGCTACTAATTAATTGAATTTATCCTTACCCTTCACTGATTCCTATTGCGGGTTCTACCAGGAGCGAGGCTTGACTGAAATCTGACCAATTTCTAGCTAGTTAAAATTAATAGATTTATTAGCAGATTTAGTATTTTCCATTTTCCATTTTATTTCTTGATTTTAATCAAGTGAGCACATGTTTATGTTTGCATTTATCCATCATCATTGAAGCTATTGATATTGTTAAACATGCCTCAAGAACTTCATATATAAATGATTGTATTCTGTGATTATTTTATTAATTAGAAAGACATTTATACAATCAAACTCAAAAGGAGATCATAATGTCTCCATAAATAGAAATACAAGAAATAATTAATCTATGTCCTCACTCCTAACTATGATTATATATAAAATATCGAAGGATTATTTAACATTGGCCCCCTTAATCTGAAGGGACACCTCACATGCTAGGTAAAGATCTAAAAATTTCAAACTTTCACATCTCAATACTTTGGTAAAGATATCAGAAATTTATTCTGAAGTGGAACAATGTGCGGATGATTTTTTTTTGCCTCTACACGATGTTGAATCAAATGATACTTGGTGTTGAGATGTTTGGTTCGATCATGAAACTTTGTATTTTTTGCCAATTGAATTGCAGAAGAATTGTAAATAAATAGGAGCTGAAGCCTTTTGTTTCTCCTACAAATCTTCAAATATTTTGTGAAACCAAACTATTCATTTTGTAGCTTGAGATGTTGCAACATATTAATATTTCGTGGTAGAATCAATAGGAATAGATTGTTTCTGTGATATCCAGATAATACTTGTTGATTCAAGATTCATCAAATAACCAGAGGTTGACACTCCATGCTCCTTATCACCATCACAATTTGAATTTGAATAACCAGTAAGATGAAAGTATGAAACTTTGGAATATTTGATATCATATGTTTTAGTTTTTTTTAAATATTTAAGAATTCTTTTTTTTGCTACCCAATTCACCTCACAAGGTTGATGCATAAATCTGGAAAGTATTCTAACAAAAAATTTATATCAAGAAGAGTAGTAGAAAGATAAATCAAACTTCCAACCACTTGTATGTACTTTGTTAGATCTTCAAATGGTTTGTCTTATACTAAAGTGAGTTTCAAATTTTGTTACATTGGAGTAGCAATAGGATTACAATCCATCATACCATATTTGTTCAATAACATTCCAACATATTTCCTTTGAGAGATAAAAATATGTTGAGATTTTTTATCAACTTCAATTCCAAGATACTAATGAATTAAACCTAAATCAGTCATATCAAAAAAAAAATTGTAATTCCTTATTAATAGATGATATATACTCATCATTGTTGACTATAATAATCAGATCATGAACATAGACAAATAAATATACAATTTATCTTACAACATTCTTAACAAAAAAAATTCATCATCTAGGTCAAAATGTTTATAATTCAACCTAATAATATGTTTATTTAGCTTCTCTTACCATGCACGAGGTGCTTATTCCAAACCATATAAATACTTCATTAATTTACATACATTTTGTTCTTTCCCTTTGACAAAAAAACCCTCTGGTTGAAACATGTAAACATCTTCCTTCAAATATCTATTTTGGAAAACAATTTTTACATCCATATGATGAATTCTCCATCATTTCTAAGCTGCAATAGAAAACAAAGTTCTAATATTACCCCATTTATTTATAGGAGAAATTCTTTTTGTGGAATCAATAGCTTTTATTTGAGCATATCCCTTTGATACAAGTCTTGCCTTGTACTTATCAAGCAAACCATCAGCTTTATACTTAGTTTTATAAACCCATTTGCAATCGATGGGTTTGATGCCAACAGGATGATACACCAACCTCGAAGTTCCATTCTTTATGAGGGCATGATACTATCTATGCATTGCATCTTTCCACTCATCATAACTAGCAGCTTCTTCAAAAAAAGTAGGCTCACAATCAACTAAAAAATTATATTCACAATCATGAGAATAGTTACCTGAAGAACTCCCTATCTCAAAATCATCATATTTTCTTGGAAACGTTTAGATATGAGTTGATCTTCCTAAAGGTTGTGGAGCAAGTTGCTCATATTTTGAAGAAAACTCTTCATTAATTTCTTTCCTTGTTGTTAAATACTTTTATCATCCAATTTCTCTTCAACAACAGAACTATTATCATCATTGAGAGATAAATTTGAAAATCAATCCACGTAATGATCTAGAATGGGAATCCCCCCTTCAATATGTGGAAGAATATTATTGGATTCATAATAAAATTATGTATACACAAATTTCTCTAATTGATTAAGTTGCTTATCAAGAGTAGGTGTATCTTTATTAGATTCAATAAAAACTACATCTCTTGACACAATAAACTTCTTGTTCTCATCATCATACAATATGTATGCCTTAGAAGTCATAGAATATCCCAAAAATATATATTTCCTGCTTCTTGCACTCAAATTTTTTCTTTGTTGTTTAGGAATAAAAGCATAATATTGAGAACCAAAAAACATGAAATGTTGAACAGCAAGAAGACGATTATACCACATCTCATATGGATTTCTATTGTTTATGACAAAATAATGACACTGATTTCTAATATAAGTTGCACAAAGAACTGCTTCTCCCCAAAACATCAATTTTACATTATTAGATAACATCATTGATCTAACCATATTAAGAAGAATTCTATTCATTCGTTCTGCAACACCATTTTTCTGTGGATTATAAGGTATTTTGGTTTGGTGTTTGATGCCATTCTATTGAAAATAAATTTCCAAAACATGTGAAGTATATTCTCCCCCATTATTAGTTGTTATAGTGCCTATATTAAGTTGAGCTTCATTTGTAATGAAGAGATGAATTTTTTTAAACACATCAAAAACTTGTGATTTTTCTTTAAGACAATAGAACCAACACATCCTCGAATAATCATCAATAAATGTTAGTATATATTTATTTCCGTTAAGAACTACAATAAACATAGTTCCACATAAATCTGAATGTATGGGACTTAATTTTCTTAAAGCTCAAGCAATAAAAGATTAGAAAGATTGTTTTATGATGCTTCCCCAAGATACAAGCATTACATGGAGAAATTTTTATTGAAACAGTTAGAAGCCCCTTAATCCCCTATTGTCTTTTAAATCTAATATTATCATAATTAATATGACCAAAATAGGCATGCCACATAAAAATTTAAGACAAAGTATCATTTTTCTAGACCAAATGATTAGTATTTAATGCAATGGATGACATACCTTTCAAATTTAATAATTTGTCTTCTTCCACACCAATCATTACAGTCTCGTTGTCAGCTACTCTTTGAATCTCCACTTTTCCATCACATATGTGTATTGTATGTCCCTGTTGAATTATATATATATAATATATAATAAATTCCTTTCAAACCGTGGGATGTAAATAATGTCATTTAAAATATAATCTACAAGTCCATGCATCTTTAATCAAATATATATGATCCATGATGGTTTAATTTGAGAATTATCAGAAAAATACACTACTCCATCACTATTATCACCGATTTTTTCAAACAAATCTCTCCTAAAGGTCATATGACAAGTGGCACCTATGTCTAATATCCAATTCTCATTCCATGAAGAAAATGAGGTACTAAATATATCGTCCATACTAAAATTGAAATGGGAAACAACATAATGTGAATTCTTAGAATAGTTCCCTTTTTATGGAGGTGATCGATGTTTATTTTCATTCATATGTTGTCTTCTTTCATTAATTTTCTCCCACTGAATTCTATAATTTGTAGGAGTGTGTCCAAATTTACCACATATAAAGTATTTTATAGTTGTTTTATCATAAATTTTCTTTGTTGTTTTTCATTTTGTTATCTATCTCCCTGATTATCCCCCCTCCCTTCCTCTATAATTTCTTCTACCTCGACATCTACCACCATTATTATTTCTAGTTGATTCTTCTTGACGCTTTTGATCATTATGAGAAAGGCACAAAGCTTCAACATTAGAATTGGGTAGAGGTTATTTCTTGCCAAAATACTTCTCTATTTATGTTATTTTTCCTACTAATTTGTCAAAATATAAATATTTTAATTGTCCACTACCCTGGATAAATTCCAAGTAATGTGAATAACCAGGGTAGAGTTCTTTTATAAAGGAAATAAGATGTAAATCAACCTTAACACTAGTAGATTCAATTTCATAATTGATGGCTTTAATTTCAGAAACAAGTTTCAATGGATCATTATCTTTCATCTCCAGATTAAACAACTTCAATAATAAATAAATTATTTGGAAATATCTCACAAAATCTCCTGGTTGGCCGCAATTATAGAAAATGATCTGTCCACATCCTTGACGAGCTCCAACACCTCAACCTTTTCCTTGGTAGCCTCCTCTATCACCACGTTGTCCATTTTCCTCATTTTCATGCTCTTTTTCTTTCATTATATTAGAGTCAACACTGCACTCCATCATTAGGTCGTAAGTCCGACAATTATTCTCATCGTGTCCTACTAATTTACATAATTTTCAATATAGATTCCTCGAAGTCTGTAAATATTTATGTAATAAGTAACAGTATTTTGAACAATTTTGGCCTCTAGTATTACATAGCTCGCACCACAGGCTAGATCCTACTTTCAATGGATTCATTTCCGTACCAGCCATGTAATCCTTCTAGATAGGGCAATGTTCTTTAGAATGGCCCTCTGATATGCACTTCATACACCATAATTTTTCTCTAACTTATTTTATTTTCTTTATTTCTTGTATCTATAGGGTTAGGATTTCTAGATGATTTTGAATCTATTGCATGCCTTCATTAGTAACTCCTATAGGAAAAAATTCCAATTTCATCGTAATCTCTAGAGCTTTGGCTTGATTTCCTATGTTTTGTTGTATCAATGGAAATCTGATATGTGGTAACAACGCAGCTATAAACCATTCTTGATGTTGTTGCGGAGTTGTGTCGAAGCTTACCTGATCTAATAAAAACTTAAATATCTTATCAATCTCCCAAACATATTGAGTAGGTTTCTGTTTTATATCTTTCAACTCGGTGATGCACTGTGACTCAGACTTTGGCTTCTTAAACTCTCTTACAGGTGTTGTTATAATATCTACAAATGTTAAGTTCTGATTATTTCAATAATTCATATACCATGTTAATTCTCTATCTCACAACATCGTGACAAGTGTGCTTTATTTATATTCTCATCGTTGATCTGATTCACTATCCATACATCCTCAGATAAAAATAAAAAATGTTTTGGATCCTCCAATCCAGTTCCTTTGAAAATGGGTAGCTTAATATCGCTATCCTTACTTCTTCTTAGAGGGGGAGGGGGAGGAGGGTGGGGATGGGGGTAAGGAGGGTTATGGGAGCAAGAAAGAAAAAAACACCCTAAGCGTTACTAGATTCTGGCTTTTGTGAACTCTTAAGCTAGGAGGGAGAATACTGTGAAGTTACCTGAGGGTTATTAGGGTGGATTTCTTCCCTTTCACTTTAAGATCCACTCAAAAGAGGACTATAACTAGTCTCTACAAATATCTTGAGGTCTTTTCCATGGGATATCTTTCTGGTATCAACTCCATAAATTTTTCCCCTTTGATTTGTGCTGACCTCAGATTTATTCTCTTTTCTTCCAAACATAAGTAAAATAGCAATCTGATTGCATCTGTAAAACATCATTTTCACACATTAGCATCTTAATCCAAATTTTCAGAGCTTTAAAATACTTACCTTACTGTACTTTGAAGAATATTTTTTCTGCTATGTTGTAGGACATAGTTGAGTCTACAACAAACTCAGTAATGAATCCTACCAAGATGCTATCAATCCAGAAATTGACATCCCTTGAAATCCTATTGTCAGTGCTCTTGATTTATTGTATCAGTTTAGGAGTCCATATCATAGGTTCTCCACCCTTAAAATAGTTCTTCCTTTTCGTCAACATCGATATCGACTTGTACAAATAAATAGGAAAAGAACTGAAGAAAATATCATATTGATATGTAAAAATATACTTTTGTAACCAAGCTTCAGATGTGAGACGAGGGTGTCTGTTTTCTTGATCTGCAAATGCTTGTAATTTAAGGTCTATATAATTTTGAATCTCCTTCTTCGATGGGTAACACATCCATATATCCATCAAACAGATCCTGGTCCCGGCAACAAGACCATTTGTTGGGTTGATTTGGGCTAACCCATGTTCAATCTATACTATGCACCAAAAAAAACCTTGATCACTCACTGGCCCTTTCATCAATTACTTGCAAGCAGATCGAAGTCTCATCTAAAGTGACTATGGGAGGATGCATACCCAGGTTTCTACAGCCTTGATTGACTAGGGGATGTGGTATTATTATATTATCCGATTCTCAACACTTATAAATCACTTTTCCACATTATATTAATCACCTAAACATTCCATATAAAACCATAAACCATCACTATGCCGAAGTAAAATGCAACTGTAATAACTACTACTCTACAACAAATAATAATCAAATATACACATCAATAAGATAATAATACCAAATATTTGGAAAACAACCAGTAACTTAATATAACAAATCTTTGGAAAACAACCAATTCTTGACCTGTGCACTCAGCTGCAGACTCTTCTCTAGGCCTTTGTGCACTTAGTTGCAGAGCCTCGCTACCAAATTATAGATCACAATAATAATTCACCCATAAATTTGATCTGGATCAAATTTATCATTTCGATCTTTATGATGATTATCTTCTTGATATTTTACCCAGTGTATACATTGTAGGATTACATCATCACAATATCAATGGTCCAAATACCATGGACTCTTTAAAACAAGCAACTATGGCCCCAAATCCATTGATCCCTTACAAAATTGTGCGCTTCTACAAAAAGGAGGGGATTCGACCCACTGTGAAGCCCTTATAACACAATGTAGTATTTTTAATTCCTCAAAATGGGCTCTATTGCATGCTTCACCCCACAAACTGTGGAGTATTTTCCAAAATCTAGTCCAAGTTGGGCCGCACCTAACACTAGCCAATGTGTCGGTGGTTACATTGGAACTATCATTTCTCTTGAGTCTCACCTATGCTCTGATTATCTTAGGAGTAGTAGCATTTTTTTTGTTTTTCTTAGTTATTTTCTTTGCTTTGATTTAATTTTCGCTTCGCTCTCTTATTTTGTTTCTTTTCTTTTCAGTTATAGGATAGTTTCCGCATGAGACCATGTTTGGATTTTGAAGCAATCATGATGAAATGTAAGAGGAAGTTGTACTACTCTAAAATCTTGGTTGTTTGGTTATTCTCTCTCTTTGCATGAATCTTGCATTCTTTTAGTTGATGATACTGTTATGGAAAATATGTTCATTTTAAGAGAAAATAATAGTGAAATCACCATGCTTGAATTTTAACTAGTACTGCATAATCTAAAATTTATTTTATTATTTTCGGTTAATCCTTGTCAACTTATTCTAATAGAGAAAGGAGGGGAGGAAAACCTTAATACTTATTTTATAGGTGTACATAAATATCCTTATATGAAAGCACAGCCTCTTCTACTCTCAATAAGTTGGGATCCCTCTTCCGCCCCATGAAATAAATAAGTGCCTATGCATAGCTCTATGAAAAAAAATGAAAAAATGAAAAGAATAAAATAAAGGGCGAAAGAAGAGAAAGACTTCCTACACAGATAGATGAGGCAAGCAAAGTTTTAAGGTTTATCTTCCAATCTAATTTGTCTACAATCCCTCAATTGTTTTTTAGGGTGTTGAATCCATATATGTAGTTAAAAGTCTATTTTAAACAACAAATTAAAATTTGGCCACAATTTTTTTCCAAAAAGTTTCACATATAAACAAGTCCAAAAATTATTTACATACATTTGTAATTATATCTAAGTTTAGTAGAGTTTCTCTATTCATTCATTTTTCTACCAAAATTACATCATTTTTTATTCTAACACTGAAATTGTTTGATTGTCTCTAGATGCCTTAGATGCTATATTATCTATTGTTCCTTTCAACATGCTATTATAAAAGTAAATGCCAGCAAACCACATCATGTTTTAACAAATAAAATTTCTACACTTCTTGAGCTACTCATCACCTCTATTCATCCAAGACTCACATTCTAATGATGCCCTGCAGTTATATTGCCAGGATAAAAAAAAAACATTCATTAATCTTTAAATATGTGATTAATAACAAACAATTTAGGTTTACAAATAACCTATATTATTTCCTTCTTCAAATGTTGTTGCTAACTTGTTGAAATATTTGAATTAAAAATTTTACAAATTTTCAATAGAAGTAGAAATACACATAACAATAGTACAACTTTTTTTTTACATTGGATTAAATCATTTTTTTCATATAATAAAAAATAGTATAAATGATAATGCAAAGTGCACTTATATTTGTGGATATATGAACACAAAAATGTTGTATAAAATAGTCCATCAATCATAAATATAATCAACCCTAAATTTATAAAAGATTTAAGTAAATAGAAATCACATTAAACAACAACCGAGTGTTTCATGGGAAATCCAAGCAGCACAGTTGCACAATTTGTGTGTTTCATGAGAAATCCAATGTGCAATACAATTTCTGTAATGATAACATGTACATGTGGAATAATAGGAGGAATCAGATGTGCACTGATAACTTCTTGAAATTGATTCGACATCACTTACACAAGGAACACTCCTAGATGTAGTGTATATTGCAACGTTAACTACACAAATACTACACATGGATTAGGAGACATAATTACATTTTAAAATAATTTTTGATGTAAAATATCAAAAATAAATTCAGTTTAACTTTACTATTTGTTCTCTTTATCATGAAATCAGAATTAATAACACAATAAAATTTTTGAAATCCTTATATTCCATTGGTATCTTTGCTATTTTCTCCATCTACAAAAAGATGCAACCAAAATTTTTTGGTCTCCCATTTCTATATAGAAAAGGAATATGAAAAAGAATATGGTAACATAAAATCCCAAATCATATATATTTATAAAATAATTCTTAGATAAAAAAAAAATTAATATGTTAATATAAAATCTCTAATTTAATATTTGTAAAAAATTTCAGGCATATTTTTTAATTTTTCTGTAAATTAGAAAAAATGTGGAAAAATATTAGAAGCTATGTTCTAGACAAATACAGTCAATTTGATATATATATATATATATATCATTTTTTGTATAATAAAATTAAGTAAACTGTCATTTTTAACATAAAATAAGATTTCAGTTTTGTAATCAATAAGATTTAAAACAATTATTAATAAAATATTCTAGAAAATATTTTTATACAAAATTTTATACTTCAATATACTATGGTCTAGCTAAAAAATTTATATTGTAATCAATTATCTCTAATTCTTAATGAGAAGGTTGAATAATTATATTAATATAAAATCCTAAAAATGGAAACTCACTCACTATTTTCTAATGGGAAAGAAAAATATAATAGTTTAGCACCACACCGTGTCTTACAAGGCAAAACATGTTTACAACCATGATAATGAGTTTTTCCAAAAAAGCATTTTCAAATATCAAATGTTAAAAAAATTAATTATACAGATATGTAAATTTATGATAGATAAGAGTTTAATATTATGAAATGTAAAACGCTAAACCTAAATATTTCTACGTTGCACCCAAAAAAACAAAACAAATAAGCATGGTAATAAAATTAGCTCTAATAACTTAAGTTTATATTGAAATTTTTAAGTATTCACAACGCATTTTTCCCATTATGTTAAAAAAAAAAAAAAAAAAATCATTTATATTTCCAATCATTTTTCTAATTATTTTGTTTTTATCTTTTTACTGTTACCAAATTATTGAAAAGAAATCTATTTAAATAAATAATATTCTTTTAACATGAGTTAGCAATTATATATAACATTCATTCTCAGTAACTCAAACTACCAGGATTAGACTTTGTATGCAGCCGAGCCAACCACCCTGCAGTGCAACAAACTGTTTAATCAATATCCCAGAAATGCAGCTTTGTCGCTACTGTTGACAGCTAGGCCGCAGGGTACATTCAATATCATACTAGCAAGGAAATCCATGAAAAAAAAAATCTTAAATCTAGGGATTAGAATTACTATTCCTAACCTTAAATGTAAGACATAAAAAATGTTCATTCAATTCAATAGCAAACAACTCAGGTTCCCAAATATGTTTATGGAATACCCAACAAAGATTAATGGAGGAAAGATAGGTGAAAGTGCACTCAAAACCCTGGCTATATGAACCCTAGTTGGAAAGTTCCTAGGATCCATTATTCCAAATTCATAAATCTATTAATATAATGAAAATAAATCTATTATATAAAGTTCATTTCATGCGGATAATGCATTTAAGTAAATGACAATCTATAAAATCAAACAGAAGCCCAATATTGTAACTAAATGTTGCCAAACGTCGGGCTAAATCCCACTAGGAGGCTTGGCCAATTTGCGTGTCCTTGAAGTTGGGGGATACCACGTTGCCTTGCAACAAACATCGTGATCATAACCAGCAGCGCGCTGACACTTATACCCAGGATCACAGAATTCTGGAATAGCTTGGCTGCATTCAATGCTTTGACAGTTAAGGCTCGCCAAAGCGTTAACTACACAAGGATTTGAAAATACCAGACACAATTAGATTTCTAGAAAGAATTTTTAAATATTAAATATTAAAAAAAAATCGATTTAAGCTTA
Organism: Pinus albicaulis; assembly: GCA_034641835.2. Lineage (NCBI taxonomy): Eukaryota > Viridiplantae > Streptophyta > Pinopsida > Pinales > Pinaceae > Pinus > Pinus albicaulis. The sequence continues at coordinate 1,130,840,673 of CM076574.1, forward strand.
CCATGTGTTGTCCGTGTCAAGAAAATCAGCATTGATAATACAGCGAACATTTTGAAAACCCTATATCCCATTGTCAACTTTGCTATTTTCTCCAGCTGCAAGAAAGAAGGATAGAAACAACAGTGGTTTGTTTTTTTTTTATTTTTTATTAATAAAAAAATAAAAATATAAATATTATAATATAAATCCTAAATCTAATAATGAAATTCTTAGATAAAATACTATTTCAGTTATGACAAGAAATTTGTACAACTTATTTTTTAATGATATTTTATGCAATCAAGTCTTATAACTTAAATAAAATTTTTGTATACCAGTTTAAATTCATGTTAATTCCAGATTTATGAAGAGTAGATAGGGATCAAATTTGTAAAGGAGAAAATCTTTTTTTCACTGCAAAACATGATGAAAGGTTTGCACCTACAAAGATTTGATCCCTTTCAGGGTTTGATAGATCTGGAGTTAAGATGGATCTAAGCTGGTTTTTTACACATTTAGAAATAGATTCTTGAAATCATTTTGTTTCAATGTGAAATCCTTTCTGTCAAATATTATTTTCCACTCCACAGAGCTCTGAAATCCTTTCTCGCAAATATTATTTCACTCTTCACATTGTCAAATATTATTTCACTCTTCATAGTGTCACAGATCACAAAGACGCTTCCTCACAAATACAATTAGACACTTGATTTGTGTTAAATTTATATACTTAGGGAGAGAAGTGATTTTTCATTAGGGACTTCATTAGGGACCACATTTACAATTATGTTTACGTGTTTACCAAAGATAGTCAATTCTTATAGTTTAGTCAAATACAAACCTCGAGATCCAAATTTATTAAATTTAATAATATTAATATTATAATATATTAATATGAATATTATAATTAATAATAATATTAGTATTAATCTTTTAATATTAATATTAGGGTATTTGGCTCTTATCTCTCACTTAAATAAAACGTCTTTTCTCAGTGTTCGTAAATATAAAAAAGAGTATGGAGTAAATATAAAAAGAGGTTTTATTTTTTTACCATACCTCTGGTTATTATATTTATATTTATTTACCATTACCGTTTTATATACCATGGTATTTGGCCCATAGGCTTGGCATATACCTAGATATTGATTTCTAATCATATTTGATATATTTTCATATACCTCTCTTATATTTATTTATTTACCACACCTCTTTTATAAATATTGTAACTGGCCCATTAGCCCATGGTATTAATAATGATTTTTTCCATGGTATTTGGCCATGGTATCAAACATCATTTTTTTATAGTTTTAAGGTTTTATTTATTTACAAAACCTCTAGTCTATTTATATTTTTATTTATCTACCATACCTCTAGAGTAAGTATAAAAATAGGTTTTATTTATTTACCATACCTCCGGTTTATTTATATTTTTATTTATTTACCATACCTCTTTTTCTAAGTGTTCCTAAATATACTCTGGCATTTAAATGTTTACTTACTTTACATTTCTCACATTATATGACAATATGGTCTAGAACTCCCCCCAATATGTATCCTCCTCGCCCTTACTAGATACTTCTTCCATTCTACTAGATTTTGAATATGAGTTTCTTCTGGTTTCAGAAGGGTTTATAGATGTGCTTATGAGTGACAATTCATTAAACTTGATGAGATTAAGTGTATTTCATGAAATTAAAAGCATGGAAACTCAATGCTGAACAATAGCATAATAAAAAACAACAAGCACAAATAACAGAGACAAATACACAATTTTTTGATGAAGGATTTCACCCCTCCTAGGCTACATCTCCTTAGTCTTGTTTTATAGTGTGGGTCTTTATATTATCATCAATTATGAAAAATTGATGTTTACAGTCTCCTATTGTCTTTGTAACCCACTCCAAAGGCTCCAAACCATCAAAATCTACCAAGAATGACTCTTCCTGAGCCAAAATTGGTTGAATTTTGCTTCAGTTATGGAAAAACCAAAATTTTCTAGTTTTTCTCCACTAATTTTGGAAGTCCGCGAGTTAACTCCACTAAATGTGGAGATTCCACAGAATCTGGTGAGTCCACCAAAAGCACCGCTAATATAACCTCATGATTAATGTTAATATACATAGGTGTTAAGTGGGGTTAAAGTGAGTTTAGCGCCAACTTGCGCTTATCTGCAAATCTTGGATTAGCACCACATAATCCATAGATTATTGTAATTATTCTCAGCGTAATTGCAATTAAAAGCTCCTCCTGATTTCTATGTTAGCTCTTGGTCTTCAACTCGTGGTCATGTGAGAATTGGGTTGGCCTGCGGGGCTGGCCCCCTCTATACCCCCAAATCTGGCGCCGATAAAATTTATATAACATAGAGGACCCATATGGTTAAGGATCATGGTGAAAGGTGAGGTGGTAAGGTGTTGGAATATGGTGCGGGTGGTCGTGGGTTCGACCTCGACCATATAATTTTGTTGAACAAAATTTCAAATCCAACCATAGTATTAAAACTTTGGTTTAAAAATATGTGTTGAGATATATATATGTATTACTCTGATTCTATATTTTTAATTTGAATGTGGTTTCAGAATTTTGAGTAATAGACATATATACACCAAAATTGTCATTACATAAAAATCATGCCAACGTCCGTGTCACGGGGTGGATCACATGGCACCCTTTGGCTGCACCACGTTGCCCTTCCCCATTGGACTAAAATTCACCATCAAAAACATAATAATCCACCATAGTAGAAATTTCCAACTTAGGACTAGGAGGAAAAATTAAACTTCTGCAAGCAACATTGGCGAATCTGATTCCGACACTTGTCACAGTGTCACTGGTTGAAAACTGGAGAATATTCCCTGAAGATTCTTGAGGTGATGACTGGACTTCCAAGTCATCAGTCTTTCACTGTTTTGCACGATTTTTACTTGTTTGGGTTAATGAACAACAGACCATAACTTACTCATAGAAACTTAGATTTTGATGAAATGAGTTGCATTGGAATCCTGGTGACAAGAACAATCTGGTCATTTAGGTTTGAAGAATTCTGAAGAAATTTCATTTTTTAGCTAAATATTGAGCTTCTGATCATTCCTCTCCAATAGAATCCTTTTGAACCCAAAAAGATATTATCAATTGCTCAGTAGGTGAGGGTACAAATCCCTCACCATTTCACTCTCCATCCATTTGGCCTTTGAAGTATTTTTTCCCTTGAGTCTCACTCTAAGGTATTCAACATTCCCTGTTCTTGAAGTTTTGATTCTTCTGTCAAGTATGAGATCTTCCTGAAGTTCATCAACACATTATGGTGATAAATCATATATTGATGGCAGTTGAACATGTTCTCCTTGATCATCAATTAAAGGAGACTCAAACAATCTCAAATTCTCAATATTAACAACAAAATGTATTTGCATATAAGGAGGCAAATCTAGCTTAAATGCATTAGTGCCAATCTTTTCTAGAATTTCAAATTGAGCATAATGGATTGGCTTGATCTTTTTACCTTCCCCTTGCAATCTTTCTTTGCTAATATACAACCATACTTCATCTCCAACTAGAAATTTGTGATCAACACGGTGTTTATCATGCCTTGACTTGTAGCTGCTTTGACTCTTTTCAGGTTTCTCTTGCACTGTGTGATGTATCAATTAAATTTTCTCAATAAAATTCCTTGCTTTATCTATGTCACTATGACCATCTTCAGCGAAATCTTTCTCGAAGATGAAGTCCAAAGGCGATCTTGGAAAGTACCCAAAACATGGCTCAAATGGCAATGTGTTTGTGGAATAATGTTTTGCCATGTTTATATGCATGTTGAATGTAATGCAACTGTTCATCCCACAACTTGGGATGCTTGCTGAAATAACCTATAAGAAGATGAATAATTGTCATGTTTACCACCTTGGTCTGACCATCTATTTGTGGATGAAATGTTGTACTCTTCTTCAATTATGTGTCCAACATGTCCCATACTTTTTACCAAATATTCCCAACACACCCGATATCCTGATCACTTATAATAGAAGTTGGAAGAGAAAAATGAACCCATACAACATACAAGTAATCATGACCTTTCCTTGACATAAGAATACCACCTAAAAAATCCATTGAGATAATCTTCGAAGAATGTGAAGGAACTGAAAGTGGAGTGTACAATCCAAGTTTCCTATTACTAGGCTTACTTATTGCACATAAATAACATCCTCTAATAAAACGAGATACACTATCAATCATGTGTGGCCAATAACAATACCTTTGGGGATTCAGTACTACCTTGCTTACACTGAAATGTCCAACAATAAATGATGTGTGTGCCACCCTTATGATATCATTTCTTTCTCCCTGTGCTATACATAAATTTCCCAAGTGATACAAAAAACTATTATTCACATGATAATCTAACTCTTCATTTTGGTTTCCTTGACTCAAGCTTTCAAACACATCTTGAAAATCACTATCATATGCATATTGTTCAATGTAACTTTCAAGAATAATTGAATTGTGCTTGAGTATAATAGATAAATTTAAAATAGGCCTAGAGAGCAATCAGCTACCTTACTGTAGATTCCATACCTAATAACCAAATTAAATTTTTGTAGAAATCCCATTCATCTAAAATATCTTGACTGCTGCAACTTGGACTATGATTGTAAGTACTGCAATGGTTGATGGTCAGTATGGATAATGGTCTCTTTCCCCATCAAATAGTGGTTCCATTTATTTACAATTTTCACCAAGGTCCAATTCATATAACTCTTTATCATAGGTGGCATAATTAGTCACAACTCCATTAACAATTTCAAAATGAAACGAAATAGGATTACCATGTTGCATGAGAACTGCTCCCATAACATAATCACTTGCATCTGTTTGGATATGAAATGGCTATCTAAGATCCGGAAGAGTCAATACAGGTGTTGAACTTATCTTTTTCTTTAAATCATCGAATTATTTTTGCTGCAAATCTCCCCAATGGAAGACTTTCTTGACACTTGTCAATGCATGTAATAGAGATGCAATGGAAGAAAAATTAGCAATGAATTTCCTCCAATACTGTGCTACCCCAAGAAAACTTCTTACCTTTGTAACTATATTGGGCTTGGGCCAATTCAGAACGACATCTACTTTGGAAGGGTCCATTTTCAGCTCACCTCATCCAACAATGTATCCCAAATACACTAAATAATTCTTGCCAAACTCGCACTTCGACATCTTTAAAAATAAATTCTCTTTTTTCAAGACATCAAGTACCTTGTTCACATGCATGACATGTTCTTCTCTTGATTTTCTGAATATAGGTATTTCATCTAAGTAAACAATGAAAAAGTCATCTAGAAATGGTCTAAGTACATCATTCATGACTCTCATGAAAGTATCTGGAGCATTTGTTAAACCAAATCGCATAACTAACCACTCAAACAATCCTTGTCTAGTTTTGAAAGCAGTTTTTCAAATGTCCTCGTCAACTATTCTAACTTGATGATAACCACTTCGCAAGTCTAATTTAGTGAAATATCTTGCATACTTCAATTGATCTAGCAAATAATCAATGTGTGGGAGTGGGTAGCGATTCTTTACTGTGATTTTATTTAGTGCACAAAAATATATGCACATGCACCAAGTCCCATCCTTCTTTAGTACCAAAAAAATTGGCGAACCACATGGCGAAGTAGATGGGTGTATGATACCTTTGTTCTAAAATTATTGAATTTTATTCTTGATTTCCAAACTCTCCATAATTGACATACGATACATACCAATGTTTGGAAGTGGAACATCCTGCTACAACTGAATCTCATGTTGAATTCCCCTCTTGGGAGGTAACCCATTTAGTTCTTGAAACATATCGCCACTCTGACTTACCACATAGAAAAATAGGATTTTAGTTTGTCATTTCATCCTTCAAAAGACTCATTTTCAGCATCATCCTTTTTGTTGATAATAAGAACAAAATTTTTACTTGCATTAACTAGCCTCTTCATTTTCCCTGCATTAACTAAAGAAATATTCAGGTTCTTTCGATGAACTCTCACAATATAATTCACCCCATCCTTAAGCAAATGAAATTTTTTCTCATGGCGATAAAACATTACTTCCCTGTCATAAAAATATGGACTTCCCAAGAAAATCCCTGAAATGTCAAGTGGAATCACATATAACTGGACTTCATCAACATAGTTTGTAGTAACAGCAAATCTAAATATGCATTTCCTTGTAACCTGTAAATTGGCATTCTTGAATTTCCAACCCAAAGGGTACAGTTTATGATGTAATAAGGTTTCAAGGTTAATATTTTTGACCAAGTCTTCAAAAGTCAAGTTTTCTTGTGACCCACTATCAAACAATGCATCAATATTTGTATGATTTGAAATCACTTTAACATGGAACACATATATCCTTGTGTCTTCATTTAGAGTGTTTTTGTGACTACTTAAGGAACTAGTACTTGCTATGGCTTCCTTTTGTTTGTTAACCATGGCTACAATATTGGTCTCATATCTTGAATCGGATCCAAGATCTTGTTGTGTGGTGGCAGTCCTCTTTTGTTTCCATTTGTTATTTGGTTTCTTTGGCCTTAGTTTGAGATGTAGTTTCCAATAGTGGGCTTCATCATGCCCCTCTTTGTAACAATGGTTGTATGTACTTTTCTCCCCTTCTTTATTTATGCTTGCATTCTTCTTTCCCTTCCATTTTCCTTCCCTCTCTTTTCCCTTACCCTTGAATGGCTTCTTCTTACTACCCTCTTCCTGAATGCTCTTTCCCCTTGCTTCAAGATGTGTGGCTTGCACACATACTTCATCTAAGTTGTTTTGGTTAAACATAAGGATATTATGTTACAAGTAGGAATATAAACCCCCAAGGTATTTCAAAAGTGTGTCTTGTGAATTCAAGTTTACTCCTAACAACAAAGCCCTCTTTCTAAACTCCTGATGTACTCTTGAACAATTTAGCCTTTGAGTTGCCTAAATTTTTTCCAACTCATTATTGTTTTTTTCATATAGGCTAATGGATAAAACTATAGTTTAATGAAATAAATGAATTCAACCCAAGAAATGGATATCTTACCATGAATTCACATTTCCTCTTGAGTCTTTGCCTCCCACCAAACTAGTGTTGCTCCTTCTAGCCTTAATGAAGCTAACTGGATATTTATGTCGTCCTCTTGTATATTCCAAATTCGGAAGTATACTTCAAATTGATGGATTTAATTTTCTAACTTCTCTGCATTTACCTCACCATTGTACATGGGAAGTTCAAACTTGATGTCCAAATTGAGTAATGGAGGTTTTCCTTTTGGGATTTTTGAATGATTGTGGGTGGTTTTTGTGGTGGATGTGGAAGATGAAGATGTTGATGAAGATGATGAGGATGAGGATGGTGGATATGGAGGTGGCTTTCTTCCACTACCTTTTGAACTCTTCTCTTCATCCTTCTTACCATCTAAAGATCCTTCTCCGTGTGGAGGCTTAAAACCTTCTATTGCTCTTTCTAGAGTGAATGCATCAAACATAATTTTAACCATTATTTGTATGTCTTTGAAGGCTCTCTTGACATCCGCTTATTCTAAATGTCCATGAGGCTCTCCAACTCTTGAAATAATGGCTAAGTATTCAAGCTCAACCTCTGATGCGTGTACCTCTTCAATCACTTCAGCTTCTTGTGCAATTTGTACCTCTTGAATCTCAGTTGCTGGAGATGGAACTTGAGGTGCTTCAAGTACAGATTTGAGTGGAAATTTGGGTGAAGATGACGCTTTCTCAGCTCCCATTCTTCTTTTCCTTATCTCAGGACTAAAAACCAATAGATTCCCTTCTCATCTCTACAACTTCAACCTTGTAAGCATCACAAAATTGAAACTATTAAAACCCTTCTTGCACAATCTCAAGCAAAGCAAGAAATAAACCTTTATCAATGTTGTGATATGATACCAACTTGATATGAAATTTTTTGATGGTTAATGTTGTGCTAATATCAGTTTCAGAATTAACATGAAAGTGCTTTGGTTTTCTTATCATACAAGGGTTTATACATTTGCTTATGAGTTAAAATTCATTAAAATTGATGAGATTAAGTGTATTTCATGAAATTAAAAGCATGGAAACTCAATGTTGAAAAAAACCATAATAAGACAAAACCAGCACAAATAATAAAGAAAAATACATAAGTTTTTTATGAATGAGTTCACTCCTCCTAGGCTACATCTCCTTGGTCTAGCTTCATAGTGTGGCCCTTTGTATTAGCTTCAATTGTGAAAAAGTGTTGTTTACGGTCTCCTGTTGCCTCTGCAACCTACTCCAATGGCTCCAAAACATCAAAATATATCAAGAATGACTCTTCCTGAGCCAAAATTGGTCGAAAATTTCCTCAGTTATGGAAAAACCAATTTTTCCTATTTTTCTCCACTAATTCTGGAAGTCTGCGAGTTAACTCCACTAAATGTGGAGATTCTGCCAAATCTGGAGGGTCTTCCAAAATCACTGCTAAGATAAGCACATGATTAATGTTAATATAAGTAGGTGTTAAGTGGGGTTAAAGCACGTTTAGCGCTAAGCCACACTTATCTACAAATCTCGGCTTAGCACCACATAATCCATGGATTATGGTAATTAATCTTGGCTTAATCACAATTAAAAAATCTGTCGAATTTCTATGTTAGCTCCTTGTATTCAACTCGCGGTGATGTGGGATGCGGATGGCCCCCTCTTGACCCCCAAATCTAGTGCAGATAAACTTTAAATGATGCAGAGGAGCCATATTGTTAAGGATTATGGTAGAAGGTGAGGTGGTAAGGCATTGGACTATGGTGCGGGTGGTCATGGGTTCAACCCCGATCCTGACCATATAATTTTGTGGAACAAAATTTTGATTCTGGCCATAGTATTAATACTTTTGTTTAAGAATATATATATATATATATATATATATATATATATATATATTACACCCATTCGATATTTGCAATCCAACTATGGTTTCAGATTGTGGACTAATAAACATATATGTGCCCAATTTGTCATTGCACAAAAATCATGCCAACCACCTTGCCATGGGGGGGGGGGGGGAAGGGGGTATGTGGCAGCCTCCGGTTGTGCCATATGGCCCTTCCCCGTTGTCCTAAAATTCACCATTAAAAACATGATAATCCACTTAGTAGAAATTTCCAACATAGAAATAGGAGCAAAAATTCAACTTCTTCAAGAAACATTGACGAATCTGATTCCAACACATTTCACAGTGTCACTTGCTGAAAACTGGAGATTATTCCCTAAAGATTCTTGAGGTGCTGACTAGACTACCAAGTCATCATGCTGTCAATGTTCTACACAATTTTTACCTATTTGGGAAAACAAAAATCATACCATAACTTACTCATACAAACTCGAATTTTGATGAAAAAAGTTGCATTGGAATCTTGGTGACGAGATATATCTGATCGTTTAGGGTTGAAGAATTTCTGAGCACTTTTATTTTTTAGCTAAATATTGAGATTTTGATCAGAAATTAATATGTAGATTCTAAATTTCTCATTAAATTTAATAAATCAGAAGGCTAGAATATACTCTTCTAATCTGTGAAAGCTAATTCATGATCGAGAAAACATATCAAAAATATTCTTCATGATTTAAGACACATACATAGGGATATTTCTAGGGGAAAACAACTTCTCAAAACCCCTTATTATCTATATTACATCAATCAAAGAATCTGGATGAATACAATATTCTCTTCTCAACCTTGAGCTCAACATGCACCTGTATCTTCTATCCTCTGGCTAACTGACTAAATTTTTCCACCACTTAGCAAATTTTCAAGCACTCGAAGCTCCTATTTCCTTGCACTCTTTGATAAGGAATTAGCCCCTATTAATTAAGGAAATTTCTCATTGATAATTTTGAAATTCCTTTAGGTCCTTCTTTGACTTCATGCACCACCTATACAACTTTGAAAATTTGACAATTTATAGTGCACTCCCTTGGAATCTCCATCTCAACTAGGTAACTCAAATTGTCCACATGCATGAGGTAATTTAGACTAATTGATAAGTTATTTGGATGATCACTGAGTGTGGTTGAAGTTACACTGCAAAACTTGACCTTCAACTAGTTCCTCCAATAGTTGGAACACATTGAACTAAATTAAATTGCTACAATTAGAATTAACTAAACCTAGGCTCCTATAATTTAGGAACCCACTACACACAACTGAACTTCATGCCCCTAACTCAAATTAACTGAGCTAGACTCCAAATTTTTGGGAATAAACTTAATTAAACTTAACTTGAATTCAATCTTCTTAACCAAGTCGCAAGAGCCATGTCAACTTAGTTAACTCCTCCAAGTTGTCCATTGATGTGGAATTTCGAATTTTATCAATTTAAATTAATGAAAAATCAAATTTGAGACTTTCTTGTTGCATTTTTCAACATCAATTGGAAACGTTTGAATGTGAATCAAAACTACAATGTATGCATTGATTATGAATACAATAATAATATCAATATATAACTTGATGTTCTAGACAAATTTTAAAGGGGCTATGGTAATAACATGGTGTTATACAAATGTTTTAGGTTGAAATTATAATAATGATAGGAAATATATGAGTATAATATAAGGCGTCTAAGAATAAATACAATAAGCCTAAGTGTTTAAGCCTTAAAATAATCAAATTTATATATGATCGAAAACTAATTTTGTAAATTTGATATAGAGAAATACTAAAGTATTGATCTAAGGTTTTGCAATAATTATGATTAGAGACTTTAAAATATTGTGATATAGGTCAACTATAAGAGACACATTATCATGGAAAAAATAAGTTTTAAGACATGAAATAAGACTAAATATTATAGAATGAGGATCTAAGTGAAAAAGAATTTGCAGAGATAACCCAATTTAAATAAGGTCAGTTTGAGATACAACATATGAATCTTAATGCGGATAGTGCCTCCCTATGAGGTAGAAAAAATTGTAGACCTTAATTCATCAAACGTTGGGCATGGAGTCGATATATTTTTGAGAAGCAAGTTTTTGGTTGTAATTGTGATCGATACCTCTTTCTAAGATGCATTAATAACATGAGGATTTATTTTATGGTGGGCTGCATTAGTAATCGATAAAATAATTAATGTAAATCACAAATCCATGTTGTTCATCATTTGTTACATGTACATATTCATAATTATTCTTTAAAAATCTTTTCATTAGGAACCCAAGATCAATAATTGATATTATGACTATTTATCATAGGGTGTTTTCAAGTACATTAATTACTATGAATTTTCTCCTGTGATATTAATCTCATACATTGATCTTAATTAATCATCTTGAAATAGATTCATCAAGTTGATTAAACATCACTAAACATCTCACGACTTGTAGCATGATTTTAATCTCAACCATTGGATGTAATGAACGTGGATCATTAAATACATTGGGTGACTCATGTGTCATTAATATCATGCAAGTGGGTATCCCTTGTTTATGTTAACACATTGTTCATGATATGAACCATTGATTTGACGACGTAAAACTTGCATGGTGAATTGCACAACTCAATAAAATTTATACTTTTACATTTTTTCACTCATTTTTTAAATTGTAAAGTTAAAAGGGATGTTAATCCCATCTAGTTTCATTTTTTTGTGGATAGACTGCATCATTTTAATTACTATAAGAGAAATATAACATTCCTATAATTTAAAGCCATTTATTTGTTTAGAAAATAAGAAGAAAGGGAAATTTTAATGTATACATAAACAAAACCAAATTTATCCAATAAAATGAGTTACAACTCCCTCGTCTCTTTATTTCCTATCTAATCAATAACAAGAATGATAGTGATTAATTTGATAAGATATACGTTTAAAAGTTGGATGAGCCCAATTTTTTAATAAAGTTGAGATACTATGTTCTATGTTTCAATCCATGAGGTCATTTCTCAAGGTAATTTGTAAAAAGTGATTAAGTCTCAAAGGTTAAATCTAAACATTTATAATCATACCTAAAATTGGTTTATTTTGAAAAATCAATTAGAATTAACAAGTTTAGTATGTAATGTAGTACTATTGAGAGGGATGTTTAATGATTTAGATAGAAATATAAATATATTTATGAATAACATTTTTGGATTTTCCGTTTCGCTACAGTACCAAACAACATCCACACACCATGGTGTAGTCACTTGGGCATCACAAGCCTTGCCTCGCTTCCAACAAGAATCATAGAAATAATGGAGATAATGCATTCCCCTGTTGGATAATGAGAAAACACAATTGCATAAATGTATTAAATTAGGATATTTACACACTAGGTCTTACCTTGATACCAAAAATCTTGCTCTAATGTTAGTGAGAATTTATATCCCTCACATAGGTGTTTGCGTCCCCAAATTTTATGTGAAGATACAATAGTACAATTCATCTCAAATCGTGATGTTTATGCACTAGGTCTTACCCTAATACCACAAACCTTTCTTTGCTACCAACAAGCGTCTATAATCCCGATGGAGATGTCTACATTTCTGTGTGTGGTATATTTTTTATTATATCATAGAGGACTGATCTCTCATGATGAGAATATGATGGTATACTCATGTCATCCATATTTCTCATTAAGTATGTTATTCTCTCAATATTTCAACTGTAACCTCACATAAACTACTTATAATTTATATTCTAGGTGGATATAAAACTTTGAACCAACTAAAAGTAGTTAGTTTAGAATTGAGTATCTAATCCTTTATTAGAATATAGTTACCCAAAGAAAATTCCCTTTCAACCTACTGTAAAGAACATTATCTCTCTTGCCACATTTCCCAAAACTAATCAAGGTGATCTATACTAAGTAGGGGTCATCAATCAATAGATCATTATTAGTAAGATTAATTAATGTGCTTAAGACACTGATTCCATTTTTATCCATTGGGATTTAGCTTCATAAGGAGAAAAGTAGATTACTATATATATTTCAAATTTGTTGCAGCCATTTTTCTTTCATTTGAATTTGGCTTCACAGGGTCGTTTCCACGTCTACAATCCCAGATTTTACCAAGTTACATATTCTATTTCCACTTTCTCCTTTTTCAAAATTTCATGCAAGCGAGTTTCATGGTGCACGACCAACACCCTTCCATGGCACAATAACAGACAACAACCATAGTAACCGCAGAAGTTCAAATTCCACATTCTCTTCTCAACATAGGCGACTGCAACCTCATCAACGAGGAGGATTCAGAGGCCAATCACCCTGACCGATGATAATTTATACAAATCCTTTGTCATAGGCCCTAACTTATAGTCAGTGAACGAAAATAAGTTGGTCAATTGGCCGTTGGCCTACTATTATGTCTAACTGGTATCTCACTCACACGACACTATTTGGAACTCAATGGAAGCCACAAGATTCCAACTCCAGTCGACATGGAATTAATGATAAATCAAAGCCTATGTTCGCCTCCCTTGATGAAAGAGACGTTGTACCATACGCTCACGGATTCTCTCTTAGCCAATGATGTCCACCTCCCCCAGCAGTGTGAACCCTTCTTAGTTGGCGGCATGGTTGGATTAGATTATATTTATTTTCAAGTCATAATAATATACATTATATTGAATCCTCAGCTTATAAAAACACTAATAAATATTATTATTATATATTAAATTTTGTGTTTATAGAAACTCCTGAAATGTTAATATAAAAGTCTAAACTTGTTAATTCCTTCTAACAATTAATTGAAATGTCATGAGAATATATGAAACAATTAAATTAGTTTTTCATAAATAAAATTATAACATTATTTCCTTTGGAATATATATAAAAAAATTACTTAAGCATTAGATACAAGTAAATTTGTCGAACTTCATCCACACATGAGCATCTAATCTAAATCAAAGGGAAAACTGGGGATATGAGCATAATTAAGATCCCACCACATGCAAGGGACTGGATCTATATAGTTATGATATTATTCCACATATTTATCATATTATGCTACTCATAGGTGAAAAAAATTTCAAAGCCCCTAAACTCTATTGCCTTCGGGGAGCAATCAACCGTTACCCACCATCCTTGGAAACAACATTTGAAACCCATGTTTGATTGTGGTGTAAGGGAAAAAACAAAAATAAAAATGATAAATGAAATGTGGGGCATTAGAGGGTGGTGGGTACCTACGAAGAGTTGAACTTGCAGTCCAAAAACAGGGAACATAAGGGACAAACAATTGATGCTCAACACTTATCGTAAGAGCGGGATCATGATAGGACCGAGGAAATGCTAAAGCGAAGGGAAAAGCATGAGATTGTAAAACTAATAAAATTTAATATTAATACTTATCATTAAATTTTATTGAATGAATGGCTAGACATTTATGTAAAAAACTTCATTAAATTTGTATGTGTATTGAAATAATTTTTCATTCAATTTGATATATCATTTATATTAAGCCACAACCATCTATATATAAAAATAAATATAAAAAATGAGAAATGACACGGAATTTATATAAGTATAAAAAATAAGATAATTATACATATAAAAAGATTAGAATTTATAAATAAATGTATATGTGTGGGGCATATTTTCTCACTTGGAATTAAATGCCCTTATATATTTTTGGTGAAATAATCTAATGAAAAATAAGAATCAAAATAAACCAATAAGAATAAAATTACTTATTTACAAAGAAAAAATGATTACATACTTAATATTACTTGTAGAGAAATTACACGATGATAAATGTATAAAAAAATAATTAATTTGATAAAAACATTGTTTCCATATATAAAAAAACACTATTCCAAGCAATAATTAAAGCTATAAGAATAGTATATTCAAGCAACAATCCATAGAGCACCCCCCAATGAAGCATGACATGCATCGAAAGGGAGATATTAAAAACAATATGTAAAAAGTGAACATTGTTGTTAACATAAGAAAACAAGATAAGGAATTAGCATTAACCACTCGAAACTATCCCCAAGAAACCCAGCGAACAAAAGAGAAGGCTTAGGCAATTGCCACCAATAACAACCAAACCCTCACAGTTGTAGTGGACTCAACAATGCCAACTAGAGGAACTATACTAACAATGAGAGTTCTATAAACATAGAAGCATCTTCTAACAATGCATGTGACAAGGCTCCAACAACAATCTCATACTCCCATTCAACACTGATTGGAGGGACAACATTGCAAAGAAAAGAAAGTACCAACAAGCACAACAAAAAAACATAACAACCCATAAAACTCAAGAGCCATCCAAGGGCACCCTCACCTTCCCACGGAACAATGATGAGAAAGAATATTGAACAAGGAGGAAGCTAACCCATTGCATTGCACTATTTTATATATAGAGCTCGAGGACCATGTTTTCCTATTTGAACCTCAAGAAAATGATGATAATGATGATGCCTTTTTTCGTTGAAGTAATGTTTCTAGTTGTAGGAAGGGTTTCCCTACATTGTTGGTTTCCAAAGGAGATATCCGACTGTAGAAACGTCATTGATAAGGATAAGGAGGAATGCAGGGTAAAGTTCAATGGAAAATAGGTATTAATGAAAGTTTAAACAACAATTGAGACTGTATTGTGCGTGAATTTCCATTGTTAGAGTTGTGGTTGAAGCAGTGAATGAATCTGAACGATCCATTTAAATTTGTTGCTATGTTTCCTAGCGACTAAATATTTGATTGGATCGTCAACACACCTCTAATTAATTGTTATTTAAAAGGCCTAATATTTTGCCTTCCCCTTAACTTCCAAACATTTTCAGAAAAATATTAGAAGCCTGCTCAATCTGTCATTGTTGGGGAAAATATAAAAAGGTTCGATCTGTCATTGTTGGGGAAAATATAAGAAGGCTTAATTTGTAACCTTCCTATTTAATTTCAAAAATTATTTGGAAAAATATTAGGAATGTGGATGAATATCCGCAACAACCACTTTATTCATATTCAGAGTATATTGCATCACATATTTCTACACCTCAATCAACCATGTATGTAATTAATTTATGCAAACACAAGCATATTGAATACTTTAGGGAGGATTTCCCTTTTAGGATATTGAGAATGACATGAAAAAAAACAATGAGAGAAAGTACAAATACATGCATGAGTCAAATGTCATGCACTTACAATGAAACGTTGTTGTTTTTATTTCATTAACAAAAAAAAAATATATTGTGACAATGATAATTCAATAATGAAACTGTAAAAGAAAAATCCAACTTCAACTACTTAAGAAATTTTACCACCAACCCTAAAAGAATAGTATTCTTCCAGTGAATCCTACTATAATTCACTGAGAAGATAAAGCTCATTGCTAGAGTAGGAAATACCACAAAATTGTTTTTTTTTTAAACTTCAATGAGAATTTTGTTGAAAATTCTATTTCATTTAATTGATAAGAATTTTAATTATAAATTCTTTTCATAATATCTATTTAACATGGGCACTAGGCTGGTCCATGATATACATGATTACAATTTATAATTTAAAAGAAAAAAAAAAACACTAAACAACCTAAATTTATTGTAACAGTTATTATTTGAAACCAAAGTACAATTCTTTCAATTTAACACCCCTATCGGCCTCCCTTTGCACCTTTTGGGGAAAATTCTAGTTTATTTTTTATCAAATCCCAACTAGAAGACAACGATGGGGCACCATGAAAACAGAATGGAGGAAATCTATAAATTCATTGAAAAATGGGAAGCTGACATAAATAGACAGGAATGAACAGAAATGTATATTGAAGAATGGAAGCATCTCATCCCTGATCTAGGGAAAACACGGGGTAGATTGACATAGTTCAAGAAAACGTTGTTTCTCTATTGATCCATGAAGGGCATCCTTGGAAAATCCTTGGAGCAGATTTCTAGGAGTTTAGTTACCATAGCCCAAGACTTCCCAGACTATAGGAGTGAGTTTGAAAAACTCAAATTTCAGCTGTGAAAGAAGGATGGGTGCCTTGTGTGCATTGAGCACCACTTCTCATGCATCTCCAAGCCATCTGAGCAGGCCGACACTTTGGTCCAAAATGGGACACTTGTTGATTCTGCCTCGGCTAAGGAGGAAGATTAGTCTCATGATACTGATTTAAAATATTTTTTGTTTATATTTATATGTGGCTAGCATTTACATTTCCATGGTTAACAAATTCTGATAGTAGGTATGTTAAAAATTGTATATGTCTGAACATTCAAGCTTTGTTATCTTGGTATGACAGACCAAAAACCTTATTTTTTTGGATGGCATACGACGTCATTAGGTGGCCAACAGACTCGGTTTTCGACAAGGAAATTTGAGGCCATCAAATTGGGATTTTTGGATGTATCTTGTTTATAAAAATCAATGAAAAAGGAGTACTACCAAGGTTTAAAAAAATAAAAATCCCAAGTAGAAGACAAATCAAATAGATGTGAAAACCAGTAAATAAATATCAAATTTAAAAATATATGTAATTTATTTTGATCAAATCCCATGTCAAATACAAAAGAGTTGTGCAGCCGGTACCAGAAATTAATTAAAAAATCCTATCTATAAAATAAAATAAAACATACATCTTTTTTTAAATAAAATAGATACCGTTGCTAAAAATTAGTTTGACCGACAGATTCTTGCTAGTATTATTTCGCATTTTTTTTTTTATATTGACAATGTTGGAATGTTTGAATAGTTTTTTAATGATGGAAATGGATTCAGCACCATCAAAAAAAGATAAAGCACCCAGAAACTCTTGAAGCTTGATTTTCAAAAATTTAGCTAAAATTTCCATTAATTTAAAAATATGTCATTTATTTTTATCAAATCCAAGTAGAAGACAAAAGGGTTGTGCATAAATGTCAAATTTAAAATTATATGAAAAAAATTAATGTAGTTATATGTAAATTATCAAATCCAAGTGAACACAAGTAGGCTGTGTAGCTAATGTGAGAAATTAAAAATTTATGCAATTTACATTAGATCACATCCAAGTGCAGCTGCCGGAGAAATTAAAATTTCTTCATTTTACAGGAGAAATCAAATTTTATGCATTTTACATTTGAGCAAATCAATGTACCATTCAACAATTTGAATGATTGAATGGAGATGTGGTACCTCTCGCATGCTAAGTGATCGCTCTACCATCTGAGCTACATCCCTGAGTTTGGTAGTTCATCTCAACTTTTATTATTTAATCAAAGTCTGGGAAAGGTTTTTTTGTGATGTAACTATCCTAACCATCTTATTTAATCCCTTGTGATGTAACTATAGAGACAACACATCATGCTCATGTTTAACCACATTCAAAAGCCGAGGGTTCATACTTCATTCCCTGCCTTGTTCCTCGCACCACCATTCTCACCCAAATCTGTAAGCGTGCATATCATAATATCACTACCTTGCCTCACATGGTGAAGCTATCAAGACTATAGAGACAGTACATCATGCTCATGTTTAGCCACATTCAAAATCCAACGGCTCATACTTCATTCCTTGCCTTGTTCCTCGCACCACCATTCTCACCAAAATTTGTAAGCATGAATATCATAATATCGCTACCTTGCCTCACATGGTGAAACTATCAGAATTCATATGTTTCGAGCCTATCAGAGTGGCAACGTAAACCCACTAATATTTTAATAACCCTGCATATTAGTATTAAAAAAAAAACAAAAAAAATCAAAGCAAGCTTCTACTCCTGCTAAATAGCTCTTGTAATTTCCTTAAATATCTGAGCCTTTATATTTTTGGTATTGCTGTAGTTCTCTCAAGTTTTTGAGCCTAAACAATTTGTACTAAATTACTCATGAAATTTAACTTCATACTCCAAGGGTACTAATTTTGGCCATACCTATGAATCTAACATACCCCGATAACCTCGCAGGAAAATGCATGGAGTTAGGAAATTTTTTCAACATTTATGAATATGTAACCTTATAAATTACATTCTATATTTCCACATTAACCATGTGAATAACCATGATCATCACTTATATAAATATTTACTAGAAATCATAGTGACTTATACAACCATTAATTGTCCTTGTTTTAGCATATTAACTTAAATTTCCTGCTATAACTATGTATCGATCCCATGATCATTTTAATTCAATTAGTACATCACCTAATTGATACTATAAGCATCACATCATGAAAGAAATTAACATCATTAAAATGACAGAATGAACAATCACATAAATAGACGTTGATATACCCTGGAAACCCCGTAGGGTGAAAACCAACAAACCTTTAATTTTATTATTAAACGCTAGTGAAGGTTGTCCCCCCTCACTCAATGGTTATAAGGGAGTCCATCCCTTGACCATTGTAATAAAAATTACATAGAAAAATAATCTTAAACGAAACATAACTAGCTATAAGCTATTACAATCATCATGATACCATTTACCCACGAATCCTCAATCTCTGTCTTTGTAGTCAAAATGTTTCCTTCAGTGGGTCATCGTGCAATTGGAACTAGTAAACCTGCATGGACTAACAACTCTTTATCTTCCACAATGTTAAACTTGAAAAATCATTTTCTCAAGTCATCCTTCTTTCGTGCCATTGCTGTCATCAAGACACTTGCTATTATGATTAGATAAAATATTAATAAACCAATAATCAATCTCTATTTGTGACACTTTAACAAATATTTCTATGCATGTATAAAACATAGCCAAGTTGATATGAAATGCCTTCTTTAGCATCATTTCACATGCATTAGTAGCAAATAAATCACTATCAAGCATCATCTTTCTAGCAACCCCTAACAAAATCTCACATGCACTTTCATATTATTTCCAAAGGAAAGATAACATGCTATATAATAATATTGTGCATGAAAATGCATAACAATCTTTCAAGGTAACTATCCCAACAATAAATTTCCTTTTTGTCTACTCTTATGTTTTCTTTTCCAAAGGGATTAACACAATAGATTCTATACTTATGCATATGATTGCATGTTCTTTTCCAAAGACATCTTTTCCACACAAGAGCTATTCACATTGGCTATACTTATAACAATGCCAACTTTATTTCAAACAAAGTTAACATACTAGCTATAATTTTTTGCATGAAATAGCATTTTTATTATTGCATGTAAAACATATATTTCTTTCCAAAATAAACTAAATAAATATTTAATGGAAAAAAATAAACACATTTCTTTCCCAAGGGGTCAAACACATACCGTTTATACTTTCAGGTATGCAAAGGGACATTTCCATCTCATCCAAAAGATATAACCCCATAACTATGAATAATATTCTCAAAATAAAGCTAATACCATAGCTAATCCCTTTAGGTTTGCAAAATACATATTATTTTTCCCAAAAGAAGGTTAACACAATAAATATTATGTGATTGCATCTTCCTTTTGTTTACAAATCTAATGCCCAAAACTATACTTTTCCCATGCATGCAAGCATATATGTTTTTCTAAATAATCTTAGATATTAAAGCATATGATTACTAGTTTTCCTCTCCAAGAATCTATTCCAATAATGCATACAAGGATATATTTTTCTCTTCTATTCTTTTTGAAGAGATCTAACAAAATAATTTCTTCCTTGCATACAAATATATGTATTTATTTTCCAAGTATTTTTAACACCTTAATTATTCTTTTTCCAAAAGATAGATAACTCAATAGCTATGATGCATGAAATAGATAATATTTTCTTATCATTTCACATATTAGAGAGATTTGTAGTATTTCCTCTAGAAATAACATGAATAACAAATCCTTCTCAAAAAACATAAGCAATTGCCTTTTATGCAAAAATTTTATGTGAGCTGCCCCTCACATAAGTTATTTATATCTTTTTACATGACTGCAGCTCCCCATGCATGTAAAATCACATAATAATTTCTAGTAGATCAAACATACTAAATAATTATTCATGTGAATCTAAGAACATACTCTTTTCAGGATTTCAATATTTCTCTTTAATTTTTAATGAATATGCATCATGATAACATACTTGGTAATTATATAAATTATTTCCTTGTAAATAATCATCAGCATAATTGTTATGTCTATATGTACATAAACAATTATTCTTATCTCATTGAAAAATGAAATGGAAGCACTATGTTTCACTCTGTTTTTCCTATTTTAGTCATCCAATTTGGATGCGTATTGTGAACATATGGAAACAAATTTCATAAAAAAAAAAAAATAGGTTTTTGTTTCGAACAGACTTAATAACAATAACCTCTCTCATTTTTTCCACAAGTGTCATTATTTTTAATATTCGAATGAATCTTTGATGCCCATTTTTGTAGATTTAAATATTTAATAATTTCTTGTTTTTGTCATAAAATTTAGACATGGTTTCCAACCAAATGGAAATTATTTTTGGAAAAAAAAGAAGAAGTTGTTGTTTATAATGGGCTCATTAAAAATAACCTCTCTCGGTTTTTACACAAGTGTTACGGTTTGGAATATTAAAATGAATCTTTGGAGCTCATTTTTCCAGATTTAAATAATAATTAATTCCCTATTATTTTACATTCATTTAGGAAATGGTTTTTGAGACAAGGGAAACGAATTTTTAAAATCTAAAATATTTTTTTGGTGATAACATGCTCTTTTACAAAAACCTCTTTCACTTTTTTCATATCTATTTTGGTTTTGGAGATACAAAGTCATACTTAGACTCTATTTTCTAATAACTCATGCAATTCACAGAATTATTTAGCCATGAAAATATTTTATCAATTCACAACACATGAATTATTCTCATAATTCAATGAATAATACACTTATTCCTCTATGAACAAAATTGTATAGAGGTTTACTAAATAATTAATCTTAATTCTTTATCACATGAAATTTTTCTTGCAAATAAATTCATTCATTATATCATCATGGTCCATATGAAAACAAAAGGATTTTCAAAGAATATGGTTACTTGTCTCTTGATGCATGCTTGGAATACTCTCTTCCTCTTCCTTGGATCCATTCTCAATGTATTCTCCCATTCCCCTCTTCTATTACTCTCATAGGCTTATAATCAATAGAATTAATAAAATGGAATAGCTTTTATAAATCATAAAATCATTCCATCTTTTCTAAATCATAAAAGCATTCCATAAAGCATCCATAAATCTAATTTTCCTAAATCACAAAAGAAATCCATAAATCTCTCATGCTTTTATTTTTAAAGCTAGATTTGTTTTTTCCTTATGATAAAAATATCACTTATCCATATTTTTTCCAAATCTATTACTCATTATTTCTAAAACTCATAAAATATACCAACTTGGAAATATAATTTATTTCCATAGAAGAATATTAATTATTCTAAATAAAATAATTAAGAAATAATTCCTTCAATATTCTTATAATCAACAATTACAAGAATATTCTTCATGTAATATCAATATAAGAATAAATAATATTTAATTATTTAACAATCCTCATTTTATGAGAGTTTTTATGGTGGCTTACGCTATGGATATTACAAACTCCCCCCCTTAAAGAGAACATCGTCCTCGATGTTCTTCTCTTGTTGGAACATTAACCTTTAATTTTCATTACCAATTATTTAGAAAATGTAAAATAATACTTAAGTGATAATACTTTCACAAAAACTCAAGGAGCACTTAGTCCTTTTATCATCAAAATGATAAGAAAAACTCTATCAAGTGCACGTTGCATTTTATTTAGGAGTTACACTAGTCTTTCTCTCCCACTAGTGTTTTTTTGCAAATGATTGTCTTTTTCTCCAACAACAGTTTCAATAAACTTCAAACTCGTTTGATTTATCTCCAACCA
Source organism: Pinus albicaulis (assembly GCA_034641835.2). NCBI lineage: Eukaryota > Viridiplantae > Streptophyta > Pinopsida > Pinales > Pinaceae > Pinus > Pinus albicaulis. The sequence continues at coordinate 1,130,863,425 of CM076574.1, forward strand.
TTTCGCTTGCAAATTATTGTCTTTCTCTCCCACAATAATTTTAATCAAATTCAAACTCATAGCATTAATCTCCAGCCATGTTCCTCTAGTGTGTCAGGAATTTAAAGTTCAATAACTCATTATTTTATCTAACATGAGTTATTTCAGTCGCCTATATATAGCAATTTATTTCCTCTATGCATGCATATAGATAAGTCATTTTTGACATGTTCATTTTTTCATTAAAAACTACGAACACAACCTATTTCATCAAAAATTTTGCTAAGATAATTTAATATATCATCCATGCAAAAATATAACATATGCAACAACTTTGAGTGATGCAATTTACAATCTATTCTAACATCCAACATATTTAGACAATTTTAAAATCAGTAACAAAACATAGACATAATTTCATCTAACCGTACTTAATTTCTGGGAGTTATTGAGGAACCGAGCATATTCCACCCAACCGTGAACTATCTCCAATAGTTACCCACCGAGCTAAGATCTACTTGCCACTAGAATCAACAACCTCATTGATTCCTTGGTGATTTCTTCCCAGCAGATTTTTAGCAATGTCCTGCTTTAAGGTCTGCCAACCTTTTTTCCTAGGCCTTTTTTTTTTATATTTTTCGAAAAAGATACTCCTTTTTTTCTTTAAAGCACACATTTCTCTCCCGCCATGCTTTATTTTACCCCACTTAGTATTTATCTCCAACTAAGTCATTAACATAATCTTTCTCTCCCATTATGTTAATATTTTCCTCTTTATTCTTTTCTCCTAGGGATTTTTAGGAGACTTTTAGGGAAGGTCCAAGTTGAACTTAACCACCAATAGCTTTTCATAAGCTGCCAAGAAGTCTTCTAAAAATCTAGAGTTATTTCCTGAATACCCCAACCAAAGTATTCATTAACTCAATAATAAAATAAAATATTACCTCATTACATCAGTCCCATCATGGCTTCCATAGCCATTGAATCCAATAAAAATTCAATGTCTAAAAATAGTCAATGTGTACAAATCCATTCTAATTTACACAATTTTCCATTTGCATATTATCATTAAGGCAAAGAAAAATTTATGTACACCATGCATCTATACTTGACCCTCAACATGGGTCCCATGATTTTTCAAAGTAAATTGACAATAATTTATCACATGTAATATAAGTGGTATACATTTCAAATTTTCACATAATAATAATCATGTAACTTAGAAAAAAGAAATTAACATATCTTGCATACCATAGCATTATACTTTATTTAAGGTCTCACCTTAGCAACCATCAATATTGTAGAGAACTAACAGTCCCATTGAACACTATGACACAAAATGTGATGTTTTTCTTTCCTTACCATTAGCGTGCAGCCATGTAAACAACAACCATTAAAGAATTTTGGGAAAATAATTTGCAATCATGTAATCTACAACTGCTGCAGACTTTTATCAAATAGTGTGCAAGCATGCAATCTACGACCAATTCGACATTCCAACAAACAATTTGCAAGCATGCAATCTACATCCATCTTGGAATTATAAAAACAATTTTCAAGCATGCAATCTATGGTCAATGAGACATTCTACCAAATAGTTGGCAAGCATACAGTCTACTGCCATTGGGGGACTAGTTAGCGGACATGAAATAAATTTCCATAAATATGTTTAAACTTTCAGAGAGATAGTAAAACTAGAATTTATAGAATAGCATGAATCATATTCATATCATCAATGGTAAAATTTCTGCAAACAACACAATCAACAATCCCTATAGGAGAGTCTAATCAAGAAAGTCAACCAAATTATGGATCCATGTCTGAACATAGATTTTTATTGGTATCAACACAAGGGTTACATGGTCTCAAGGTATGAAAACCCCTTAATGTTAAGATGAATCACATCCAAAATTTCCACGGATGCAATTATTTAAAACAACAAAACTTTGAATCTCATTTATTTCGAACACATGCAATGCAACTTTCCTCTACAAATCTAAATCAAGAGAGAGAATCCACAATTATACTACTACAAGTTGTTCATTGAATTTAAGTTCACTATGTGAGTTCTACTTCACTCATTGCTTATTTTTAACAACTAAAGAGTTCATTTATATATATATATATATATATATATATATATATATATATATATATATATTGTTTTCAACATTCCATTGTCCTCTTCAAGGTCAACCCCAACTTCTAAATTATTTAGTTATTGCACCAACCATACATGTATTCATTCTTTATAGGTAGTGCATGGTAACTTTAGCCATGTTTTTCCCCCTTTTTTGTTTTCTCATGTACTATAATCATTTTTCTAATATTATGCATGCAAAGGTTGGTAATTAATCCACACTATAACCGGTGAGTTCTTGGGATGGTTCATATGTACAATAGAGGTTTTATTGTCTTTTATCCTCATCCATATTCAAATTTAATGAGCACAACTTTTAAAGAAACATTGTAACTTTCTACTCTTTCATGCGGTCATTAATCAGGCATCATGCATCTCATGTTAACTGTAGTATACTACAAGTTTAATTAAAATCATACCTGAGATGATGCCCACTAGCATCATACCTCTACTTCTTATTTTCATAATGATTCCAAAAGGCGCCAGTGTTGCAACCTTTTGCTCTGATACCATTTGTAACATACCCTGATAACCTCGCAGGAAAATGCATGGAGTTAGGAAATTTTTTCAACATTTATGAATATGTAACCTTATAAATTACATTCTATATTTCCACATTAACCATGTGAATAACCATCATCATCACTTAGAGAAATATTTAGTAAAAATAATAGTGACTTATACAACCATTAATTATCCTTGTTTTAGCATATTAACTTAAATTTCCTACTATAACTATGTATCAATCCCATGATCATTTTAATTCAATTACTACATCACCTAATTGATAATATAAGTATCACATCATGAAAGAAATTAACATCATGAAAATGAAACAATGAACAATCACATAAATAGACACCGATATACCCTGGAAACCCCGTAGGGTAAAAACCAACAAACGTTTAATTTTATTATTAAAAGCTAGTGAAGGTTGTCACCCCTCACTCAATGGTTATAAGGGAGTCCACCCCTTGACCATTGTCATAAAAATTACATAGAAAAATAATCTTAAATGAAGCACAACTAGCTATAAGATATTACAATCATCATGATACCTTTTGTGGACAATTTAGTCACCCCTAGAGACAGTCTAGAGTTGCCATAGACCAGTGCCTAGGACATCTTAATATAGCAAGGAGCTCTTCATATAGCTTGGGTTGTCAATCCAAAAGCTCACTTACTATCTCTTGTTGAACAAGGAAATTAGTTGAGAATGGGACCAATCTCTGTCAGAAGCTGATACAAAGATAAGAATAGTGTAGGGACATTATGCAAAACTCCAATACAAAGGCATCAGACAGTTAAGAGACAGCTCACTGTAAAGAGGGCCAGTTCAAATAATATGCCACAGAAATCAAATATCAGAAAGCGGATGCAGTGAGAGGAATAATAAGAGAATATCAGTTGACATTAGATTGATACCCAGATATACAAAAAAACCATGCATGGGCTTGCCAATTCAAGAATCCATACACAATCCTGGCATTTTAAAAGCACCCTTCTAAAACAACTGATATAGCAGAAAATATGGATAAGGTGAACATGAAACAGTATATCATGACTAGGCCTATTTAAAGCGCTTGACTAATTCAAGAAAGGGCATCAACAAGGATGAATCCTTACTGCAAACTAGTGAGCCACTCGCATTCTAGAACATGATACAAGAAGATAAATAGCATGAAATGAGATATCGTATTAACACATAAGAGAAAATTACATACTGTGAGATACCAAAGACCAGAATCCTCATTACAGTTATAACTCCTCCTCACTGAGACCCTACGGGCTCTGAACCTTCATACTGAAATATTACACAATGTATACAAAAGCCTTTTCACTGCACAGTTTGCTGATAGAAATCTGGAACCCTTCTAATGTCTTATTTCTAGGTTTTTATAGAGAAGATAGAGAATTCTAGAGAAGGAGGTAGATGGAGCACATTTAATGACTTAATTTGAACAAAATGGTGGAAAGAATTCGCGCCCACTCTATGAATGACTGAATATAAATGAATGTACTTTACAATCTGCCTCTAGAAATAAATGCTGAGGATGAAAATGTCTTCATGAACAAGACACAAATAATAAAATATACAATGTTTTGCCTTTCGTTGAGGAAAAATCTGCTGCCATAAAACCCTGAGATAGTTTGCAATTGTGTACTGTACTCTCGGCCTTTAAATTTGAATTTAAATCCTGGACCTTTAATGCAGGGCGAAGCGTCCCTTGATTTTCTCTGGAGGGTTCTGTAGGTTCATATCTTTGTTTTCTTTAATGATAGTCATTCCACACAACTATCCTCGACTTCTTTCTTAAATTTCGCCAGCAAAATACGTCCTTTGATATGCTCTTAACCTCTGCAACAGGGACAACACATTAAAGCACCTTCTTATTATCTTGAAACCTGCAAAACCCATAAATGCATTAGAAAAACCAGACTCAGAAGTAAGGGGCATGGAGGCGGAGATGGTGATAACGTCGTAGATACGGACAGATGACATGAATACGTAGGGTGACGAGGGAGATACAATGGAGACTTTGATTAAACAGACGGAGGGTGAATTTCCCACGTAAAATGGTTTGATCGCGGTATGCGGAATAAAACAATGGATACGAATAAACATACACACACACACACACATATATATGACAAGGGGAAATATCTTAGACGCGCGGGAGTAAAACACGTGGATGTACGAAAGACAGGTGGCGAACCGACGTGGCAGCGGAGTCAACAGACGGGGAAGACTGAATCCTGGGCGGTCGGATTTCGAAGACAGATCAACAGCTAGGAGGCGATGAGAGCAGCACAATGGTGGGCCACAGGACATGACGGACACAGGTTAATGGGCGAGTGGCTTCAGGGGATATCTGCCGTTGGATTGAGACCAACAGATCCAACGATGCGGGTGAGTTCCGCTGCCCGACCATAGTACAAACTTTAACGTGCGGAAAAATGGTTGGCCCGTACAAAAGACGCGTGGCGCGTTTTCAATGGAATCGCTGGCCTTTTATTTAAAACCGTCAGCTCGATGGAAGCGGTGCAGGATTTACCGCTGGTTTTGGCGATATGTACGAGCGCGGGGGGGGGGGCCACCACATGAAACGACTGCCGCTCCGTTGATTGAACTCGATCGGACGGTTACAATTGCGCCCGAAACATAAACAACAAGCTCCCTTTTGACTTAGCGTATGGTTTCGAGCCCGAGTCACATGGTAACCCGATCAGGGAGGGCTGAGTTTTTAGGATTGGGCCCGATAAATTTAAATTATGGGTTTTTTAACCTTGGAAAAGCGTATTTTCTGAACGGGGATGGTAATATTAAGCGGGAGCATCAGGTTTTTAGGCCACGACAGAGATGTGAAATGGATTTGAATGAGGCAGTGGACCAAAATTTTAAATGCAGGGGTCAATATGTACAACATCGACTCCATCTGGGGACAACATGTTCGTCCCTGGACATGCCGAGAACGCGCAGACCACTGAATATTTCATTCTGTTTTTCAATTCCCCTGCGCTTCTTATTTAGGTAATTGCCAGCATCCTTTTCTTTTTGAAAATAAAAACTAAAAAAACTTATATACAATATAATACAATCAGGCATTCCCAGCCTGGGTCAAAATTGAAAGTATAGTTTGAGGAATTGGCCATTCACAGGGGCGTCCAGCAGATCACCTTGTAAGTTTTCTAACATGAAAGTATTATTTCCTCCCTGATTCACAATTTTGAATGGGCCAAACCACAATGGGTCAAATTTGGCATGCTTGCCTTTCTCTGCTCTTTGAACATCCCATCTAAGAACCAGGTCTCCAATTTGGAATTTCCTGTCTTTCGCATGCCGATCAAATACATTCTTCATTTTCTCCTGATATTCTATCAATCTTTGATTTACCTGGTTTCATGTTTCCTCTAATTCGACCAATTGATTAATCCTTCTGATCATGTCATCTGGTTCTTCCTGGCTTTCCTGCATAAAACGTGCTACCAGCAATGCCAATTGCACAGGAAACACAATTTCTCGCCCATACACCAGCTCATAGGGAGACTTCCCTGTTGCTCTCTTGTTGGTTATCCTATTTTCCCACAGAGCAAATTTTAATTGAAAGTCCCAATTCTTTTGATTCTCATTTATTGTTTTCTTCAGGGCCCTCACCAGGGTTTTATTAGAAGACTCTGCTAGGCCATTTCCCTATGGATAGTAAGCAGTAGAGTGAGTCAATATGATATTATATCGTTGGCAGAAATTTACAAACCTAGCAGATTTGAAGGCTTGTGCATTGTCAGTTACAATTCTGGCAGGACAGCCAAACCTAGATATGATATTTTCCTCCATAAACTTCATTATCACGGCATCCGTAGCATTTCTTGTAGGTATGGCTTCCACCCACTTTGTAAAATAATCTGTGGCTGTTAGTATCCATTTATATTGGCCACTTGATGGGGGATGTTTCTCTCCTATAAAATCTAATCCCCATTTTTGAAATGGTTCATTTACATGAATAGGAATCAAGGGCAAAGATGTTGATTTCTGTCTTTCTGCAAACCTTTGACACTTGTCACATGCTCTGACCCAAGCAAAAGCATTTGTAAATAGTTTTGGCCAGTAAAAACCAGCCTTCAGGATTTTATGAGCTGTAGCCCTCCAGCTGTAATTTCCTCCACATATTCCCTCATGAAATTCTGTCATTATACTTTCCACTTCATTTTCTGTGAGGCACAACAGTAATATACCTGAAGGGTCTCTCCAATATAGCTGTCCATTAGAAATTATATACTTCTGGGATTTCATTCTTATAGCTCTGTATTTTACTTTGTCACAACTTGGAGGACAACTAAGTGTTAAAAGATATTCAACTGTTTCTTTATAACAAGGACTTGTGAGGTATTTCATGTGTACCTTTTGAGTGGCCATCTCCAGTCCTTGCTGTTCTTCTCCTTTTTCGGATTCTTCATTTGCTATCATGGATAGATTAATGCCCAAAGCTTGATGATTTGATTCAGATAACATCTTAGCAAGTCCCTGTCCTTTAATTAGCTTAGTAGGCCTTATGTCCAAATCATACTCCTGTATTTTTGCAATCCATCTTTCTCTTTTACCTTCGCTATCCCCCTGAACAAGAATGTCTTTGACAGCTGCTGTGGGAACATATGCAGTAATGTGAGATTGCAAAACATAGGTTCTAAAAGCTTTAAGGGACTTTACTAGGGCATATGCCTGCTTATCCAATATATTATATTTCAATTCAGCATCATGCAGTACTTGACTGAAGAAAGCTATAGGCTGCTCATATCCTTCTTCATTCTTCTGCAATAATACTCCAGCAATTGTATGAGGTGAAGCAAATGAGAAGATCATAAATGGCTTATTGTAATCTGGTCCAGCTAGCACAGGAGCTTCAGCAAATTCTTGTTTTATTCTGGTGAATGCATCTCTAGACTCCTGGGACCATTTTACTTCATTCTCCTTTTTCATCATATCAGTTATATGCCTAACTATCTCGGCATAGTTAGGAATAAACCTTCTCAGAAAATTGATTCGGCCTAAAAATACTTGCACTTCTTCTTATTCATGGGTAAAGGAATGTTGTTTATTACTTCAACTCTCTTAGGGTCTATTTTCACACCATCTTTAGTTACAATGTGCCCTAAGAGTTTTCCCTCATCTAATGCAAATAAAGATTTTTGAGGATTGAGGGATAGGCCATACCTTCTGCATTTTTCAAAATTTCTTCTTAAATGCTCAATATGCTCATCATCTTTCTTTGAAAACATTGTGATATCATCAAGATATACCACCAAAAACTTGTCCTGCTCCCCAACAAAGGCTATATCCATTGCCCTCTGAAAAGTGGCTCCTGCATTAATTAATCCAAATGGCATCCTGGCATACATAAATGTTCCCCATGGTGTTGTAAAAGCAGTATTTTTTTGGTCTTCTGGGAACACAGCTACCTGATTATAACCAGAGAATCCATCCATCATTGACATTTTGGATGCTCCCACCACTTTCTGCAGGATGTAGTCCATCTTAGGTAGTGGATAATTATCCTTTAGAGATGCTCTGTTTAAATTCCTGAAATCCACACACAGCCTTATTTCTCCATTTTTCTTTCGAACAGGGACAAGGTTTGCTATCCATTCTGAGTATCTCAAAGGCACAATTATTTTGGTCTTCAACAGCTTCTTGATTTCTTTTTCAATGGAGGGGAGCAGCAGAGGATTTATTTGTCTGATTTTCTGCTTATAAGGCTTTGCATCTTCCCTCAAAGGAATTTTATGCTGCTTTATATTAACATCAAAAGTTTTTAGGTCCTGATAGGACCAAGCAAATACATCTTTATAAGATTGAAACAACTTTAAATATTTTTCTTTATATTCATCTGGGACTCTTTTAAATAATTTGACAAATTTGGGATCAGCATAAGTACCCAGATTCAGATCTCCCACTTGATCTTCTTCTGTCACCTTGTTTGGCTGCAATGGAATGTCATCCTTGTTAAATAATCTTTCTAGAGGTACCAGCCCTCTAGGTATAACATTTCCTTTTAGCTGCAGCACTCTGTTACCTGCTATTTTCTCTTCCCATTTTTTTTCTGCAATATTTTCAACTTCTTCCTCCTCATTATCATCAATCTCCATATTGGAGAATTCTCCCACTATCTCCATGAATCTCTTCATTTGTTCATCATCTTCAAATACCTGCCAATGCTTTATATTATCTGGAATGGATGGTCTGTAACGTACCTCCACTTCGTATCTTAAAAGTGGATTCTGAGGAGGACGGAATGTGCTGGCAGCCACAGCAAGAGAATCTGCTATTCTGTTTTGCTCCCAGGGCATGAACTGTATGTTAAATGCTGAGAAGAAATTTTCTATCATGTCCCACACTTTATTTCTATAAGCTCTCAGCCGTGGATGCTTAGTTTGGCATTGATTTTTGATTTGTCTTACCACCAGCTCAGAGTCTCCCAAGACTTTTAAACTTTGGATGCCCATGTTTCTAGCTGTCTGTAGTCCCAATAATAGTGCTTCATATTCATCTATATTGTTTGTAGCCTCATACTCCAATTTAAAGGACAGTGGCACCCATTTTCCTGTAGGAGAGATTAATAGCACCCCAGCTCCATTGCCTTCCCTTGAATTTGCTCCATCAAAATGCAAAGTCCAAATTTCTGATTCCTGATCTTCTTTAGGCTGCTCAGCTTGGATTTGACCAAAAAGGGGCTCATGAGGATAATTTTGATTTTCTTCTAATGTTAAACATGAGAAGTCTCCCTCTTTGTTATAAATTGGAGAATTCTCTGAGCAGTCAGCCTTAGTTACCATTTTAACAAATCTAGTCTCCCTGTATAACCTCCTCTCCTGGCCTCCAAAGACTGGGACAGTAGCATATGTCAAGTCTAATTTGATTTATCCCCCAATCTTTGTACCCCAGGACCTTGACAACAACATGCCAAAGCGAGCTGGGATATCAGCAACTACAACGTCCATGACCACACTCTTTGCTGGAATTTGGGCCAAATTGACCACTAAATCTTTAATCATTCCCAAGAATTTAACTTTTTTAGAATCAAATGAATATAGGTCTTTGTATGGTCTTGTAATTTGTAGTCCTAATTGTTCCATGACAGACAAAGGCATAAGATTATGGGAAGCCCCAGAATCTAACATAAATTTGTGTAATAGCAAGTCATGGATAACTAGGGAGACATAAAAAGGAGGCGTAGAAGGATCTATCTCCTCGACATGTGGGCCAAAGACTACCATGGGTCTTTCTTCTTGAAGGTTTAAACTATCAGGTGCAGTTGGTATTTCAGGAGGAAGCATAAAGGAAGTGACTTGAGACTGGTATACAAGTTGTTTTAATAGTTCAGTCAGGGGGACAGGAATCTTAATTTTCTCAAGTTCTTTTTGTAGATTAAAAGCAGGAAGGGGCTTTTCTATCACAACATCTTTTGACTCTTTATTTTCAGCTAACGATTTAATTTATTTTGACACTGGCTCAGCATTAGGAGGACTGACTACTTTTGAAGAAGAAGGAATTTGATCATTATTCTGTAAGGGAATATTTAGAGGATTCTTACCTTTTTCTATGTTTCTCTTTGTTGTTGATTCCTTCTGAGCAGATGCTTCTTTCTGAGGTGGCTCCTCTTCTTGATCCTAATTTCTGGTCCTCTTCCTTGAAGACCTGAGATCATACTTTACATTGAATTGTGCTTGCATGAAATCAACAAATTGCTTACAATAATGGTCAATCTCTGCTTCTTCTTCTTCATCTTGCAATGGGCATTCCATATCATCATTATTTGAAAAAGCCATATTTGAATCTTCTAATCCATAAGCTGCATCTCCAGTGGAGTCTTCTACTGGTCCTTCTAGGTACAAGGGATGAGGTACCTGGTCTTGTTGTTCCTTTGTTTCTCTCGGCAATATCTGCAATGGTGGTCTTCTATACTGGGGATTGTATCCTCTATTTGGAGCATTGTAAAAATTCTTGGGCTCTGCATGTTTAGCTTCTAGTTCAAGCTTGACCATCTTCTTTATCATTTTTCTTATTTCATCCATCTTGTCTGAATCCTTTTCCTGATTAGAGGTGGAAACCTCTTCTTTGCCTCTCCTCCTAGTTTCTTGTTCAGCTTTTCCCTTTAATTTCCCAGCAGAGGAAAAGTTCACTTCAAGCTCCAGAGCATCTGACTATGCATCATCTAAAGTGGCAGGTTTTCTTTCTCTCAATGAGAATCCAAAGTCAAAATCAAAGGCTTCTATAAAAATTATCTTGGCAGCAGCTTCATGGGGCTTCATTTCAGGAGGCAGGCTCAAATATAACTTGTTGAATCTTTTAATAAACTCTGACACCCCTTCATTTTGTTTCTTCTTCATAGTATTAAACTCAGTAAGACTCATTCCATGATCTTTCTTTTCTCCCCACTTCCTGAGGAAAACATTCTCCATGATATCCCAGGTAGTCACTGAACGGTTTCCCAATGTCTTGAACCATTTTCTGGCTTCACCCTCCAAAGACTGTACGAATAATCTTAAGACCACATCCAGATGTTCAACATTTAAGTTCTCTGCAAAAGAGCAGAAGGTCTCAAGACGTTTCTGGGCATCAATTTCATTTTCTCCATTAAATCTCGGTAGAATCTTCAGGTAATCCTGTGGCATATCATTTAGCACTTGGGGTAAGGCCAGTGGAGCATATTTGTTCAATAGAAAAGCAGGAACATTAGCCATTAGAGGAGGTGGGGGTTGTGCAACAGTCTGAGATACAAATGAAGGGAGAGGAGTAGGAGGAAGTGGAGTATGAATAACAATGGGAATATATTGCACAGAAGCCTGAGGTGTGGATGGGAATAGTTCACGGTTAACAGCAACTACTTCTGTGACTTCTTTGATTTCCTCAGCCTCGGGAGTAGGGTGAGAATATTCTTCAATCCAGGAACTTCCTCTACATGGAGTTTCTGAGTAAAACTTGGGATTTTTTGTTCTGATCTCTTGAGAAGAAGAGGGTGGATAATCTTCAACGGAATATTCAGGGTTTTCAGCACAAACTGACTTCCTCTCATTCCAAACTCTTTTATGAATGATCTTCTCTGGGTCAGACATGTAAGGAATTTTTGACTAAGAAGTATCTGACCTCAAATGTGGCTTCCGAGGAGCCAGGACTACCAATAAATTTATCAAATAGAAACAGTGGTGTCACCAAGGTGAGAGATACACAACTCTTCAACTCTCTGTGCTCACCTGATTAGAGAGTGAAAACAATTTTTCGAGGCCCAGGGAAACTGATATTCTTGAATTCGTTCCCCGGCAATGGCGCCAAAAAGATGTTGTGGACAATTTAGTCACCCCTAGAGACAGTCTAGAGTTGCCATAGACTAGTGCCTAGGACATCTTAATATAGCAAGGAGCTCTTCATATAGCTTGGGTTTTCAATCCAAAAGCTCACTTACTATCTCTTGTTGAACAAGGAAATTAGTTGAGAATGGGACCAATCTCTGTCAGAAGCTGATACAAAGATAAGAATAGTGTAGGGACATTATGCAAAAATCCAATACAAAGACATCAGACAGTTAAGAGACAGCTCACTGTAAAGAGGGCCAGTTCAAATAATATGCCACAGGAATCAAATATCAGAAAGCAGATGCAGTGAGAGGAATAATAAGAGAATATCAGTTGACATTAGATTGATACCCAGATATACAACAAAACCATGCATGGGCTTTCCAATTCAAGAATCCATACACAATCCTGGAATTTTAAAAGCACCCTTCTAAAACAACTGATATAGAAGAAAATATGGAAAAGGTGAACATGAAACAGTATATCATGACTAAGCCTATTTAAAGCGCTTGACTAATTCCAGAAAGGGCATCAACAAGGATGAATCCTTACTGCAAAATAGTGAGCCACTCGCATTCTAGAACATGATACAAGAAGATAAATAGCATGAAATGAGATATTGTATTAACACATAAGAGAAAATTACATACTGTGAGATACCAAAGACCAAAATCCTCATTACAGTTATAACTCCTCCTCACTGAGACCCTACGGGCTCTGAACCTTCATACTGAAATATTACACAATGTATACAAAAGCCTTTTCACTGCACAGTTTGCTGATAGAAATCTAGAACCCTTCTAATGTCTTATTTCTAGGTTTTTATAGAGAACCCTTCTTGTGTCTTATTTCACTGCACAGTTTGCTGATAGAAATCTAGAACCCTTCTAATGACTGTACTTTACAATCTGCCTCTAGAAATAAATGTTGAGGATGAAAATGTCTTCATGAACAAGACACAAATAATAAAATATACAATGTTCTGCCTTTCGTTGAGGAAAAATCTGCTGCCATAAAACCCTGAGATAGTTTGCGATTGTGTACTGTACTCTCGGCCTTTAACTTTAAATTTAAATCCTGGACCTTTAATGCAGGGGGAAGCGTCCTTTGATTTTCTCTGGAGGGTTCTGTAGGTTCATATCTTTGTTTTCTTTAATGATAGTCATTCCACACAACTACCCTCGACTTCTTTCTTAAATTTCGCCAACAAAATATGTCCTTTGATATGCTCTTAACCTCTGCAACAGGGGCAACACATTAAAGCACCTTCTTATTATCTTGAAACTTGCAAAACCCATAAATGCATTAGAAAAACCAGACTCAGAAGTAAGGGGCGTGGAGGCGGAGATGGTGATAACGTCGCAGACACGGACAGATGACAGGAATACGCAGGGTGACGAGGGAGATACAATGGAGACTTTGATTAAACAGACGGAGGGTGAATTTCCCACGTAAAATGGTTTGATCGCGGTAGGCGGAATAAAACAATGGATACGAATAAACACACACACACACACACACACACATATATATATATATATATGACAAGGGGAAATATCTTAGACGCGCGGGAGTAAAACACGTGGATGTACGAAGGACGGGTGGCAAAACGACGTGGCAGCGGAGTCAACAGACGGGGAAGACTGAATCCTGGGCGGTCGGATTTCGAAGACAAATCAACGGCTGGGAGGCAATGAGAGCAGCACAATGGTGGGCCACAGGACATGACGGACACAGGTTAACGAGCGAGTGGCTTCAGGGGATATCTGCCGTTGGAATGAGACCAGCAGATCCAACGACGCGGGTGAGTTCCACTGCCCGACCATAGTACAGACTCTAACGCGCGGAAAAATGGTTTCTTGGGCCCGTACAAAAGACGCGTGATGTGTTTTCAATGGAATCGCTGGCCTTTGATTTAAAACCGCCAACTCGGTGGAAGCGGTGCGGGATTTACCACTGGTTTTGGCGATTTGTACGAGCACGGGGGGGCTGACATGAAACGACCGCCGCTCCATTGATTGAACTCGATCGGACGGTTACAATTGCGCCCGAAACATAAACAACAAGCTCCCTTTTGACTTAGCGTATGGTTTTGAGACCAAGTCACATGGTAACCCGATCAGGGAGGGCTGCGTTTTTAGGACTGGGCCCGATAAATTTAAATTATGGGTTTTTTAACCTTGGCAAAGCGTATTTTTTGAACGGGGATGGTAATATTAAGCGGGAGCATCAGGTTTTTAGGCCACGACAGAGATGTGAAACGGATTTGAATGAGGCAACGGACCAAAATTTTAAATGCAGGGGTCAATATGTACAACAATACCATTTACCCATGAATCCTCAATCTTTGTCTTTGTAGTCAGACTGTTTCCTTCAGTGGGTCATCGTGCAATTGGAACTAGTAAACCTGCATGGACTAACAACTCTTTATCTTCCACAATGTTAAACTTGAAAAATCCTTTTCTCAAGTCATCCTTATTTCGTGCCATTGCTGTCATCAGCACACTTGATATCATGATTAGATAAAATAATAATAAACCAATAATCAATCTCTATTTGTGACACTTCAACAAATATTTCTATGCATGTATAAAACATAACAAAGTTGATATGAAATGTCTTCTTTAGCATCATTTCACATGCATTAGTAGCAAATAAATCACTATCAAGCATCATCTTTCTAGCAACCCCTAACAAAATCTCACATGCACTTTCATATTATTTCCAAAGGAAAGATAACATACTATATAATAATATTGTGCATGAAAATGCATAACAAACTTTCAAGGTAACTATCCCAACAAGTAATTTCCTTTTTGTCTACTCTTATGTTTTCTTTTCCAAAGGGATTAACACAATAGATTCTATACATATGCATATGATTGCATGTTCTTTTCCAAAGACATCTTTTCCACACAAGAGCTATTCACATTGGCTATACTTATAACAATGCCAACTTTATTTCAAACAAAGTTAACACACTAGCTATAATTTTGTGCATACAATAGCCTTTTTATTATTACATGTAATACATATATTTCTTTCCAAAAGAAACCAAATAAATATTTAATGGAGAAAAATAAACACATTTCTTTCCCAAGGGGTCAAACACATACCGTTTATACTTTCAGGCATGCAAAGGGACATTTCCATCTCATCCAAAAGATATAACCCCATAACTATGAATAATATTCTCAAAATAAAGCTAATACCATAGCTAATCCCTTTAGGTTTGCAAAATACATATTATTTTTCCCAAAAGAAGGTTAACACAATAAATATTATGTGATTGCATCTTCCTTTTGTTTACAAATCTAATGCCCAAAACTATACTTTTCCCATGCATGCAAGCATATATATTTTTGTAAATAATCTTAGTTATTAAAGCATATGATTACTAGTTTCCTCTCCAAGCATCTATTCCAATAATGCATACAAGGATATATTTTTCTCTTTTATTCTTTTTGAAGAGATCTAACAAAATAATTTCTTCCTTGAATAAAAATATATGTATTTATTTTCCAAGTATTTTTAACACCTTAATTATTCTTTTCCCAAATGATAGATAACTCAATAGCTATTATGCAAGAAATAGATAATATTTTCTTTTCATTTCACATATTAGAGAGATTTGTAATATTTCCTCTAGAAATAACATGAATAACAAATCCTTCTCAAAAAACATAAACAATTGCCTTTTATGCAAAGGTTTTATGCGAGCTACCCCTCACATAAGTTATTTATATCTTTTTACATGACTGCAGCTCCCCATGCATGTAAAATCACATAATAATTTCTAGTAGTTCAAATATACTAAATAATTATTCATGTGCACCTAAGCACATAGTATTTTAAGGAGTCCAATATTTTTCTTTAAGTTTTAATGAATATGCATCATGAGAACATACTTGGTGATTATAAAAATTAATTCCTTGTAAATAATCATCAGTATAATTGTTATGTGTATATGTACATAAACAATTATTCTTATCTCATTGAAAAATGAAATGGAATCACTATGTTTCACTCAGATTTTCATGTTTTAGTCATCTAATTTGGATGTTTATTGTGAACATATGGAAAATAATTTCATAAAAACAAAGGAGGTTTTTGTTTGGAATAGACTTAATAAGAATAACCTCTCTTATTTTTGTCACAGGTGTCAGGATTTTTAATATTCGAATGAATATTTGATGCCTATTTTGTAGATTTAAATATTTAATAATTTCCTGTTTTTGTCATCAAATTTAGACATGGTTTCCAACCAAATGGAAACGATTTTTGGAAAACCAAAAAAGATTTTTCTTTCTAATGGGCTCATTAAAAATAACCTCTTTCGGTTTTTACATAGGTGTTATGGTTTGGAAGATTCAAATGAATCTTTGGTGCTCATTTTTCCAGATGTAAATAATAATTAATTCCCTGTTATTTTACATCCATTTAGGACATGGTTTTCGAGACATGGAAAACGAATTTTTAAAATATAAAAGATGATTTTTGTCATAACATACTCTTTTACAAAAACCTCTTTCACATTTTTCATATCTATTTCAGTTTTGGAGATACAAAGTCATAATTAGACCCTATTTTCTAATAACTCATGCAATTCACAAAATTATTTAGCCATGAAAATCTTTTATCAATTCACAACACATGAATTATTCTCATAATTCAATGAATAAGACACTTATTCCTCTATGAAAAAAATTGTATATAGTTTTACTAAATAACTAATCTTAATTCTTTATCACATGAAATTTTTCTTGCAAATAAATTCATTCATTATATCATCATGGTCCATATGCAAACAAAAGGATTTTCAAAGAATATGGTTACTTATCTCTTGATGCATGCTTTTAATACTCTCTTCCTCTTCCTTGGCTCCATTCTCCATGTATTCTCCCATTCCCCTCTTCTATTTCTCTCATAGGCTTATAATCAATAGAATTAATAAAATGGAATAGCTTTTATAGATCATAAAAGCATTCCAGCTTTTCTAAATCATAAAAGCATTTCATAAAGCATTCATAAATCTAATTTTCCTAAATCACAAAAACAATCCATAAATCTCTCATGCTTTTATTTTTAAAGCTAGATTTATTTTTGCCTTATGATAAAAATATCACTTATCCATATTTTTTCCAAATCTATTACTCATTATTTCTAAAACTCATAAAATATACCAACTTGGAAATATAATTTATTTCCATAAAAGAAGATAAATTATTCTAAATAAAATAATTAAGAAATAATTCTTCCAATATTCTTATAATTAAGAATTACAAGAATATTCTTCATGTAATATCAATATAATAATTAATAATATTTAATTATTTAATAACCCTCATTTTATGAGAGTTTTTACGGTGGTTTACGTGAGGGATATTACAATGAATTTCTATACCAATTTTTTGAAAACATGTAAATTATTTTATATTTTAATTTTATTCAATTATTTACTAATCAGAAGGCATTTTACCAAGCTATTTTGCTTTCAAAAATTTGAAGAGGATTTCAGGTCTACTCCCAGTTGAAGCTTTCCTTTTATCTGAATGCAACATATGAAATGAACATGTAGCTACTAATTAATTGAATTTCTCCTTACCCTTCATTGATTCCTACTGCGGGTTCTACCAGGAGCAAGGCTTGACTGAAATCTGACCAATTTCTAGCTAGTTAAAATTAATAGATTTATTAGCATATTTAGTATTTTCCATTTTAAATTTTCTTTCTTGATTTGATTAATCAAGTTAGCACATGCTTATGTCTAAATTTATCCATCATCATTGAAGCTATTGATATTTGTAAACATGCCTCAAGAACTTCATGTTATAAATGATTGTATTTTGCGATATTTTTATTAATTAGAAAGACATTTATACAATCAAATTCATAGGGAGACCATAATGTCTCCATAAATAGAATTGCAAGAAATAATTAATCTATTTCCTCACTCCTAAATATGATTATATACAAAATCTTGAAGGATATTTTAAAATATCCCCCCTTACTCCAAAGGGACACCTCACATGCTAAGTAAATATCTAAAATTTTCAAACTTTTCACGTCTCAATACGTTGGTAAAGATATCTGCAATTTATTTTGAGGTAGAAAAATGGGCAGAAGAATTTATTTGGCCTCTACATGATGTTGAATCAAATGATACTTGGTGTTGATATGTTTGGTTCGATCATGAAACTTTGGATTCTTGGCGAATTGAATTGTAGAAGAATTGTCAACAAATAGAGGAGCTAAAGCCTTTTGTTTCTCTTACAAATCTTCAAATATTTTTCGAAACCAAATTATTCAATTTGTAGCTTGAGATGTTGCAACATATTCACATTCAGTGGTAGAATCAATACGAAGATATTTTTTCCGTGATTTCCAACTAATACTTGTTGATTCAAGATTCATCAAATAACTAGAGGTTGAAACTTCATGCTCCTTATCACCTTCACAATTTGAATTTGAATAACCAGTAAGATGAAAGTATGAAAATTTGGAATATTTGATATCATATGTTTGAGTTTGTTTTAAACATTTAAGAATTATTTTTGCTTCTACCTAATTACCCTCACAAGGTTGATGCATAAATCTGGAAAGCATACCAACAACAACATTTATATTAAGATGAGTAGTAGAAAGATAAATCGAACTTCCAACCACTTGTTTGTACTTTGTTAGATATTCAAATGGTTTTTCTTCTTCTGAAGTGAGTTTTAGATTATGTTCCATTGGAGTAGCAATAGGATTACAATCCATTATACCATATTTGTTCAATAACTTTCCAACATATTTCCTTTGAGAGATAAAAATATGTTGAGGTTTTTTATCAACTTCAATTCAAAGATACTAATGAATTAAACCTAAATTATTCATATCAAAAAAAAATTTCAATTCCCTATTAATATATGATATATATTCATCATTTTTCACTGTAATCATCAGATCATCAACATAGACAAACAAATATATAATTTATCTTACAACATTCTTAACAAAAAAATTTGCATCATCTAGGTCAAAATTTTTATAATTCAACTTAATAATATGTTCAGTTAGCTTCTCATACCATGCAGAAGGTGCTTATTTCAAACCATACAAAGACATCATTAATTTACATACATTTTGTTCTTTCCCTTTGACAAAAAACCCCTCTGGTTGAAACATGTAAACATATTCTTTCAAATATCTATTTAGGAAAAAAAAAATTACATCCATATGATGAATTCTCCATCATTTCTGAGCTACAATAGAAGAAAAGTTCTAATAGTGCCCCATTTAGTTGTAGGAGAAAATGTTTTTGTGGAATCAATACCTTATTTTTTAGCATATCCCTTTGCTATAAGTCTTGCCTTGTACTTTTCAAGAAAACCATCAACTTTATACTTAGTTTAATAAACCCATTTTCAACTGATGGGTTTGATGCCAAAAGGATGATACACCAACCTCGAATTTCCATTCTTTATGAGGGAATGCTACTCTCTCTGCATTGCATCTTTCCACTCATCATAACTAGCAGCTTCTTCAAAAAAAGCAGGCTCACAATCAACAGAAAAAATATATTCACAATCATGAGAATAGTTATCTAAATAAATCCCTATCTCAAACTCATCATATTTTCTTGGAAACGTTTAGATACGAGTTGATATTCATAAAGGTTATGGATGAAGTTGCCCATATTTTGGAGAAAACTCTTCATTAATTTTTTTCCTTCTTGTCAAATAATTTTATCATGCAATTTCTCTTTAAAAAAAAACAGTATTATCATCATTGAGAGATAAATTTAAAAAACAATCCACATAATGATCTAGAATGGGAATCCCCCCTTCAAGATGTGGAATAATATTATCAGATTCATAATAAAATTATGTATACACAAATTTCTCTAATTGATTAAGTTGCCTATCAATAGTGGGTGTATCTTTATTAGATTCAATAAAAACTACATCTCTTGACACAATAAACTTCTTATTCTCTTCATCGTACAATATGTATGCTTTAGAAGTCATATAATATCCCAAAAATATACATTTTATGCTTCTTGCACTCAACTTATTTCTTTGTTGTTTAGGAATAAAAGCATAATATTGAGAACAAAAAAACATGAAATGTTAAACAACAAGAAGATGATTATACCACATCTTATATGGAGTTTTATTGTTGATGACAAAATAAGGACATTGATTTCTAATATATGTTGCACAAAGCAGTTCTTCTCCCCAAAAAATTAATTTACATTCTTAGATAACATCATCGATCTAACCATATTAAGAAGTGTTATGTTCATTCGTTCTACAACACCATTTTTTTGTGGATTATAAGGTATTGTGGTTTGGTGTTTGATTCCATTCTACTGTAAATAACTATCAAAGCATGTGAAGTATATTCTCTGCCATTATCAGTTCTTATAGTGCCTACATTAAGTTGAGTTTCATTTGTAACCAAGAGATGAAAATTTTTAAACAAATCAAAAAATTGTGATTTTTCTTTAAGACAATAAACCCAACACATCCTCGAATAATTATCAGTAAACGTTAATATATATTTATTTCCATTAAAAACTACAATAAACATAGGTCCACATAAATTTGAATGTATGGGACTTAATTTTCTTGAAGCTCTAGAAGTAAAAATTTGGAAAGATGGTTTTATGATGCTTCCCCAAGAAACAAGCATTACATGGAGAAAGTTTTATTAGAATGGTTAGAAGCCCCTTAATCCCCTGTTGCCTTATAATTCTAATATTTTCATAATTAATATGACCAAAACAGGCATACCACATTAAAATTTAAGACATAGTATCACTTTTCTAGACCGAATTATTAGTATTTAAATCAATGGATGACATATCTTTCAACTTTAATAATTTTTCTTCTTCCACACCAGTCATTACAATGTTATTGTGAGTTTCTCTTTGAATCTATGCTTTTCACTAACATATGTGTATTGTATGTCCCTGTTATCTTATATATATAAGAGATAATAAATTCCTTTGAAACTATGGGATGTAAATAATGTCGTTTAAAATATAACCTACAAGTCCATGCATCTTTAATCGAATAGATCTGATCCATGATCATTTAATTTGAGAATTATCAGCAAAATACGCTACTCCATCACTATTATCACTAAAATTTTCAAAAAAATCTCTCCTAAAGGTCATATGACAAGTGACACCTATGTCTAAGATCCAGTTGTCATGCCATGAAGAAAATGAGGTAATAAATATATCATCCATATTAAAATTGAAATGGGAAACAACATAAGATGAATTCTCCGAAGACTTCCCTTTTTATGGAGGCGAATGATCTTTATTTTCATTCATTTGTTCTCTTATTTCGTTAATTTTCTCCCACGGAATTCTATAATTTGTAGGAGTATGTCCAATTTTACCACATCTAATGTATTCTACAATTGTTTTATCAGAAAATTTTCTTTGTTTTTTTTCATTTTTTTATCTATCTCCCTAATTTCCTCTATAATTTCTTCTACCTCGACCTATACATGCTTTTGATCATTATGAGTTAGGCACAAAGCGTCAGCATTAGAATTGGGTAGAGGTTATTTCTTGCCAAAATAATTCTCTATTTATGATATTTTTCCTACTAATTTGTTAAAATATAAATCTTTTAACTATCCACTGTCTTGGATAAATTCCAGGTAATGTGAATAAGCAGGGTAGAGTTCTTTTATAAAGGAAATAAGATGTATATCAACCTTAACACTAGTAGATTCAATTTTGTAATTGATGTCTTTAATTTTAGAAGCAAGTTTCAATGGATCGTTATCTTTCATCTCCAAATTAAAAAAATTCAATAATAACTAAATTATTTGGAAATCTCTCACAAAATCTCCTGGCTGGCCGCAGTTATAGCAAATGATCTGTCCACATCCTTGACCAGCTCCACCACCTCAACCTCTTCTTTGGTAGCCTTCTCTACCACCACGGTGTCCATTCTACTCATGTTCGTGCTCTTTTTATTGCATTATATAAGCGTCAGCACTATGCTCCACCATTAGGTCATAAGCCCGACAATTATTTTCATCGTGTCCTACTGATTTACAGAAATTGCAATATAAATTCCTTAGAGTCTGTACATATTTCTATAATTGTTACACAACATTTTTTCACTATCCCTACAATCCCCATCTTGCACATTGGAGGGTCATTTCTGTGCTAATAAGAAGTGTCATGCCTTGCAAAGACTATCATGGTATCCCTTTACATGAGAGTAATATTCCTTCTGTTGACAATTCCTTGAGCAGAGCTTCAGAAAACCCTGTTTTTGCCAAGTTAGTGCTAGTAGGTAGTTCTACCCTCGTGCCAATGAGGAAGATTAACACTAGGACCCGTGCCAGTTGGTGCTCTGTCCCAATTAGCCTCTCAATCCAAGTTGTTTATGGAATGTTTTTTAAAATTAGAGGTGGAGATTCCACTCTAACAACTTCGAGGATGAGTCAATGGGAGTGGTTGGACTGAATAACCATGGACTCCCTCCTTTAGTTTATGGTTTCCACCTCTTCTGGGAACCTCCTAGAGGATAGGCCTCCCTTCCACCTTTGTAGGGATCCTAACCTCCTCCTTTTCCTCTATAAAAAGAAGCTATCTCTTTTTGCATAAGCTAGTTGAACATGGAGAACTGAGTATACTATAGTTGAACTTTTGAAGAGATAGAACAAGAAGGAACTTAGATGAGAGAGCTTAAGTCGATGCCCTCATCCCATCCAAATCCCATAATGAGAATTTGAGACGCGCTTTGGCTGAACCCTGCTAGAGGAGACTGCAACGTCAAAGCTTTGGTTGTAACTCTTCCTTCTATCAATACATATACGTGACTATTGTTTGGTTCCCATGTTGTGTTCTGTTTTATATTGAATGCAATATGCTTAGCCCTCTTTGACTGGCTAATAGTTATGAATGAATTTATTATGGTGTATGTTGTTCTTGTTTGCTGATCTATGTGCAGGTATTCGAGCATGACTGGAGAAGGATTGTGACTTGCAGAGGCAGGAGCGAGAGGCCACCACCACTACAGCCACAATGACAACATTGGATTATAGGTAGGTCAATCTACTATGTCCTCTTTTCATTCAGTAATTGGGAATCAACACTCTAGCATGTCTCTTTGTTTCTAGACCCACTGTAGGTCTAGAGGGATCGTCTATGTCCGTAGAGAGGATTTACCTGTTTAACAAATTGGGGACTCCACTAGGGAATCAATGTGAGTTTTTCTTTTCATCTCATTGGGTCAAATTCGGTCATTAATTTTCTTATATATATTTTTATATTTTTCTTACTTATTTTATATCCTCTGTTTAGCTCAAGAATGTCAAGATTGACCTCTGCTCAATGATTTTTGGGTTTTCCTTTTTTCCCATAATTATGTAGCTTGGCGCACTTTTCGCTTGAACAGTCACACCAATTGGTGCAGGTTGCGTTTGTTGCAATCGCGCCAACCCCTGTTTGGCGTGTATTACTACCTTACAGTCGCACTGAATCCTGTAGAGTTTGGTTTGACGTCCTTGATGAGTCTTTTGGTCAGTGATGCTTGACTCTAGGTTGTTTTTTGTGTGTAATTGAGCCTTTGGGACTGTTTTGACTGTTGTAGGCTTGTTTTTCTCAGTTTTTTGTCTGTCTTCTTATCAGTGTAGTTTAATGACTTAGGGTTTCTGAGTTTCTTGGTGCACTGAGCCTTCTTTTTGCAAATCAAATATTTTTTATTGTTGTCAGTCTCATTCCCGAGTTGATTGCGCTAAGTTTTCTTGATCCTTTTAATTGTTTTCTTTGGTTGAATGATCATTTTGTTCTTTGTTTGATTCTTCTCCTTATTCCTCCAAGCATAGATTACATTTCTTTTTTGCGTCACTTTGAAAACTTTCTTTTGATTTGGAAGATTGCAACATTAGTTTGAGGGCTTTCTTGTGTTTGTTTTGCATTGATTGAGTCATTCAATTTCGATTCCTACATTCACAATACTCAGGATAATTTCTATTTTTTTTTTCATGTAATTAGTGTATTGTGTGCTTTATCTCATTAGAAAAAAAAAAAAAAAAATTGCATTCTTTCCTTTATATCGAAAGTGAAACATTCTTTTTCATAACTAGCATTTGATAGTCTAGGAAAGAGTTTTCCATTTTCGTTTGATTGTGTTAGATGCATGAGTGGATTTCTTCCCATATTCTCATTGTTTTTGATTGTTTGAAAGATCTCTATCCTTATCGTAATTAGCATTCATGAATGAAATATGGTATTGTTTTGCATATAGCTTGCATTTAGGAATTTTGAAATCCAAATTCGATAGGGCCTTGAAACTGCAACATAATCCAAGATCAACTTTAAAATTCATTTAATTAACCTAAGGAAGCATTGGAACCTAATGCAACATCTTTAGTGGTCTAGGCTAGAGATTTGTTCTGGCATCTTGAAACCTAGTAGCTTTCATTCGCCATATGGCTTTAGACAGCGTTAGTATGGACTTGTGCTCCCTGTACCATCGATTATATAAAGGGAGACCCCTCTAGGTTGCAATACTTTTATCCATAGGAAGCCGAATCCGCCACCTTGTAACTGTGATATATCGAACACAAAATTTGAGGAGACTACTTACACGTACGTTAAGTCCTTGGTCATTGTTTGGTTCTAATTGATGATGTCAATTAGAGTTCAATTAATGTCAACCCGGGAAGGTAAACTTAGAAGTGCCACCTATAGGTCTAGAAATATTCCTAATTTGCCCGAGATATTTTAGTTCTTTTACAAGGACACACTCATCAATATCTCTTCCAATAACTATACAAACCTAAATCTAAAAAATTTCTAAGATCTTATCGTTCTCTTACAAGAACACATTCGTTAAGATTTCTTCCAACAACTAAACAAACTTAAATCTAATAATTTTATGAGATCTTATGGTTCTCTTACAAGAACACATTCGTTAAGACTTCTTCCAATATTAGAACATCTAACAAAAACTTAAAAGTTGAAATGAAATAAAAACATAAATTAAATTATACCTAAAATAAGCATGCAAGTGAGACCCACAGGGGCTTCACTGCGGGAGCAATACCATACCACGTGGGTTCATATTGGGGGATATATAATGAGGAAAAAATGACATTATATATTGGGGGATATATAGGGGGTAAAGGGTTTTTATATTGGAAAGTATAAAAAATGGAGTTCAAAGTTAATGAAAAAATATAAAGGGGTATAAAAAATGTTAATGAAAAAATGGATACCTACAATATATGGCGAAAGTAGGGGATTTTTAAATTGGGAAGGTGTATTGGGTTTATATTGGGAGGGGGTTAAATAATGTGATTTTTAGAGGTATTTTCCAATATGTACTCAAATTAAGGGTGTTGTTTAATATTCTATGATCGCACGTGATATGTTAGAGGTTCATTGAGTGAAGCCCCTGTGGTGAGACCATGGGTGCCCTCCATAACTCCACAAGCACACAACTTCAAAGGAGACTCAAATGTAGAAGAAACAAAATCAAAGTATGATTCTTTATTTCAAAATCTTCATCGTGATGTACAAACCAACTCTAACATTACAAATGGAGGAGATTGTACTCCTATTTATACAATGGGATGAGATAACAAAATCATAATGATGATCCACTAATCTCTCTTTATTTCCATACATCTATCAACCATCTAGACACATAACCCCCTTTTTTCCTTGATATTCTCCATGAGATGATGATCTTCTCCATAAGGCTTATCTTATCAAATTCGAAATTGATCATTCAAGGCCACATAAAGATGTCTTGGAAGCTTCCTTGGAACATACACATGTCACAAAAAGAATCCACTTTCCATATATCAAGTAAAATATATTATTTTCTAATATTTAATCAAGAATTTCTCTTAAAAATGCTTGAAAATAAATAATATTTGGAAGATATAAATGAGACCCATTAATGATGAACAATAGGGAAAATGAAGTGATATGGTAGTGAATAATGAGTGATATAATGGAAGCATAGGTGAAAAATGTAAGGTAATGAGTGATATTTGTATAACATTTTGAAGCTCAACATGTTGAGATTGCAACAAGATGATGAGCTTAGTGGAAAGGAGTCGCCTTCACTAAGTGGGCCCGCAGGGTATTTTTGGCGCAAAGTCTATGTTTAGACTAAGTCTATTTTTAGACATATGGATCATGTTATATGAGTTGCAGGATGCTATTTGTGGATGGTTGGTCAAGTCGGGAAAAATAGATAGACTTCTATTTTTAGACATACTGGGCAGAATCTATTTTTAGATTTCCAATCTAAAAATAGATATGTCGAATATTATTAGCTCTTTATAATATTTGGACTCTAAACATTATCTTATCCTCTTGGAGCATTTCAGTTGAGTGCACAGAAGTGGCACATGCAGCTGACAAAAGGAATTACGCTATTCCTAGGTTTTAGTGGAGCTATTTCATGTTGACTTTAGTTAGAACTCATGTGACAAAGTTTGGTGGAGTTGATTGAGGAAGTTAGTGGAGTTGTATTCAGTTTAACTCAGTGAAACATAGTTGAGCTAGTTGTATCTAGTCTAACTGATTGATACACTAGTGAGAGTGGTGTGAATTAATTATTAATTAATTCACTAATTATAAACTCATTAATCAACTACAGAATACATCAGTTAACTTTAGTGCATGGACAGTTTCAGTGAATACCAGTGAAGAGGTAGGTGAAAGAGCAGTGTGACTATCAGTTGTGACTATACTGGTGCATGAGTTTGCACCACACATTGATGGAGATGCCAATGAGGATTTTGCAGTACATACCAGAGGGATTTGAACTCAGGATGTGCAATTATTCAACTTGGATTTCGCAATAGAGGCAGGCTAACAGGTGGAGCAGATTGGAGCATGTGTTTTGTATGATCTGAGCTTGTGTAGTGTGTAACAATTGGAGATTGTACTGAGAACTTGTGAGCAGTTTGTACAATGATTGTTACATGATCTCTATCATTATAATATACAGATAGTTGGGGGTTTTCAGCTTTAAGCTTTCCCATAAATACTGTGTTTATATGTGTCATTGTTTGTGGTTTTAATGTGTGCATGCGATTGTTTTTTTTTCCGCAAATTGATGATCAATAGTAGAAGAGGTTATGTATTATGCATGAAGCTCAAATAGTGTGTGATAAAGATAATCTCGGTGAATAATTCAACATTTATTCAAATTTCTACATGGTATCAGAGCGATTTTGATCATTGAAGAAATTGCAAAACATTGAAGCGGTTGAGTTTTGTGCTGGTGGAATTCGAATTTGCAGCAGTGTTTTCTTGGTGTCGAAGTTGAGATGTCTTTCAACGGATTGCGATTGGAGTATTCCCTTGAGGGCAGCTCAAATTATATTGCATGGAAGAACAGGATGGAGGCGGTGCTAGATGACAATGGGTTGAAGGAGTTCATAGATGCTGAAGTCCCAAAGCCTACTTCTGGTGATGCTGCCGTAATTGAGGCGTGGCAAAAGAAGACAGCAAAGTGTTGAAGGATTCTATTGGAGGGCGTGAAGGATCACATAGTGTCCAGCTTGCATGGTAAGGCTTCTCCATTCTTGATGTGGAAAGCCTTGACAGATTTATTCCAAAGCAAGAGCGATCAGAGGAAGTTGGCGCTCAAGGATAGACTCAGAAACATAAAGATGGAGAAAGGCGACAGTATGCCCAAGTACCTCACGAAGTTCATCTAATGCAGGGATGAGCTGGGAAGTATGGGGGTGACTGTTGATGATGAGGACTTGGTGAGCTTGGCTCTCCTAGGGCTTCCAAAGAGTTGGCATTCCTATCAGGACTCTGTCAATGGTCGGGAGAAATTGCCAGGATGGGAGCGACTTTGGTCGGATCTTGTGCAAGAGGAGATAAGGTGGAGTACCAGGGATGGATCTTCATCAAAGAAATTTGATGAAGAGAATTGCGCTTTGGATGCCAAAGAAAAGAAGGGGAAGAGCAAGAAATCTTCTCATTCCGGTGCGAAAGGAAAGAAGCAAGACATGTCCAAGGTGAAGTGCTTTCACTGTCACCAACACGAACATTACGCCACTAATTGTCCACAGAAGAAGAAAAATAAGCAGGTTGTTGGAACTGCAGCTAGAGAGGCCTTAGCCTCACAGTTTGAGCTGGATTTTTCGCTGATCGCATGCTTGGTTTCAAGTTTGATGGGTTCAGTGTGGTTTCTGGAAAGTGGTGCATCTTTTCACATGACAGGAGATCGAGATTTGTTTACTGATCTGGATGAGAAAGATCTTGGAATGCACATCGAGATGGGCGATGATGGTAGATACGGTGCGACCGGTATCGGTACCATTTCCTTTGAGAGGGAGTTTGGTAAACCCTTCAGATTGAAGGAAGTGATGCATGTTCCAGGATTGAAGAAGAATCTTATCTTTGTGGCGATGTTAGAAGACAAGGGATATGATGTTGTTTTTAGCGAGGGAAAGGATTTCCTGCGCAGTAAGGCAACTGGTAAGACCCGGAGGATAGGGGTTCGAGTTAAGAACCTTTATCAATTGGAGGTAGATGGTTGCGCAGCAATGGCAGGCAAGGCAGAAGGAGTGGTGAGCCGGCATGATGGCGAGTTGTGGCACCGGAGATTGGGCCACCTCCACCATGGAGCTTTGAAGATACTACAGCAGATTTCTACTGGGCTTCCTAAGGGTACTCTTGCGTAGTTAGATCAGTGCAAGGGGTGTACCTTGGGAAAATTTGTGAAAGCCAGCTTTCACAAGAAGGATAGTCGTGCCACGACGATCCTTGAGAGAATTCACACAGACATGTGTGGACCTTTCTCAGTAGATTTGACAGAAAAGCATAGGTATTATGTGATATTTGTTGATGATTTTTCTCAAAAGTGTTGGATCTTCTTCATGCAGAAGAAGAGCGAGACATACTCAAAATTCTGTGAGATCAAGGCACTGGTTGAGAAATAATTGGGGAAGCAGGTGAAGGCTCTAAGGAGCGAAAATGGTGGTGAATTCATCTCTGGTGAATTCAAGGAATTTTTCAGCATAGAAGGAATTCAAAGAGAGCTCATAGCACCTCATAACCCACAGCAGAACGGGGTTGCTGAGCAGAAGAACAGAACAATCATGGGTGCCGCACGGGCGATGTTGCATGATCAGGACCTACCCATTCACTTTTGGATGGAGGCATGCAATACTGCAGTATATGTGTAGAACCATTGTCCTCACAGGATACTTGGCATGAGTACACCCGAGGAGGCATTTTCTGGTAAGAAGCTTGATATTTCCCATTTGAGGATTTTTGGTTCACCTGTTTACATTCATGTGACGAAGGATGCCAGGAAGAAGATGGAGATGACTGCGGAGGTTGGGATATTTGTGGGGTACACTGATACGCCCCACAACTATCGTGTGTATTTTCCAGACAGTTGCAAGACTGTTGTGCGACGAGATATCAAATTTCAGGAGGAGAAAGCCATGAAGTGTTCGCTTGAGAGGGAGCCACACTTGCATGCAGATGAGGAGCTATTAGTTCCTAAGGATGAGTCTCAGGATTTGGATCAGCCACAAGATGAGGTTCATGGAGTGGAAGAGACCACTCAGGTAGCGCCAACCATTAGAGGGCAGAAGCACACTACAGAAGTTGAGCGACTGGCTCAAGATGTAGAGAAGGTTGTAGGAGCACCTACATCACAGCGCAGACAGAGATAGTCACATGACTGGTATACTAGATACATGGCTCTTGTGAGCAAGTGTATCATGACAAAGCCATCCTCTTTCGAGGAAGCTTTGGAGGACCTCGCATGGGTAGATTCCATGGTGGAAGAGTATGATTCGATTGTCATAAACAATGCATGGGAGATTGTCCTGAGACCGGAGGGTAAATTAGTGGTGGGTTCGAGATGGATCTACAAAGTGAAGCAGGCAGCTGACGGGAGTGTGGAGAAGTATAAGGCAATATTTGTTTCCCAAGGCTTTTCACAGATAGAGGGGATCGATTATGAGGAGACCTTTGCACATGTCGCAAGGTATTCTTCCATACGGACGATTCTTTCTCTCTCAGCGCAGATGGGGTGGCACATTCATCAGATGGATGTGAAGACTGTGTTCCTCAACGAAGTCATTGAGGAGGAGGTGTACATAGAGCATCCTGAAGGTTTCGAGATCTTCAGTAGTGAGTCACATGTGTGCAGGCTCAAGAGAACGTTGTATGGGTTGAAATAAGCACCTCGTTCTTGGTACACACGGATAGACAGTTATTTCACCAAACTTGGATTCTCCAAGAGTGAGGTGGATCTGAACCTATACCAGATTGTGGTGGAGGGTAAGTTGCTGATCGTTCTACTTTATGTAGATGATTTGATTTTGATAGGTGATGAACTTTTGATACACTCATGCAAGGCTTCTCTTGCAAAGGAGTTTGAGATGAAGGACTTGGGCCTCCTTAATTATTTCCTGGGATTGGAAATTTGGCAGCGCAGTGGTTGACTATTTGTTTCTCAGCGTAAGTATGCCCGAGAGATACTGGA
The DNA here is from genome assembly GCA_034641835.2 of Pinus albicaulis. Taxonomy (NCBI): domain Eukaryota; kingdom Viridiplantae; phylum Streptophyta; class Pinopsida; order Pinales; family Pinaceae; genus Pinus; species Pinus albicaulis. Next base: position 1,130,893,896 of record CM076574.1, read on the forward strand.
GAAGTTCAACATGCATGGCTACAAGCTTGTTGATACTCCTCTTCCTGGTGATTGGAGGAAGGAGGATGCTACTTCGGCGGAGGTAGTGGATGCCACTATTTATTGACAGTTGGTGGGGTCGCTTATGTATCTGGTCAATATATGACCCGACATATGCTATGCTGTTAACCAACTTTCACAAGCTATGGTTAAGCCTACCAAGCTCTTTTGGAAGGCGGGGAAGCATGTATTGAGATATCTCAGAGGCACATCGGGATATGGATTGTGGTACAGACAGTCGGATGAGGTGAAGCTGTGTGGCTTCACGGATGCAGATTGGGTAGGGAGCCCAATGGACAGAAAGAGCACATCTGGAGGGATTTCGCATCAGGTCGATGTGCTAGCTTGGTACGTAAGGAAGCAAGTAGATCCGTGGCACTCGCCTGGGCCAGAGGCCGAGTATATGGCAGCGAGTTTGGCCGCATGCGGCTATATGGATGAGGAAGATCCCGGGTCGTAGTTCTTCGATTCACACTTAGAGCCTACCGGTGATTTATTGTGATAATCGAGTTGCATCAAACTCTTCGGTAATTCTAGTATTTCATGATAGATCTAAACACATTGACATCCTGTGATCATCATATCGTAGATTGTGTGCAGCGGAAGATCATGTTACTTTCATACATTCCTACGGAGGATCAAGATGTTGATATCTTGACGAAGGCGCTCACCAGGAGAAAATTCGAATACCACAGGGGCAGGTTAGGGGTTGCAGATAATCCATATCTTGTTGAGAGGGAGTGTTGAGATTGCAACAAGATGATGAGCTTAGTGGAAAGGAGTCACCTTCACTAAGTGGGCCCGCAGGGTATTTTTGGTGCAAAGTCTATGTTTAGACTATGTCTATTTTTAGACATATGGATCATGTTCTATGAGTTGCAGGATGCTATTTATAGATGGTTGGTCAAGTCGGGAAAAATATATGGACTTCTATTTTTAGACATACTGGGCAGAATCTATTTTTAGATTGCCTGTCTAAAAATAGATATGTCGAATATTATTAGCTCTTAATAATATTTGGACTCTAAACATTATCTTATCCTCTTGGAGCACTTCAGTTGAGTGCACAGAAGTGGCACATGCAGCTGACAGAATGAATTACACTATTCCTAGGGTTTAGTGGAGCTATTGCATGTTGACTTCAGTTAGAACTCATGTGACAGAGTTTGGTGGAGTTGATTGAAGAAGTTAGTGGATTTATATTCAGTTTAACTCAGTTAAACATAGTTGAGCTAGTTGTATCTAGTCTAATTGATTGATACACTAGTGAGAGTTGTGTGAATTAATTATTAATTAATTCACTAATTATAAACTCATTAATCAACTACAAAATACATCAGTTAACTTCAGTGCATGGACAGTTTCAGTGAAGACCAGTGAAGAGGTAGGTGAAAGAGCAATGTGACTATCAGTTGTGACTATACTGGTGCATGAGTTTGCAGCACACATTGATGGAGATGCCAATGAGGATTACGCAGTACATACCAGAGGTATTTGAACTCAGGATGTGCAATTATTCATCTTGGATTGCGCAATAGAGGCAGGCTAACAGGTGGAGCAGATTGGAGCATGTGTTTTGTATGATCTGAGCGTGTGTCGGGTGTAAAAATTGGAGATTGTACTGAGAACTTGTGAGGAGTTTTTACAATGATTGTTATATGATCTCTATCATTATAATATATAGATAGTTGGGGGTTTTCAGCTTTAAGATTTCCCATAAATACTGTGTTTATATGTGTGATTGTTTGTGGTTTTAATGTGTGCATGCAATTGTTTATATTTCCGCAAATTAATGATCAATAGTAGAAGAGGTTACGTATTATGCATGAAGCTCAAATAGTGTGTGATCATGATAATCTTGGTGAATAATTTAATATTTATTCAAATTTCTACACAACATACCTCCCAACTGAAGCTCTTGCATGTCCTCATGCAAGCTACTACAATGACTTATTTGATTTGGTTCTTAGATGAGATTCCTTTGATTGAATTACAAGATGTTTGGTTCTTGTGTAACAACCATCTTTCAATTATGGAATTCTTTTTAACTTTGCACATCTTTTGATAAATTTTACTTTTGCAAAGCATTTTCATCTTTGAATGACTGGTTCTTGTGTTACAATCATTATTTGTAAACTTTGTTGAGATCAATCATTTTTAAGAAGTAATTTAATATGCTAATCATTTTGTAGTAGCTTTTATTGTGGGAAGAATATGTGGGTTAAGATATAATATGAATGAGAGAAAAAAATGAAGTGTGCAATTCCCCCCCCCCCCCCCCCCCAATTGATGGTTTTTGGCAATTTTAATGAGAAAGGGAATAGTGAAATAGTGGAATATTTTTCAAATATCATCATTTTAGCATCTAAAATGAATTTCAAGATTAAAGGTTAAAATACATCATACCTTACTTACTTAAAGAAGTGGATGAATCATGCATGTTCAGCTGCTGCAATTCTAATCTGAAGCTTCTTCTGCAAGTTGTGGATGAAATATGGATCTGTATTGTCGTATCTGTTGTTGGATCTTCTACTAGATAGTTTGATGAATCTGATGATAGCATGGTCGGGTTTTTTATCTCCATATGTGTGTGTGTCAATATTTTCTAACATCTAATTACCGATAGTGATTTCATCTGTAAATATTTGAAAAAATAGTACATATTCAATAAATGACTAATTTAATAAATATGTCTATAATTTCAATGATATGTGCATGTGTTTAATATATATATAGCTTGTGATTCAATTTCTTTATTTGGATTTCTTTCAATATTTTCATATATATATACCTTGTGCTTCAATTTCTTTATTTGGATTTCTTTCAATATTTTCACCATCTTCAATCATTGGTTCAATATCTCTTTCACTTTCCTTTCAAAATTTTGTATCTCATCATCAATGTTTTGAGGAATATCTCTATCTGTTTACATTAAACAAAATATTTTTCAAATTAGTTCATTAAATAAAAATTAAGCTTCACATTTTACATTAGGAAAATTTTAAATATATCAATAGATCATAATATTTACATTTACATACCTGCTTCAATTTCTGCTTGAGGTTGATTTTCCTCTTCAATATTTTGAGGAATATCTCTGTCTGTTTACATTAAAAAATATATTTTTCAAATTAGTTCATCAAATAAAAATTAAGCTTCACATTTTACATTAGGAAAATTTGAAATATATCAATAGATCATAATATTTACATTTACATACCTGCTTCAATTTCTTCTTGAGGTTGATTTTCCTCTTCAATATTTGAGATGGCTTCTAACTTTCTTTTGTGAGATTGTCTCGTCTCTTCTCTATGTTCCTCAGGGTCTCTTTTTCGATCATATTTTCTCGCAAAAGTTCTTCGATTTCCCATGATAATAGGGTATGAAGTTCAAAAAATTTCCTTCAAAAAATTAGACAATAACTCGATTACAAAAAACATCACAAAAGATTTAATTTAAAAAAATTCATTTTATTTTTTTTTTCAAAAATACATACTCCAATCCAAAACACTTACCTTAAAAATTTCGAGAGAAAAATGTCTTATAAAAATGAAACGAAGCTCAAAAGATTTACTTCAACTCAAAACATGTACATACCTCTAAGAAATGTCCTTTGAATGTACGTCCAAGAAAATTTCTTAAGTCCAAAACAATTTTTTGCAAAATCAGGTCGCCTCCAAGAAATGTCTTCCAAAAAAATTCTTTAAACCCAAAACAATTCTTTGCAAAATTAGTTTTCTTCCAAGAAATGTTCTTAAATCCAAACTTTGAAGAAATTTTTTTAAACCCAAACCAAGATCTTTGTAAAATCAGATGGAATGTGCGAAATATGCAAAAATATTGAATGATTTTGCGGCAATTTATATTGCCACGAAATGTGTTTTAGTAGGGGCTCTGCAAAATTTTCTGGCCGATGGAAAGTTATACAAAATTTCGGCCGAACTATTAAGTCGTTAGACTTAACGAGCCGTCGGCGCAAAACATAGTTCGTCCGAAATTTAAATCAAAGTTCGGCCAAACTAACGCATCACCAGTTACGCAAAAACTAGGCTCTGAATACGTTTCTGCAACTTTGGACTGATTAAACTCCATGAAAGGTTTTTAATTAACTGTCGGAACCAAGACAAGCATGTTCAGATTTGAATCTACTTTCAGGAAATATAACTTTTATGGAATTTCATAAACATTTACTAATTTTAATTATTTTTCTAATAAAATGGGTGCAAACAATTTCTGAGGGTCATTTTGATTCAGTGAAATCAAAATTTTGTATCTCCCAAAATACATTGTAAAAAAAATTGAAAAAATTATGGGGCATTACATTAGTCCGTCATCTCTAATAGTTAGCTTTTGGATTTTTAGTTTATAACTTATATGTTAAGAAATTTGTTGCATTACGAAACATATCCAAAATATGCAATTATTTGTATTAGACCAGTTCAAAAAATTCTAGTAATTATGATTTACATCCATTGGCTTTGTAAATATGACGAAACCAAAGTAGACTCTGTCTAGATTGTTGTAACAGATTTTGTTTTCTCAAAAACACAAATTTTCAATGAATACAACATTGCGTCATAACATGACTTCTTATGAATCCTTTGATTGTTAAGAAACACACACTCAAAGAAATGCTAAGTTTACATATCAAATCTGCATAAAAAAAATTCAAAAAATAAGTAATAGAAAGCAAACAAAATTTCTAACAACTTTTCTTTTATCGCAAAATTAAATTCTACAAAGAAAAATTGTTATAGTTTGCAGAAAGTTGAAAAACCGAAAAAAATGAAAAAAAATTCTCAAAAAAGGGCAAAAAGTGTAACCCAGCTTCACATTTTGCTGAATTTTTTATAAATAATTTAAAAGAACTTGCCTTTTTTGCTTTTCTTGATGTGTTAACAGTATTTTTTTTACTTGATATCTTGTCAGTCATTTCTTTATCAATCTAAAACCTGTAGCATATCATTCATTAATATATTTATAAATAAATTCTCAACTTTTCAGTTAGAAAATAAATCTCAAGACACCGATGCACCTTTCATGAAACCCGCACCGCCGTCAGTGCGTGTATATATTAACAACGCACTGCCAAACAATATAATATGTCGTATGGTGCGTTTGGTATTATAAATGCACCACAAAAATAGTGTAATAAACCTAACAGTGCATGGGGTATTATAAATGCACCACAAAAAAGGTGTAATACACTGTACGATGCTTTCCTAGTTAAATAGAGCATCAGTGCCCTATTTCAAATTTGGCTCATGGATTTAAAAAAATGTTTTCAATTTTTTACGACACAGAACTTGCGCGGTGCGCTGTAATAATACAGTGCACTGGTGCGGTGGATTACGCAGGGTGCACTGATAAAGAAAAATCCATTTTTTCAAAAATTCATGCAATTGCCGAATGGATTGGGATCCGGCTATGAAAGTCGTCTTGTGGGTTGGACGTCAATCTAAAATGAAAAACCCTATTTCTGAAATCACAGAAACATGGAGAAGGACAAAAACAAACAAATAAAGGGTTCAGAGTAAAAATGGATAAAACTGCAGGAAAAAAATAAAAAACTGCAGAAAAAAAAGTAAAAAAAAAAAGAATTAAATTTAATCACGAAATGATTTAAAATTCTATGATAAAAGACTTGAATCACCAGATTTTTGGTTTTTGATTGTCTGAATACTTCTGTTGGAACGTATTTCTCCATCCACAGTGCGTTTGTGCTCTCTTGCTCCAAGTCTGTCTACTGCAAAAATCTAACTGAAATTTTTTAGCAAAAATAGTGAAATAATGAAAAGTATTTAGTATTTAAAGAATTATTTTATCAAATTAATTTTCGAAAATATTTTGCCGCCCATTTTTCAAATTGATGTTTTTTTTAACTTAAACAAAATAGAATTGCATTTTTTTATTTGCGTTTATTCATTTCCGGTGTGCATAAATGTGACACACTGGTGCGTTTTATTAATACTACGCACCGAGGCCTGTTAGGATAATAAGCACACAAGACTTTTAATTTATTTTTTTTTTCTTTGGTATGTAAGATCATAAAAAATAATGATAATTATAAATTACATGAATTTATTTTCATTATTTTCTAACCTTTATATATGTAAGATCATAATAAAATAATGATAATTATAAAGTACATGAATTTATTTTCATTTTTTTTTAAACTTTATGTTACAAAAATTCGTATCATTCTAGATTTGTTATTTTATAATTATTTGCAAATTTACAAATTTAAATATTTTAATAAAATTGTTTCACATTAGTACAATTAAAATTTTCACATTAATAGAATTAAAATTTTACAAATTAAAATTTTACATACAATTACATTAATTAAAATTAAAATTACAATTACAATTTTACATTAATTTCACATACATGAATTACGATTAGAATTACAATTACAATTTTAATCTTACATACAATTACATTTACAATTTTACATATAATTACATTTACAATTACAATTACAATTTTACAAATATTTTATAGACAATTCAATTAAAATTATAGTTACAAATACAATTACATTTACAATTTTACATAGAATTACATTTACAATTACAATTACAATTTTACGAATATTTTACATACAATTCAATTACAAATACAATTATGATTTGTGAAATTTACATACAATTACAATTTGTGAAATTTACATACAATTAGAATTACAATTACAATTTTACAATTTTTCATATATACAATTACAATCATTTCACAATAAATTAAATATTACAATTACAATTAAAATGTTACATTAATAAATATTTTACATACAATTACACTTAAAATTATAATTAGTACAAATACAAATACAATTTTACAATTTTACATAGAATTAAAATTTAAATTACAATTACATTCATGACATAATATTTAATAAATATCATGGTCATTTAATAATATTAAATTAATTAATAAACATCATCATGATCATGATAACCATCGTACAAACATCATATGACTAATAAACACATTCAATTAACATCAAATTAACATTAAATATTAACATCATCACAACACAAACATCAAATATACATCTCAATATAATGTCAAATAACTCATGCGCCTATCACATATACACATCTATCTACAAGCTAAACATTAAATGAGCATGTCTAACATGACTAACAATATGCGCCACATCATGATGATCATCAACATGAAAATTAAGTACAACTACAACATGAACATAAAATACATGGACTATATATATATATCTATATATATATATATATATATATATATATATATATAACTGAATAATGTTAAAAATATACAACTGTAATATAAATCATGTCATGGATCAAGCTCTGGTGGTAGTATAACAACATCATAAATAACACTAGTGGAAGTGGATGTGGCTTGCTCAGTAACGCTAGGTGCAGCCTCGACAGTTGATGGTCGACTAGCCTACTCATGATCATGATGATCACTAGTACTAATGGATGCATCTGCTGGTGGTAGTACAACATGATCAATATGAGGCACAGTAGTAGTGGAGGCGGCCTGCTCATTCAATAGTGCCACAGCCTCGGCGGTCGATGGTCCAACCTGCTCATGGTGATCGTGACTAGTACTCATGGTGGATGCTACAGGTGGATGACTGGACGTGGCCGATGGTCTAGTCTCATCTCCATGATGACTAGTGTCAGATGCTGGTAGTGGAGCCTCATGCTAATCATCAGGCGCACCGCGAGGTGAACGATCATGAGATGCATCTAAGTGGCTGCTGGTAGATTGTCCATCACATGCCGCAGCTCGACTATGACTATAGCTACGGACAATCCTCCTCAATCGTGTAACAACTGTAGTAGCTCCTACGACATGTTGCATCAGGTTGTACATGTCACGCAGCATGCCTCTACACATATGTATCAATCTATCATCACCTTGTATATCTCTGTAATGAGCGGGCCTGATGCCCGCATCTAAAATCATTCCACAGAGTTGGCTGCCCAACTCCATCTGGTATCTGGTCTCTGGTTGACCACGCCTAGCAAAAGGCAGTACCGGTGCACCATGAGGCGCATGACGATCATCTCGATCATCTGGCGCATCAACCATCTCCTGATCGAAATCATCAAGATCGACACCTAAATCATGTGATGGATCCGACATCTCATCACCATCAAAAGACCCAATGTCTGCAAAATATATACAAGTACACAACAATAATTAGACAATTTCATTACATAATTTAATAAAAACAAGTTAAAGAACATGTTACAATAAATATAAATAAAACAGTGATATTACCTCTATCATCTGGCGGCTCATTAGGAGTGAAGAGGATGTTGGGACACCCTCACCAATCTAGTCCAGCATAAGAACATGGGACCATAATGAAGGGATGAAGCCCGCCAACACTGGCTAGTAAGTCCATTGAATCATGTGATATCCTCGCTGGAAACATAGTGTCTCCCCTCTTGGGCATCATTTTCCCCCACATGTGCATCCGGACCTACAAAATCGGCCTACGAGGCTGTCGAACAAAACTCGGTCTCATTCTCGAAACCTCTCAAAAACTAAACTAAACATCTCTGAAGCAAAAGGGAAGTTGACCCTCCCTTGTGCATGAGCATGAAATCTATCTAAGGTCATACAAAACTGTAGCAAAAAAATGGCAGACCACTTGACAAGTCGTGGCTATTGTCATAAAGAATCAACGCAATATAAAAGCGAGCAACTAATGCATTTCCCGTCACTGGTGTTGTGCGAAATGATCGAAGCGATAATAGAGAGGCATTGCACATCCTATCTACCAAAAGAACCTATACGTAACTGACCTCCAGGTACCTGAAACTCTGAAGGAGATAGTACATGTGCTCCAATGTATCTCTGGGAGTAAACTAACTGACTCCCTTCTACACAACCAAGTGGCATGTCTGGTTATGACGGAAAATCCACCCCTCTCCTCGATAGTCCTGTAATAAAATAAATTTCCTCCTCGGTGGCTGTGTACCACTGGTCAGGACCAACCTGAAAAGCATGTCGGTGGGCATTCCACTTGCTGATAAGATGTCTCAAAAGCACACTATGGGCCTTTAGGCTGGAAATAGCCTCCTCATTTAACTTGAGGAGGCCTACCTGCTTAAGGATCTCCTAGGTATCTGCAGTAATAGGGCGAGGACATCCATCTCTCTCCCTCTCTCTTGCCTCCCATTGGCGAATCATGTCATATTGTTCTGCTTGTTGTTGTTGTTGTTGTTGCTCCTGTTCTCTCTGAATCATTTCCATATTAAATAAATTTTTTTTATTAAAACAGAAATGTACTTATAAATATACATATATAATTTTTTTTGAAAAAAAAACACACATAAGATTCGGTGCTCCATAAAAACAGTCACACACCGGTGCCGGTGCATTATAACATTTTAGCACACCGTCCTCGAGGCCGCTAAAGAAACTAACTGCACTGGCTTCGGTGCCGATGTCTATTTTTCAAGCACCGCAGACTATTTATAATTCAGAATAGCGGTGCACTAACTGAAATATATGCCTTGGTGGGTATAGTCATGTCAGCACACCAAGTTCATGACAATGACATAGTTGATGGTGTGGTCTTTTACCGAGCCGCACTGTTGACCCTCTCGGAATGAAAAATGCGATGCGCTGACATAAACCGGGGCAGCAAATGCAGTCAGCGCACTGCACTGTGATTGTCGGGGTCAATGGTGCGCCTAGATAAATGAGCGCACTGCCTTTTTATTTTTTTATTTTTAATTTAAAATTATTCGGGGCGCCTTCCGGAACCACCCCAGAAACGGTGTGGTTACCGTTAGCACTGGTAGCAGTGCTTCCTGTAAATTTTACATGTAGCACCGCAACCGGTGCAAGCCGAACAGTTCGAGCGCACTGTGCGACAATTTTTTTTTTAAATGGTTATTTTTAGGTTTATTTCAATATCTAATCCGGTAAAAGGCTTAATTATAGAAAAACTAGAAAAATACCTGTACATTTCGCGGTCGAGGAGGCATATTGGTTGTAAAATTTGGAAAATAAAATTTGGCCATTGTTTTTCAAAATGCAAGTTGCATATTGGTTGGCAATGCAGAGCAGTAGTGCGTGCAATGGGTGCAATGAGAGGACCGATGGCAGGGCGACTCAGAAATAATAAAATAGCACCGGGGCTTGAGAGCTCTGGAGCACTGAGGAAAGTGAATATTGAAGTTTTTTGGTCGTAATTTTTTTTTTATTAACCTTGTTCCGGTGCGCGGAGTTTTATAAGCGCATCGGTGTGGTTAGGAAAACCACACCGGGCGTTATCAATTTTGGCGTGTTGTTTATAATGCCCCGGGGCGTTGGCCTAACCGCGCACTGGGATGTTTCAGTTTCGGCGCAAAAATTGTATGATGCACTAGGGCGGCGTAATGGTAAAGCACCGGTGCGTAATAGTCACAAAGCATCAGTTCTTTGGCCTTAATTTTTTTTTATATAACGCTATTCCAGTGCGTGTTGTTTCTGGCACACCAGTGCTCTTAGAGAAGAACACACCGATTCATTTATGTTTTGGCACGATGTTTTATGATGCAACGGCGTGGAAGAGTATTGACGCCCCAGTGCATTATAGTAATTGGACTCCCCGGCGGTGTGTACTTTGCACACGTTGTTCGGTGTGCCAATGTTCGGTGTGCACTGGTGCGTTCTATGGTATCGTGTGTACTGGTAATTGATAGCTCAAGAGCACTGGAAAACTGAAAAATCTGGGTTTTTTGTCATTTAATTTAACCCTTTACTGGTGCGCATTATTTATAGGTGCACCAGTACTCTTTGCTGCAAACACACCAGTCGGTTTGTGTTTTGGCATGATTTTTATGATACAATGGTGCGGTTTCTGTCTACCACACCGCATGGTTTTGATATTGGTGTTGTGTTTTATAATGCACCGACACAGACGAGTTGTGAGGCACCGATGCTTTATTATATTATGACGCACCGGGCGTGTGTGTACGGAGTGCACGATGTCCGGTGTGCCAATGATTTGGGCCACACCGATGCTTTATATTTTTTAGAGCACCAGGGCAAGTTTTAACAATAAGAGCACTGATAGGAAAACATCTGCAAAACCCTTCGCCCGCAACCTTCTCGAGTAACCTCTGCTAGAAACGGATGTATGGGGTATTTTTCTTTGTGGTTCCTCAAAAACATCTGCTAGAGGGTCTTTTCCTTGTAGTGCACACAACTTGATGGCCCATGAATTTCTCGTTTTTGTAATTGATCCTAGGCGAGGATCCGCCCATGTCCAACTAACCACAAGAAGTATTCAATTTTTTGTCAGTGTTTAAGAGACCAAATTTTCTTCCATAACCGGTTATCCGAAATTTGATTTTGATTCTCTTGCAACTGATAAGCTTCTTGAATTGTGAACATTCCTCTCAGTCATTATCCCCATCTCAATATATCATTACCTGCCTGAATTGGAATTTTCCTTGTTTGAAGCTCCTTTGCAAAATTTCTCCATTGTTGTGTATCTGGAGCTTCCTGCCAATGCTGTGTTTGTTTCCATCTCCTCCAAAATTGATCATTTTGGTCCTCCTAGTACTGATTCACTTCCTTACATTGAGGGTTTCATGTAAACAGAAAAATTTCTGCCAAGTCCAGTCTTGTAAACAGATTTTCTCGTTGCTTCCAGGAATCTTCCCAAAAACCTGCCAAATTTTCTTCTCTGATCTCCCAAAAACTGTGAACCCTTATCAAGTTCCTATTGGCAGCTACAAGGTTCCATATCCCTGAACCTCTCTGAATGTTAGGCCAATTTAGATGTTCCTTCACTGTCTGAGGCATATTATATTTCATTTCCCATATGCACTGCCATAATGCAAGCCCCCCTTGCAACCACCGCCACCACAATTTAGCTCCCATTACCTGATTAAGAGTAAACGGATCTCTAAGCCCTAACCCATCTTTTTCTTAGGAAGAGTAAGTTTATCCCAAGCAAGAAGTGCCCATTTCCGCTTCTCCTAAGCCCCTTGTCAGAGAAATTTTTTAAACAACCTTACCATGTCCTCACAGGTTTTCTCGGACAAGCCATACCTGACAGATGGTAAATAGGGATAGCTTGAAGAAAAGATCTTAAAAGAATAATACGACTAGGAATATTAAGAGCCCTGAAAGACCAGTTAAGTGTATGTTTTTTAATTCTATTTATAAGAGCTTTCGAGCCACTTGTTTTCAAAAAATTCTCAGATAATGGCATACCAAGATATTTTCAGGTTAAAGTTCCCATACTAAACCCAAGGGTCCTAGTAAGAAACCTTAGAGATTGGGGAGTCGTATTAAAAAAGAAAACTTTTATTTTTCTTTATTAATTTGAGTACCTGGAGCATCCATGAACAAGTTTAAAATCTCCAAAACTTCTTTACATTCACGGAGAGTGGCTTGACAAAACAACATTATATCATCAACAAATTGTTGATGAGACAAATTTAGATTCGGACCCCATAGGTTAAGACCTTTTAAAACACTATCATGAGCATTCTGCTTAATATATCTATCCAAACCTTCAGCAACTATGATAAACAGGAAGGGGGATATAGGGTCGCCCTGTCTAAGGCCCCAAGATGCTTTAAAAGAAATTGAAGGCGACCTGTTAACTAGGATAGAGAAATGAGGAAAGGTAATAAATGAGAAAACCCACTACACCCATCATTCAGCAAACCTAAAAGAAAGTAAGATCAGCTGAAGATAATTTCAGTTTAAGCTATCATAGGTTTTTGCCAAATCTAGCTTAATAAGCATTCCTTTCGCTTATATGAAAATATATATTAAAAAGAAATAATCAAATTAAATTTTATATTAAAAACTAAACAAAGAGACAATTTCTTTTATGTCTCTCTGGAGACGATATGAAAATATATATTATAAAAAATAACAAAATTAATTTTCATATTAATAAAATAAACAAATTATTTTAAAGATTTCTTTAATTAGATATTTCTTTGTTGTTGGAAGATATTTAACTTGTACGACGACCATATCCATTCATTTCATCACAGGAAATCCACTTTGTCTACAATTTTTGTTGGGATCTTGGATGTCTCGGAGAGAAGTATAGATCTCCGAAGTATAGATGGAGTTGTTGAAACATTCAAAAATATTCCAAAATATTTATAGCATAATTAAAGATTAATTTGCATTAACTTTCTTGTAAAACAAGGTGTTGGAAAAGGCTAAAAGAAGTGTGTGGGAGGAAAGAGTATGTATTTTTTGCCCTTCCCGAAAAGTAAAAATAGAAAAGCATTTCATTTTCGAATGTGAGGCAGCAGAGAAAGATATGCAGATATTTTGGCAGCTAATTTTGGCAGCTAAGAATTTTGTAGAAAAGCTGAGCTGATTATGAAACTACACAAAAAGAAAAAGAAAAAAAAAAAAAGACAGAGTACAAGAACGAGCGATCTGTCTTATAAATTATATTTAGCGTCATGCATACTTATTCTCCTTCTCCCGTTTCTTCAGCAATCCACCCAGTAATGAAGCGTCTATAATGAAGAACTACTCGAAGAGAGAAATTAGTCTAGTTGGCCGGATAGAAAGAATAGCCCCCCCTATTATCATAGTTACCATCGTCATTGGTCCAACCTTTAATTCTTTGCTAACCAATTCTCCATTTGTTTAGTTTCCTTCTGGTTGAGCGATTATATGGCTAACGATAAATAATAGCTAGGGCCTCCTCGACTTCCGTGAAAGCATGCTCAACAGTTAGGATTCCTCTGAGGAACGTAGTAATTGGTCAGGAAGGTTATTCCGTGTGGCCATTTGATTTTATTAGTCCAAGTCGCATTTGATTTTCTCTGGAGGGTAAATCCTGCCAGACCCAGTAATCCATTCCCACAACCCATAAATACAACAAGACATACGCGAGACATTCCATCCAGTGGAGGAAAGCCTGTGACATTACCCCAAAATTCATACCCAGTCGAGGATATTGATCTTTTGTTTCTTGATATTCCAGTTCAAGAGACACTGTTGTTTTCTCGCCTCATAGTTTTTCATTCAATTTCTTCCTGCCTTCTGATCTTCTCTCTGCAGTCTGTGAATGTTGAAGCTTCCAGTTTCTAGTTCTCCAATTTTCAATCTCAAATTATCTGTCTATCTCAGATGCTCTGATGCTAAACCAAACCCATGGAAGACCATTGTATTTATAGGAAAAAAATTGACTCTGGGTAGATTGGATAAATTCCCAAACCATTCACAATCAAGATTGAATGCAACATAGGGTGTTTCTTTGGCCTTTTGTGCTTCTGATTCCATACATGGATTCGTGGAAGGTTTCTGTATCAAAATCACACTGTGGTGAGTAGATTTTGTATTTTGGAAACTAACATAAAGGCTATAGATTGTTAAATCTAAAAACACCAATCAAAATTAACCACAAACACATACTTCTGAGAAACACATCAATATGCAGTGAATAGATTATGTTCTTTGGAAACTAACATAAAGGCTATAGATCGTTAAAGCTGAAAACACCAATCAAAATTTCTGCTAATGGTACTTATGCACAAACACATATGGTTGACAAACGAACCAATATCCATGCAAAGCAAAATAACATCAATGATTTCCATTAATTTTGAAATCTACACCTCAAAATATAAAGGTAATAAGTTGGACATCAACCTTAACACTAGTAGATTCAATTTTGTAATTGATGGTTTTAATTTTAGAAACAAGTTTCAATGGATCATTATATTTCATTTCTAGATTAAATTATTATTGAAAATCGACTTCAATAATAATTGAATTAATTTCAATCCTGAATGTAAATCATAAAAATCTTTTTATTTTGCTGGTGTTTCATATGCTGTATTTTTTTTGAATAATATATTTCTTTACCTCTTCTGTAACTGAAGCAGAAATTAATGCATAGTTTCTCTACAAAAGCATTCCTGACGATTCGTTTAAGTTTTCTTCTAAATTTTTATTTTACACAAATTTTGAGGGATGTAAGAGACTTTTAAATAGATTGGATCTCAAAAGATCTAATCCTTAAAAATTGTATTGAGGTAATATATATTGTAGGTGTGAGTGCTTAGAGGAAAGGCCAATGCAATGTAATACCAGGGCGAGTGTGTGTGTTCAGGCTCACAGAGGCCGTAGTACTGTAATCGAATTCGATTTTAATAAAGACTGAATAGCTCTGTATTTATTCTGTTTTTTTTATAACCTAGTTTATAATTCCTACGTGATATAGAGTCTTGAGACTCTGCGTATTGAATCAAGGATTGCACAGCCATGGTAATGTTGATAGTTGCGTAAACCGCTGGAGCCTCAATTTCGCATTGGCATTGTTTTTATTTAATGTAAAAGTATTACGATTTGTATATTAAACCTTGCAAAATGTAATAAAGATAAATCTGCAAGAGAAGCCTGGGAGGTGCAATGAAGGGATCGTTAAATCTGTGAAATTGCGATAAGAAGTGGAAGTTTTGACGCTGCGATGTGACATCGTCATCGCAACTTCGCATCGGAATTTTTATTGTTTACTGTTTTTGCTATTTGTTATAATTTGCGACATGTGATAACGGTTTCAGGCGATCTATGAAGTTTATAAACCTGCGATATTGCGATCCACTGCGAGAAAAGGAGGTTTACGTGGGCCCATAACCCACAGAGCCGCGTGGTATTGTGTAATATGCAATTTCGTCGGCAGCAAAGAGCTAACACTGATCAATGAAAGTGGAAAATCACATAAAACAATGAAGACCGAACACCAATAATACCCTTGGGCATAAATAATTACCTATGAAACTATATATATAACAATTTTAACTACACTTACAATAGTACCTTTTATATATATATATACACTTACAATAATACAATAATACCTCATGCCACATATATGAATGATCTATGAACGTTTTGCAAGCAATTATAGACTAATATGAGCATTCACGAGCAAATGCTGGAAAAATAAAAAAATGAAAAAATATGATAGTTGCATAACTTCTACAAAATTGTTGTATATCCTTGATAATGGTATAGATTGTAAAGATGGTCATCTATTTTACTTTTAAAACTTTAAAAAACCATAAAACATATATATATTCTATCTTATTAAAAATAAAAAATTCCTATTTAAAAATAACAATCATTTACCCAAAATTAAAATGACACAATCTATCTCTAGTAAATAATCTACTTATATTTCACTATCAAATGGGGAAACTGTATTCATAATAGATACAGTGAAACAATAATTTTCTCCTACTGTTTACTCAAAACCGTAATCTTACCCTCAAATTTGTTTAAAGAATAACTTCAACAATATCTTTCCTCCTAAAATGCCACGTCATCCCAAATCAAATGTCAGCGTGGTGCCTATTTCAAATTGTTATCCTGTGGAGCCAACATGTTCATAACTAAATATTCCGTTGTTTCTATGAGCGGGGATAGCTCAGTTGGGAGAGCGTCAGACTGAAGATCTGAAGGTCGCGTGTTCGATCGACGCTCACCGCATACCAGATAACCTTTTATCTCAGAGTTTGAGTTTTACAGAGAACGTCTTTTGTGAACTCTTCCAGAGAACCTTCTGTCTGAGAGTCTTTCGTGAACTCTTCCAGAGAACCTTAACACTCACCGCATTTTCCAGAGAAGCTTTTCTCTGAGACACTTTTCTGAACCCCAGATATATGCGTCAAATTCAAGCGACCCTTCCAGAGAACCTTTTCTCTGAGAGTCTAACCCCAGATATATGCGTCAAATTCAAGCGAGGGCAGAACAATTTGCTCAAAATCAAAACATAATATTGTTGAGAATGATAAGAAACCATTGAAACAGTTTAATGCCCAATTCCGAGAATGGTGAGAAACCACGTTGAAACAGTTTAATTCCCAATCCCATAATATAGATAAGAATGGTGAGACTCTTTCAATTTCCAATCCCATAATATTGATAAGAATGGTGAGAACGCTCTTGAAACAGTTTAATTTCCAATCCCTTTTCATAAATTTTGAACCAAAACTTCATGGAAGAGAACGCTCTTGAAACAGTTTAATTTCCAATCCCTTTTCATAAATTTTGAACCAAAACTTCATGGAAACTAAAATCCCATATGACTAAAACGGCATATAAATTCATAATTAACTAAACCTAATACATTTATAATCAACTAATTTACACATTTTATCTATTTCTTTTCTCAAATACCCTAACCAAAAATAATATTCATCATTTTATTTTTTACGGAAACTCTTAAAAGTGAATATTTTTTATGTTAATATGTCAATATATTATTTTTAATTTCAAATTTATTAAGATCCAATCAGTTTAATATTAAAGAAAATAATTAATTCTATATAAAAAATTATTTTTAATAAAATAATTTTGTAAAACAATATTTATAATCGCTTTGACGGTAAAGATATTAATTAGTTTTATATAAGCATAGTATTTTTTTAAACAAAAATTTTAAAATATTTATTACAGCTTTGATATTAAAGAAATTAATTAATTTTATATAAACAATTTTATTTTTAATAATTTTTTTATATTTATTAATTTTTTTATAAAAATAACAAAAATAATTTTTAAATTTTTATCAATTAAAATAATTAATTTCACTTTTAAAATTTCATTAGCAATTTTTTAAATTAAATAAAGTTTAATACATATGCAATGTTCATTGAAATTGATTTATAAAAATGTATTAACTTTATAAAAATATGTCAAGTTTTACTAGCACAACCACTTGAGGATTGGCCTTATCAGAAAGACAACCCAAGATTAAACTTTAGGGGGGTGGTTGTACCCTGTGATAGGAGGAGGAGACATGCTAAAAAAGCAAGCCGAATGAGATTATGAATAACTTCCTGAGTGACTTTGACTACTTAGATGCTTTTAAGTAGCACCTCCTCAAACCACATGTCAAACCTAAATAATCACATACAACTTAAAAAGCAATAAAAACTTTGTAAATATATATATTTTTAATAAATAGTAATTCCGTATTAAAAATATATTAAAAAATTATTAATAATAAAAAACATTATTTCAAAATAAATCTAAAAATTCAAAATATTTTTAACGAATTTTAAACCAAAAAAATAATATAATAACTTATTTTTAAATTTCACATAGTTTAATAAAAATAAGTAAAAATATATTTCAATAATATTATGATATATACATCTTTTCATAATCTTTCAACTAGCAATTGCACCACATGTTGCAAAAGAAACGCCTTAAGGCAATAGCATAGGAAATAGTAGCCTAGAAGAAATAAGATGTTGTATAGAAGAGCCATAGTGAAGGAATGAAAGGCAAATTTTGCTTCCATGGAAGCAGGCCGTAGAGGTTTCAAAGATATTGATAATAAGAGCTATCAACTAGAAAATTTTGTTATAGATATTGAAATAGGCAAGTGGGGGTGAAAACATATATGTAAACCAAAATAGTAAAGAGCCTAAAGGAATGTGGAGGTACAAAATAGAGAGCATGAAGGAGATGTATAGGTGCAAAACTGAGAGCCTAAAAGAGATGTGGATGTACCTATAAATGATGAGGAAATGAGAGATGTAGAGGAACTTGTCAATGAGAATATTGACCACACAAATGAAGTCACCATTTTAATATTTTAAATTTTTCCAATGTACATGTCAAGTTCAAATTAAAAATAATTTTTATTTTTTTTATGTAGGGACAATATCTTACCTACAACAAGATTGTACCACATGTAGAAAAACATGGACATTAATGGGAAGTTGCAAGAAATTGTCTTTAATGATAATTTTATGGATAATATAGAATCAACTAAAATTGAAGAAATGAGACCACTCATTCTAGAATCAACTCAAATTGAAGAAATGATGCCACTAATTCATGAATGAATAGCTCAAGATAAAGAAAATTGGTTGATCAAAAATCTTTTTGAAGGTATATCTATCATAGCACAAGCTTAATTCTCAAATATATTTTTAAAGAAAAAATATCTAGGAGCCTTACAAATCATGAGGCCTATGTTGAAGTTAAGTTAAAGACCTTGTCTGATCATGCCAACATGAATGATTCATGAATAAAGAAATAGATCATGATTTTCTACCTTCAATATCAAAGTTTGTTTTGGTGCAGTTTTTTACCACTGATCTCCCTGATCTACCATGTTCTTGTTTTTTAGGTATGGGTGATATGAAGTTGGTTTTTTCTATTCTTTGTGCATATAGTAAAAAATGTATGGAGAGATGCCTTTCATCACTTCAAGAGCAGTAAAAATAATGCTATTGAGAAAATAACTCCAACAACGAGAGAGATTTAGCGTTTATGGAGTTGGGGAACATGTCTTGTTATACGGTGTTGGCTACTTGGCATAGCTTTCTTGATCTTGTGTAAAAGAAATGAATTTGTATTTAGCTTATATTAAATTAACCATGAAATTGCCAACATTCATGGCACGCTTTCCATCGCATTTGTACAGTAAATTATAACAAAGTATCACACTTTTCTTATCAGAGATAAATGCTCCTATATGCAACAACCATGGATTTCATCACTTAAGAGCAGTAAAAACAAGTTTATTGAGAAAACAACTCCAACACATTTGCAGAAAAAATTATAACACAGTATCACATTTTTCTTATCAGAGATAAATGCTCCTATATGCAACAACGATGGATTTCATCTTTTAAGAGCAGTAAAAATAAGTTTATTGAGAAAACAACTCCAACACATTTGTAGAGAAAGCTATAACACAGTATCACAATTTTCTTTTCAAAACTAAATGCTCCTATATGAAACAACAATTGCTTTCATCATTTCAAGAGCAGTAAAAATAAGTTTATTGAGAAAACAACTCTATTACTGAGAGAAATTTGGAAGCAACTGTTGAATTGGTGAATATGTAAGTGCTCTATGGTGTTGGATATTGGGCATAGCTTTCTTGATCTTGTATACAAGACTGTAAATTGGCATGTAGCTTATACTACATTAACCATGAAATTGTCAACATTTAGGGAAGAGTTGCCATCACATTTTTAGATAAAATTACAATATAGTATCACATTTTTCTTATCATATCTAAAGTTCCTATATTAAACAACTACCTTGTGCCTCATATTTTAAATTTTTGCAAGGAAGACGAGGGGAGGAGCATCTATTTTCTTTGATTGTGGATCAGGTTAGAAACTATAATACACTTTGTAATACATTGTCTCTTCAGAAGACTCTACAATGTATATTGGATGGAGATAAAGGTTATGATAAAACCTGTACAAAAAAACCCCTCAGGGTTGTCTCAACTTACTCTATTGTTAATCACATAGTGTCAAATTTGTATTGAGTGGGTTTTTTTATTTTGCATGTTTTATTTGGAATTGAAAAAATAAAAAAATTATAAAAGCTAAAATTATGTAGTGAAAAACTTTGTTTAAAATTTCACAATAAAAAATTGAGTAACTTTTACATCATATAATATGAAAATTGTTTATGACTATAAAGTAAAAAACATGTAAGATATTTTAGTTACAGTTAGGTAAATATATGTATATAGTTTTTTTGAAAGAAGAAATTTGATATTCATTAACAAAAAAAAATCCGAAAGATTTTACAAACTATTACAATTAAGTAATTAAATGTAAATTTAGTGTTATTTAAGAAAGGTAACGTCATCCTCTACCCTGTAATGGATTAGAAATACCAATCAATCTTCTTAGAATGGTTATATAATTTGGAAGATTATTATATACTCTTTTGACATTATAGTTGAAAGGCGTTGACTAGAAAGTACGGGATGGAACATGAATGTTGGTTGGGCAAGATCCCTAGGTAAGGATTTGAAACACAAATACTTTGAGCAAAAATAATTAAATCTCTAAATGAATGTAAGAAATATATTATCTAGATCATGCTTTCAAGAGGATTGGTTTACTTAGACATCAAACATGGAAAGAGGTAGAGGCATTAAACTTAGATAGTGATCTGACTATTGAATAGTCAAGTTACATAACCTCTCTACAACAAACTCTTATCTCCCTCTCGCCATTAGATGATATCCTTGACTAGTCATTGGCTCCTTCAGGAGCCTACAACAGAAAGTCTTGATAACTATCATTAGCTCAAAAACCTAATGCACAACCTCCCCCATGGTGGGAAAAAAAGCTTATGGAAATTTCATATCCCAACAAAGAAAAAAATGTTTATGTGGTTGTTACTAAAAAATTAAGCTTCTACTTAGGACAACATACAAAACAAATCTTTCTATGGGCCCAATAAATGTTGTCTCTACCTTGAGGAAGTTGAAACAATTACTCATTTATTCATTTAGTGCCCCTTTTCAAAAGCTATGTGGAAGGAAATTCAAAAAATAGAAGGGGTTGAATATACTTGGTAGGGGAACACTATTGAAGAATGTTTCAAAACATGGCTTAATTGAAAACAAAAGGAAAAATTAAAAACACTTCTTCTAATTGTAATTGGGGATATGGTTAGAAAAAGACAATGCCATATTTAAAAACCAAGGAAATTCTTATGTTAGGGTAGTGTACCATTGTCTCGCTCTACAGGATTCTCTCCCTATGAAGTCAATAACACAACATGTACATGATAATTCTTAAGTAATTATACAAAGAGATAGCCCATGGGCTTTCTTTAATGAAGTTGCATAACAAACTATGTCTATTGGCGAATCTGGGGTAACTCTACTTATCCAATTCTCACTAATTTACCTTCTCTTGCAACATTAGATTGACAAAAAACAATTATGCCACAACTTTTGCTCTAAAATTCCATGCTTATGATTAATTGGATGAAACAAACAACTAGACTAAAAAATCACACTCTTCTTCCAATATATCAAAATGTTATTGGTAGGTTAAGGAACTTATCTCATACTTATGTTACACATATTTACAGGAATCAACATAAAAAAGCCAATTAAAAAAAGAGTGATGCAAGAGCAAAATCACCCCAAGTCAAAGTTGAAATTCGTGAACCCTCCAAAATGCAAGTGTGGCATGAGAATGAGATTTATTCATGATTCATTTGAGTTTGTTCGTAATTTTTTATTTTACGCAAATTTTGAGGGATGTGAGAGACCTTAAAATAGATCGGATCTCAAAATATCTGATCCTTAAAAATTGTATTGAGCTAATATATATTGTAGGTGTGAGTTCTTGGAGGAGAGGCCAATGCAATGTAATACCAGGGTGAGTGTGTGTGTGTTTAGGCCCACAGAGGCCATAGTAATGTACTCTAATTAGATTTTAATAAAGACTGAATAACTCTGTATTTATTATGTTTTTCTTTTAATCTGGTTTTTAAATCCTGTGCGATATGGAGTCTTGAGACTCTATGTATTGAATCAGGGATTGCACAGCCATGGTAATGTTGATAGTTGCGTAATTGGCTGAAGCCTCAACAATTTCGCATAGGCATTGTTTTTATTTATTGGTTAAGTATTACGAGTTGTATATTAAACCTTGTGAAATGCGGTAAAGATAAATTTGCAAGAGAAGCCTGGGAGGTGCGATGAACGGATCGTTAAATCCATGAAATCTTGATAATAAGTGGAAGTTGTGATGTTGCGATGTGACATCGTCATTGCAACTTCGCATCGACATTTTTATTCTTTTTTTTTCTATTTGTTATAAGTTGTGACCTGCGATAAGGGTTTCGGGCGATCTGCGAAGTTTATAAACCTGCGATATTGTGATCCACAGTGATAAAAGGAGGTTTATGTGAGCCCATAACCCACAGGTCCACGTGATTTTTTGTAATATGTAGCTTCATCTGCATCATAGTGGTATCAGAGCAGAAAAAGATTCTGTGTGCGAAGGAAGGAGGTACAAATATGTTGAGGATTGGTAAGCTTGCGGTTTTAATATTTTGTTTAGGGAGCAGCAGAAGAAGGTGATAATATTGCAACAACCTAGAGCAAGGAGTGCTCAAATGGTTCCAGAGGAGAGAACCAGAGAGATGCCAAAAGACTCCTCTCAGAGGAGAGAAGCTTAGTGAGGTATCATGTAGCAAGGAGGAGACTTGTTACTGTAGCGGTCTTGTAGCAGCTCACGAATGCTGTTACGGAAATATCAAAAAGACAATTCCATAGAGAATGTGGGTATAATCGTTAAGAGAAAGAAAAAAACTTGGTACTGATAGCAAGTAGCAGACTTGTTACAGAGATCAAGAAGGCATATGACCAGGAGGTCATAAAATTTTCTACCTCGGGAGTCTGATGCAGGAGAAAAACCACACCAAGCCAAAGTTGAAATTCGTGAACCTTCCAGAACGCAAGTGTGGCAATGAGGACGAGATTTACTCACGATTCATTTGAGTTTGTTTGTAATTTGTTATTTTACATAGATTTTGAGGGATGTGAGAGACCTTGAAATAGATCGGATCTCAAAAGATCTTATCCTTAAAAATTGTATTGAGGTAATATATATTGTAGGTGTGAGTGCTTACAGGAGAGGCCGATGCAATGTAATACCAGGGCGAGTGTGTCTATTGAGGCCCACAGAGGCTGTAGTACTGTAATCGAATTCGATTTTAATAAAGACTGAATAAATCTGTATTTATTATGTTTTGTTTTAACCTAGTTTATAAATCATGTGTGATATGGAGTCTTGAGACTCTAGGTATTGAATTGGGGATTGCACAGCCATGGGAATGTTGATAGTTGCGTAACCGGCTGGAGCCTCAACAATTTCGCATCAGCATTGTTTTTATTTATTGGTTAAGTATTATGAGTTGCATATTAAACCTTGCGAAATGCGATAAAGATAAAT
The DNA here is from genome assembly GCA_034641835.2 of Pinus albicaulis. Lineage (NCBI taxonomy): Eukaryota > Viridiplantae > Streptophyta > Pinopsida > Pinales > Pinaceae > Pinus > Pinus albicaulis. The sequence continues at coordinate 1,130,917,673 of CM076574.1, forward strand.
CCGCAAGAGAAGCCTGGGAGGTGTGATGAAGGGATCGTTAAATCCGCGAAATCGCAATAAAAAGTGGAAGTTTTGATGTTGTGATGCGACATCATCATCGCAACTTCGCGTCAACATTTTTATTGTTTACTGTTTTTGTTATTTGTTATAGTTTGTGACCTGCGATAAGGGTTTCAAATGATCTGCGAAATTTATAAACCTGCAATATTGTGATCCACTGTGAGAAAAAGAGGTTTACGTGGGCCCATAACCCACAGGTCCGCGCGGTTTTGTGTAATATGAAATTTCGTCTACATCAAAGAGCTAGTACTAAATCAAAGAAGATGGGAGATCACATAAAAAAATGAAAACCAAACACTAACAATGCCCTTGGGCATATATTATTACTTATAAAACAATATTTTCTCATATATATATATATATATATAACAATTTTAACGACACTTACAATCATATATGGATGTTTTTTTTATATGCAAAAAATGATCTATGAACGTTTTGCAAGCAATTATAGAATAATATGGACATTCACGAGCAAATGCTGGAAAAATAAAAAAATGAAAAAATATGATAGTTGCATAACTTCTACAAAATTGTTGTATATTCTTGATAATGGTGTATATATATATATATATATATAACAATTTTAACTACACCTACAATAGTACCTCATGCCACATATATGGATGCTTTTTTTAATATGCAAAGGATGATCTATGAACGTTTTGCAAGCAATTATAGAATAATATGAGCATTCACGAGCAAATGTTGGAAGAATAAAAAAATGAAAAAAATATGATAGTTGCATAACTGATATTCCTGATAATGGCATGGATTGTAAAGATGGTCATCTATTTTTCTTTTAAAACTTTAAAAAACCATAAAACATATATATATATATATTCTACTTTATTAAAAATAAAAAAATCCTATTTAAAAATAACAAATTATTTACCCACTCTCCAATGAAAAAATTCCTATTTAAAAATAACAAATCATTTACCCACTCATAGTGCAAACCCAAAATTAAAAAATAAAAAATTCCTATTTAAAAATAACAAATCATTTACCCACTCCTAACCCAAACCCAAAATTAAAATGACATTATCTATTTCTACTACATAATCTACTTATATTTCACTATAAAATGGGGAAACTGTATTCCTAAAAGATAAAGTGAAACAATAATTTTCTCCTACTGTTTACTCAAAACAGTAATCTTACCCTTAAATTTGTTTAAATAATAACTTCGACAATATCTTTCCTCCTAAAATGCCACGTCATCCCAAGTCAAATGTCAGCGTGATGCCTATTTCAAACTGTTATCCTGTCGAGTCAACAGGTTCATAACAGAATATTCCCTTGTTCTTATGAGCGGGAATAGCTCAGTAATAATAACTTCGACAATATCTTTCCTCCTAAAATGCCACGTCATCCCAAATAAAATGTCAGCGTGATGCCTATTTCAAACTGTTATCCTGTCGAGCCAACAGGTTCATAACAGAATATTCCCTTGTTCCTAAGAGCGGGGATAGCTCAGTTGGGAGAGCGTCAGACTGAAGATCTGAAGGTCGCTTGTTCGATCCACGCTCACCGCATTTATTGGAGAACCTTTTCTCTCAGAATTTTACAGAGAACTTTTGTCTGATAGTCTTTTGTGAACTCTTCCAGAGACCTTCTGTCTGAGAGTCTTTTGTGAACTCTTCCAGAGAACCTTAACACTCACCGCATTTTCCAGAGAAGCTTTTCTCTGACACTTTTCTGAACCCCAGATATATGCGTCAAATTCAAGCGAACGCTTCCAGAGAACCTTCACGCTCACCGCATTTTCCAGAGAAGCTTTTCTCTGGGAGTCTTTTCTGAACCCCAGATATATGCGTCAAATTCAAGCGAACCCTTCCAGAGAACCTTCACGCTCACCGCATTTTCCCGAGAAGTTTTTCTCTGGGAGTCTTTTCTGAACCCCAGATATATGCGTCAAATTCAAGCGAACCCTTCCAGAGAACCTTCACGCTCACCGCATTTTCCCGAGAAGCTTTTCTCTGGGAGTCTTTTCTGAACCCCAGATATATGCGTCAAATTCAAGCGAACCCTTCCAGAGAATCTTCACGCTCACCGCATTTTCCAGAGAAGCTTTTCTCTGAGAGTCCTTTCTGAACCCCACGGATATATGCGTCAAATTCAAGCGACCCTTACAGAGAACCTTTTCTCTGAGAGTCTAAGCCCAGATCTATGCGTCAAATTCAAGCGAGGGCAGAACAATTTGCTCAAAAGCAAAGAATGATGAGAAACCCTTGAAACAGTTTAATTCCCAATCCCGAGAATGATGAGAAACCACGTTGAAACAGTTTAATTTCCAATCCCATAATATAGATAAGAATGGTGATTGTTTCAATTCCCAATCCCATAATATTGATAAGAATGGTGAGAACCCTCTTGAAACAGTTTAATTTCCAATCCCTTTCCATAAATTTTGAACTTAAAACTTCAGGGTTAGAACCCTCTGGAAACAGTTTAATTTCCAATCCCTTTTCATAAATTTTGGACCGAAAACTTCACGGAAACGAAAATCCCATATGACTAAAACGCCATGTAAATTCATAATTAACTAGACCTCATACATTTATAATCAACTAATTTGTATTTCTTTTCTCAAATACCCTAACGGAAAATAATATTCTATCATTTTATTTTTTAGGGCAAAATTTTAAAATGAATATTTTTTATGTTGATATGTAAATATATTATTTTTAATTTCAATTTTTTAAAGATTTAATCAGTTTAATACGAGCACAATCATATTTACCAATATGATTGATATACGTCTATAGACATATATGAATATCGGCCTATATGAAATAGATTTACAACCACATTCACCAATATATATGAAATAGATTTACAACCACATTCACCAATGTAGTTTATATATACACATAGGCCTATACCCACCACCTGCCACATGTATTTTACCAAAATAATCATTATATATTTATGAATATAATTACCAATATATTTTATATATCTTTTTAAAATATATTAATAATATTATTAACTATATGCATACTATATGTTAAACTAATATATATATATATATATATATATATATATATATATATATATATATTATTTGATTATTATTAATTTTTTTCAATATATTAAAAGGTATAATTCAAATTATATTAAAATTCAAATATAATTTAATAATAGTATTTTATTACTATTTATAATTAGTATATATATTTTACCAATATCTCAAGGGATTATTAATATTTTAAGTCAAAATAACTAATAAAATGGACGAATTGGTGAATCGAAGGGGAAAATATTAAAAACTTAACAGATCAAAAAGACCAAGGGATCCATATTAAAAAGATAAGAGATTAATAAAGGCTAAGAATTTATATTTTAAATACAAATGAATGATAAATTCACATGATCAATAAGGATAAGAGATCAATATTAAAAACATAAGATATTAATAAAACTTAAGAATAAAGATTTCAAAATAAAAAACATGAGAAATTAATAAACTCTAATAATAATTGATATTTTAAATTCAAGATATAAATAAACCCAAGAGATTATTAATATTATAAACCATTTAAATAAGCAATAAACCCAATGGTTTAATACTATAAACCAAAGGATTAGTGAACCCAAGGGATAAATATTAATATTATAAACCAATAAATTAATAAATCCTAAGAATTATTATTTAAACTCAAGAGATTAATAAACCTAAGGAGTTGTTAATATTATAAACCAAAAGAATTAATAAAAGCAAGGGTTTAATATTACAAACCAAAGGAATTGGTGAACCCAAGAGATAAATATTAAAGACCTAAAGGATAAATAAGGCAAAGGGATCAATATTAAGAACACAAGAGATTAATAAACCGTAAGAATTAATATTTTAAACACAAAAATCTAAAGTTAATAAACGCTAAGAATTAATATTTTTAGATTTTAAAACCAAATGGATTATTAATATTATAAACCAAAATAACTAATAAACCCAAGGGTTTTATATTTCAAACCCAAGGAATTGGTGAACCCAAGGAATCAATAAGTGAAAGGGATAAATATTACAAACAAAAGAGATTAACAAAGCCTACAAATTAATATCTTAAAGAGAAAAGATTGATAAAATCACATGATTATTAATATTACAAACTCAAGGGAATAATATTAAAGCTAATAGATTAATATTATAAACCTCAAGTATATAAAAACCTATAGATAAATACTATAAACCGTAAAATAAACATGGTTGAGCATGCTTGATTTAAACACTCAAACAATTGTTGTCACAATGCGACGTTGGATGAAGAATGACGATGATTGGCCATGGTTGATTTTTTTCTTGAGAAAATATTTGTCACAATGTGACATTCGACCATGGAAGACCTTTATCAAATACAAATAACGATGATTAACAATGGTCTCCCATGGTTGGTTTTCATATTCACACAATGTTTTTCGTAATATGACATTCGACCATACATTAATATTAAAGCGTATGACTAATATTTAACACCTAATATTACCAACCCAAATATTTATAAAACTCAAAGATTATTAAACCCTAAGAATTAATATTTTAAAATCAAAATCAAAAGAAGTTAATAATCCCTAATAATTAATAATTTAAACTCAAGGGGTTAATAAACCAAAGGGATTGAAAATATTATAAACCAAAAAAACTAATAAACCCAAGGATTTAATATTATAAGCTAAAGTAATTAGAGAAATCAAGGGATAAATATTAAAAACTTAAGAGATCAATAAGGCCAATGGTTTAATATTAAAAACACAAGAGATTAATAAAACCTAAGAATTAATATTTTAAACACAAAAGCTAAAAAATTAATATACAATAATCTAATCAATATCTTAAACTCAAGAGATTAATAAACCCAAGGAATTATTAATATTATAAACCAAAATAACTAATAAAGCAAAGGGTCTAATATTATAAACTAAAGAAATTGGTGAACCCAAGGGATAAATATTAAAAACCTAAGGGATCAATAAGGCCCAGGGTTTAATATTAAAAACAAAAGAAATTAATAAACCCTAAGAATTAATATTTTAAACATAAAAACCTAAAAAATTAGTATACCATAATCTAATCAATATTTTAAACTCAAGAGATTAATAAACCCATGGGATTATTAATATTATAAACCAAAAAAATTAATAAACACAAGGGTTTAATATTATAAGCTTAAGGAATTGGCGAACCCAAGAGATAAATATTAATATTATAAACCAATAAATTAATAAACCTTAAGAATTAATATTCTAAACTCAAGAGATTAATAAAGCATAAGAATTAATACTTTAAACTCAAGAGATTAATAAATCCAAGGAGTTATTAATATTATACACCAAAAGAACTAATAAAACCAAGGGTTTAATATTACAAACCAAAGGAATTGGTGAACCCAAGGGATAAATATTAAAGACCTAAGGGATAAATAAGGCCAAGGGATCAATATTAAGAACACAAGAGATTAATAAACTCAAAGAATTAATATTTTAAACACAAAAACCTAAAAAATTAATAAACTCTGAGGATTAATATTTTTAAGTCAAGAGATTTTAAAACCAAATGGATTATTAATATTATAAACCAAAATAACTAATAAACCCAAGGGTTTTATATTTTAAACCTAAGGAATTAGTGAACCCAAGGGATAAATATTAAAAACCTAAGGGATCAATAAATGAAAGGGATCAATATTAAAAACAAAAGAGATTAACAAAGCCTACAAATTAATATCTTAAACAGAAAGGATTGATAAAATCACATGTTTATTAATATTATAAACCCAAGGGAATAATATTAAAGCTAAGAGATTAATATTATAAACCTCAAGTATATAAAAACCTTTAGATAAATACTATAAACCGTAAATTAAACAGGGTTGAGCATGCTTGATTCAAACATTGAGACAATTGTTGTCACAATGTAACGTTGGACGAAGAATTATGATGGTTGGCCATGATTTATTTGCATATTGAGACAATCTTTGTCACAATGTGACATTCGAGCATGGAAGACCTTAATCAAATACGAATAACGATGAATAAAAATGGTCTCCCATGGTTGGTTTTCATATTTACACAATGTTTTTCATAATATGACATTGGACCATGCATTAATATTAAAATGTATGACTAATATTTAATGTCTAAAATTACCAACCCAAATATTTTGAAAACTCAAAGATTATTAAACCCTAAGAATTAATATTTTAAACTCGAAAGCCTAAGAATTTAATAAACCCTAATAATTAATAATTTAAACTCAAGAGGTTAATAAACCAAAGGGATTATAAATATTATAAACCAAAAAAAATAATAAACTCAAGGGATTAATATTATAAACTAAAGAAATTGGTTAACCCAAGGGATAAATATTAAAAACGTAAGGGATCAATCAAGCCAAGGTTTAAATATTAAAAACAAAAGAGATTAATAAACCCTAAAAATTAATATTTTAAACACAAAAACCTAAAAAATTAATATACCATAATCTAATCAATATCTTAAACTCAAGAGATTAATAAACCTAAGGAATTATTAATATTATAAACCAAAAGAACTAATAAACCAAAGGGTTTAATATTATAAACTAAAAGAATTGGTGAACCCAAGGAATAAATATTAAAAACCTAAAGGATCAATAAGACCTAAGGGTTTAATATTAAAAACAAAAGAGATTAATAAACCCTAAGAATTAATATTTTAAACATAGAAACCTAAAAAATTAATATTCCATAATCTAATCAAAATTTTCAACTCAAGAGATTAATAAAACCAAGGGATTATTAATATTATAAACCAAAACAACTAATAAACACAAGGGTCTAATATTATAAGCTAAAAGAATTGGTGAACCCAAGGGATAAATATTAATATTATAAACCAAGAAATTAATAAACTCTAAGAATTAATATTTTAAACTCAAGAGATTTATAAAGCATAAGAATTAATATTTTAAACTCAAGAGATTAATAAACCCAAGGAGTTATTAATATTATAAACCAAAAGAAATAATAAAACCAAGGGTTTAATATTACAAACCAAAGGAATTGGTGAACCCAAGGGATAAATATTAAAGACCTAAGGGATAAATAAGGTCAAGGTATCAATATTATGAACACAAGAGATTAATAAACCCTAAGAATTAATATTTTAAATACAAAACCTAAAAAATTAATAAACTCTAAGGATTAATATTTTTAACTCAAGAGATTTTAAAACCAAAGTGATTATTCATATTATAAACCAAAATAACTAATAAACCCAAGGGTTTTATATTTCAAACTCAAGGAATTGGTGAACCCAAGGGATAAATATTAAAAAACTAAGGGATCAATAAGTGGAAGGGATCAATATTAAAAACAAAAGAGGTTAACAAAGCCTACAAATTAATATCTTAAACATAAAAGATCGATAAAATCACATGATTTTTAATATTATAAACCCAAGGGAATAATATTAAAGCTAAGTGATTAATATTATAAACCTGAAGTATATAAAAATCTTTAGATAAATACTATAAACCGTAAAATAAACATGATTGAGCATGCTTGATTTAAACATTGAGACAATTGTTGTCACAATGTGATGTTGGACAAAGAATGACGATGGTCAACCATGGTTGATTTTCATATTGAGACAATCTTTGTCACAATGTGATATTCGACCATGGAAGACCTTAATGAAATACGAATAATGAAGATTAACAATGGTCTTCCATGTTTGGTTTTCATATTCACATAATGTTTTTCATAATATGACATTTCACCATGCATTAATATCAAAGTGTATGACTAATATTTAACCCCTAATATTACCAACCCAAATATTTATAGAACTCAAAAATTATTAAACCCTAAGAATTAATATTTTAAACTCAAAAGCCTAAGAAATTAATAACCCTAGTAATTAATAATTTAAAATCAATAGGTTAATAAACCAAAGGGATTATAAATATTATAAACAAAAAAAAACTAATAGACCCAAGGGTTTAATATTATAAGCTAAAAGAATTGGTGAACCCAAGAGATAAATATTAATATTATAAACCAAGAAATTAATAAACCCTAAGAATGCGTATTTTAAACTCAAGAGATTAATAAAGCATAAGAATTAATATTTTAAAGTCAAGAGATTAATAAAACCCAAGGAGTTATTAATATTATAAACCAAAAGAACTAATAAAACTAAGGGTTTAATATTACAAATCAAAGGAATTGGTGAACCCAAGGGATAAATATTAAATACTTAAGAGATAGATAAGGACAAGGGATCAATATTAAGGACACAAGAGATTAATAAACCCTAAAAATATATATTTTTAACTCAAGAGATTTTAAAAGCAAAGGGTTTATTAATTTTATAAACAAAAATAACTAATAAACCTAAGGGATTGGTGAACCCAAGAGATACATATTAAGAACTTCAGGGATCAATAAGGTGGAGCGATCAATATTAGAAACAAAAGAGATTAACAAAGCCTACAAATTAATAACTTAAACAGAAAGGATTGATAAATTCACATAATTATTAATATTATAAACTCAAGGGAATAATATTAAATCTAAGAAATTAATATTATAAACCTCAAGTATATAAAAGCCTTTAGATAAATACTATAAACCATAAAATAAACATGGTTGAGCATGTTTGATTTAAACATTGAGACAACTATTGTCACAATGCGACGTTGGACGACGAATGACGATGGTTGGCCATTGTTGATTTTCATATTGAGATAATCTTTGTCACAATGTGACATTCAACCATGGAAGATCTTGATCAAATACGACTAACATTGATTAACAATGGTCTCCCATGGTTGGTTTTAATATTCAGACAATGTTTTTCATAATATGACATTGGACCATGCATTAATATTAAAGTGTACGACTTATATTTAATGCCTAATATTACCAACCCAAATATTTAGAAAACTCAAAGATTAATGAACCCTAAGAATTAATATTTTAAAACTCAAAAGCCTAAGAAATTAATAAACCCTAATAATTAATAATTTAAACTCAACAGATTAATAAACCAAAGGGATTATAAATATTATAAACAAGAAAAACTAATAAATCCAAGGGTTTAATATTATAAACTAAAGGAATTGGTAAACCCAAGGGATAAATATTAAAAACTTAAGGGATCAATAAGGCCAAGGGTTTAATATTAAAAACACAAGAGATTAATAAACCCTAAGAATTAATATTTTAAACACAAAAATCTAAAAAATTAATATACCGTAATCTAATCAATATTTTAAATTGAAGAGATTAATAAACCCAAGGAATTATTAATATTAGAAACAAAAAATAACTAATAAAACAAAAGGTTTAATATTATAAATTAAAGGAACTGGTGAACCCAAGGGATAGATATTAAAAATCTAAGGGATCAATAAGGCCAAGGGTTTAATATTAAAAACACAAGAGATTAATAAAACCTAAGAATTAATATTTTAAACATAAAAACCTTAAAAATTAATATACCATAATTTAATCAATATTTTAAACTGTTGGAACACCTAATCCTACATGGGTAGGTGTGGAATGCGAAAAGTCACAATGGAGTCCAAGTGATCTTGGAATGTGAAACCAAGAGTCACACCATTGTACTATAAATGTACATCTTTGTATAATGGAAAATAAGAAAGCCTCACGCTTATCTTTCATTGTGTGTTGATTATCTTGTGTGTGTGTTTATTCCTCCTCATACACCATGTGTGTGCTTCAACATGGTGTTTAACATGGTATCAGAGCGGGCGATTGTTGGCCCTGCTCCAAATTGAGTGAGCCATTTGTGTTTATGGCCTGTGCATATCTGCAAAATTCTTGACATTTTTGCAGCATTTAGAGAGTTTTTGCAGCAGACATTTTGCTGGATTCGGAAAGGTGTTTTGAAGAAGAGAAACATTTGTTTTGAAGAAGAGCAGCATTGGTTTTGAGAAGGAGCAGCATTCAAAATCCTTGGCAGCATTCAGAAATTGGTTTGGAGACGCAGCCTTGTGCATCTGAAGGTTTTCTCACTGCTTATTTTTCCATTGAAAAATATCTGCATTGTAACTTCTACACCATTTTGGAGCTCTGGAAAAGTGTTTAAAATGAGTTTCTGGAAAATTCTGGGTTTTTCCTAGAAAGATTTCTGAGTTTTTTCATTGAACATTTCTGCACTTTCTGCTGCTGCTGGATTTTTTCTGCTATACATCTGAAAAAAATTCTATTGTTTTCAAAGTTGAAATTTCTGCTATTTCCTGCTCTCTGCTCTCTATTCTCTGCTGTTTTAACATTTAAAATAAAAAAGAAATAAAAAAAATTAAAAATTAAAATTAAAAACATTTGGCCGCTCGGCCCTACCCTCGCCCCTACAACTCGGCCTTTCACATTCCAACATCCGGCTCCTCCTATCTGCGTTAACCTGCTGTATATCCCCTACTATCCCACATCAACGCGAGCCATTAACCCTCGACTCCACTACCCACATACATTCCTAACCTGCTACCGCTCCTCCCACTCAACCCTGGCCTCTTGGCCCCCTGCCTCCGCTCCCCCCAGGCATGCCCCTCTCCTTAACTCTGCGCACCCTCAACTAATGCAGCCGCTCCTCCAAACGATCCTCCCCTCTCAATCTCTCATCGACCTGCACCCTCACATTCGCCTATCTCACACTCGGCCTTATCATAATACTGGCCCCATTCAACACTACCCCCTCCGCTATCTGCACACTCCACACAGATCTACCCACTAAGCATCTCACACCCTCTCCAGCCCATCCCACTCAACGCACATCATCGGCCTTTGGCCGCTCCCCTTTACGCTGCTTCCACACACAATATGATCGCCCTCCCCATTGCTATATGGCCTTCTCCTTTTAATTACATTTCTATTTTATATATATATTTTTAAATTCAACTTTTAATTATTCCTGCCTTGAAAATTTCGATTTCCCTCCATTTTTAATTAACTTCCATTTTCATAACCGCCCCGCCCACCCTCCCCCCACCATTTTAATAGCCCTGCCCCCTCTCTATATAATACCCTCCCTTCCCTCCAATAAATTTCCCTCTACCCTCCCTTTTTAAATTTTACTTCAAAATATTTTTTAATCCCTTTCCCTTTTAATTCTCCTCCCCCCATTTTTAATTAATCCATTTTTTAATTAATTTTTTTATTTAATTTTTAATTAAAAAAAAAAAATAGCAGAGAGAGAGGAAGGACATTGAAGACGAGAGAGAGATATGAACAGCAGAAAAAGAGGAATTGACATATGAAGAAGATGGATTGAATACATAGACAAAATTGCAGATTTGACATTTTATGATTTGTGGCATATATAAGAGGGTGATTTTCTGAAGAATTTTACATGAGAAGACAAGTTTGCCATCATTGAAAACAACTCTTTGAAGGAAATTCAGCTGCCTTAAAGGCCTCTTGCACAAGTATTTTCAGCTGCACATTTACAACATATTTTGCAGAAATATTATATTGACATTGTATTGATATTGCTTCTTCATTCATAGTTGCAATCAGTATTTGAGTTGTTGGATTGTTGATTGCCCTCCATCATTTGAGGAGCACACTTTGTACTTTGAGATTTCCATAGTTGGAAATTCTTTAGATTCATTTGTATTTTTTAAAGCAAGTTGCATCACATTGTAAACGGGTGCATTTTCGGTTGAAGCCGACACCCTTTATTTTTTAGTCTAAGTTATTGAAAATGGCTAAAATCAATGAGGCATTAGAGTTGTTGAATAACCTCATTCATTCCAATGTTGATGACATGATAAAAATGAGCAAGGATGCTCTTTGTAACATTCAAAGTTGTTTTCTAGATGCAGAAGAAAAGATTGAGTTTTTGCAGTTGGAAACTCAGCTTCAGTAAGAAGAACTTCAGCAAAAGAGTCACCATTCTGAACCTATTTCTGTTCAGAACATTGTGAAGGACTCTCATAAGAAGAAAGAATATAAAGTTGCAGTTGATTCTCATTTAGTTCCAGATGATTCACATTCAGCAGATGTACATGCAGATGCAGCAGCTCAGCCTGCACTTCTCAAGCCCATCATCAGACCTTGGGAAGAGCTTGTCCACAACAAGCACTGAACTGGTATTGGATATGACAAGGATGTGTCCTTTCATATTCCAGACTACACCAAGCCCATCATATTTCAGATTGCCGGATTCTTGTATGACAGTTCATCTACAGCTGTTCCAGATCATGTTCCACAACAACAAAAAATTGAGAAATGCTAACATTGTGATCGAGTTGGCCATATGAAAGATCACTGTTTTGATCTTCATCCATGCAAGCACTGTGGTCAGCACACCCATTCCTCACACAGATGCTTCAGACACAAGCCTCCTGCAAGAACCAAGATTCATCTTGGATGGATCACTTCTTGGCAATGGGCATCAGCAGCCAAGAAGATGTTTAAGTCGCATGTCAGAACTTGTTCAAGAATATTGAGCAAACTTGCAGTTGAGTTTTCACCATCATCTCACCTTGTCCCTGACAGGGGGGGGAAATGGTGGTCATGTACAAGCTTCGACGACAGATCAAGCGAGCCTGAGCCACAATCTCTCATTCCATGTTCAGAGTTGTAGCCAGAGACACAACAGTTCAAGCGAACCTGAGCCACAATTCGTCATTCCAAATTCAGAGATGTAGCCAGAGACATGGATGCCCATGAGCATGCCTTCGGTTGGTGGATAACATTAAACCATCATCTTTGGTTGGTGGATAACCTAAAACCATCACAGGTAGTAGACCTCCCTTCTTTTAGGTTGAAGGTCTCCCTTTCATGAGGAACACTTCCTCTAGCAGAAGCCTTCAGCTTAGCAACCTTCAGCTTCTTTCCAGCATTGGTTTAGTTCCAGGAAATGCTTCAAGCATTCCATAGTTGATGGTAATCCTAAAACCATCACAGGTAGTAGACCTCCCTTCTTTTAGGTTGAAGGTCTCCCTTTTTTATGAGGGACAATTCCTCTAGCAAAAGCTTTCAGCTTCTTGCCAGTTTTGGAAAGGATTCAGGAGCCCCATAACAAGTTTTGCGTTCAGTGTTGGTGGTTTCAGTGTTGGTGATCATCCTTTAAACCACCTCTTTTTTCCAACATTTTAGAGTTTATTCATCCCAAGTGCTTCCATGCATAACATAATATATTACAACTCTTTTCTTGGAATTACATACATCGGATTAAGGGGATGTTGGTTTTAATCCTACATGGGTAGGTGTGGAATGTGAAAAGTCACAATGGAGTCCAAGTGACCTTGGAATGAGAAACCAAGAGTCACACCATTGTACTATAAATGTACATCTTTGTATAATGGAAAATAAGAAAGCCTCACGCTTATCTTTCATTGTGTGTTGATTCTCTTATGTGTGTGTTATTCTCATCATACACCATGTGTGTGCTTCAACATGGTGTTTAACATAAACTCAAGAGATTAATAAAACAAATAGATTATTAATATTATAAACCAAAAAAACTAATAAACCCAAGGGTTTAATATTATAAACTAAAGAAATTGGTGAACCTAAGGTGTAAATATTAAAAACCTAAGGGATCAATAAGGCCAAGGGTTTAATATTAAAACACAAGAGATTAATAAACCCTAAGAATTAATATTTTAAACACAAAAACCCAAAAATTTAATATACCATAATCTAATCAATATTTTAAAATGAAAAGATTAATAAACCCAAGAGATTATTAAAATTATAAACCAAAAGAACTAATAAACCAAAGGGTTTTCTATGATAGATTATGGCTCCACATTTTGGAAATGGTAGACCACATTCAATCCTATAATCAACCGAAATAACTAACATTATAAATCCTTGGGATGAGTATTATAAATCCAATATATTAATAAGCCCAATGGTTTATTAAACCCTAATGTTATAAACCCAATGGAATAATATTAAACCTTCGGGTTAGTATTATAAACCAAAGTATTATGAACCCTAGGGTTAATATTATAAATCAAAGTATTATAAACCGTAAGATTAATATTATAAACACAATGGGTTAACATTATAAATCTTTGGGTTTAATGTTATAAATCCAAAATATTAACAAACCCAAGGGTTTATTAAACCCTAACATTATAAACCCAAGGCAATAATATTAAACCCTAGAGTTAGTATTATAAACTGTGGGATTTTAATATTATAAACCCACTAGATTAATATTATAAATCCTTGATATTAATATTATAAACCCAAAATATTAATTAACCCAAGGGTTTATTGATATTAGAAACTCAAGGGATTAATAAACCATGAGCATTATTAAAATTATAAATCTAAGAAATTGATATTATAAACCAAATGGATCAATAAACATAAAGGATTAGCAATATTATAAACTCAAATAATTAATAAACTGAAAGGATTAAAATTAGAAACCAAACAGATGAAAACAACCCAAGGGATATGTGGGATTTATATTATAAATGCTTAAGATTAATATTATAAACTCAAAATATTAATACACTCAAGAGTTTATTAAACCCTAACATTATAAACCCAATGGAATATTATTAACCCTCATATTAGTATTATAAACCAAAGTATTAAAAACCATAGGATTAATGTTATAAACCCAAGGGATTTACATTATAAAACCTTTGGATTAATAGTATAAACCCAAAATATTAATAAACCCGAGGGTTTATTAAACCCTAACATTACAAACCCAATGGAATAATATTAAACCTTAGGGTTAGTATTATCAAGAATATCCATGATTATATATGGTTAAGTAATGTTGTGTATTTCGAGAATGAGTAACAATGATTAACTATGTTTGAAAGGTTTGACCATATATGACCATGGTTAAGCTTTTTCTACCATGTTTTATTAGAATGATTACAATGGTTGACGAAGGATGACTATAGCTTACTATGGTTGACCAAGGATGACCATAGGTTACTATGGTTGAGCAAGGTTGACAATAGACTACTATGGTTGACCATGTTTGACCATAGGCTACTATGATTGAATACGGCTAACTATGGTTGTCTATTTTCGAGCATGAGTGACAATGATTAAATATGATGGCAATATTTGACCATGTATGGACATGATTGATTTTGTTTTACCATGTTTGATTAGAATGATTACAATGCAAATCTTAATATAATTTATATTGATAGTGTAAATTTTAGTATCAATAAAGTTATTTATCACTAATGATATTAATACTATTTATATTAATAGTGATAATTTTGGTATCAATGATAATATCATTCATAGTATTAATCATCATATTTTTAGAGTGAATATAATTTCAAAAAAAATATTAATAAAAAACATATTTATTATTATAAATAAAACATTATTAATATTATTTATCAATATTAATGTTAATAGGATTTATATTAAAAATATTAATGTAATTAATCATATTAATATTATTAATAAAATGTTATTAATAATTTTAATAAACCTTAATCATGTTTGAAACTTATTGTTATTAATACAATTATGAATATTAATTTTAAATAAACATCTTGAATATTGTATTAATGATATTTTTAATAATATTGTTATTATTATTACTAATGTTACTAATAATATTGTTTTTAATAATAATTAAAATTCCATTTTCATTATTAATATAGTTTTTAGTATAAATCATAATCATCATTATTTAAATACTAATTATTAATATTATTTTTAGTGTATATTAAAATGTTAATGTTATTAATGTCATTTTTATTATTGTAAGGTTTTTAATATTGAGTTTATAATATTGGTGTTCTAAATTAGAAAAGTTAATATTATAAAAATATGAAAATTAAAATTTAGAAAAACTTAATATTTTAAAGTATAAATATATAAAATCATAAAATAACCTAAAATTAAAAAATTAAAACATAGTTGGTCAATATATACTTTTACCCTAATACACTAAGTATATTAATAATATTAATAAATAATTAATCAATATTAATAAAAATAATACTAGTAATTAATATTATTAATATTAATATCAATATTAATTAATATTAATATTGATTAATTATTTATTAATATTAATACATTAAAAATAATAATATTAATATTAAAATATTAATTGTTAATGTTATTAATATTACTATTACTATTTTATTATAAAATTAAAGAAATTATAAAACTAATTTATGGTTTAAAAACTATGAAAAACTAATATTATTATAAACTTAACAAAATTATTATTAATATTATAAAACTCTTAATAAAACATTATATTATTATAAAGAAAAGATTATTTTTACTACATTAATCAAAACTTAATAATAATAATAATAATAATAGACTAAATCCTCTTGGATGCAGGGAGCTGGTAAGCTTGTGGCGGTGGCCAACCTGGCGACCAACACCTGGCTTGGCCACACACTGTCCTTTTAGAGCAGTAAACGTGCCATTAAAATCGGGAGAATGAAGGACTCAACCTTCAATTCTCACTCGCCCTGTCATAGCGCTGTTAGTAATTGTTCTGTTTGCCCCTTGCATTCTTCAACAGAGGCACGCTCCACAGAGCTGTCTTCTTCCGCGCCTTCAACTAGGCTTCTGAGTGTTTGGCCGCTCCATCTCGGCTTTAGGCAATCTTTCCAGATCGCCCGTGTTCCTCGTCCCTCTGCTGGTTCTCTTCTAGCCTCGGCTGAGCTCTCCCAGCTTCTCTCGCCCCCTATTCATCTGTCTTCCCCGCATTTTCTCGACCCTCATCTACAGTCGCCCCTGCTTGCTCCTCCATCTGCTCCTCCGAACTTGCCACACTCTTTTAACCTTCACTCGCAGTCAACTCCATCTCCGTCGGCTCCTTGCCCTCTGCGTTCTCCTCCTTCACCCGCTGAGTCAAAATCCTGGCATTCACTTATTAATTCCCAAACCATCATGCCGCGTCGGCATAGGATGCGTTGCAGAAGGGGGGTGGCGGTAGGGGTGGTGGTGGTAGGGGTGTTGGTTCCCGCCCGCCACTGTCCATCCGCGACTCTAGAAGTCACCTTTATCTCGCTAGCAATACTACCTAATTCCACTTTACAAGTGCCATTGATCGACCCCATATCACTACAACTATCTGGGTCTCTTTTCAGGAAGAAATGCAGGAAGGAGGAACCTCTGGTCCCAGAAAGCACCAGAAGTCCACCATCTCAAACCAGCACCCTCTGGATACCAGAAAGAAGGTTGCTCTTCCCGTCAAGATTGGCATTACGAGCTCCAGTGGCGATGGCACAAGCTCCAGCGGCGATGGCGCAAGCACAAGCAGTATCAGTTCGGGACATGAGAAGACAAAGCTCCACAATGACTCTGACTCCTCTTTGGCTTTGAAGAGACCTTCCCAGCATTCCAAAGAAGCCTATGAGGATGTGGACAATTACAGATGTCCAATAGTGGAGGAGAATCCTCCTCCACACACCAACAGCTAGCTAGTTGTCAGGTTTTCTCTCCTTTTTTCTGGACTACTGTTATGTTTTTTTCAGGCTTTGTTTCAGGCTTAAACACATTTCCTGCAGCTTCCATAGAAACATTTGTTGCTATTTTTGTAAACATTATGCTACGGATAACTCTGTGACTGCCGGTTTTCCAATAATGGGCAGCAACTTTTGGGCTGGTTTCCTTGTTAGGGGCGGCTCCATTTCCTGTTTTTTGGCTTTTTTTCTTAGGACCCCCACTGGTGTTGGCTAGATGGGCAACCCAGGTGGTTGGTCTCGCTATGTAAACTATGTTCAATATTAATAGATTAACACAACTTAGAAAAAAAAAAAATAGACTGAATCCAATAAAAAAACTAAATACCTAAATACAAATTTAATGATAAAATTTATCTTATTATATTAAAACCTAATAATGAAAAAACAAACTACATACCAAAATATTAAAAAAATACTATTATAGTTACATTAAAATGTAAATGGAGAGGGCTGCAATAATTCAAAGGTCAGCCTCTAGACCATGTTTTACTATATACATGCCAATATTTCAATTTTCAATGTATTTTTAATTTTACTCTTTAATATAAAATGTTTAATATAAATAAAACCTCCTGCAATTGTTGTAACTTGTAACACATACCTTAATTAAGAGGAACACAACGAGGTTTCAATATATTTTTAATTTCAATGCTTAATATAAATAAAACCTCCCTAAAAGTTAAATTTAAATCAAGAGCGTTACAGCAGCTCTCTCCACCATAAAAGTAACACGTACTTTAGGTTATGGGACAGGTTTTAGTTAGCAACAGCCAAGTGTCAATGTAATTTTGTTTTTAATTTGATATTTATCTTTATTTTGTAAAAAATTATTTTAATCAAGGTTTAAACATATGATTTAGATATGCAAGGAAGTTATGATTTTGATTTTCATTCATTGATATAGTGGTGACGACAAGAATATACTGACATCTTTCAATTTAGACCGTAAGATCAAAAAAACTAATTAGCAAAATCATTAAAGTGACGAATTCCAACAACGGGACGCCTATCGGCGTAATTAAAGAAATTAATTAATTCTATATAAAAAATTATTTTTAATGAAATAATTTTGTAAAAAAATATTTATAATAGCTTTGACGGTAAAGATATTAATTAATTTTATATAAGGATAGTTTTTTTTTAAATAAAAATTTTAAAATATTTATTATAGCTTTGATATTAAAGAAATTAATTAATTTTATATAAACAATTTTATTTTTAATAAATTTTTTATATTTATTAATTTTTTTTATAAAAATAACAAAGATAATTTTCAAATTTTTATCAATTAAAATAATTAATTTCACTTTTAAAATTTCATTCTCAAATTTTTAAATTAAATAAAGTTTAATATATATGCAATGTTCATCGAAATTGATTTATAAAAATGTATTAACTTTGTAAAAATATGTCAACTTTTATTAGCACAACCACTTGAGGATTGGCCTCATCAGAAAGACAACCCAAGATCAAACCTCAATTGGGTGGTTGTGCCTTGTGATAGGGGCAGGAGACATGTTAAAAAATCCAGTCAGCCAAAAGCTGAAAACTGGTGTGGGCAAGCCGAATGAGATTCTAAATAACTTCCTGAGTGACTTTGCCGACTTAGATGCCTTTAAGTAGTAGCTCCTCAAGCCACGTGTCAAACCTAAATAATCACATACAACTTAAAAAACAATAAAAACTTTGTAAATATTAAAAATATAAAAAAAAGAATTATTTCAAAATAAATTTAAAAATTCAAAATATCTTTTAACAAATTTTAAACCTATAAAAATATAATATAATAACTTATTTTTAAATTTCACATAGTTTAATAAAAATAAGTACAAATATATTTCAATAATATTATGATATATACATGTTTTCATAATCTTTAAACTAGCAATTGCACCACATGTTGCAAAAGAAATGCCTTAAGGAAATAGCATAGGAAAGAGTAGCCTACAAGAAATAATATGTTGTAGAGAAGGAGCCATCGTGAAGGAATGAAAGGAAAATTTTGCTTCCATGGAAGTAGGCCATGGAGGTTTCAAAGATATTGATAATAAGAGTTATCAACTAGAAAATTATGTTATAGATATTGAAATAGGCAAGTGGGGGTGAAAACATATATGTAAACCAACATAGTAGAAAGCCTAAAGGAATGTGGAGGTACAAAATAGAGAGCATGAAGGAGATGTATAGGTATAAAACTAAGAGCTTGAAAGAGATGTGGATGTACCTGGAAATGGTGAGGAAATGAGAGATGTAGAGGAACTTGTCAATGAGAATATTGACCACACAAACAAAGTCACCATTTTAAAATTTTAAAATTTTCCAATGTACATGTCAAGTTCAAATTAAAAACAAAAAATTTATATTTTTTTATGTAGGTACAACATCTTACCTACAACAAGATTGTACCACACATAGAAAAACATGGACATTAATGGGAAGTTGCAAGAAATTGTCTTTGATGATAATTTCTGGATAATATAGAATCAACTAAAATTTAAGAAATGAGGCCACTAATTCTAGAATCAACTAAAATTGGAGAAATGAGGCCACTAATTCATGAATGAACAATTCAAGATAAAGAAAATTGGTTGATCAAAATCTTTTTGAAGGTACATCTATCATAGCACAAGCTTAATTCTTAAATATATTTTTAAAGAAAAAATATCTAAGAGCCTTACAAATCATGAGGCCTATGTTGAAGTCAAGTTAAAAGCCTTGCCTTGTTTGTTCATGCCAACATGAATGCCTCATGAATAAAGAAATAGATCGTCATTTTCTACCTTCAATATCAAAGGTTGTTTTGGTGCATTTCTTTACCACTGATGGTCTGCGATGTTCTTGTTTTTGAGGTATGGGTGATATGAAGTTGGTTTCTTCTATTCTTTGTGCATATAGTAAAAAATGCATGGAGAGGTGGCTTTCATCGCTTCAAGAGCAGTAAAAATAATGCTATTGAGAAAATAACTCCAACACGGAGAGAGATTTAGCATTTATGGAGTTGGGGAACATGTCTTGTTATCCGGTGTTGGCTACTCGACATAGCTTTCTTGATGTTGTGTAAAAGAAATGAATTTGTATTTATCTTATATTAAATTAACCATGAAATTGCCAACATTCATGGCACGCTTTCCATCACATTTGTACAGTAAATTATTTATCTTATATTAAATTAACCATGAAATTGCCAACATTCATGGCACGCTTTCGATCACATTTGTACAGTAAATTATAACAGAGTATCACACTTTTCTTATCAGAGCTAAATGCTCCTATATGCAACAACCATGGATTTCATCACTTAAGAGCAGTAAAAACAAGCTTATTGAGAAAACAACTCCAACACATTTGTAGAGAAAATTATAGCACATTATCACATTTTTCTTATGAGAGATAAATTATCCTATATGCAACAATGATGGATTTCATCATTTAAGAGCAGTAAAAACAAGTTTATTGAGAAAACAACTCCAACACATTTGTAGAGAAAGTTATAACACAGTATCACAATTTTCTTTTCAAAACTAAATTCTCCTATATGAAACAACAATGGCTTTCATCATGTCAAGAGCATTAAAAACAATTTTATTGAGAAAACAACTCTAGCACTGACAGAGATTTGGAAGCAACTATTGAATTGGTGAACATGTCTTTCTCTATGGTGTTGGATATTGGGAATAGCTTTCTTGATCTTGTATACAAGACTGTAAATTTGCATTTAGCTTATACTACATTAACCATGAAATTATCAACATTTAGGAAACACTTGCCATCACATTTGTAGATAAAATTACAATATAGTATCACATTTTTCTTATCATATATAAATGTTCCTATATGAAACAACTACCTTGTGCCTCATATTTTAAATTTGTGCAAGGAGGAGGAGGGGAGGAGTGCCCATTTTCTTTGATTGTGGATCGGGTTATAAACTATAATACACTTATAATATAGTGTCTCTTCAAAAGACTCTACAGTGTATATTGGATGGAGATAAAGGTTATGATAAAACTTGTACAAAAATACCCCTTAGGGTTGTCTCAACTTACTCTATTGTTAATCACATACTATCAAATTTGTACTGTGTGGGTTTTTTTATTTTGCATGTTTTGTTTGGAATTGAAAAAATAAAAAAAATTATAAAAACTAAAATTATGCAGTGAAAAACTTTGTTTTAAATTTCAGAATAAAAATTTTAGTAACTTTTACATCATATAATATGAAACTTGTTTATAATTATAACATAAAAAACATGTAAGATATTTTAGTTACAATTAGGTAAATATATGTATATCGTTTTTTTGAAAGAAGAAATTTGATATTCATTAACAAAAAAATATCCTAAAGATTTTGTATGTAGTTACAAACTGTTATGTAGTTACAAACTATTACAATTAAGTAATTAAAGGTAAATTTAGTGCTATTTAAGAAATGAGAATTATGAACATTCATCATTATTGCTCAAGATAAATCATAATTTGGAAATTTAAAAAACTTCACATTTAAAAAAAAAATCATTATTAATTTAATTTTTTATATATTAAGAAATACTACTCATGAATAATAAAACAATTGTAACATAAATAATATATAACAAAAAAAACCATGTATTTTTGGAATAATAAACCATGTATTTGATCCCTCTAGTTAAGATTGATCTAGGTCATCTTAATTTATCCCTTTAAATAAATTACATTCAACGTCAATACCATGAGATGTTTTTATAGTTTATTATTATTTTAATTATTATAATAGATAACAACATTTTAACTTAAAAATCACCAAAACCTGAATTCAATCTAACTTATTATAAATAAAGAAAAAAATTATGTTATAAAAACATATATAAAACTATTTTTTTATGATCTAATGACATAAAACATTTCAATCGTCTAACATTTGATCCAATGGCTATGTCCATTGGCAGCCTAGAGGGCCATTAAAACATTTCAATCATCTAACATTGATCCAATCGCTGAGACATGGACACAGTGGCAGCTAGAGGAGTTGTTTTCAAATAAAAACGCCTTAAAACGTAAATATAAATCACTTAACAAATAATCCTCTCATGTATTATTAAATTTATGATAAATGTTACTAATAAAATAACTATATAGTTGAACATGAACAAAAAAACACGGAAGTAGTTGAACAAGAACAAAGAACTTGTAGTTGAACAAGAACAAAGAACACGGGAGTTGCGTTGAAGATGGTAATAACAAAGTGTTAAATAAATTCTCATATATATATTTATTGTTGATTTTTGTTTAATGTAAATTAATATATATATAACTAATGATAATAATGGCATTGAAATGTCTTTTAACACCTTGTGATGAAATGAAACTTTTGAGATAGGATAATGAAAATAATGTAATTGAAATGTTTGAACACCATGTAATGAAATGAAAATTTTGAAATAAGATAATGATAATAATGTCATTGAAATGTCTGAACACCATGCAATGAAATAGTATATTTGGTTTGTTATTTAAATTTGGTAAGTGGTAGTGTAATGTTAATGAGGGTTTTAATTAAAATATATTAAATAGATTATAATAATGAGCCCATAGATGATTAAGTAAATTATGTTGTTATTTCATACCTATTCAATTAAACTTTAGTTATCCAGTGTTGATTTGGTTGATTGTATTCCATATACCCTATAGCATAAGTGGCATTGTTTGATCCAATAACTAAGGTACAAATGCCCAATTTTAGTTATCTAGTGTTGATTTTGTTGATTCTATTCCATACAGAATTGCACAAGTGATATTGTGTGATCCAATAACTAAGGTACAAATACCACATAGCACAAGTGACATTGTGTGATCCAAAAACTAAAGTACAAGTAGCAAAAATACTAGCGTCATGGCTAGTTCCATCTTAAAATCAAGAATCAATGTTGTTAAGAGTAAAACAGGTTGAAAAGGAAGAATCATTATTTATAGCAAAGCTCATCCATAGAGGTAGTTATGGGTGCTCAACAATTTTTTTTTTTAAATACCCTTTATCTTTCTAGTCACAAGAGGAAGAATTTTTTTTTCCATAAAGATTGAAATTAACATATAGATGAAAATGATGAAAATATCTTTCAGTATCACTTTGGCAGCCAATATGAAGCTCATATGTAGAACCAATGTTGTTGAAATCAATCAGTCAGCAAGAGGGGAAAATTATGAAAGTCTTAATGAAAATGAAAGGAACCCATGGTTAAAAGTGATATAAGTATTGTTGAAATCAATTACAAAGCAAAAAGAGAAAACTACAAAAAATAAAATCGAAGAAAATGAAAAAAATACAATGATTTAAAAAATAAAATACATTTTTTTAGTTTTGAATCCAATAAAATTATCAATTCATTAATCAACACATATAACCATAGTTTATACCATCTTAAATAAATCTCAAAATTTATACATATTACAATGACTTTGAAAATCTTTTTGAAATAATCTTAAGGCTTACACTGTAACGTCAGTACTACATAGAGTGGGATTTTAAGACAAATTTTGAGTAAATTGTCTCAGACAAAAAAAATTATCTATTGTCTTAAATATTGTCTTTAAGGTGGTGTCTCAAATTACTGTCTTTAAAACTTGTCTCTATAAATAAAAATATAGAACTACGAAATTATTTTCTTTTTAGGAGACAATTTCATTTATCTCTCTAGAAACAATTTTATTTTTGTCTCTCTAGAGCCGATATGAAAATATATATTAAAAAAATTAATCAAATTATTTTTTATATTAAAAAATAAACAAATTAGAGACAAATTATTTTATGTCTCTCTAGAGATGATATGAAAATATATATTAAAAAAATAATAAAATTAATTTTCATATTAAAACTAGCAATTGCACCACATGTTGCAAAAGAAACGACATAAGGCAATAGCATAGGAAAGAGTAGCCTAGAAGAAATAAGAAGGAATTAGCATAGGAAATAATAGCCTAGAAAAAATAAGATGTTGCAGAGAAGGAGCCATCGTGAAGGAATGAAAGGAAAATTTTGCTCCCATGGAAGGAGGTCGTGGAGGTTTCAAAGATATTGATGATAAGAGTTATCAACCATAAAATTTTGTTATAGATTCTGAAATAGGCAATTGGAAATGAAAACATATATGTAAACCAACATAATCTGTTCACATATATCAAAAAATTGTTATAGATATTGCAATAAGAAATTGGGAGTGAAAATCCTTTGATGATTAATAATCCTCTGAAACAAGCATGAAATGAGCATGTAACTCAAATAAAATATTTTAAATACATTCAAGTACAATCTATCTAGCATAGATGTAAATAAAGCGAACTTTTATTAACAAAAATAGAGTTTACTCCAAGTTCATCTACATATCGGAGCGCCAATTGCATGCTTATCAGAAATTGTATATGAAGAACAATAGTCTTGGTATACAAGAAAGTGAATGTCATTTTAATATGGAGACATTTTTGGAAGGAGATATTGTTCCTTATGTTATGGTTTATTTTCTTAACTCCAAACTTAGTTTAGTCTTTCTCTTTTATATACATAAGAAAAAAAATGCAAAGTAAATTCACAAATTTAAGTTATAGTTTTATATTTTATAATTACAAATCTAGTTTCTTATTAAAATATTTTACACATCTTAGGTTATTCTAAATTGATCAAGAGTATAGAATTTTTAGGGTGGTGTTCAATGTCCACTAAAATTCCCATGAGGTAAATCACTATGTATGGGGTTCATTGCAACCTTGGATATATTCTGTGAGTTGTTGTGATTTTTTTCTTGTGGCTACAATATAGTTTTGGTTTCCACCTAGTTATCATGATTCAAAACTTTGTTATCATCTTAGATCCTTATAGCATTAGATATATTTTGTGAGCTAATGTGATTTTTTGTTTGTCACAATGACTCAAAAATCAGTTATTAGACCACAATATTGACTTTGTTGTTGTCTATGTTGTTTATGAACCTAAGAAAAGTACATCAAACCTATATCCACCCTTTATAGGTTTCTTGTTAGGCTACAATATTGAGCTTTGACCAAATTTTCAGCAATAATGAGTAGCTGAAGGGACCTCTAAAGGGTGGATCTAGGTTTGATGTACTTTTTTAAAAACCAGAGGAACATTTGATTTTACAGTGTGATCTCCCCAGCATGTGTTGGGGTTTCCAAAATTGGAGAGTAAATTGAGTGGTTATTGTTAGAAATTGTTGTATAAGATGAGAAATTTGGATGCTTTGTAGACAATATGGATGTCATAACAGATATTTTTTTTAATTTTGTTAGTGTCTCTGGGCACCATGCATCTAATAGGATCCATTTCAACTGAGAACGTCAATAGATCATTGTGTGAATGATAACTTGTGACATCCCTAGCCATTTTCTTTGATTGTGGATCAAGTTATAAACTAATAACTTGTGAAATCCCTGGCCATTTTCTTTTCTTGTGGATCAAGTTATAAACTATAATATACTCTCTCTTCAAATGACTCTACATTATATATTGGATGGAGGGAAAGATTATGATAAAACTTGCACAAAAAACCCCTTAGGGTTGTCTCAACTTACTCTATTTTTAATCACATAGTGTCAATTTTGTAAAACTATAATCTACAGTAAAGACTGACTATGTAGTCAAAAACTTTCTTTAAAATTTTAGAATAAAAAGTTGAGTAAGTTTGACATCATATAATAAGAAAATTGTTTATGATTATAAAGTAAAAGACATGTAAGTATTTTTAGCTACAATTAAGCAATTAAAGATATGTATGTAGTTACAAACTGTTATGTACTTACAAACTATTACAATTAAGTAATTAAAGCTAAATTTAATGTTATTTAAGAAATGAGAATTATGAACATTCATCATTATTGCTCAAGATAAATCACATAATTTGTAAATTTAAAAAAGATCACATATCTTAAGAAATTTCATTATTTATTTAATTTTTTATATATTAAGAAATACTACTTATGAATAATAAAACATTTTTAACATAAATAATACATAACAAAAAAAACCATGTATTTTTGGAATAATAAAATAGTTGTAACAAAAATAATATAGAACAAGAAAAAATATGTATGTTTGGATGTATGAAAATTTGGATACATTTTATTAAGTAAAAGTATAAAAGAATAATGGTTATAAACATTTAAAAATAAATTTATTAAATAATTAGTTTAGATCTATATTATTGATCAGAGAGATCAATGAGGTTTGCATATCAAGACATTTGATCCCTCTTGGCTCTTGCTAGATCCAGATTTAAACCATCTTAATTTCCCCCTTTGAAAAACTACATTCCACATGAATACCATGTTAAAATATGACAACAAAATGTAAATAAGTAATTCTGGGAAAATTTACTTATTACCTATTGATTGGTTGTATAACGAAATGTAGTTGGAATAATGAAATGTAGTTTGAATAACGAAATAAGTCTAGGTTAAATAAGATGGCCCGAGAGGCTTGTAAAGTACAGAGAATCATTTGATTAATAAGAGTTTCCAATCCCTTGCCCCGTGGATGTTTCCTTGACACCCTGTCGAGGTTTTACCACGTAAATTCTGTGTATTTACTTATGTGTGT
Source organism: Pinus albicaulis (assembly GCA_034641835.2). Lineage (NCBI taxonomy): Eukaryota > Viridiplantae > Streptophyta > Pinopsida > Pinales > Pinaceae > Pinus > Pinus albicaulis. The sequence continues at coordinate 1,130,944,764 of CM076574.1, forward strand.
TTATCCTTCAGTTTGTAATGCAATTATTATTTCCTATTTCTTTCTTGTTTAATGTTTTTCCCCACAACAAGTCATCCGTTGAAACGAGACTGTCGAGAGGGTTGAAGCCGTCATTTGTAAACACGAGTGCTTTAGGAGCAGCTTGATTTGTATCCGCCGTGAGAGAGGGACTGTCGAGGGCAGTGCTAAGGTTTTTCAGACGCATCAAAAGAAGCCAGCCATTACGTGTTGTCGAGAGTTTGCAAAAAGGAGCCAGCCTTTGCGTAGTGGTGGAGAGCCGCTGGAAAAGAAGCCAACCATTATGTGGGAGTGCCAGAGATTTAAGTCGTGGTTGATTAACGTTGGCATTCAGAACTGGAGAAGCCGGTTGTAGAGGACGCTCATTGAATTTAAGTGGAGGCTGACTGCCCAAAAGGTATTTTTTTCTTAAAGGGTTTTTTGAACAGAAATTGTTTATGTTAAAAGGGTTTGAACATAAATTGTTTAGTTTGAGAAAAGGGGGTTTTTTTAACAAAAATTGTTTTCAAAATAATTGATTTAGTGAAAGAAAAAAAAATAGAAATTGTAATTTTTATCTTTATTTAAAATTAGTAGGAGAAAGAAGAGATCTGAAATCTCTTGAAACCCTAGCAAAATAGGGGAAAATATCTGAAACCCTTGAAACCCTAGAAGAAGAGGGAAAATATTGAAACCCTAGAAGAAGAGGCGAAATTTTTAATTTGTAGAAGAAGGGAAATCTGAAACCCTAGGAGGGAGAAATGGAAAAAATGACAAACGTAAAATTTGAGGTGGATAAATTCACCGGGAAAATTTTTTTTGCTCTGTGGAAACTGAAGGTTAGGGATTTGCTGGCGCAACAAGGGTTGCATAAAGCATTAGATGAGGTAAATAAAAAACCAGCAAGAATGAAAAATTTGGACTGGGAGGACTTGGATGCCCAAGCTCTCAGTACCGTTCGGTTATGTTTGGCAAATGAAGTTATCTTCAATATTGTTGGAGAGAGTACAACTGCAGGGTTGTGGAAAAATTGGAAACCTTGTATATGACAAAATATTTGACAAAACAGAATCTATTTAAAAAGGCAACTGTACAGTCTTTGGATGAAGGAGGGTACGAAAATTGCAGAACACTTAAATGTTTTTTATACGCTTATTTGCCAGTTGTCAGATATGGAAGTAAAAATGGAGGAAGAAGACAAAGAAATAACCTTGTTGTGTTCCCTACCTGATTCATGGGATCACTTCGTGACCTCAATCAGTTTAAGCACTGCCGATTCATTAAAGCTTGAATATGTCGTGGGTGCTCTCTTATCTGAAGAGGTACAAAGAAAATCTAGCATTGAGACATTTGCATCTGAAGCCATGGTAGCCAGAGGTCAGTCAAAGGAAAGGGGGGAGAAAACAAGAGGTTCTTCTAGATTGAAGTCAAAGGGCGGCAAGAAGTGTAAATCCAAGTGCTGGTACTGGAATAAACTCGAACACCTCAAGAAAGATTGTTGGAAACGGAAGGAGTCGGAAAACCATAACAAGGAAGCAAATCAGGTTGATTTAGGTATGGTTGATGAGGTTTTAATTGTTGAAGCTCTCCCTATTTGTAATTTCTCTCAAGATGCTGATAATTGGCTATTAGACTCTGGTGCTTCTCATCATATGAGTTCGCACCGAAGTTGGTTTACTTCATATGAAAGTGTAGATGGTAGTTCTGTATTCATGGGAAATAATGCATCTTGTCAGACTGTTGGGATTGGTAATGTAAAAATTAAAATGTATGATGGTATAGTTAAAACATTATCTGATGTTAGAAATGTACCTGATCTAAAGAAAAACTTTATTTCCTTGGGAGTTTTGGATTCGAGTGGTTATAAATTTACAGGTCAGAATGGAGTGTTGAAAGTCTCAAAAGGAGCCTTGGTTGTGATGAAGGCTGAAAAGGTTGGAAATCTGTACAGACTCAAAGGAGGCACTCAAGTTAGTGAAGCGATGATCGTGTCAGAGAAAGCAGAAGAGGGTTCTCGTCTATGGCATTATCAGTTGGGTCACATGAGCGAGAAAAGTCTTGAGTACTGATGAACCGCAAGTTGCTTCCTGATTTGAAATCCTTGAAGTTGGATTTTTGTAAATATTGTGTGTTTGGTAAAAAATGTAAACAAAGGTTCAAGACTGGAAATCATAATAGTAAACAGATTTTAGACTACATTCTATGGGGACCATCTCCTACTGTGTCTTATGGAAGTGCATCATATTTTTTAACGTTTATTGATGATTTCTCCCGAAAATTTTGGGTCTATATGTTGAAAAATAAAGCTGATGTATCTAATGTGTTTAAACAATTTAAAACAATGGTGGAAAAGAATACAGGCAAATCAATTAAATGTTTAAGAACTGACAATGGAGGTGAATTTACGTCTTTAGAATTTGAACAATTTTTTAAAGATGAAGGGATTGTTATACATAAAACTTCTATTTATACCCCTCAGAAAAATGGCGTTGTTGAACAGATGAATCAGACTCTTATGGAAAGAGCCAGAAGCATGATCAGTAATGCTAACTTGCAAAAGGAGTTATGAGCAGAAGCAGTATCCACTGCTTGTTATTTAGTTAACAGATCACCTTCAGTTGCAATAAACTGTAAAATTCCTAAAGAAGTTTGGTCGGGTCAGTCTTGTGATTATTCGCATTTGAAGATTTTTGGTTGTGATGCCTATGCTCTTATTCCTAGAAATCAGCATTCAAATTTAGATCCAAAATCGAAATGTTGTGTCTTTGTTGGATATGATTATGCAGTGAAGGGATGTAGGTTGTGGGATCCTTCTTCACGAAATATAGTCATTAGTAGAGATGTAACATTTGATGAAACTTCTCTTTTAAAATCAGATGTTGAAAAAGTTGAACAGAAGCAGGTATCGCCAAGTCAGTAGATTCAATTAGAGACTAAACCTTTTCCAGAAATTTGAAAGGAAGGAGAGACTTCTGATGAAAAATGTGGTGAAGCAAAGGAAACTAGAGAAATTCCATAACCAATTCAGCAACCAATCATCAACGAAGGTCTACAAGGGAAAGAAAAACACCTAAAAGGTATGAATATTATGCTTCATCTTTTGCATTGATTACTGAAGATGGGGAACCTTCTTGTTATCAGGAAGAATTTGATGATGCAGATCGCAAGATATGGAGAAAAGATATGGAAGAAGAAATGGACTCCTTAGCTAAAAGCAATACCTGGGATCTTGTTGAACTTCCCGAAGGGAGAAGTGTTGTTGAGTGAAAATGGATCTTCAAGTTGAAAAGGAAAGTTGATGGAAGTATCGAGAGGTATAAGGCGAGACTGGTTGCAAAAGGGTATTCTCAGGTTGAAGGTATTGACTTTCATGAGATTTTTTCACCAGTAGTTAAACTTGTTTCTATTCATATTGAGTTAGCACTAACTTCTTTACTTGACCTTGAGTTAGAACAATTAGATGTTAAAACAACCTTTCTTCATGGTGATTTGGATGAAGAGATATATATGGATCAGCCAGAAGGTTTTGTACAAGGTCACAACAGAAGATTAGTTTGCAAGCTCAGGAAATCATTGTATGGCCTGAGGCAGTCACCCAGGCAATGGTACAAGAAGTTTGATTCCTTCATGGTGAGCCAGAATTTTATCAGAAGTGAGTATGATCATTGTGTATACTTCAAAAGTTTCAATGGCATATTCATTATCCTGGTGTTTTATGTTGATGATATGATTATTGCAAGCAAAAGCATGGAATAAATCAACAAGTTAAAGGCTCAGCTCTCTAGGACATTTGAAATGAAGGATCTTGGAGCAGCAAAACATATCTTGGGCATGGAGATAGACAGAGATAGGAAGAATGGTAAGCTTTGGTTATCACAACAGAAGTATGTGAAGAAAGTACTTGAAAAGTTCGGTATGAACAATGTCAAACCTGTCAATGTTCCATTAGCTTTCCATTTTAAGCTTTCTTTGGATTTAAGTCCTAGAACTAATGAAGAAAAGAAGTATATGTCTCATGTACCATATGAAAATGTGGTAGGAAACTTAATGTATGTGATGGTATTTACAAGACCTGACATTTCCCATGCAGTTGGAGTTGTCAGCAGGTTCATGGCAAATCCAGGGGAAGAACATTGGAGAGCAGTGAAATGGGTGCTTCAATATTTGAGAGGCACAAGTGACCATTGCATCATCTTTGATGGTCGTGAAGGTTCAGTCTGCGGATATGTAGATGCTGATTATGCAGGTGATTTGGAAAAAAGGAGGTCTACTACAGGTTATGTTTTTACTCTTATAGGTGGAGTAATCAGCTGGATGTCAAAGCTTCAAGAGACAGTTGCTTTGTCCACTACTGAAGCAGAGTATATAGCTGCTTCAGATGCCTGTAAAGAGGCAATCTGGTTAAAAGGTCTGCTTGATGAGATTGGAAGGACGCAGGAGAAAGCGAATGTGTTTTGTGACAGTCAGAGCGCTATTCATTTGGCTACAAATCCAGCCTATCACAGCAATACCAAGCACATTGATGTAAGGTATCACTTTGTAAGACATGTAATCGAAGGCGGCAAAGTAGTTCTCAAGAAGGTCCACACACAGGAAAATCATGCAGATATATTCACGAAGCCAGTTACAGTAGAGAAGCTGAGATGGTGTCTCGCTTCTCTCAGCTTGCAGAAAAGATGATGAATGGTCATGGGCAAGGGATTAGGAAAATTGTTGTGAAGGTGGAGTTTGTTAAAATATGACAACAAAATGTAAATAATTAATTATGGGAAAATTTACTTATTACCTATTGATTGGTTGTATAACGAAATGTAGTTGGAATAACGAAATGTAGTTTGAATAACGGAATAAGTCCAGGTTAAATAAGATGGCCCGAGAGGCTTGTAAAGTATGGAAAATCAATTGATTAATAAGAGTTTCCAATCCCTTGCCCCGTGGATGTTTCCTTGACACCTTGTCGAGGTTTTACCACGTAAATTCTATGTATTTACTTATGTGTGTTTATCCTTCAGTTTGTAATTCAGTTATTGTTTCCTATTTCTTTCTCGTTTAACGTTTTTCCCCACAACATACCATGTGTCAATACCATGTGTTGTTTTTATAGTTTAGTATTATTTTGTTTTTTATTGTATCTTGACCTAGTTAAAATGTTCATTACATTATGTCAATCTTTTTATTTAATTTACTTTTATTTTTATTTTTGTATAATTTGACAAAGTCACCAAAACCTAAATTCAATCCAACTTATTAAAAAGAAAAAAGAAAAAAAACTAACATTATAAAAAACATATATCAAACTATTTCCTTGTGGATCTAATGGGCTAAAACATTTCAACTGTCTAACATTTGATCCAGTGGTAGCTAGGGGAGTTGTTTTCAAATGAGTCGATTTAAAATAAGAATGATTTACGGCATAAAAATAAACAAATTGTTTTAAATATTTTTTTAATTAGATATTTCTTTGTTTTCGGAAGATATTTAACTTGTACGATGACCATATCCATTCATTTCATCACAGGGGATTCAGTTTGTCTATAGTTTTTGTTGGGCTCTTGGATATCTCAGAGAAGTATAGACAGAGTTGTTGAAACACTCAAGGACATCCCAAAATTCTTATCGCACAATTAAGGACTAATTTGCATCAACTCCGTTGTTAAACAGGGCGCTGGAAAAGGCAAAAAAAAGTGTAGGAGGAAAGAGTGTATTTTTTTCTCTTCCGGAAAAGTGGAAATAAAAAAGCATTTCAGTTTAGAATGTGAGGCCTTCAAAGACAGCAAAGAAAGGTATGCAGATATTTTGGCAGCTAGCTCTTGGGATATTCTATTCCTGAGCTTATTATGAAACTACAGAGGACAATGGAAAAGTACAAGAGCTAGATAAAAAAACAATATGTCCCATAAATTATATTTAACCTCATAAACATTAAAATAACTTCTTCTTCTCCCATTTCTTCAACAATCCACCCGGTAATGAAGCATCTATAATGAAGGACTACCCGAAAAGAGAAATTAGTCTAGTTGACCGGATAGAAAGAATAGGCCCCCCTATTATCATAGTTACCATCGTCGTTGTTCCAACCTTGTATTCTTTGCTCACCAATTCTCCATTTGTTTAGCTTCCTTCCGGTTGAACACGATTGTATGGCTAACGATAAATAATAGCTAGGGCCTCCTCAACTTCCATGAAAACATGCTCAACTAAGACTTTCCTCCATGGAAGGTAGTGATTGGTCAGGAACGTTATTCCGTGTGGCCATTTGATTTTATTAGTCCCAACCCCATTTGATTTTCTCTGGAGGGTAAATCCTGCCAGACCCATTAATCCATTCCCACGAGCCATAAATACAACCAGACATACTAGAGACATGCCATCTAGGGGAGGCAAGCCTGTGACATTACCCAAATATTCATACCCAGACGAGGATATTGACCGTCTGTTTCTTGAGATTCCAGTTCAAGAGACACTATGTTGTTTTCTCGCCTCATAGTTTTTCATTCAATTTCTTCCTGCCTTCTGATCTTCTCTCTGCAGTCTGCGAATGATGAAGCTTCCAGTTTCTAATTCTCCAGTCTTCAATATTCAATCTCAAATTCTCTGTCTATCTCGGATGTTCTGATGCTTGAAACCAAACCCATGGAAGACTGTTCTATTTATAGGAAAAAACTTGACTGTTGGTAGATTGGATAAATTTCCAAACCATTCACAATCAAGATTGCATGAAACATAGGGTGTTTCGTTGGCCTTTTGTGCTTCTGATTCCATACATGGATTCGTGGAAGGAAACTGTATCAAAATCGCACTGTGGTCAGTAGATTATGTATTTTGGAAACTAACATAAAGGCTAAAGGCTATAGATTGTTAAATCTGAAAACACAAATCAAAAGTTCTGCTAATGGCACTTACCCACGAACACATACTGCTGATAAACAAACCAATATGCAGTGAGTAGATTTTGTTCTTTGGAAACTAACATAAAGGCTATAGATCGTTAAAGTTGAAAACACCAATCAAAATTTCTGGTAATGGTACATACCCACAAACACATACTGTTGATAGCCGAACCAATATGCATACAAATCAAAATAGCATCAATGATTTTATATTAATTTTGAAAACCGAAAGATAAAGCTACAACTCAAAATAAAAACTTTTGAACCACAGAATGACATGCCCTGTTTCTCCTTTATAGACTAGGAAGAAGATGAGGACAATGATTCTAGATGAATGCACAACAACATGTCAATTGGCAGTGTAAAATTTAACCATAGCCATGCCAAAAAAAAAGGTGTGCTCTCGTACAGATCTACATCATTCAATGTGTTTAGAATCCTCATGCAAGAGTGTTCCTATTGACTTCGGGACTTGCACCCAACTTTTTGCATGTAGAATTTATAAAGAAAAACAAATATCTAGCACTGAACTGTTGAATATAGAAAAAAATATAAAATTGGAAGTGGATTGAAGATGGTGCACGCATCATGCATGTGCCCCCTTGCCTCTCACTCCTTTAAATACTAGTGTGACCTCAACACTGTTGTATGGACTGATGAACGAGGGTGTTGTACTGGTGTATGCTATTCTTCTAAAGTAAGATCGTTGTACCTAGAAAACTCTTTGAGCCACATAGGTAAACTAACACCTTTTGCCAATCTGTTGCTCTACCCTGAGTGATATGCAACTTTTGCGATGTGCACAATTACTGATTTGATATCAATACATGGATTGTTATATTCTACACCTCCCCTTCAAGCCACACTTTGGATCAAGTATCCTTGCCACTGTCATTCAAGCCAAATTCTTGATTTTGTTATTGAATTATGGATTTATTTTTCCAATAGTCTTAAAGTTTGTTTTTATCCAACTAGTATAATATTTAATAAATAAAAATTCAGACTGTGGACATAGAATGTGAATAATTTATCCATCTGCTCCAAATTACATCTAGCATTGATTTTTGCAGTCTTGGTTGTGTCTTATTAAGTTTTGGAGAATCGATCTTTTATGATCCACCCCATTTTCCTACATGGTCTTGCCAAAATTGAACAGGCATATTCTTACAACATATATGATGGTGGTTAAAAGGTGTTGGCCTGTAGTATAGCCAATTGTAGTGCAGTTGATTTGGAATTTCCTTTCAATGGAGGTTTAGGTGACTCTTAATATTTTTTCGTTTGAAATTTAATTTGGATTAGGAAGGCTCATTTAGTATCTTAGTTCCAACAGGGATTTAGGAAAGTTGATCCAGACATTGATGCCAATTTAATGTTGTGCAGTGAATAACTAATCTGGTTAATTTGATTTTATCCTGGCGACCTATTGATTCAACCTTTGAGTTGGTGATGGTTATATTTGGTTCCAATTCGAGGAGACTGAAAACCCCAACTTCCCAAGGTTCTGTATGTGATGGCACACAAGCTAATTCCGCAACTATAGGTTAGTTGTATACACTGTACAATGCATTTTAAGAAAATAATGGCATGGTAGGTTACACAAATCAAGATTCAACTAATGGTGAACCCCCATCTACTTAACAATCCAACATTTTTTAAGAACATTATGTTTGTAAGAAAATAGTCGGTATTCTCAGTAAATAAGAATTAATTCTCATTTTAATGAGATAAGACTAGTTCCAGATTCACTTGCACTACATAGAATCTTGCCTTGTGAGGAAAAACTTAAAGAATTATATTATAGAAGCCCTTGTAGCCCATACCAATATATTATCTCTACTCGTTTTTGGAGGTTGGAAATTAACTTGGAATGCAGAGTAAGATTAGTGACTTAGCAATTGAGTGGGATTCCACACCAAAAATGTAGTGCTCTTCTATGACTTTCCCTTCAGCTCCATAACTTGGGATATATTGAGAAGAAACACAATCTAATCCAACCGACTCTTCTACATTTTTTTTAAATATTTTGAATTCTAGTTCACCTTTAATAGAACAAAATATTAGCTGGGGTATATCTTAATTTTGGAATATGCAGAGATCAACCATAGGTGGAGCACTGGAAGAGTCAACCCTTGTTGGAGGGCAGTCTGCCACATGCAACTCCATTGTATCAACTTGCTCACATCCATTTTCTCAAACTAATCCAGTTCTAGACTTGTTAGAGACTTCACAATACAACAATGTAAGCTTCTATTCATTTATGAAATTATTTGTAGATCCAAAAAGAAAGTCCTGCAAATTTTCATCATAATGCAGCAAAAGCATACAAGAAGGGAAGTACATAGGACCTATTAATCTTGATGCTAGGCTATATGACCTTCCCCACTACTCGACCCCTATAGCTCCCATATCGATAGATCAGTTGAGTCAAGATATTTCTAACAATTCAGAACACATGGTTCCAAAATCACACAGACCAGAAGATATTCATACTGCTATCATTGGTGACTAATTTAAGAGAAATTGTGTATTAGTATCGAAGAGATTAGGAAAGACAAGGGTCTGTGGAAACAAACATCAGGAAAATAGACAGATTATGTAGTCTACAATCGACAGTGTGTCGTAAGATGAGGCACTGTAAACTGGTAGAAAACGTAATAAAATTCACACAACAACGTAAAGGGCGTCGAAACCTGGAGCTAATAAATACATGGGAGGAAAACATAACTCTAATCACAGCCTTAGGTATAAAACCTTAATTGGACTGAAAATTTTTCGTGACATAGAAGAGGAATTCAGTGTTAGATAAACCTGGAACAATTGCGAGATTTGATGGTATTCACTCTAGGTGTGGAATAGAGTGAGTACCTGTGTACACAATTAAAGGAAATAATTTAAGAAGAGAAACGGAGTTTGTAGGTTTCACATATAAGAAACTAGAACAGAGAAAAAAAACATACTTAAATGTTAACAATATAAAACAAAACATTAATCATAAACATCAATGTTTCAGCTTGTGAAATTGTAAACAAATATTCATAAATAGTGATTTAGTTTTAAGAAATGAGTGAGAATTTGGTAGATCAAAAAATTTAGCCTATCATTAATTCCAAGAAAATAAAGAACATTTATAAGAATAAGAAATTTGAAATATAAATAATTAAATGTATAGTTTTGAATATACATGTATCTCTAAAGTCACTTCTAACAGTTTATATGAAAAATGAAAGTAAACCTAATAATCTAGATTTTCAAGCTCATTTTCTTGAATGGTTGTTTAGCTTGAGTCAATTCCAAAAGCATTATTTTGGTAAATAGACTTTGTGGTATCATCAAGCATGTCTTCAACATTATCTTGTAACACCTCAAGTGGAAGCTCAACATCTCCATCATCTTGTGAACCACCATAATCCCACATTCTCGTGGGTTTAGTTTTGTATTCTAGTTGTAGTCAAGATAACAAATGTAGATTTGAATGTACAAACACCAAATCTTGTGTCATTTTTGTGCCTAGGGGATTCCTCTTCGTTGAATGGATAAAATCATATTCACTCCAACTTCTTTCACACGCAGAGGAACTAGTCACCTATGAAATAAAATTAACATTATGTTGGTCATAGTCATTTTAAATCTTAAAAGGAAAATAATACAAAATGAACATTAGACTTAATTGTTTAAACAATAAATCAATACATTAAGGGTATTTGTTATTGAGCATACATGTGAAAGCAAACGAATAGCCAATCAATGAAGCAAGGGGGTTCATGTACCATATTGCATCTAGAAGTCTATGGGTCCAAGTTGCTCTCTGTTGTATGTACAATCTTCATTTGCAAAGCGGTCTTCTGATCTCAAGTACTTTCCTAACTCAAGCCATAAAGCAGTGCGATCGTGACGATCGTAACACCTACTTATGAAAGTGTTCCAGTTCTGCATCACCTCGACATCTGAATATGGTTTCTTATGAAACCATTTAGGATTGAGTAGGAATGCAATTGAATGAAGAGGGCTATGAAGCATTTTCCACCTTGTCAAACTAAGTTCCCACACTTCATTTATGGTTTCTTTGTCGATCCTAAAATTTTCATCTTCTATTATGTCATGAAGCTTCTCTCTCATTTGATCCATACTCTCAAACACATCCCCTAAGCATGGTTGATCACTATCAAATATGCGAAGAGTGGAAACAATAGGTGTAATAAGGGTGACAATATCTTCCACTCTCCTCCAAAAATCCTCTGAAATAAGACCAATAATAATGTCCTCAACTTTTGGGCCATCCCCAATATGAGAACCCTTCCAACTGTGCCAATCCATTGATACCACCATCTCTCACAAATATTGATGCATTTTAATAAGACGTTGAAGCACAATGAATGCCGATGCAAATCTAGTCTCGGCACATCGAAAAAGCTGAAGTTTTGCATATTTCCTATAAATTGCTATGGATGTTGCGTGATTAATAATAAATTTTTGTAGCATCTTTGCTTCAATTATAGTTTTATTAACCCATGCAATTTTATTAATATCTTTCAGGAGAAAATTCATACAGTTCACAGAACAAGGAGTCCAAAAAATTGTTAGATATTCATCCTCAATCAACCCACCAGCGAGGACATTGTTTGAGGCACTATCTGTAACAATGTGGACAACATTTTCTCTTCCAACCTCCTCTATTGCATCTTTGAGAAGACCCATTAGATATGGACCATCTTTTGTCTTTCCTGTGGTATCATGGGATTTTAAGAATATAACTCATTTTTTGCTAGAAACCAAAATATTGATAAAGGGACGATGGTTGACATATGTCCAACCATCTCAGACAATGGATACCCCAAATTCCTTCCGACTATCTTTAATGTCATGAATTCTAGCTTCAACCCGAGCCCTTTCATCACATAACACTTTTGTCCTCATTTTTTCATAACTAGGAGGCTTGTAACCTTTAGGAGCATTGTTAACTAGATCCCTTACCATTTCCTTCCAATAAGGAGACCTACAAACATTGAAAGCTATGCCATTTGCGAAAAAAAATTGTCCAATGGATGCATCAAGATTTCCCCTCCCTTTTACATCCCATAAGTTTTCAAGGTGGGGAACAGAAACTTGATGTTGAGAATGAGAGTGTGGACCACCAACTTTCAATCCACTACGATTGTTGTTGGTTTGAATAAAACCTTCAACAATATGTCTCAAATTTTCAAATTCATTAAATTTCTTAAGTGGAGAAGTTTTCTTTGTGTTTAGGTACACTATCACATAAAGCCGATTGTTATTTTTTCCCCATTCTAAGTAAATGCCATCGAACTCTTCCTACATTCCCTGTTTTTTTGTTTTTACAATAAGGGCACAACCAAACTTTTGAACCATTTGTTCCACTTGCTCCTCCACTATAAGATTGAATGCATGTTACAACTGCCCATAGCCTTGCTTCAAAGGATTTTTTTGCTTCTTGATATTATTTCATTTGGATTTTTTTTAATTCCATTGTGGAAGAACTTTGTTGAGAAAGGGGTGGTCTACTTTGTGACGCTAATGAACTTTCTTCCATTCAATGGTAAATGAAAATTTTATTCCAATTTTAATCTGCACAATTTATATATAAGAATTAGTTTAAAAAAATAAAAATAAACTCATACTTAATTTGAAAAGTATAATTATCTAAAATTTTGAAGAGATAACAAAAACCTATAAAAAAACACAAACAAATCATTGAATGGAATCTAATAACACTGAGGATTAACTCTTCTTCTTTTTTCTTAAATTAACTTGGCATATTTCACATCTCATTTTCATTTCATGTATTATGGACCTATTATCAAATATTTTGCAATAAATCATGCATTGCATTTTAATGCACAACTTAAAATAGAAGACGTGTATTTTAAACCTTCACAAATTTTTAATGTAACATGAAAATTGATGACCAATATTTTCTAAAACTCATAAACTAACTAACATTAAGTAAAAATATTAACTATGAGAGTTGTCCATTTATAAACTAACTAACGAGAGATGAATTGTTACAAATTGTTTTCATGGTAGAGACTGCATATATTCACCATTTTCATAGCATAGTTTGACATTCCAAGTCCAAATTGTGTACATAAATGCATTTGCAGACTAAAACACCAATGACTAACCTTGAAAAACAATTACAATCTAACAACATTATGCTAGTTAAAAAAGAAGAGGGAAGTCATAAACAATGGTAGTGATATTTTGGTGTTTTGATCTAGGTTGAAAGATCTTGTATGAAATCATGACCCACGTGGTCCTTTTTGTCTTTAGTTTATCCACATAGTTAATCCTGTATCCCATGGAGTTGTAAAATTTGTATTTTCCAAATTAATTTGTCCTTTAAAAATTTCTCTTATAAATTCTTATTTACAATTTTCTAAAAAAATCTCTTCTTCTTGAAAGTAAGGGCTTCTCTATTTCCAATTATCAAAGTTTTCAATTTTACATTGTTACTGATTTCCTTCAGCATAAAATTATAATGATAATGATCTCTAAATACCCTTCTTGATCAAGTCATGTTAAAGTTACAATGTTGGGTCGAACCCTCCTATCGGGGCTTCAGCTGTAGCAATGCATCATTTTGAGAAACTAACCATGGCCCGACCCTCAGTCATGACTACAAAATATCTCATGAAGGATTTGGAAAGTTCTTATATAGGCCACAATGAGCGGCTTACTTATGATTTGGTTGAGAAAATGCCACATCTTTTTGTGAGAATTTTCAAGATAATAGCACTTCCATCTAGAAATTCTACAGGTAATTCTCTATTTTGAGATTTATTTTCACACTATACTGTAATAAAAACATTCACCTATGCATAGAGAAATCTTGTATACTGCGACAGTTCTTATTGACGATATTTAGCAATCTTTAGAAAATATAATTCAAATTGCAAGGAGTTTTCATGTAATTGGTTAATAGACTGTAGTTAGTGTCCAGATTAGCAATGAATTTTGATTTCCATAGGACACAAGACTGGTGACTGTAAGACAATATTTCAAATATATGAACATGGGTAAACTTGCCAAAGATGTCATGGAAGATGGAAGTTCCTAGGTTAAGGGATTTCTCATTGTTATTTTTGGAGAAAATAATATTCTTAGTTAATATAGTTTAAACGCACTTTGTAAAAAATTGTCAACTGTTACATAATTGAATTACCCACATCATCATCAAGAAATTACTTATAAAAGCTTCAACAAGTCCAGGAAAAAGTGGTTCCGTTAGCAGAAAAAGGTTTAACAAAGGCATATTTTATATTCCAGATTTGGAGTCCCTCCTCATGGATAACATTCAAGTTTTGAGGAATAGCATTCAAACACTGCTACTGCAAGATTTCTTAAAACAAAATCCCCAGATTTCGGCCACTTTTGGTTGTCCGAGAAATTCATCTGCCTCAGTAGATAACTCTGATAATGGCTATAGAGACAAACATATCATAGGTAGAGTTTTGAATCTAGATAGAGACGAAGACAAAAAACCATAAACCATCCTCCATTATGAGGTTCAGTATAGCAATATAGTATTAAGTAAGTCCACTGACATCTACCTCTTATTCCTAAGAATCAAGAACCCAGTAGAAAGGAAAACTACACTCTTTGGTTATTTTGTTTTCAACCTTTGGTTAATTTCTTTGTTTTTCCCCAAAGTTAAAAACTTTTTCATCAAATAAAAATAGAAATATATGGAGGGTGAGTGCCCATTGACAAGATATAACGAAATTGATTGATTTTTTGTGTTTTTATTTCATGATAGTTATTTATTTATTGTATATAGTAATTGGTGAATTAGTAATTTTACAGATATTTACCACAATATTTTTGAGCAAGACTTAGTATCAAATTACAACAACTTTTACTATTCACTTCAATATCAAGATATTGAAATTCTCTATAAAAATTAATCTTTAAATTTTCAAAATATTTAAATTTTTATCACACAAACTAACATATCTCCCAAAAATAAAACTGAAAAATTAAAACCGCCATCTAACCTCAATAATTATTATCCTTTCCATAAAAATAAAACTTTTTCATAAATGAAAAATATCGAGCCAGGGTGCCTTGACAAGATGTAATGAAACTGATTGATTTTTCAAAAGGTTCAATGGCTAATCATGCTTCGCTTTTCCACTAAAGTTGTTTGTACCATCAATCTCTAGTTTATTCCGTTTCCACCTCTATTTTCTTCTTGATATTTGATTTAAATTTCTTTTAAATATTAAATTAATGGATATACTTACTTAAATTTACATTTTGGGATGATATATTTTTATTTTTTTAATTAAATAATTATATTATTATTAGTTAAAAAATATTATAATTATATTTATAATAATAATAATAATAATATATGATCATGTGTTTGAATTATCTATTTCAAATATATGAATATGGGTAAACTTGACAAAGATGTTATGGCACATGGAAGTTTCTAGATTAAGGGATTTCTCATTGTTTATTTTTGGAGAAAATAATATTATTAGTTAATACAGTTTAATACACTGTTTGTAAAAAATTGTCAACTGTTACCGAATTGAATTACCTACGTCATCATCAAGAAATTACTTATAAAAGTTTCAACAAGTAAGGGAAAAAGTTTTTCCATTAGCAGAAAAAGGTTTAACAAATGCATTATTTTATATGCCAGATTTGGAGTCCCTCCTGAGGTTATCATTCAAATTTTGATAGATACAAATGGGACTCTTCATCATCCTCTTCATTTCTTGCCATTATGGGACTCTTCATCACCGAATGACTATTTCAAGTTTTTTATCTAAAACTGCGCTATCACCTCACCAAATCCTTTTAAAATTTATCCTAATTATTTTACCTTAGAATTCATATATACCCAGAATTATATATAAGCTAGTTAATAATCTACCTTGGAAACTTTTCTTCTCTAGTTTTCTCTTAAGACAAAACGCTCAATTTTGCTACTTAGGAGTGTTAAGCAATCAACTTCAGAGATAAAATATTGATTTTTGTAGAACAATCTCTAAGACTCTATATTCACTGTCTTCGTTCACTTCAATTATTGAGTCGATTCTCAAGATTTTTTGTGCACGTCACATGTGAATATTATCCTACACCAAATAGGTTAACGCTATGTGATCTGAATGAAAAGATAATGTAATGATATCTAGGTGTTGGCTATTGATATCGAAAGATATTAGAAAAAATATGTAATGATTTCATAGTGTGTGCAATAAACTATAATGTTCTAATTGAACTCTGTATTTGTGGTTTACCTATGTAGGTGCAATGAAAGATGATCAATGGTGTGAGATGAATTTTTCGCAAGCAGAGACTTTGGCTTTAATATTTTCTGCAAGCAAATACTTTCTTCCATATTTTTTGGCTTCTATGAGAAAACTGAAAGTCCTCATAGTATTCAATTATGGATCCAAGAGAGCTGCAAATGGACACAATCCGAGAGCAACCTGGACCTTGAAGAAGCAGTTTTTACAAGCACAGTCACAATCCAAGAGCAACCCAGGCCTGCAGGGGAGTGTTTTGAGCATAGTCACGATTCGAGAGCAACCCATACATTGAAGAGCACGGGAACGTTTATGAGCATAGTCACATTCCAAGGATGTTTTTTAATGGAAAACCTAATAAATAAACCAGAAAAGAACATCCAAGAGCAAGCTATGCCCTGGAGAAGCTAGGGGCTGACGCAGGTTTTATAATTTCAGAACAAAATTTTGGGTATCAAGCAGAGATAGCACTTGGCATTTGGCAAAATTAACAAAAATCAAATTAAAAATATAAAAGTTTAATATGACAAACAAACTCCATCCCAAATAATTAACATCAACATTCCTCACATCGAGATAAAGTCTGGCATGTACTGAGTACAGTTACACTCACAAACTCAAGAGCGTTTTGGGGCAACCTTTACATTACTTCAGGTGGGTTTTTATTGGGATCATTTTTATTCCTATTGTATATTTTAAAAATATTTTGAGAAGGTAGTATTGTTGTCTATTGAATTTGACAATATTTTTAAAATTTTGATAAATATTCTGAAAATGTAAAAATATAAATAAAGTTTAGCAGTTCTAAAATCCGAGTAAACTTCAATCACTGTTTTATATGTAAACAAAGAACTGAAACTATCATTGCTTTACATGTAAACAAAGAACTAAAACTACAACAAAGCATCTAGTTTTGAAATTGCCATTCATGGTTAACTGGGTCATAGATTTGATCATTTTCATCACTTGGATGCACTAAAAGATGGATAACTCCATGGAAACTAATTTTATTCATAATTCAGAACAGCCTAAATGTCATAAGTTTATAAACAATATGTAGATCTTTTCAAATCCAGTTACATAGATACAGATTTATAGAAATTTAAAAAAATTCTTCACAAAGTTTAACATGGCAAGAATATTTTACCTCACAACCAATCAAAATCAAAATAATATTAGGAATCACTAGTCTGATGGACTCACTTGAAAGCTAAGATCGATGTTGAAGGCTGAGATTGCTAAGATTGAGATGGCGCTAAAGCTAACTCACTGGTGCATGAAGCTGCTCAATTGGCTATGATCTGGGCTTTTGCTGTGTCCTGTGAATGGTAATAGACTCTCCTATGCCCCTAAAATAATTGAAAAACACTAATGTCGGCAATAAAAACTGGAGTTTATTTTGCATGCGCACCGTTTATAGATAATCAACTAGAGTTTCAGAACTAGAGCATTCGAGTTCTTATGGATTTAAAATTTATTAAAAAACATCTGGAACAGAATACACATAGTTTATAGATAATCAATTCGAGTTTCAGAGCTGGAGAGTTCAAGTTCTTATGGATTTAAAATTTATAAAGAAACCTCTGTATTTTTGAAACAGAATACTTTAAGTTTTGGAACAGATTACTTGAGTTTTGGAACTGCAGTTAAGGCAGAAACAACCAATTTCGCCGCTCGTTAAAGTCATTCCAGAGAAATGATGGAGAAACGGTGGGAAGAAACAATCAGTTTCGCATCTTGTTTCACAAGAAACAGGTTTCTGGGCATTGAGAACAGAAACAACCGTACAGGACGACGTTTTTCCGGTCGTTGCGTATCTAGCTCTGTTTTTTCCCAGAACGCCCACTAACATTCCATTTCTGGTAACCAGGATTTAGTCTCCTCAGTCAATTAAAAAAATGGGTGCTAATAAGAATTACCTGGAGGTTGCCTTGAAGACATTCCATGATAAACACTCTCAATAGAGAAAGGGAAAGAGTTACCTTAAATTTTGGGGAAAAAATCTAAGAATATTTGGAAGCATAATAGAATCACACAGAAGTTTGACATAGCTTGTACAGTTAAATGGGGAATAATACTTGTATTTCACTTCGGAAAACATGCAGAGGTACCCTCGTTGCTAGTCTCACCAACTCCATTAGGAACTTGTGAGGAAAGCAAGAGAAAAAATGCAACGAATAGAATTTATGTAGAGTGTCGAACAAAAATATCTGTAAAACAAAGCCAACGTTGAACGATAATATTATATAATAGAGCCTCAGAAATAGAGGAGGAGAATACTTATCGAGATAGACCTCCTCCTAGAAGAGGTTCAAAAGTAGCAAGCCCTGGAAATTTAGACAATCACTGTTAGCCCTAAAGATAGTTTGAGAGGTTGAAAATTGAATAAATAAGGATTGAAAACTGATAAACATTAATTCTCTACCAATTTGTTGAGATTTGTTTCTAGGGTAGTGACGAGAGGCCATGATTTCATAAAAAATTAACAATAAATCCAAAATTCATAATGCAGAACATAAAAGGAAATGGAGAACATGCAAACCATATCACTGTGCAGATCTGATATTACATTCTTTATTAATAGGGCTAGAGGTTGTGGCATCAAATGTCAGGAACTACACATCACTCATTGTTCAATAAGGAAATTCATTACAATCAACTGTAATCTCTAAGAATTTTCTCCAGGCGAGGCATTAAGGCAGTATGGCCAATACCTAGGGTTTTTATTAGATACAAAGTGGTCGAAGTACTTTCTTGAATACCCAAATTAAATAAACCCCAAGAGATAGTATCGTAACAAAAACATGGTAGTCAAATCGAGTTTGAAACTGAATAAGATAAATTCTCTAACTGAAACCAATGGGATTCAAACTTGCAATGGGAAATACAACAAGAAGTTGTTTTGTTAGAGTACGTTGCAAAAGGGAAAATTGACCGAAAATAACCCAAGTATTTATCTCCTCTTTGCACAGAAAGGGAAGGGTTCCTTCTCTATGCAGTGAACTTTAATAATGTAGATCTGAAGGCTGTAGAAATTATACAAACAATATATATATCATGGATTCAATCTGATCTAACAATGTACTAAATCTAGATACTAAATCACTTCTACAAATCAATTGCGTAAATTTAAACACAATCATGAATCACATGAAGCAAACAATAATCAATCAAACCACAATATAGATAATTTTCTGGGGAAAGCTTGCTGCTCAAAACCCCACTATCTTCTATTGTATATTCATCATGGATGCATGAAACAATTACAATACACTCTTCTCACAAGAGTCTCGTGTACTCAGCCAATTGTCTCACACTATCCTGGACTAAATAGACCAACACTTAGCCAATTCTCAGCCTCTAAATAGCTTGTCTGCCTTGCGCAATTCATGTGGAATGCAATCCTCGTTCTTTATGAATTTTGGCCTTCCTTGACTACGCAAGAATCATGGGAAATCCAATGAGAGTTTGGTTGCATGGGTGCAACCCAATAATCCTACAACTAATAGTTAACATCCCTTTCACCCACATCTCAACTGGGTCTCCACTGGAACTGACATGCATGCAACTAATAATAGTAAATCATCAGTTGCATGTTAGATCACTGATTTTGAATTAAATAATATTTAATTCACTTTATCTCTCACTAGTGCAACAAACAGTTACAACTAGCACAACTGAATTTAACTCACTTAACTGAGTTAATTGATTACATGCATTAAACTAATGCACCACTGCACTTCGAACTCTATTACAACTAGAATTACTCTGCATACCTCACCAACTACCCTCAACTCGAAATTCATGAGCTAACTGAGTTTATCACACTTAGTTAACTATTACAAGTGATTACGAGATAAGATTACATTTTATTGTCCATTCTAATTAAGGGAAAATTAAAATAGACGCTGCACCAAATTTAGCCCACACCAGTATAGGTGTTGCTAAGACCTCCTAGTCCCACACTAATGTAGGTGCTGCTTGGATCTCCTGGTCCCACACTAGTGTAGGTGATGCAATTTCCTATTGGACTTCAACACTCCCACTCAACAAGAAAGAGATTATCGTTCACCCTAATCCTACATTTATGGTATTCATTTTCTCCTCGTGAGCGCCTTCGTCAGAATATATGCATCCTGATCTTCCATGGGAATGTACTGAAGTAACATTATATGCCTCTGCACACAATCTCTAAGATGGTGGTACTAGATGTCTATGTGCTTGGACCTATCATGAAACACAGGATTAACCGAGAGTTTAGCGGAAACTCTGGTTATCATAATGTGTCACTGTCGGATCCATCTGAGCACCAAACAAACCAACCAGGATCTTTCTCATCCAGATGGCCTCACATGCAGCTTGACTTGCTGCCATGTACTTTGCCTCCGCTGAGGTGAGTGCCACATATCGCTACTTCCTATTGTACAAAGAAACTGTTGTCGATCCTATGTTGAAGATCCCTCCTGATGTGCTCTTTCTGTCTAATGGACTGCCTGCCCAATCTGCATCCATGAAGCCTTGAAGCTTCACTCCCTCTATCTGTCTGTATCATAATCCATAATCTGTAGTGCCCTGGAGATATCTCAAGACATGCTTCCTTGTCTTCCAAAATATCTTGGTAGGCTTAACAATAGCTTGACTCAGCTGGTTAATTGCGTAGCAAATGTTTGTTTTGGTGTTCACCAAGTACATCAATGAACCTACTAGCTGCCTATAGATAGTAGCATCTAGTACCTCTCCTAAAGTAGCACCCTCTTTCCTCCAATTTCCTAAAAGAGGAGTGTCCATGGGTTTACATCTCTCCATGCGAAACTTACCCAGTATCCCTTTCGCATACTTGCCTTGAGAAACAAAAAGTTCACCATCCTGCTGCCTTATTTCCAAACCAAGGAAATAATGAAGGAGTCCCATGTACGATAATCAAAAGCATACCATGAACCACAATATGGTACAAGTTTGCATCAGCTTCACTTTTGGTGAAGCCCAACCCAATGAAATAGTTGTCAATCAGAGTGTACCAAGCACGAGGTGCTTGCTTCAGCCCATATAGGGCTCTCTTGAGTTGACACACATGCGACTCACTGTCAAAGATCTTGAAACCTTCTGGCTACTCTATGTACACTTCTTCCTCAATAACTCCATTGAGAAACAAATTTTTCACATCCATATGATGAATGCGCCACCCCATCTATGCTGAGAGTGCAAGGATATATCTAATGGAAGAGTACCTTGCAACTGGTCAAAAAGTCTCATCATAGTCTATCCCCTCAATCTGTGAGAATCCCCAGGCCACAAATATGGCCTTGTACTTTTCCACACTCCCATTAGTATCTTGCTTTACCTTGTAGATCCATCTAGATCCAACCACTGATTTACCGACCAGTCTTGGGAAAATATCCCATGCATTATTCTTGACAATGGAGTCATACTCCTCCACCATTGCATCAACACAAATTGGTTGTTGCACTTCCTCCTAAAAAGAAGATGGTTCTGTCACAATACACTTTCTCATAAGGGCCATGTATCCATTAAAATTGTCTAGATATTGTCTTTGTTTGCACAGTGAAGTAGGGGCTCCTACATTCTCTGTAGCATCAAGTCTCAATCTATCAACTTTCATGGTGTGCCTTCTACCATTTCTGGTGGATGGCTCTGCATGATTTTTTTCTAAAACTCCATGATCCTCCACATATGGTTTCTCCACATCTTGAGGCTCATCCTTTGGAACCAAGAGTTCCTCCTCTGCATCCAAATCCAGCTCCTTCTCAAGGGACAATCACATGTCTTTCTCCTCATCAAATTTTATATCTCGTCGTACAATAGTCATTCTGTTGTTTGGAAAATGCACCTGATAGTTGTGGGGAGTATCAGTGTACCCCACAAAAATCCCAATCTCATTGTTGGCTCCTGCTTCTTCCTAGAGTCTTTGGTCACATGCACATAAACAGATGAGACAAAAATCTTAAAATGTGAAACATCAGGTTTCTTACCAGTAAAAGCCTCTTCGGGTGTACTCATGCCAAGTATCATATGAGGACAATGGTTCTGCAAAAATTCTTTCATGTTGCATGCCTCCACCCACAAATGCAATGGTAAGCCCTGATCATGCAACATCGCTCTTTCTGCACCCACAGTAGTTCTGTTATTTCTCTCTATGAACCCATTCTGCCATGGGTTATGAGGCGCAATCAGTTCTATCCAAATTCCTTCTTTGTTTCAGAAGTTATTGAATTCATTGGAGATGTACTCACCACTATTTTCGCTCCTAAGAGCCTTCACATGCTTCCCCGTGTCTTTCTCCACTAGTTCTTTGAACTCAAGAAACTTTGAGAGCATCTGATCTTTCTTCTGCATGAAGTAGATCTAGCACTTTCGAAAAAATTCATCAACAAATATCACATAGTACTTATGATTTGTTGTCGAAGCAGTAGAGAATGGTCCACACACGTTTGAGTAAACTCTCTTAAGGATCCCCGAGACTCGGTTCTCCTTCTCATGGAAGGTGGCCTTTGCATATTTTCCCATAGTACATCCCTTGCATGTGTCTGACTGCGCAAGTGTACCCTTAGGAAGACCCGTAGAAATCTACTACATTACTTTTAAGGCTTCATGGTGAAGATGGCCCAATCTCTTGTGCCATAACTCTCCCTCATCTTGTCTCAGCACTTTGTCCGCCGTACCCATCAATGTTGTGCAGCCATCTACATCAAGTTTATAGAGATTCTTTACTCGAACCCCAATCTTCTTGGTTTGTCCTATTTTTTTTTGTCACATGAAAGCTTTTCCTTCACTAAAAACAACATCATAGCCTCTATCCTCCAAAATTGCAACTGAGACTAATTTTTTCTTCAAACCTAATACATGCATTACATCCTTTTTTTGAAATGGTTTACCTGACTGTCTCTAGAAGGTAATGGTACCAATCTCGGTAGCATTGTACCGCCCATCATCACCCATTTTGATATGCATTTGGAGGTCCTTCTCCTCCAAGCTACTGAAAATTTCTTTGTCTCCCAATATGTGAAAGGATGCACCACTATCCAAATACCAAACCGATCCCATTGCACTTTATACCATGCATGTAATGAACGAGAAGTCAACCTCAAATTCCGAGGCCAAAGCCTCACTAGTTGTAGATCCTGAAGCCTTCTTGTTCTTCTTCTTTTGTGGAAAATTAGTGGCATAATGCCCATGCTTGTGACAGTGAAAACACTTCACTCTGGACATGTCGTGCTTCTTGCCATCTTAACCAGACTCAGATTTGGAATGGAATTTCTTTCCTTTCCCCTTATTCACCTTGGTAGCCAAAGAAAAATCTTCTTCATCTTCATTCTTTGATGAAGATCCATCTCTGGTATTCTGTCTAAACTCCTCTTGCACCAGATCCAACCAAAGTCGTTCCCAAACTGGTAGTTTTCCCTCCCATTAACAGAGTCCTGATAACTATGCCAACTCTTGGGAAGTTCTAGAAGAGCTAGGCTCACCTAATCATCATCAACGATAGTAATGCCAACGCTCCCAAGCTCATCCCGACATTGGAAAAACTTTGTTAAATATTTTGGCATGATTTTTTCTTTCTCCATCTTGATCTTCCTGAGTTTATATTTCAATGCCAATTTCCTATGATCACTGTTGTTACGAAATAGATCTATGAAATCTTTCCACATTGAATTTGGTGTGGCTTTTCCATGGATACTTGAGATAATGTGGTCTCTTACTCCCTCCAGTAAGATCCTCCTCGCCTTTTCCACTTTCTTTTGCCATGCATCAAGATTTGCAACATCTGTCACAGTAGGTTTGGGAACATGATTGTCAATGAATTCCTTCAAGACATTTTCTTCCAGTACTGCCTCCATCATTTCTTTCTAAGAAATATAGTTAGAGATTCCCTCAAGTGCATACTCCAAACTCAAACCATTGAAAGACATTTCGATCCTGAATCGCCTGTAGCACCAAGAAAGCCTTCTGCAAATTCGAATTATATTCAGTCACAAACTCAACTCCTCCTCCACTATTGTGATTTTTTGTGCTCAATACCATGTAGAAATTATACAAACAATATGTATATCATGGATTCAATCCGATCTAAAAATGTACTAAAGCTATATACTGAATCACTTATACAAATCAATTACATAAATTTAAACACAATCGCCAATCACATGAAGCAAAGAAGAATCAATCAAACCACAACACAGATAATTTCCCAGGGAAAACTTGTTGCTCAAAACCCCACTATCTTCTATTGTATATTCAGCATGGATACATGAAACAATTACAATACACTCTTCTCACAATAGTATCATGTACTCAACTAATTGTCTCACACTATCCTAGAAAAAACTGACCAACATTTAGCCAATTATTAGCCTCTAAATAGCCTACCTTTCTTGCACAATTCATGTGGAATGTAATTCCTGTTCTTTAGGAATTTTTTCCTTCCTTGACTATGCAAGGATCATGGACAATCCAATGAATGTTTGGTTTCATGGGTGCAACCCAATAATCCTACAACTAATATTTAACATCACCTACATCTCAACTGGGTCTCCACTAGAACTAACATGCATGCAGCTAATAATAGTAAATCATCAGTTGCATGTTAGATCATTGATTGTGAATTAAAAAATATTTAATTCACTTGATCTCTCACTAGTGCAACAAACGATTACAACTAGCACAACTAACTTTAACTCACTTAACTGAGTTAACTAATTACAACATGCATTAAACTAATGCACCACTGCACTTCGAACTCTGTTACAACTAGAATTATTCTACATGCCTCACCAACTACCCTCAACTCGAAATTCATGAGCTACCTGAGTTTATTAAACTCAGTTAACTATTACAAGTGATTATGAGATAAGATTACATTTTATTGTCTATTCTAATTAAGGGAAAATTAAGATAGACACTGCACCAAATTTAGCCCACACCAGTGTAGGTGCTGCTAAGACCTCCTGGTCCCACACTAGTGTAGGTGCTGCTTGGATCTCCTAGTCCCACACTAGTGTAGGTGTTGCAATTTCTTGTTGGACTTCAACAAAGCCTCTAGCATTGTGAAAACAAACTTGTGCCCAAACACTATTATCATGATTCTAACTATGGGGTTGAAATGACGAATGAAGAATAATGAATTTCCCCATCATCTCTTTGTAGAGAAGATACATTAAATGATATTCAAATTACAAATAAAAATTCAACCACTACACCTTCTCCTCCTCCTTGCATTTTTTATTGAATATCTCTATCACAACAATTTTACTACTTGTAATTGTGTTGCTACAAGCCCCCCAAATCAACTTGATCAAGGTCATTGGATGCTCCTTGAGAGGACTCCATTGAGCCTATAACTCTTTTTTTTAAATTAACATAATTCTCCTCCTCCTCGTGCTTTACAATAATAATACCACTGTGGTAGCCATGTGAAATCTAGTCATTCAGTTTTTTTTTTTTTTTCTAATGGGAGGGTGCATACTTTTACTCCATTCCCTAGAATATGCAATAAATGCTGGTAAAATCTAGTGTAATTTCCATTAAATTAATGATTACAAAGGATGCATAACCACTTCTTTGAACCACCAATGTTTTCTTCTTGTTTTGAGTGACCTTCTTAACAAATTGCAACAAGGTTTTCTTCACAATGATGGCTTTATAAGTTGAGCTTTTGGTGGACTTAGGAATTGTAGTTGGATTTGGTCTTATTTTAGATTTATAATATTTGGAACTAGAAGATTATTTCACTTGAAATATCAAATATAAAGGGATTTCAAGTTTCAACCATTAATTTTAAGAATATATATATATATTTTTTTTTAAATTTGCGTGTACAACTAATTCAACAATTCAACTAATTCAATAATTTGCGTAAATACAACTAATTCAACAATTTCATTTTTTTTAAGCGAATCGACTTTAATGATTTAGGATTAAATTTTTTCTTTAACATGGAATATATTTGATTGGTAATAATATAATGTAGTGTTTGTTTATTTTTATTTATGTTGTATGTGTTCTTATTTAAAATGAAATATTTAAATGTCATGTGGATTTTGTAAGTGGTAATGTGATGTTGATGTGAATTTTAACATAAAATAAAATTAATGGGTTAATGGCCAATTCAAAAAAAATTGTTGTTGTTTCATACCTATTTAATTCGGCTTTAATTTAATTTTAGTTTTAATTTCATTTTTTTATTTTATTCTGTGTATTCCAATAAAATAAGTGATAATGGATGATCCAATAGCTAAGACACAAGTGGTAGTTTTAGGAATATCATAACTAGTTCTATATTAAGAGAAGAATCCATAGAGTGACTCATGAGTGATGATATTTAAAAAAAAAACCTTTGTCCTTAGTCATGAATAGGAAGGAATCCTTATCCTTAGAAGCAATGAAATTAGCATATAAATCAAAATGCCATTCTTTATTACCTTGTTGAGCATTTTTTTAGACAAGTTTTGTTGAAATCAATCACAAAACAAAAAGGATATAAGAATTAAAAAAACAAGAGGGTGCCATCTTCTAAAGTAAGATAGAAATTATAGAGTCTGCATTAATTTGAATTCAATAAAGTTAAAGTTGTTCGTTTCATTGAAAAAAAAACACTTAAAAAATCTAACAAGATCACCACCGGTTATATCATCCCAAAAAAAACATGAAATTTAAGAAATATGATTATGAGTTTGAAAAGCCTTTTCAAACAATCCCCAATGTAATATATTCTCTATTAATACAAAAAGGATGGCTACAAGACAGCTAGTCCTTGCCTTGAGTGGGATTTCAAGCGTGGATGCAGAGCTAACCTGTTTTGGATATTTCCAGTATTAGAAAGAGAGTTAGCAAAGTGGATATAGCTATTATAGGTTAACCTGGATATATAAGATACATATCCAGTCAAGAGAATCAAAACCTCAAATCAAAATCACGTAGTCATAAAATATGATGAACTTTATGTTTTCCCTTTGTCGCATAGCTGATAGAGAAATGAACTTTCCTTTATTCGAGAAGAAGTTATTGACCTCCATACATCAGTGCATTGCGCATTGGAAGATACATTTAGGAAGTAAAGTTGTCTCTTGATTTCAATTATTATACAAAGATCATTGAAATTTCAGATTTTGAATTTGAATTTTTTAACGTGGACAATTGAAAATGGCCTTATCATTATAAGAATCTATCAATCAACAATTATTAATGGTAGAGTATGGCATAGTTGCAGAAATTTAGGATGGAAAAAGGTCAATCAACTATAACTGAAACTACCCTATTTTGCAGATGATTCATAATTTCAGAAATTGGCAAGCCATAACAGAGAAAAGACTTGTTAAAAGAGATTAAAAATATTTTTGGCATAAGTAATGCAAATTTTTCAAGCTCTAGCAGAGAAATAATGCAACCCTAAAGCTTGTCCATCTGTAAATAAGAAAATCTTGAAATACTTCATTCATTGCACAACCTGCAATTTTAGCATCAAGAGAAGAATGAAGAAAGGGTTGTGGGTATAAGCTCTGTACCTAATGGTTGTATCTCTTTTCCTAAAAGAAATGAAATTGGCATCATACCATTCCATTCGTTGATGATGAACAAGAGTTGACTGTAAGAGACACAAACTATGAGACACTAAGTGAACTTTCGTAATTTGGAAAGAAAGCAGAGCCAAATTTACTGCCAATTGTCTTGTATCACAAAAGGAATAATGTTTTGGGAAAAGTATGATCTGCAAAGAGTAGTATTTAAAAAAAATAATTCAATAAATCAAATATTCCACGACAACACTGAGATATTTCATTATACAAAGTGCTACAATATTCACCAATTCTACATAGATAATCAACAACTGGGGATCCTACTCTGAAGGGGGAAACCATGAAATGAATGTGCATTGACAACTCTCCTCTATGTGTGATAAAAATCACATGATGAAACCTAATGCAATATTTGTTGCAACATGTTATAGTATGATGGTTGAATATATAATAAATGAATTTTCGCAGGAGCGGGACTCATTAGAAAAAACAATAATTTGATTCAATGTAGGAACACATTTAGTGTTATTATAGTATGTAGAGAGAAAGCAAGAAAACCATCAATATTAAACTTATAGGGATATTCAGCCATCAATTAGACCAAATTGGAATGGAATACCAGTGGATGGAAACCATGAATTTCCTAATATGAATTATATTGTAGTGAATTGAAAGGCCACTACAGGAGAACTGATGAGATGATAACCAAGCCATGTCACTCGATTCGCAATACCATCATATATTCTCCATAGCAAAGTGTCTCCAGTGCAAAGCTTCCCTTTCCCTTCTAGTGGTACCAATCTGCAGGAGCAATATTATTATCCAATTAGGATTGCATGTTGTTGGCAATATGATGCAGAGTGTTGTCCTTGATGGCAACCCACTGAATGAAGATGAAGACATGAGACTATTGACATGTGTTGTCCTTGATGGAAATCGACCTGATGAAGTTATTCGTGACTTGATGGACTTAGTAAATGATGTAAATCTGATGTGAAATGATGTGATGATAAGTGTTGTCCTTGAACAGGCAACCCTTTTGATGAAGATGATGACAACTTACTTGGTGAAGTTGTGCTTGATAGAATATGTTCTTGATGAAGTAAATCTGATGTATCTACAGTGAGTACAGAAGGGAATGAAGAAAGGAATTCAGCAGGTGCTAAATCTTGATGAAAAGAGTATGTCTCTAGGCATATGCGGATTTTCCTAAAGTAAGTCGCGTATGCACGCGGAAATCAACGTGCCAAGTCGCGTATGGGAAAAAGCGCTCTTAAAGTGAAAAAACAGGGGTAACCACCATGGTATTGACCCATTATATTGGGTAATGATTCGTCTAAATGACCCCGTCCAGGAATACCATCGGAAGTAATGTGGTTTTGGCTCATGGTATTGAAAAAGGGTAAAACTATATAAGGAGAAGAAATTCATTGTGAAAATTATGAGTGTGGGAGCAAGATGTCTGAGCTTGAATGAATACTTCTCTCTGGAGTATATCTGAATGGAAAGGGTTACAGTTGAATGAAATATCTGAATGTAGGAGTGATGAAGAAGGGGATCTAGATCTGTATAGTACTTGTATCTGCTAGATCTATTCATGGAAGGCTTAGATCTGAGATGAGGTGAACATCTGTCTGAAGCAAAAGGGTAAATCTGAACTGAATATCTGATCTGAAGAAGTATACTGCTCTATAATAGTTGAAGATCTATACGCTAGTTCGCCGTAGAGGAAGCGCATATATACGCAGCTTCGCTGAAGAGAAAGCGCGTATGCGCAATAAAATTAGCTCAGTAATTTGTACTGAAGTATACGCGGGTTTATGTGAACGGAAGCGCGTATATACGCGACATCAGTGAAAGGAAAGCGCGTATGTAAACTAGGGTTTGCTGAAGCATGGGGTATGAAATATTTGATCTGTTCTGCTATATTACTGCTATCTGATCTGTGTTGTCTGAATTGATAAGTATCTGTTGGTGATGTATGTTTGAGCTTAAAAGTATGGAAAGGGTCCAGTCTAAAAATATGATGAAACGTGGCCTGCAAGTGTTGTTCTATTGGAGTTGTTGGATCCAGTGTGAAAATTGATGAAACGTGGTCCAAAGGGGTGCTGGGCTGCCAGCCCAGTCGTGGGTCGTAGCCTCTTCCAGGTGAGGCTGGCACCGCAGAGCAGCTGGTCGTAGCCTTCCAGAGAGGCCGAGGGAACGAGTCGTGCTGAGCCTTCCAGAGAGGCTGGTAAACGAGCGCAGGTGGGTGCCTGCGTGCTGGTAGGAGTCTGCACCAGCACATATGTTGTAAGATGTTTTCTCTATAATAAAATATTGAAGGCTGAGCAACGACAGCGGTGGTTTTCTCCCGACTTGGGTTTCCACCTAAAATTCCTGGTGTTCTTGTGTGATGCTTTGTGTGATGGTTTACTCTGTTCTTACTGCACATGTTTACTGTTTATTAAACATCTTATGAATGAATGATGGAATGGTTTAAGTGAAGAACTAATGACATAAGTAGATATCTGTGTATACGTGAGTTTCATAAAGGGTATCCACGTATATACGCGAGTCTGTTTCAGGAAAGTAGCGTATGGGTTTTAGAAGCAAGAAAAAGTAAAAATTTTGAATATGCAGTAAATACTGATTCACCCCCCCCCCCCCTCTCAGTATTTTTCCCAACAATTGGTATCAGAGGTGTCTTTCGCAGAAGCTTGATCGCTTGAAGGAGATCCGTCGTGAATAAGTCAAGAAGGAGTAATGTCTATAAAGCCACCTCTATTCTAATGGAAGCAACTGAGCATTCTGGAAGGTACCAACAATAGCTTATCTGCAAAATCTTGGTGCAAAATTATGGGCAATATTGAAAGAATGTGAACAAGAATTTAGAGAAGAAAAGGATACTTCTGTGGAAGACAGTAATTTTCGTGAAGAAAACACTCAACTCAAAGTAAGCCTAGAAGAAAAGAACATAATCATAGAGACTCAAGAAAATCGACTTGAATCAAAAGCATTGAGGAATTGGAGTGTGGCGGAAGTAGTAAATCTAAGAAAAGATAATGAAAGTGAAATCTCTCAATCTTAGATTTGCTAAAAGTTCAGAAACCTTGGATGAGATTATCAAGGTACAACGATCTCCTCTTATAAAAAAAGGTCTTGGATATACTGGGGAATCTTCCCAGACATCAACACCAAATTTCCTAAAAGCAGCCACAGCTGGTTCTCTACATTCAGCCACTCAGCAGGGGAACAAAGGATCCTTACAGGCAAAGCATGATCATCACAATTCAAGGAACACTAACAAGGAGATTATTCAAAGAAGCTACAACCAACAAGTAAATTCCAATAGAAGATTTCATGATCACAGAATTTTCTACTTCAATGGACAATGTTTCTCATGTCACAATTTTGGTCATAAAGCTGTTCAATGTGTTGCATATAAAACCATTATGAAAAGAGAAGCAAGAAATAAAAGGATGAATATCGAACCAAAGAAGAACACCTACAACAACTTTTCGCCTCTTCAAAACGAAGTTGGATGTACTTATTGCAATAACTTTAGTCACGAAGAATCTGAATGCAGGAGCAAGGTCCAGCCAAAAGAACATGTTCCCTCAAGCTCTAAAGTATGGAAAGAGAAAGAAATACCGGTTGAAAATTGTGGGATAGCACTATTTGGAGAAGGTGAATAAAATCAATGGTACATTGATAGTGGGTGGTCAAGACACATGAAAGGTGACAAAAGCAAACTTCCTGCATATGATGCTCTAGAAAAATAAAAGAAAGTTACATTTGGAAATGATACTCCTGCTATAATTAAAGGAAAAGGGTCAGTATTTCTTAAAGAAAAGGTAAAGGCTAAAAATGTCATGTATGTGGATGGATTAAGGCATAACCTGTTAAGTGTAAGTCAAATGTGTGATCAAGGAACAGAATTGGTCTTTAGTTCAAAAGAATGTGTGGTTCATGAGCTTGATACAGGTAAAATCATTATTAAAGGAAAAAGAAATCCAAGCAACCTGTATGTATTGAATAGCATAGATCAATGTTACTTGAGCAAGTCTTCAGAAAATTGGCTTATGGCATAGAAGGCTGGGGCATCTGTGTTTCTCTCAAATCAACAAAGCAAGCAGAGTTCAAGCTGTTCGTGATCTTCCCAAAGTCAATCTTCCAGAAAGTACCATATGCAAATCTTGTCAATTTGGTAAGCAAACCAGAGTACGATTTAATGCCAAAAAAGGATCATCAAGTAAGCCTCTTGAACTCATTCATACTGATATATGTGGACCTATGAGGAAAAATTCATTACGTGGGGAAGAATACTATATCTTATTTATTGATGACTACTGGAATGTGTTGGATAGGGTTCATTAGCACAAAGATCGAAGCATTTGAAAAATTTCGAGCTTAGCTTGTTAGCGAGAAAATGAATTAGATCTAAAAATCAAGTGTCTTAGATACGTCGAGGAGGAGAATATTCATCAAATGAATTCTTTGAATTTTGTGAACAACATGGCATAAAAAAGGCAGTTCTGTATGGAGCACTCCACAACAAAATGGTGTAGCGGAAAGAATGAATATAACAATTGTTCAAATGGCTAGAGCTATGCTTGCTGATTACGGTATTCGACATGTTAAGGTGGAAAGCGACACATACGGCCGATAACATTCTCAACAAGGCTCATGTTCGGGTAAATAGTGACAAAACTCCATATGAACTACGGTATGGTAACTCTCTCCCTTTGTGAAGCATTTTAGATTTTTTGGAAGTAAATGCTTTATCAAAAATAATGATGAAAAGCTTGGCAAGTTTGAACCTAGATCAGATGAAGGGATACTTCTTGGTTACTCATCTACAAGCAGAGCATACAAATGTTACAATAAAATGGTTCGAAAGATTTTTGAATGTATTGATGTTGTTATTGATGAGTCTCCTACAGCTCCTAAAGAAGAAAAACAAACAACAAAAGAAGATGATTGTGACATATGGCCTTCTACATCAAATGAAAATGATATAGACAGTGGACCCAATGAAGAACCTGAAAATGATCTATCTGAAAAAGCTCCATCTAGATATGTTCAAAAGAATCATCCTGAATCTCAAATTTTGGGAGACAAGGAATCAGGTGTATGAACAAGGAGAACTCTTGTGGGATCTTCTAGTCATCTGGCACTTCTATCCACAATTGAACCACACAATGTTAATGAAGCTAGCAAATATGAATGTTGGAATCATGCCATGGATGAAGAGCTTGATCAAATTGAAAAAAATGACACTTGGGAATTGGTACCAAGACCACATGATAAAAATTTCATTGGAACTAAATGGATTTTCAAGAACAAGTTAAATGAGAATGGGGATGTTGTAAGAAACAAAGCTAGACTGGTTTGCAAAGGGTATACTCAACAAGAAGGTATAGACTTTGAAGAAACGTTTGCTCCTGTAGCTAGACTTGAAGCCATAAGAATGTTTCTTGCTTTTTCAAGTTATCAACAAATCAAAGTTTATCAAATGGATGTCAAATCTGCTTTTCTTAATGGTGATATAGAAGAAGAAGTATATATAGAACAACTGGAAGGATTCATTTTGGGCAATGATGAAAATCTTGTTTGTAGACTTAAAAAGGCTCTATATGGTCTCAAACAAGCTCCAAGGGCTTGGTATTATCATCTTGACAAATATCTTCATCAACAAGGATTTTCAAAGGGGACTGCTGATAGCAATTTATACACAAAAGTTGAAAATGATAAACTATTTATTGTGGTTGTATATGTTGATGATATCATTTTTGGGAGTAACGAAGAATCTATGAGTCAAAAATTTGCTTCTGTCATGCAGCAAGAATTTGAAATGTCCTTACTTGGGAACTAACATTCTTTCTTGGCTTGCAAGTGCATCAAACTGCAGATGGTATATTCCTATCACAAGAAAAATATCTTAAGCAAATTCTGAAGAAGTATGGCATGGAAGAATGCAAACCTGTCAGTACACCAATGATAACCGGATGCAATCTTAGTTCTCATGATGATTCTCCCCCGGTGAATCAACCAGAATACAGATCAATGATAGGAAGTCTAATTTATCTCACTGGGACTAGACCAGACATTATGCATGCAGTTGGGATTGTTGGACGATTCCAAGCTAATCCAAAAGAGTCTCACCTTCAGGTTGTTAAAAGAATATTCAAATATCTACAAGGAACTCAAGACTTTGGTCTATGGTATCCAAAGAATGCTGATCTTACTCTTCACGCTTACACTGATGCAGATTGGGCTGGAAGTGTTGATGATCGGAAAAGCACTAGTGGTGGCGCATTCTATATGGGACCCCGGTTAGTATCTTGGTTCAGCAAGAAGCAAAATTCTATTGCCTTATCTACAGCAGAAGCAGAATATGTGGCTGCCGCATCTTGTTGCACTCAACTCCTTTGGATGATGCAAACCTTACAAGATTTTCAAATCAAGTGTACACCTCTTGTCCCCATTATGTGTGACAATACAAGTGCCATCAGTATTTCAAAGAATCATGTTATGCATTCGAAGACCAAGCACATTCCCATCAAGTATCACTTCTTACGTGAACAAGTGCTTGAGCAAAAAGTGAAGTTGGAGTATGTTCCCTCCAAAGAACAAGTTGCTGATATCTTTACTAAACCTCTGCCCAGGAAAGCATTCAAGTATCTAAGACAGAAGCTGGGAGTGTTCTCTGCCAGTCAAAAGAACAAATCTGCATAAATTTAGAAGATGGTATTGGATACGCGGGTTTCATGAAACACAGTCGCGTATATACGCGAGTTCTTGCACAGAAAACTGCGTATGTCTGATTACTGACATTTTTTCTGTTTGGAGTCAGCTCTCTTCAGCACAGCTGCAGTGCTGTTTGGTTTCTCTGATACTGTTTGGCATCTCTGGTGCTGTTCTAGTTTTCATAATTCTATTTCTAAATGTTTTGATAAAGATGCCTTGATGATTTGTTGGTAAAAGTGTTCAGGATGCACAAACTAAGGGGGAGCCTTAGTCAACGGATGTTCGGAAGCACATTTTCAGGGGGAGCATTAGCATTGCTGAGTATAATGCATTGTTGGCATTATGATGGTTCTGAAATATGTTCTCTTTCTTGAGGACTTTCTGGTGTTGGTTATGAAAAGTCATATTTGTAACTTGATGAAAAGGTCTTGTTGAGACCCATGATGTAAAATTTGTAATATTCAGTCATGAAAAGACTTGTCATTTTTTGTAAACCCACTTGGTTGGGTAGCTGTGTCAAATTTTGTAAACCCACTTGGTTGGGTAGCTGAGTCAAATTTGTAAACCCACTTGGTTGGGTAGCTGAGTTGAAATGTGTAAACCCACTTGGTTGGGTACCTGAGTCTTATATGTAAATCCACTTAGTTGGATATTTGATGTAAGTATGAGTCTTTGATGATAGGAAGTTCATAGAGTCATGTACTTCATTGAAACATATGGATGAACTTTCAGCATGAACTCAGGGGGAGCTTGGTCACTTCAGTATATCAGATCTGCAGAACAGGGGGAGAGTGTGTTGGTTTTGATCCACCCTTTGCCCTTGATGTCAAAGGGGGAGAGTGACATGGTGTTTGAATGAAGAGAAAGAATGGTGTCAAAAATGGGGAGAGTGACATGGTGTCATTGTATTCTTAATGTACCTATCTATTGTGATGATCAAACACCATCGTGGTTGCCATCAAGTCCAAAGGGGGAGATTGTTGGCAATACGATGCAGAGTGTTGTCCTTGATGGCAACCCACTGAATGAAGATGAAGACATGAGACTATTGACATGTGTTTTCCTTGATGGCAATCCACCTGATGAAGTTATTCGTGACTTGATGGACTTAGTAAATGATGTAAATCTGATATGAAATGATGTGATGATAAGTGTTGTCCTTGAATAGGAAACCCTCTTGATGAAGATGATGACAACTTACTTGGTGAAGTTGTGCTTGATAGAATATGTTCTTGATGAAGTAAATCTGATGTATCTACAGTGAGTACAGAAGGGAATGAAGAAAGGAATTCAGCAGGTGCTAAATCTTGATGAAAATAGTATGTCTCTAGGCATACACGGATTTTCCTAAAGTAAGTCACGTATGCACGCGGAAATCAACGTGCCAAGTCGCGTATGGGCAAAAGCGCTCTTAAAGTGAAAAACCAGGGGTAACCACCATGGTATTGACCCATTGTATTGGGTAATGATTCGTCTAAATGACCCCATCCAGGAATACCATCGGAAGTAATGTGGTTTTGGCTCATGGTATTGAAAAAGGGTAAAACTATATAAGGAGAAGAAATTCATTGTGCAAATCATGAGTGTGGGGGCAAGATGTCTGAGCTTGAATGAATACTTCTCTCTGGAGTATATCTGAATGGAAAGGGTTACAGTTGAATGAAAGATCTGAATGTAGGATGCACCGATGAAGGAGTGATGAAGAAGGGGATCTAGATCTGTAGTGTACTTATATTTGCTAGATCTGTTCATGGAAGGCTTAGATCTGAAATGAGGCGAACATCTGTCAGAGGCAAAAGGGTAAATCTGAACTGAATATCTGATTTGAAGAAGTATGTTGCTCTATAATAGTTGAAGATCTATACGCTGGATTGGAACAGCGGAAGCGCCGTATGTCTGTGACCATTTGAGAAGGAGAAAACGCGTATCATAATAAGGTATTTCAGTGTTTATGTTGAAGTATCATGGCAGGTTTATGTCGAGAACGAGACGCGTATGTACGGCGACATGATGTGAAAGGAAACGCGTATGCAAACTCGGGTTCTTGAAGCATAGGGTATGAAATATCTAATGCATTACCATTGCCTTCCAGCTATACGATACGTATTTATCTGAATTGACAAGTATCTGTTGGTGATGTATGTTTGATCTTAAAAGCATGGAGTGGGTCCAGTCTAAAAATATGATGAAACGTGGCTTGCAAGTTGTGTCCTAAAGGAAACTTTGGATCCAGTGTGAAAATTGATGAAACGTGGTCCATAGAGGTGCTGAGGTTCGTAGCCTTCAGACAGGGGGTTGTAGCTCCCTTCCAGGTGGGGCTGGTAAACGAGATGAGGGGGTCGTAGCTCCCCCGGTATGGGAGGAGGCTGAAGTAAACGCTTGCCGGGGAGTTTGGAGCTCCCTTCCAGGAGAGGCTGGTAAACGAGCGCAGGTGGGTTCCTGTGTGCTGGTAGGAGTCTGCACCAGCACATATGTTGTACGATGTTTTCTCTATAATAAAATATTGAAGGCTGAGCAACGACAGCGGTGGTTTTCTCCCGACTTGAGTTTCCACCTAAAAATCCTGGTGTTCTTGTGTGATGCTTTGTGTGATGTTTTACTCTGTTCTTACTGCACATGTTTACTGTTTATTAAGCATCTGATGAATGAATGATGGAATGGTTTAAGTGAAGAACTAATGACATAAGTAGATATCTGTGTATACGCGAGTTTCATAAAGGGTATCCGCGTATATACGCGAGTCTGTTTCAGGAAAGTAGCGTATGGGTTTTAGAAGCAAGGAAAAGTAAAAGTTTTGAATATGCAGTAAATGCTGATTCACCCCCCCCCCCCTCTCAGTATTTTTCCCAACATGTACACCGTCCAAGAGTACTGCTTCCATAGTCTTCAAAGGTACGTGGGAACTAGATTGTTATCAGTCGCAGTCACTCTATTGTTTTGGAAGGAGAAGTCGGCTTTTTGGTGTGGATCCATTCTTCCATGTGCTGTTATAAAACTATTTTTCCCCTTCCTGTTCTGCGTAAGTATGTTGCAACTCTGGAACATAGCAGCCAAGTTTTTGAAGATGAATTACACATTGTCGTAGATATTGTATTCTCTGTAAAACTGTCATTTCGTATGTGTGTACAACGTGTCCCAGTAACCTTCGATTCTGCAACAGTACATGGTAGATTGATCTGATGATACCATAAGAGAAATGACTGTGCCCTTGCCTGGACCCACTATGTTTTGAAACCCCATGTCCATAGCAATGAATCTGTTTCCACGAGAAACTACACAAAAAATAAAGAAGAATCAAAAGGAAGTAAGTAACAAACCACAATAGTGCCGAGAAAAAAATTATGACAATTAATAAGAAAAGAATTAATTGAAAAACACAGATAATATATATATGTGTGTGTGTGTGTGTGTGTGTGTGTGTGTGTGTATTACAATCAAAAAATAAATATACAAGTAAAAAGTTCTTCCACCTGGACCTCATGAGGTTGCATGAACCCCACGTGCCAGTTTACATACTCCACGATGTAGCCTCACCTAAACTATATTCCAAGCTCATTTTCTCATGGTTTCTAAGTAGGAGTTTGGAATCAAATCAAGCAACTCTATCACAAGGTCGAAGGTCAGATAAAGTAGCTTTTTCATAGGGTTGAAGGTTGTAGATTCCACAACGTCGATGTTGGAGAAAACCATGGGTATTGGCCTGCATGAATAAAATGTGATACGGAAACACGACCTTCGATCAAGACTCAAGTAGTTGGGTTTTTACACTGTGCCTTAATCCATAAATAAATGCATATGGTTAGCATAATACACCGACACATTCATGGGTTTTCCCACTCGATCTGCTCGCATATAGGTGCAGTGTATTGCCTGCATGATGGAAGAAAAAAAAATGGGCGAGAATGGGGAAAGGGATGATGACCCACCTAAGGAACTTCAATTTATTCTGGCAGGTCCTGCCTGCCTAACGGAAGAAAAACAATTAGGTGAGAAGGGAAAATTAGGGGAAAAGGGAGAGTTTTAGACCGAATGAGATCTCCTTAATGCCATGGATAAGGTCATGTTTTTCTATTTTCTCTATTCTTTATAGCCCGCCTAGAAGGGATGGGACCAACCTTGAACCCTTGTGACTAGGCGTGGGTTTTTAACCATCAATAAGTTGTTACATTTCAATTGATTTCATCATTTTTAAAGACTGTCGTTGTTGGTGCTTCAATAGGACCTCAAACTTTCCCTATTCCTATCTTTGCTTCCCTTTCCACAGGTGGAGAAAATGAAACAATAGAAAATATAGGATCAACAAAATAAGCCAAAACAACAACAAAAACAACTTCATAATTGGCTGGACCAATGGCTTAGAATAGAAAGTATGTCGCAAGTGTCTTGTTGCTAAGAAGCCAACCGAAGTAGGAAAGCACTCTTATACTTGAAGACAACTCCCAGTATGTAAACCCACTCACTCTCTCAGATATAAAGAGTTTGGATTCATTCTCATGTGTGTAGTTATCCAGGAAAGTCAACGATTCAAGGCATCACCCTGCAACACATCACACCTATTCCAACTCAAGTGGTTCCCAAACCTAGTAATAGGAATAATAAACAAGAAGGAACCAAACAAATCTCTAAAGCAAAGAAGTAATCTGGAGAAGGATGAACAAGTTTGAGATTTTATATTATTCAAGAAATAAAATAATTAGAATAGGTTTGAGATTTTGTAGTATTCAAGAAATATAATAGTTAAAATGTTATTTGTTCTGAAGGAGCCACCTTTCCCTTCGATGAACCACACAGAGTGACTTTGGTAGCATATAAATACATGTACCAAGAAAGAAAGGAACATGAAGATTTCCTCTGTATTAAAATTGGCCAGGTAAGAAAGGTACTTGAATATTTTCTCTGTATTGAAATTGGCTAGCCGATGTGTCATGTTCTTGGTGATGGCTTCAGCACAATATAAAAGAGTAGTCGGGCGATGATAAAACCTATCAGTAGCATGGTTGTTACCATCGCTGGTATCATCCTGGGAATCATCCCTTTCATCATCCCTGTTATCATCCCCTCCTAGGATTACTATGGAATCCTAGATTCAGGGTTGTAATTCTTTGGTTCCACGGGGTTCTACACACCCATATCGCTCCTCAAAGAAACAAGACCACAACAACATGCACAAAGCCATCTGGCCCCCTCTTCTAGTTGTATTTTATAGTCAGTGTTTCCATGAGGTAGCATTTAATACTTATGAACTAATGTTAGCATTAATTTGCAGTAGGTTGGAGTAAAGATGAAATAGATGCAATTAGTTAGAAAATACTGAATACATATATAAGGTTATAGCTTCTCCACCTCGGGAAGAGGCCAATAAGATGGTAATTTATCTTATCCATCTTATTGCCCCTCAAAATCACTCTAACAAGTTGATTGGTTGTCATGACGACAAGGACTAAACACTTGGTGAAAATTCTAGGTTAATGTTCAATAAGACTCATGCTACTAAAAAAATTTGATTACTATAGTCCCATGTCGGCTGCACCAATTGAGTATCCAAGCTAGCCAAACATGAGTGTTGATATCGCTGCACCCGCTTGATCTCATTCAAGGAAGAGATGATAGAATTACAGTCTTTGTGCTTCTCTTTCAAGACTAAGCCCAAAAAAGTTTTCATCTACTAATGGAAGGTGATGGAGTTCATATACTAGCTCTGTCTTCCCCTGGTATGACCAAGTTCAGGAACCCAATTGGCTACTTCCTCCGGGATCGCAAATTTGAAGTATGGTTGGCGATCCTTAGTGGTGAAGATTTCAAGTTGGCGAATTTATTTATGAATGTCATGAGTAGCAGAGTGAAATATAGTTGTGGCTTCCCAGGCTTGGGCCTGCACATGCAACTGAACTTTTAATTGTCTACTACTAGCACCCCTGTGACTATGCATATGTTGTCGTGGAATTTTACACCAATAAGTAAAAAACCAAGCAAGACAATTGTCCCAAAGCAAACCCATATTGAGGAGATTGAAACTAAACATGTTGAATCAAAGGAAAGGCCACGAGATATAAAGAATTCATGACAACTGATGAAAAGAGATCCTGGGGTATCACCAAAATCCCTTTTCATGTAAAGATTTCGATCCTGGGCCTGTTGGTTATGGCCCACAAGTCGTGTCGGAAGCGTTCTAGGTTTTAAACCTTTTATATTTTACAACGTGGACCTTTATAATGAAACAGTGTTTGAACGCCTTTTAGTTAACCACCGCAACCATACAATATACGGATTAAAACTCCGCGGAAAACCATAATACAAACACACGGAAACCTTTGTTAAATCCACTTTAACTCACATATACGAATCTCAAAATTAATACATCCGCCTCTATAAATATCGGTAGTTACATTTCACACAACTCCGATTTGATTCCAGTCGCCGCTGCTCCGATCCGATTCGATCTCTAATTTCCGGTCCGATCTACTTTTCACAGCTCCGATGCGAACAATCGGAAATCGCAAACCGGATTATTTAAATGCCCAACTCTAGACAGTGCTACAGCTCCGATGTAATTCAAAACTGAGTTGTAATTTAATTCGAATCCGTTAAAAAGGGTCCACGAAGTCTTTTTAAGCCATTTGCCTGTGTTTTCAGCTTATAAACTTCGACAGAGCCAAGATTGCATTAACACAGAATTCTTACGATTTAAATAGAATACTGATCGAAACCAAGGAAACAATACATCAATCCTTAAGAACTCTTCATACATAACGTTTAAGTGATTACTTAGATCGCCATCGATCCACTGGTGATCAATGTCGATCAACAAGCTCGCACACAGGATTTAACACAATTGTAAAACACACACAGGTGTACACAGCACTAAAACGCGCTTTCATATATTATACAAAATAGTTGCAGACTAAGGCATTTCAGCCTTAGGAACAAGCTCACTCTCGCTACATGGCACTTAGTCAGTTTGTCTCACAAACATCTATTTATCACACTACACATTTCGCTCTCCATCTCTGTCTCATTATATACATATAAGAAGCATTAGATTAGAAGGATCGATTAGATCCTCTCCTTGTTTTCCTCCAACAGAACGCTCCATAATTCATGCACGGCTGTTAATAATAGTAAGTCTTCTTGAGACATGTCCGCTTTAATCCACTTTAAATCTGTTTTAAACAGATTTCTCCTATTTTCTCCTTCAATTCAGCTCTTTTGATCCACGTACTCTTCGCCCTTTTTTGGATTCCTCTTTAATTAAGGAAAGGGTCAGATGCTCCTGCATCAGACTCCTGAGGTAAAAAAAATTTATGACCTCCTGGTCATATAATTCTCCCTGTCCTTAGCAATTCTACTCACTGCATTTCTTCAGTGGAATTTCCTTCATGATCTTCTGTGAGCTGCAACCAACCTCTACAGTAACAGTTTCCTCTGCTACACGATACCTCACCAAGCCCTCCGCACTCGGTCTTTTGGCATCCTTTTGGTTCTCTTCTCTGGAACCAATTGAGCACACCTTGCTCTAGGTTGCTGCAAATCTTCTCACCTTCCGCTGTCGCCATCTGCACGATAGTAAGACCATAAACTCTCCAGCTTTAACTCAACTGTACCTCTTTCCCCTTCTGCTTGCATTCTTCTTCCTTCTCGCAGGAGATCCTTTCCCTGCCTCTGATACCACTTAATGAAAAGAGATCCTGGGGTATCACCAAAATCCCTTTTCATGTAAAGATTTCGATCCTGGGCCTGTTGGTTATGGCCCACAAGTCGTGTTGGAAGCGTTCTAGGTTTTAAACCTTTTATATTTTACAACGTGGACCTTTATAATGAAACAGTGTTTGAACGCCTTTTAGTTAACCACCGCAAGCATACAATATACGGATTAAAACTTCGCGGCAAACCATAATACAAACACATGGAAACCTTTGTTAAATCCACTTTAACTCACATATACGAATCTCAAAATTAATACATCCGCCTTTATAAATATCGGTGGTTACATTTCACACAACTCCGATTTGATTCCAGTCGCCGCTGCTCCGATCCAATTTGATCTCTAATTTCCAGTTCGATCTACTTTTCACAGCTCCGATGCGAACAATCGGAAATCGCAAACCGGATTATTTAAATGCCCAACTCTAGACAGTGCTACAGCTCCGATGTAATTCAAAACTGAATTGTAATTTAATTCGACTCCGTTAAAAAGGGTCCACGAAGTCTTTTTAAGCCATTTGCCTGTGTTTTCAGCTTATAAACTTCGACAGAGCCAAGATTGCATTAACACAGAATTCTTACGATTTAAATAGAATACTGATCGAAACCAAGGAAACAATACATCAATCCTTAAGAACTCTTCATACATAACGTTTAAGTGATTACTTAGATCGCCATCGATCCACTGGTGATCAATGTCGATCAACAAGCTCGCACACAGGATTTAACACAATTGTAAAACAGTGGCGAGTGCTGACACTAAAACGCGCTTTCATATATTATACAAAATAGTTGCAGACTAAGGCATTTCAGCCTTAGGAACAAGCTCACTCTCGCTACATGGCACTTAGTCAGTTTGTCTCACAAACGTCTATTTATCACACTACACATTTCGCTCTCCATCTCTGTCTCATTATATACATATAAGAAGCATTAGATTAGAAGGATCGATTAGATCCTCTCCTTTTTTTCCTCCAACAAAACGCTCCATAATTCATGCACGGCTGTTAATAATAGTAAGTCTTCTTGAGACATATCCGCTTTAATCCACTTTAAATCTGTTTTAAACAGATTTCTCCTATTTTCTCCTTCAATTCAGCTCTTTTGATCCACGTACTCTTCGCCCTTTTTTGGATTCCTCTTTAATTAAGGAAAGGGTCAGATGCTCCTGCATCAACAACCCAAGCTAGAAAGAATAGAAATGCTAGTAAACCAAAGACATGAACGAATACCTCCAAGCAGGGACACCCTCTCTCTAGGAAACACCAAAGAGCAAGTCACATTGAACCCCCAAAAAATTTAAAAGGAAACCATCAGAATTATACCATAAGAACTCAGAGCCATAACAATAGAAAAAATGGATAAATGGATTGTAACCTCCTAACATTATCCCGCATTGTCGGAGCCAACAAATTCTCAAACATCGAGTGCAGGGTGGTGCCACCAACAACGTCCACC
Source organism: Pinus albicaulis (assembly GCA_034641835.2). Taxonomy (NCBI): domain Eukaryota; kingdom Viridiplantae; phylum Streptophyta; class Pinopsida; order Pinales; family Pinaceae; genus Pinus; species Pinus albicaulis. Next base: position 1,130,988,354 of record CM076574.1, read on the forward strand.
TTCATCCTTGGGGAAGTCGACAGTCTATCGTGGTGGGAAGTCTCTATGTTTCGAGGTTCTGGCTCTGGTCCAAAATCTAGCATCACCCTTGAGTAGTTGTTCCTTCTCAACTCAAAGGTCGAATTAGCTTGCATGTAACCTAGGTTACTAGCACTTCATTTCCATAGTGAGCAACCGAATCTTAGTGAAAGGTCGAGAGTCACGCCATGGTTTTGTAATATTTCCTCCAAGCATAGGCCCAATACTGCTATATAGCCGAGAAAATAATCCCACTAGTGAAGGGGGAGTCTAGGCACACCATACATTCTCGAAAGCAGTCTCAGTTCACATGACAAGATTATAGAGAGAGACTTTACATTGTAGAGAATGAGAAATAAAGGTTCACATGTGTTACACATGTGCTAAACTCGCCATGCCACCCCCTTTTAAATGTTGTGGGAGGCAATAGGGTGGTGAGCATCACCCAACCTCCATTGCCATGTCACTCATCACCCCGATCAAAAGCAACTAAAATTGTTATTATAAATTATTAATTTTTAAAATTTATATATTTAAAATAAAAATATTTTTGATTTTTTTAAATATTTAAAATAATTTTATAATTATGATGAGAAAAAATTAACAAAAAAATTACTTGATTATGATGGCTCTTTCTCGCACCGTGTTTTTCGAAAGAAAACTCATACTGAGCAATATTTTCATTCTTGCTCTCATCATCTTCCAACTCAAAAATTTGTGTTGGAACACCTAATCCTACATGGGTAGGTGTGGAATGCAAAAAGTCACAATGGAGTCCAAGTGACCTTGGAATGAGAAACCAAGAGTCACACCATTGTACTATAAATGTACATCTTTGTATAATGGAAAATAAGAAAGCCTCACGCTTATCCTTCATTGTGTTGAGTCTCTTGTGTGTGTGTGCTCATCTTCCTCATACACCATGTGTGTGCTTCAACATGGTGTTTAACATGGTATCGGAGCGGGCGATTTCTGGCCCTGCTCCACTTTGAGTGAGCCATTTGTGTTTATGGCCTATGCATATCTGCAAAAATTGTTGGTTTTTTTTGCAGCACTCAAGTGTTTGTAGCAGTCTTTTTGCCACATTCAGAAAGTGGTTTCAGAAAAAGGAGCAGCATTCAGAAGAAAGAACAACATTCAGAATTTGTTTTGAAGAAGAGCAGCAGTGTTGTTGAAGAAGCACATCTGAAGGTTTATTTTTTCTGCAATCTCTGCATTTTAAATTCCGCATTTAAAGAGCTGCTGGAAATTGTTTAAATTGAATTTCTGAAGAAGAAATTTCTGGAAATATTTTTGAGTTTTCATTGGAAGCTTTCTGAGAATTCTGAGTTTTTTTGCTGCTATATGGCCCTCTGCAATTTTTGAAGAAAAGTTCTGGGTTTTTGAAGTAAAAATTTCTGAGTTTTTATTGGCAAATTTCTGCCACATTTTCTGAAAAAAATTCTGCATTTTGTCCAATTCCATGCTACTGAGCCACTGGAAATTTTTTGAGTTTACTGGCAAAATTTTCTCTGCAATTCTAAAGATTCTGCTGCTGTTTTAAGGTTGATTTCACTGCTCTCTGCTGTCTTAACAACCAAAAATTTAAAAAAAAAAAAAAAATTCCTGTTCTTAGCCTTTTGGCCTTCCCCTCCTCCCTGCAACTTTACAACGCCCCTACGCACTGCACTCACCACGCTCTACCCGCGTCCCTCAACAGTTAACCCATACATCATTGCACACAACCTACGCTCCCTACCTGCAAACCCCTACCGCCCTCTCTGCAATACCCTACGCACAGCCCACTTACAACGCCACTCCGCCATCGCTCTCCCCTCGCTGCAGCTTCCCCTTATTTCCGCCTCCTCTCCATTGGATAATACACTCCTCGACTCTGCGATATTACCCACGGCTCCTTACCACGTTTGTAAACCCTCCCTCCATACGCCATTTTCCATATGCTCGACCACTGCATACCAGTCCTCCCCACGGCCTTAGGCCGCCCCTTCCTTTGCTTGGTCGCTGCGTTAACACTTTGATACGCTCCTCTTACCAGCTCACCTCCCATACTCGGCCCTCCTCAATCTGCATCTAAACACACACTCCGCCTCACTCACTACAGCACTCAATCCCTCGCCATACCTCACGCCTGCAAACTCTTCCCTCCTAAATATTTTTTTTAACGCCCCCACTCTTAAATCAATTCCTCCTCTCCACTTATAACGCCACGACACCCATCTCAACACTCTCCACGGCCCTCCTCTACTCGCCTCCCTCACACCCATTGCTCCCCCTCCCATACATTTAAAATTCGACTTTTAAATTTACACCCCCTTCCCATTCCATATAATTCGACTTTTAAATTTACACCCCCTTTTAAATTTATTTCCCCTCTCACATTTATAATCCCACCCTTTTCATTACATTTCCCCTCCACTACTTTTTAAATTCGACTTTTTTAATTCCCCCATTAATATATTTTTTAATTTAAAAAAAATAATAATAAGTCCTCCATTAATAATCCCTTCCCTTCATATAATAAGTCCTCCATTTTTTAATACCCCCACCATTAATAAAACCCCACCATTTTTAATAACCCCCACATTTTTAATTATTTCCATGTCAATTAATTCCCTTCCTTTTTAAAATTTCCTCCCTTTTAATTAATCCCCTTCCCCTCCATTTTTTATTATTCCCATTTTTTTAATTAATTTTTAATTAATTAAAAAAAAAAAACAGCAGAGAGAGAGAGGAAAAAGAGATATGAACAGCTGAAATGAAGAAAATGGCATATGAGAAGCAGATAGATTGAATACATTGCAGATTTGCATTTTGTGATTTGTGGCATTGAAGGGTGATTTTTTTGAAGAATTTCACATTTGAAGACAAGTTTTTCATCATTTAAAACAACTATTTGAAGAAGAGAAATCAGCTGCCCCAAGGCTTCTTGCACATTGCTTTTGCTGCACATTTTTGCAGAAATATTGTATTGACATTGTATTGCTTCTTCATAGTTGCAATCAGTATTTGAGTTGTTGATGTAAGTCATTGTTGATTGCCCTCCATCATTTGAGGAGCAGAATTTGTACTTTGAGATTTCCATCTTTGGAATTTTTCTTGAGTTATTTGTATTTCTTGTTGCATCACATTGTAACCGGGTGCATTTTCGGTTGAAGCCGACACCCTTTCATTTTTTGAGCCTAAGTTGTTGAAAATGGCCAAAATCAATGAGGCATTAGTGTTGTTGAATGACCTCATTCATTCAAATGTTCATGATATGATAAAAATGAGCAAGGATGCTCTATGTAACATTCAGAGTTGTTTGCTAGATGCACAAGAGAAGATTGAGTTTTTGCAGTTGGAATCTCAGTTTCAGCGAGAAGAACTTCAGCAAAAGAGTCACCATTCTGAACCTGTTTCTGTTCAGAACATTGTGAAGGACTCTCATCAGAAGAAAGTCAGCAAAGTTTCAGATGATTCCCATTCAGTTTCTTGTTCAAAAGCAGATGTACATGCAGATGCAGCAGTTCAACCTGCACTTCTCAAACCCATCATCAAACCTTGGGAAGAGCTTGTCCACAACAAGCACCGAACTGGTCTTGGATATGACAAGGATGTGTCCTTTCATATTCCAGACTACACCAAGCCCATCATATTTCAGAGTGCCGGATTCTTGTATGACAGTTCACCTGCAGCTGTTCCAGATCCTATTCCACTTCCACAACAGATTGAGAAATGCCAACACTGTGATCGAGTTGGCCATATGAAAGATCACTGTTTTGATCTTCATCCATGCAAGCACTGTGGTCGGCACACTCATTCTTCAGACAGATGCTTCAGACACAAGCCTCCTGCAAGAACCAAGATTCATCTTGGATGGATCGCTTCTTAGCAATGGGCATCAGCAGCCAAGAAGATGTTTACGACACATGTTAGAACTTGTTCACGGATATTGAGCAAACTTGCAGTTGAGTTTTCGCCATCATCTCACCTTGTCCCTGACAGGGGGGAAAATGGTGGTCATGTGCAAGCTTCGACGACAGATCAAGCGAGCCTGAGCCACAATCTCTCATTCCATGTTCAGAGTTGTAGCCAGCAGTTCAAGCGAGCCTGAGCCACAATTCGTCATTCCGGATTCAGAGATGTAGCCAGAGATATGGATGCCCATGAGCATACCTTCGGTTGGTGGATAACCTAAAACCATCATTTTCGGTTGGTGGATAACCTAAAACCATCATCTTTGGTTGGTGGACAACCTAAAACCACCACAGGTCGTAGACCTCCCTTCTTTTAGGTCGAAGGTCTCTCTTTTTTATGAGGGACAATTCCTCTAGCAGAAGCCTTCAGCTTCTTGCCAGTTTTGGAAGAGTTCCGGGAACTGCAACATGTATTGCGTTCCAGTGTTTGTGGTCATCCTAAAACCACCTCTTTTTCCAACATTTCAGAGAGTTGATTCAGCCAAGTGCTGCCATGTATACTTTGCAGATTTGTATTACAACTCTTTTCTTGGACTCACACATACCCCTTCGGATTAAGGGGGGATGTTGGAACACCTAATCCTACATGGGTAGGTGTGGAATATAAAAAGTCACAATGGAGTCCAAGTGACCTTGGAATATGAAACCAAGAGTCACACCATTGTACTATAAATGTACATCTTTGTATAATGGAAAATAAGAAAGCCTCACGCTTATCTTTCATTGTGTTGTTGAATTCTTTGTGTGTGTGTGTGTTTCTTCCTCATACACCATGTGTGTGCTTCAACATGGTGTTTAACAATTTGGAGCCCTTAACACTTTAGCCACGAGAGCTCTTAGAATTTCTGATAATGATCATTTAGATGAAGAGAAGGCTCATCTCCTTAGGGTCTTTGAAGATAATGGCTATAGTAAAAGTCAGGGTTTGAAGGCTTTCATGAATGCTAACAGAGGTCCTAATCAGAAAAATGTAAAAAATGATTTTGTTGGTAAAGTTCATTTTCCTTTTATACAAGGTACCACTGACAAGATCGCTCGAATTTTAAGGAATCATAAGATCTCTTCCTCTTTTAAACCCTTGGACACCATTCGTGGTTCCCTTAAATCGGTTAAAGATCCGTTGGACCCCAAAAGCGCGAAAGGTGTTTATTTGATCCCGTGCTCTTGTGGGATTCCCTACATTGGAGAAACAAGTCGCTCGATTAATAAAAGGATTCAAGAGCATTCTGCGGATATTAGGCATGGTAGAACGAATTCCTCAGCGTTAGCTGAGCATGTAGAGAAGAAGAAGCATCACATTTGTATGGAAGAATCCAGAGTCATAGTTAGGGTTGAGCATTTCCATCACCGTAAATTTAGAGAAGCTATTGAGATTGAGAAGAGGCCTCATACGTTGAATAGGGATGATGGGTGGAAAGTTATTAGTTGTTGGATTCCATTTTTTTGCTCCCAGTAAGGGTCCTTCCTCTTGTGTTTTACTCTCTTTTTGTTTCCCTATGTTTTTTTTTTTTTTTTTTTTTTAATTCTATTGCTAACATAGTTTTATTATAATTTTCTTTTTAATTAGTATTATTGTTTTATTTTATTTAATTCTTTATGTATTTTTACTTTTGATCTTATTTTATTATATATTTATTTATTTATATTTTTATATTTATATTTATATTTTATTTTATTTTATTTATTTATTTTTATTTTTATTTTATTTATTTATTTTATTTATTTATTTTATCTTATCTTATTTTATATTCTTATTTTTATTTTTATTAATTTTTGACTTAGTCTTTATTTTATAGTTTAATTATTTTAATTTGATATGGTCTTTATTTTATTACTTTATGATGGGAGTTTTCTTTTTATTTATTTATTTTATGTTTGACTTGGTCTTTATTTGTAGGATTTTGACTATTTCTTTAGTTTTAAGTTTGATTATTTTATTTATTTTGTTTCGGTGGGTTTTTATTTTATTATTTTATGGGATTTTTTTTTTTTATTATTTATTTATTTTTTTTTACTGTTTTTAACATCTATAATTTTTCCTTAGGTTTTTACCATTGCTCTTCTCTACATGATATAAATATAATAGTTGGATCAGTCAGTCTCCAGTATCTGGATTATGAACTACTAGTTTGAAACGGGTCGGTTCTAAAATTTCTCATGTGATTTCCAGAAAGATTTATTTTAATATGATATGGATCACAGAAGCTTACACTCTCAAAAATTACTTGAATTAATTAAAAATATTTTCTATATATATATTTAAAATATTTAAAAAATCAAATTGATAACCAAAATTATCCCTAAAAAGAAATTAATTTTAATCCCATCTTTAAAATTAAAAAAATAATAATTATTAAAAAATATCAAATTGATAAGACAAACTAATAAATAAAACATCTCCACAGAAGTTTAAGAAAATAATTAAAATCCACCTCTAAAATTAAATAATTTAAAAAATATATAAAATTCATGTTGATAACAAAAACTCACAATTTAAAATTTTCAAGAAATTTTATAATTACATAAACAGTTACGGAGTAGTTTAATAAGTAGTGATCGTATTATGTAAAACAAAAATTCAAAATTCAAATTTTCATGAATCAAACTAATTAAAAAAATAATAATAATTTATATATTTTGATGAAAAAAATAGTAATAATAAAAATTATTTCTAATTAAAATTTAATTAAATTATTTATTTAAGTATGAGGAGTTTTCACAGTGCATTATATTAGATATCATTTTTTATATCTAATATAATGTTGTGTGAAAACCCGTCATACTTGAATATAATGAGTGAAGGGAGCTCTACTTGAATGGTTCATAAAGCACAATATTTGTTAAGGTTTTGCAAATGGGGTAGCAAGCAAAGTGGGCTTGATTGTGGGGAAAAACTTTACAGCTAAGTATGTTTGAGCCAGAGGTGAGTAGGGATGGGTGACCTCCCAAGAAGAGTTGGTTACTGGGTGCGAGTCCCAAGAGTGATGATCCACTCTATGCGATTCATTTCACTAGTTTCAATCTCACTTCCTCACTCTTGTGTGATTCATTTCACTAGTTTCAATCCCACTTCCTCACCCCTGTGAGCATCACCCAATACAATGAGTGTTAAATGGGCTATTCAAAAATCATGAGAAAATAGTCAGTTACGACTACCTCTCATGGAAATGGTCATGAGCACTAAGTGGATTATTCAAAAATCATGAGAAATTAATGAGTTACCACTACCTCTCATGAAAATGATCATAGATAAATCAGTGACTTAACAAAGTTGAATCCAAAAAAAATAATATCTAACAATTTTCAAAATATCAAATATATAACCAAAAAACAATAAATAAAATGTAATTTAAGAACCCTATTAAAAAAACCAATAAAGAAAATGTCAAATTAAAAAATATATGCAATTTAAAAACACTTTTATAAGTAATTTTTTTTAGTATTTCGAAAAAAAATCAAATATATTTGGTCCAATATGAGGTCTAATCTAACGTCCCAATAAGAGCTAGCCTGACTAATTAGATCCATACTTGATATTATCTCACGTCCCGAGAATAAGTGACATCTAAAAAGGTGCCACCCTCTTCCTCGACCCTTGACATACCTCGAACTTCAACCTAGAAGGAGGGACCGCTGAAGCATCTGTAAACTACTCTACGAAAAACAATGTAATACGTTTTTGCCGGGATCACCCAAATTCCGTTTATATAAGAGCGAAAAACCAACCAATAAAATGTCAAAATTAAAAATATATGTAATGCATTTTAGATAAGCGCGCTGTGCTGCCCTGCCAGGACGAGAAATTAATTAAAATTCTTATCTATAAAATAAAAAATTTAAAAAAATCAAATAGATGCCAAAATCAATAAATAAATGTCAAATTGAAAAATATATATAATTTTTTTTGGCCGTATGAGAAATTAATTAAAATTATTATTTATAAAATTAAAAAAATTCAAATAGATGCGAAAACCAATAAATAAATGTCAAATACAAGAGCGTTGTGCAGCCAGTACGAGAAGTTAATTAAAAATTGAATTATATATAGATACTAAAACAGATAAATAAAGCTGTTAACATGAGAGAAAAAATTTGAAAAATTTAAAATGTTATATGTTTGAATTATTGTTTGGCTGGATTGTTTTTTTTGCTTTGAAAATCATAGAAATTTTGGTAAGATTTTAAGAAAATTTGGTAAGGATTTTTGTAAATTTAGGTTATAGCTATCAAATTTCAATATTTTCGGTGCTCGAAGGTTTTTTATTGTGTTGAATCAATTTCCATTATCAAAAATATGATTCAAACACTGCTACTGCAAGATTGTTTTAAAAAAATTTGCAACATCCCCAAGGTAATCCAATTCATGCTCTCCCCTCTTTCCATGAGAAAGAGCCTTGTACAATATGCACCCAAGTTTCACAAACTCACCATTGTATTTTGAGTCATGCCCAATGATATAATCCTCTTCATCCACAACAACCATAGTTGTTGGATGCACCACCTCTTCTTCAAAGGGGATATTGACTTTCTTCAGTTCATCAACTATTATCAAGTCTTCCACAACTTCATCAGCTACTATTGAGTCCTCTACAACTTCACGAGCTGCTATTGAATCTTCCACAATTTTTCTCTTTGCAATCTCTACATCATTTTGTAGATCTTCATCTTTCATAGTTGCTTGATTCGTGTCTTCAACCTCTTTAATCAGCTCCGTTGTTGCAAACATGTCATCCTGCATTTGATTTGTATATGGAGATAGGCATATCTTCTCACCAAACAACAACTTATCAATGAGTTGTTTTTCATGCATCAAACAGAACCACTCTTCATGAGATACATAATTCTCATCATATTTGACTTCACAAGCTTTTGCATCACAGGGAGTTTCATGACTATCACATGCTACTCTATTGTCAACTACATACATGCTTTCAGTCTTGATCCCAGTTATGATGCTTTCAACACAATCACTATTTTTAACAACAATTTCATCAATTTCGTCTTTCTGACTCCACTTCATGCTATACTTCATTTCAAGAATATGCCAAAACATTTTTGGATCAAATATTTCACCAAATTCATTTAAAATGCTTGACAGGATGTTTTCATCTACAGCTGATATAATGAGAAACAAGGCTATTGCACGTATGCTCTTATCTAGGAGATTTATAGAAGTATCTTGAACAAATTTCCATAAATCTACCGAACCTAGCAATCCCTCCATTTTAATATCCCAAAGTTCAAATTTTTTACCTGAGAATGATGGCAGCATTGGCATTAATCGCCTCAATACCACATCAGTGTCTTCAAATTCAATTTTTTTCTGCTGATCCAAATCTGTATTTGGATTTATGTCTTCATTATGCATTGATTCCATGCCCAACAACAATGCATATTCTTGTGCAGCATCTACTTTTTGATCCTTTCTCTTGATATTTTTTATTTCTCTTCGAAACTCTTTGAGTGTTTTCTGCCGACCCATTGCTCCAATGCATGCCAGTCTTCACACCAACAATTCAAGCCCCACTGTGGGCACCACACTTTCTACACTTCAAAATCAATGAGCAATTTTTAGTCAACACACTAGCAGATTTCTCCCTGGCCACGCTGCACAGCAGACTCCTGGGGATTTGGCCTCCTCCAATGAGCTCCAATCGGCTCCACACAAACTTCTCTTAGCAATTCCTCTTGCAGCTTTACAATCCTTCTTCCAGTTCCCAGATGGGCTCCACAGCTGAGCGAGCACTCTAATACCACGCTCTGAGTTATGCTTCTTCACAGCAATATCTTCTATACATCAACCATGCTCGTCGTGGAGGATAAACCCATGACCATATAAGCTTCACTCTCATAGTCAACGCTCACTCCACATTCAACTGTTGAGTGAACGTATTCGATCAGTGCATGTCCTTGCAAACTCATCCATACTTCAGCCAACTTAGTCACGATGGTAGCTCTGGCGACAATTTCGACTCTTCAACCCTCTTAGTGACTATCACTACAATAATTTCAGCCCCCAACTTCCCTTTCTCCTATGCTTAACAGACACAGGGATGGGCCAACAATTCTCATTATAGCGCAAGTAAATCTGGAAGCGAGGCTCACACTCGCAAATCCCTTCTCCTCTAGGGTCACCACCAATACACCAAAAACGATCCAAAAATGCTAAAGAAAATCACTTGGATCTTTTCACTAATGCAACAAAAAAACAGAAATGGATATCAATAAAACACTGATATATTAACAGCACATAAAACTTCGAGCTCAAATGTGACACTTAATAGTGAATCACGAGAAGCCTAACAAGAGAGGATTTTCTTCGATCTTCCTCCTTTCACAGCCTTTACCAAACACAAACCCACACATTTGACACTGTCCAATGCCCAATGCTCCAGTGCATTCATAACACTTCGCCTACGCCTCCTCACACCAGGCAGATTCAATGAGTCCGAACTCTCCAACCTGGCACACACTCCATAACACAGGTCACTAGCAATAATACTTGCTCACTTGAATTTCTTCCTTCGGCTTTCACCAAGTTGCACTCTTTAACACACAACAATAGGTATGTACCACCTCCTAGCGCAACAACCAGGTGAAAACAAAAATAAATCAGCACTTCGGTTCACAACAACGCAAAGAACACTCCACAATCAACGCAAAAAGCAGGAAAGATTCTGCGTGACCTTCACACAACCGAGCACACAACTCCTCACACCAGTGAGCACACCACTCCTCACCGAGCACTCACAGATCTCACCAAGCATACTACTCACAACACAAACATCACTGCAGGCACTCAACCCTCAAACACCAAGTCGAAACCATCGACTCTGATACCATGACAGAAACAAAAAAGTCCCTGAGGAGCTCTGATACCATGAAAGAATCAGAATGACTCCAATGAAGGATCTTTGATACCATAATAGAGAACACAGCTTTACACACTAACTTGTTGACTTGCATTACAAGAAACAGATATTTATACATAGATAAGAAGCTTCTCGAGGCTTGTTGTCGGTGGAGATAACTTCTTCAGGAAGCTAGATGATATCTCCAGAAACTCCGAGACATATCCTGCATTTAATTTTGTCGGTGGTGGTTGGTTGAAATTACTGTTCTCCAACAAAGTTAAATATATATGTAATTTATTTTTGATCAAATCCAAGTAGAACACAAGCCGTTGTGAATAAATTAATGCAATTTATATTTAAAACTTTATGTACTTTATTTTTTATCAAATCCAAGTAGAACCCAAGTTAAAAATATATGTAGGGAGATATTAACTCTGTATTCCTTTCTCTTATTCTAGAAGCTTTTTTCGCTTTAACTTTCCGAGATTTTAGGTCAATCTTTCTTTGTAATGTGATATATAAGCTGATCTCAAAGTTTATCACTCAAAGAATTGTAGGAGTTCTTTCTGTCCACATCTCCCATGAGCAATACAGGTTCCTGCCGGATTGCCTTATACAGGATGCCATTGCAATGGCCCAAGAGTGCATGCACACTATTCATACTAAAGAATGGAAGCTTTAGTCATGAAAGTTGATCTTTATAAAGCTTATGACTGCGTGGATTGGTCATACATCCAATTGGTTCTCCTTAAGCTTGGCGTGTCAAATCAAATGCTCAATGGATTATGGCCTATATTGCTCCAGTATGGTACACAGTAATTATAAATAGACTTCCCACATATTTTTTCAGGGCGTCAAGGGTGCTCCCTTTCTCCTCTCATTTTTATTATGATCATGGATGGGCTCTATCAACACATTAAAGAGGCTCACCGACGAGGAATTTTCGAAGGCATACAAATATCTCCCAGGGTCTCAGTCACACATTTCTTTTTTGTGGGTGACATTTTGGCCTTCAAAATTTTATCAAGGGCACAGTGGTCAACATCACATTATATTTTCCTCTGATACGGTGCTGCATATGGTTTGAGTATCAACTGAGCCAAGTCTCTTCTATTATTAGCCTTAGGGGATTGTGTGGATTTGGAACTTATTGCTGGCCTCTTTGAGATCAAATTGGTGGAGGGTCTCACCTACTTGGGCTTTAGGCTCAAATCATGCAGCTATCATACCAATGATTTAAATTGTGTTTTGGAGAAGTTCAAAAATAGGTTGAACAATTGGACCCATAAATGGCTATCATTGGGAGGCCGTTTTGTCCTAATTCAGTTTGTCATTTAACATCTTGTAGCTTTGCGCACCTTTCTTGCCTATCCTTAGTATAATTTCTCAGATCAAGGCCACCATCTCAAGTTTCCTTTGGTCGGGAGATCGGGTACAAAAAAATTTCATCTCTATAAATTGGATTTGCTCACTATTCCCAAACTCTTTGGGGGCTGGGGGCTTCTTGATATTCAATCTTTCTCTCAGGCACTCTTGATTAAGTCACTTTGGTGGGTGTTATCTAGATCTGGCCTATGGCTAATTCTCTTTCGGTCCAAAAATCTCAATGGCATGGACTTACAACATCTTCTCAGACTACAACCTTTTCCTCCAAACTGAGGTTCATATATTTGGCAAGGTTTTAGGTGTGTCGTGGCTCTCCTAACAGGCTAACTTATTTGGGATTTTGGGAATGGACAGACAATTCTTTTGGGCATTGACCACATCGGAGGCACTCCTCTAGGACTAAAACTAGAGATTCATTTGCTTCATATTCTCTCCCAGAAAGGTATATTTTTCCTCTATCAGGTCATTTATCATTGGCAACAGGGTTGCCCGATTTGGAAAACATCTGCTCAATTAGAAATATAGGAACAGGACATGGTGGATTGACAAAATTTCTTGCATAAAGTGCTGGAAAAAATTATAGAATGGCATGCTTCAATACCATGTTGGAAATTTATGAATATTTCGAACAAACAGAGGAAACAAAACTTCCTCAACTCAACACAGAAATTAAATGATAGAGATGTGGACAGAGAGATGGAGTAAAGCTCTATTTCATTAAGCATAAAAAAAACTGTTACAAAATACAATCTTTCATCAGAACTATAGTTCTAAATTACACAAAATACTCCTTAATGTGTTTTTCACTTGCTGTTTTTACACAGATTTCTGTTGCGGCAACACACAGTCTTCTGTTGCGGCAACACACAGAGTTTTCTCTGCTACTCCAAAACACAGCGCTTCAAGATTTCTCTATTTTCTGCTCTCTGTCTTCTCTTTTCTTCAACTCTCTAACATTAAAACTACTGCTGTCTATTACATATATATGTTGAAAACATATTGTGACCTAAAACATTAAAAAATAAAAATATCTTTTGTTCTTATCAGCCTTTTAAATGTAGTAAGGCAGTGGGAGATAACGTGGTGCCCTTTGAAAAAAAAAATCGGTTGTTGTAGAGATTTTAACCCAGAAAATTTAACGTACAGTGGAGTGAAAAAATGAATCATGACTTTGCGGCATCTATCCTTCTGAAATATCAACAAAATCATATTTTTGTCCACCTGTTTCAGATTGTCGTTAGAATTAATTTCCAACACTCCCCCTTAATTACAACTGCTAATATCTTGCATACCCAGACATTCTTCGAAATAATAAAAAAATTTCTTCCCCAATGGTTTTGTCAAGATGTCAGCAAACTTCTCCTCTGTTGATCAGGAGCTCAAATTTGAGCTTGGGAAAAAGCTCAAAAATGAAAGTTCTCAAAATTTATTGAAACTAAGATGGTTACATAGGCCTCGTCTTCCTGATTCCGGTGCCACAAATGGTTCGAAAAACAGACACCGTATGAAGAAGTTATTGCACTTTTAGTGAAGTGGGTCCGACAGAGCACGGAGGGGCCAGCCCTCCTCCCATGGAACCTCATCATATGACCAGTGTGGGAGCTTAATGTTAAGAGCACTTAAGGAGCCTAATATAAAGTTTAATATTTAATTAAGCTTCAGTTAAGTCGAGTTTAGTATGGCGGAGATTCTAGAGGCGCTCCCAAATTTAGGTGGACTCCACTTTTAGTGGAGTTAACTGGCAGTTGCCCCACATTTAGTGGAGGAAATTGGGGCAAAGTTGTTTTGGTCATAAATTTCTCATTACTCAACCTTTTGGAACGAATCTTTTTTTTTATTTCATATTTTCTCAGCCTTTTGGACTCAATGGCGTAGGTTTCAGAGCCATTGGAGCTCATTTTCGACCTGTTTAGCTTCAGAGAAGATTTTTGAGCCACTAGGGCCATTTTGGGTTTTGAGTTTGGTTGAGCTGTGGGTAACCTTTTTTGGTGAACCAAAAGTCATTTTCGACTATTTCCTGATTCCAGAGCCATTGGAACAGGTCTTAGCTCTGTTTGAATATTTTCAGAGGTCGAAAACCTTTAGGAGAGTTTTTAGGGCCACTAGGGCCATTTTGGGTTTGGAGCTATTTGGAGTTGTGGTTATCAGTTGGAGGTGAACCAAAGATCTATTTTAGATAATTTCGACCTTATGAAGCAATTGGAAGAGGTTTCAGAGGCATTTGAGGAATTCTACAACTAGAAAAGTTGCAGAGAATTTCAAAGCACCAGCAAGACATTGATGAAGAAATCACTGTTTATGGTAATCTTTCACTGTTTAGTGAATTTGAAAAGGCATTATTAGTTTTTTCCTGCCTTATGAATCAGTTTATATATTCAGATTTGTCTATTGAGACACTTATAATCTTGTATTGCATTTCAGAGCTTTTAATACAAGAGGACAAGCCCATTTTGGGAGGCTTGATCAAGGAGATGTAGCCCAAGAGTTGGGGTGAACTCCTATATCATATTGTTGTTGTGTTTTGACATTATATTGCTGCATATTGTTTCTGATTCCCATGTTAAGTTTCAGCAAAAACAATTACATTTAAGATACATAAATAGTGAAAAGACATACACCATTTGCAAACTAAATTTTCGCATAACATCAAGTTTAAAGCAAGATTATTTTAATTAAATCTGAGTGATTACTTCTATATTTTCTTTAGGCGGAGTCTGTAAGAGGGCTAGGTAGCCTCTGGATTCATCATTTCTTTGAAAGGTGAAATATCCGGTAAATGCCCCTACAGTCAATCTCTGTATTAGAAATATGAAGTTCTCACATTTTCAGATTTAAACTTAGAATATGTTTGCACTCATTTACATAATTGAAAATGGATACCTTGCACCCTTTTCAAGTACCTTCCATTTTTAGATTAGATGGTATCGGAGCTCGGGTTGAGCATTCCTTATGGTGCAAAGTTTTTAAAACAGTGTAAGAGATTTACTGTTTTATTGGTTGCAAAATGGTTGCATGTATGAGTTTTCTTGAGTTGGAAGGATAGTTGTTGTTAGCTGAGTCTTGGAAAGGATTGAAGACTATTTTCCTTACCCAATTTACCTCAAGATTATCTTTGGAAAAAAAAATCCAAAAGTTTATGTTTTATGGCTGCTTGAATGAGAAGGGGTCTTTACTGACATTTGCCTAAAAGCTTGTCGTTTGATTGAAAGCTTTGAGGAATTTTCTTTGGAAGTTCTTTTTGGTTGTTTGAGCATTTACATAATGTCATCTTCTTCTACAAGTGAAGTTTCCTCCTTCACGAGATTCTTCAATGATGACATGAAGAATGAATTTTTTAAGGTGAAGGACATGGTGCAGATTCTCATTGAGGATCAAAGAGAAAGCATTAAACTTCGTGCACAATTGCTAGCTATGCAGGAAGAGAAAGAAGCCATTCTTCAAAGACTGCATGATATGGAGTTGCAGCTTCTTCAAGCTCAAGAAGCTTTGTCAAAGAAAATTCTTGAGGAAGAGGATAATCATTCCAACTTGTCTTCAAGTTCCTCCATTGTAAAGTATGTTGGTTCTTTTGAAAAACATACAAGAGGTATTGGGTCCAAATTGATGTTGAAGATGGGCTATCAAGAAGGCAAAGGTTTGGGCAAGCATGCACAAGGCATTGTTGAGCCTATTTGTGTTGTGGAGCATCCCAAGAATATTGGTCTTGGCTATGAGTAGCTTAATGGCGAAGCTTTGACCACATGCATTCAAGAATGTGATGCAAATTTGAAGAGAACTTTTCTCCCAAGTTCTCAATTACATCAATGTCATGATGTCAATCTTCCTTACCATTGTTTGAAGCCTTTGTTGCAGCAAGAAGATGGTAGACATGCAGCTTATGGAAAGCATGCAAAGCAACATAAGAGGATTTGTTGCACATTTTGTGGTCGATTTAACCATCATGTTTCGAGATGCTGGATGAGGAAGAAGGCACACAAGAAGCAGATGAAGCAAAGACTACTTTCAAAGAAGGTGCATATGATTTGCACTTTTTGCCAAAATAAGGGACATGTTGTCTCTCATTGTTGGACTTTGCATCCAACTCGTCGTCCCACGCACATGCAGCAAGAGGACAAAAATATTGGCGAAGGTGGAATCATGGATTCCATTATTGATGTGGAAAGGAAAGTTTCACATGAGGAAAATTTGCAGCAGAAAAAGTCGCCATGGAAGTGGCTTGGTGAGAAGTGGATGGACTTCTTATTGCAGTAAGTCATTACTCATTTTGTACATGCAAATTTCAGATTGGTATGCATGTATTTCAGTTGAAAATTTGATGCAAGATTGCATGTATAAGCAGTTTCAGTTGAAGGAATTTCTTTGTTGTTGCAAAATTTCGCCATGGAGGTGTAAAAGATGAGCATGATACTCACTTATGTTGCAGCAATGTCTTTTGGTTCAACTCTTAATCACCCACATGTTTTTGAGATGAGGTACTTGTTGGTATTTGAAAAGAAGAGTTGAAGTTGCACATGTACATAGAGGTTGTATGTGTAATTAGTGAACTGTATATAGTTCATTGTACATGATACATACACATATGTTTGTCAAGATGTATCTTGTTGTTTATCGACTTGTGTCGATTGTGTCATACATGTTTATTGACTTGTGTTGGTTGTGTGCACACTTTTTTTTTACATATTTTGTGTGTCATTTGTATAGCACATTTCATTGTCAACTGGTTGTTGATGTCGTATGTTGCACAAGATGCCTTTGGTGTCGTTTGGTGCAGAGAACGAAGTGTCAGTGCAAAGCAGTGCAAGATTCCATGAGTTGGAAAGGCATGCAAGCAAAGAGGGCACAAAGTTCAGTAAGTGTCATTGCTGGTTTCAGTATGGCAGATTGGTATGGCGAGAAAACTTGGTCGAGATTCGGCGCAAGTACGTTGCTCATTCAGCAAAATTCGCAATGTGAACAGTTGGCAATTCAGGAAAATTTTTGGAGGCTGAAGAGAAGAGGATGTCGTTATTCTCTCATTTTATGTACTATAGTTCAGTTCTTCATTTCAGTAAGCTTTTGGGGACCAAAAGCCTCTCATTTGGGAGGTGTGATCAGGAGCTCAAATTTGAGCTTGGGAAAAAGCTCAAAAATGAAAGTTCTCAAAATTGATGGAAACCAAAATGGTTACATAGGTCTCGTCTTCCTGATTCCGGTGCCGCAAACGGTTCGAAAAACGGACACCGTATGAAGAAGTTATTGTACTTTTAGTGAAGTGGGTCCGACGAAGCACGGAGGGGCTAGCCCTCCTCCCATGGAACCTCATCATATGACCAGTGTGGGAGCTTAATGTTAAGAGCGCTTAAGGAGCCTAATATAAAGTTTAATTTATAATTAAGCTTCAGTTAAGTCAAGTTTAATATGGCGGAGATTCTGGAGGCGCTCCCAAATTTAGGTGGACTTCCACTTTTAGTGGAGTTAACTGGCAGTTGCCCCACATTTAGTGGAGGAAATTGGGGCAAAGTTGTTTTGGTCATAAATTTCTCATTACTCAACCTTTTGGAATGAAATTTTTTTTTATTTCGTATGTTCTCAGCCTTTTGGACTCAATGGCATAGGTTTCAGTGCCATTGGAGCTCAGTTTCGACCTGTTTAGCTTCGGAGAAGATTTTTGATCCACTAGGGCCATTTTGGGTTTTGAGTTTGGTTGAGCTGTGGGTAACCTTGTTTGGTGAACCAAAAGTCATTTTCAACTATTTCCTACATTCCAGAGCCATTGGAATAGGTCTTAGCTCTGTTTGAAGATTTTCAGAGGCCGAAAACCTTTAGGAGAGTTTTTAGGGCCACGAGGGCCATTTTGGGTTTGGAGCTATTTGGAGTTGTGGTTATCAGTTGGAGGTGAACCAAAGCTCTATTTCAGATAATTTCGACCTTATGAAGCCATTGGAAGAGGTGTCAGAGGCATTTGAGGAATTCTGCAGCCCGAAAAGTTGCAGATAATTTCAAAGCACCAGCAGGACATTGATGAAGAAATCACTGTTTATGGTAATCTTTCACTGTTTAGTGAATTTGAAAAGGAATTCTTAGCTTTTTCCTGCCTTCTGAATCAGTTTATATATTCTTATTTGTCTATTGAGACACTTATAATCTTTTATTGCATTTGAGAGCTTTTAATACAAGAGGACAAGCCCATTTTGGGAGGCTTGATCCAGGAGATGTAGCCCAAGAGTTGGGGTGAAATCCTATATCATATTGCTGTTGTGTTTTGACATTATATTGCTGAATATTTTTGTTGATTCCCATGTTAAGTTTCAGCAAAAACAATTACACTTAAGATACATAAACAGTGAAAATACATACACCATTTGCAAACTAAATTTCCGCATAACATCAAGTTTAAAGCAAGATTATTTTAATTAAATCTGAGTGATTACTTCTATATTTTCTTTAGGCGGAGTCTGTAAGAGGGCCAGGTAGCCTCTGGATTCATCCTTTCTTTGAAAGGTGAAATATCCGGTAAATGCCCCTACAGTCAATATCTGTATTAGAAATATGAAGTTCTCACATTTTCAGATTTAAACTTAGAATATGTTTGCACTCATTTACATAATTGAAAATGGATACCTTGCACCCTTTTCAAGTACCTTCCATTTTCAGATCATCTGTTCTGCAATGTTGCAAAACAATTTCACCATTGCCCACTAGCCCTCTGATGTAGTGATACTTGGCATCAATGTGTTTCGTTCTTTTGTAAAACACTGAATTCTTTGACAATGCTATTGCTGAGCTATTATCACAATAAATAGTTGTGCCTTTTACCTGTTCATGACAAAAACTCCTCAACGTTCTTCTCATCCAAACTGCTTGACATGTTGTTGTTGTAGCTGCCACATACTCTGCCTCTACTGTTGATAAAGCAACTATTGGTTGCTTCTTGGAAGCCCATGAAATGGCTCCCGATCCCATATGAAACACATATCCTGATGTGCTCTTCCTGTCATCAACACTTCCAACCCAATCACTGTCATCGTAACCAATCAATTAACAATTTTCAGATGAGGTGTATGAAATACAATACCTCTTCATTCCATTCACATACCTCAGAATCCTCTTGGCTGCCTGCGAATGAGTCTCTTTTGGTCTTTCCATAAATCTAGAGATTAAACTTACAACATGTAGAATATCTGGCCTAGTTGCAGTCAAATACATGAGGCTGCCAACTATGATATTGTACAACTTTGGATCAAAATCCTTGTTGTTGTCTTACTTGCTCAATTTCAACCCCATGACAGTTGGAGTTACAGTTACCTTGTTGTTCTGCATGTTGAATCTTTTCAACACTTCTTCAACATATTTTTCTTGGGAGATAAACATATCATTTTCACTTTGTTCAACCTCTATTCCAAGAAAATATCTCAGAAAACCCAAATCAGTCATTTCAAATTCACTCTTCATGACTGCTTTAAAATTAGCAATGAGAGAAACTTCATTGCTAGTAAATATTAAATAATCTACATATAAAACAACAATAAGAACCTTACCATCATTTTCTTTTATGTAGAGTGTGGGTTCTCCATCACATTTCTCAAATCCATTTTCAATCAGGTAAGCATCTATCCTGCTGTACCATGCTCTCTGTCCTTGCTTCAGCCCATAAAGAGCTTTCTTCAACTTGCACACTTTGTGCTCTTGGCCTTCAATCTCATAGCCCGGAGGTTGTTCAACATATACATCTTCTTTCAACACTCCATTCAGGAATGCAGATTTCACATCCATTTGGTAAACCTTCCATTTGTGTTGTGCTACTATGGACAACATTGTTCTTACCATTTCCATCCCTGCAACAAGTGCAAAGGTTTCTTCATAATCTCTTCCTTGTTGCTACTTGTAGCCTTTGACAACAAGTCTTGCTTTGTGACTTTCAATCTTTCCTTCAACATTTCTTTTAGTCTTATAGACCCATTTTACTCCAATGACTTATTTACCTTTAGGGAGGTCCACTAACCCCCATGTATTACTCTTTTCTATTGCACCAATATCTTCGTTCATTGCTTCAATCCATTTTTCTTCTTTTATAGCATCTTCAAAATGAATTGGGTCAGCAACATGAAAATACAAAGAAAATAAAGAGTTTAGACCAGCATTATCACTTACCTCTTCTTGTTCATAAATCTCACTCATATTTCTGAATCTCGGTCTTCTTGGTGTACTTGGAGTTCCACTTGAACTCGAGGGAGTTTCAGTTCCTTGTGGTGTGCTTGAAGAAGCACTTCCTTGATTTCTCAAGGCTGTTCTATTTTTAGCTTGTGATGTGGTTTGTTGTGTTTGCAGTGGTGGAGGAGGAGCCACCAAGGAGGGATTATATGTTGCTGTCCCTTCCTCTTCTCCTTCGTGAGACACACATGTCTTCATATTCACAGTTTTCTCTAAGCTTCCATCCCAAGCTTCTTCCTCAATGAACTGCACATCTCTTCTTATAATAAACTTCTTGGTGGATGGGTTATACAGTCGGTATGCCTTTGACTCATCACTATATCCAACAAGGATACACTTCTCCCCCTTGTTGTCGAGCTTCTTTCTTAGTTGATCCGGAATATGTGCATAAGCCACACAACCGAATACTCTCATGTGGGTGACAAACTGTTTTATGTCGTTCCATGCTTCTTCCGGAACTCTGTTCATTACAGCTTTGGTTGGGTATCTATTCAAGATGTACGCTGCACAGTTGACAACTTTAGCCCAATACTCATTTGGCAAATGTTTTTCCTTCAACATACTTCTGACCATGTCCACTATGGTCATGTTCTTCCTTTCAACAACACCACTTTGCTGTGGTGTGTGTTGGAAATATGATGCAGGATGTTGTCCTTGATGGCAACCCACTAAATGAAGATGAAGACATGCGACTATTGACATGTGTTGTCCTTGATGGCAAACCTCCTGATGAAGTTATTCTTGACGTAATGGACTTGGTAAATGATGTTTGTTAGCACTATGATGATGAGTGTTGTCCATGAATGGCAACCCACTTGATGAAGATGATGGCAACTTACTTGATGAAGTTGTGCTTGATAGAATATGGTTTGATGAACTAAA
This sequence comes from Pinus albicaulis, assembly GCA_034641835.2. Taxonomy (NCBI): domain Eukaryota; kingdom Viridiplantae; phylum Streptophyta; class Pinopsida; order Pinales; family Pinaceae; genus Pinus; species Pinus albicaulis. Next base: position 1,131,009,640 of record CM076574.1, read on the forward strand.
TCTGATGTATCTACAGTGTGTACAGAAGGAAATGAAGAAAGGAATTCAGCATGTGCTAATTCTGTGATGAAAAAGAGTATGTCTCTTTGTATACGCGGATTGGCCTAAGGAAAGTCGCGTATGCACGCGGAAAGGAACGTTCCAAGTCGCGTATGGGCTAAAGCACTCAAAAAGTGCAAAACCAGGGGTAACCACCATGGTATTGACCCATTGTATTGGGTAATGATCCGCCTAATTGACCCCGTCCAGGTAGTTTTGGGCTCATGGTATTGTTTTGGCCCATGGTATTGAAAAAGGGGCTCATGGTATTGAAAAAGGATAAACCTATATAAGGAGAACAAATTCATTGTGCATAACATGAGTGTGGGGGCAAGATGTCTGAGCTTGAATGAATACTTCTCTCTGAAGTATATCTGAATGGAAAGGGTTACACTTGAATGATAAATCTGAATGTATGATGCACCAATGATGAAGAAGGGGATCTAGATCTGAATTGCTCTTGTATTGCTAGATCTGATTATGGAAGGCTTAGATCTGTGATGAAGCGAGCATCTAGGCGAACATCTGTCTGAAGCAAAAGGGTAGATCTGAACTGAATATCTGATCTGATGAAGTATGCTGCTCTGTAATGATTGAAGATCTATACGCTACTTCGCCGCGGAGGAAGCGCGTATATACGCAGCTTCGCTGAAGAGAAAGCGCGTATGTGCAATGAAATATACAGTCTGTTGGTTTTAGTAACAAATGGAAGCAGCATTATGTACGCGACATCGGTAAATAAGCGCGTAATGCAAACTAGGGTTGCTGAAGCAAGGGGTATGAAATATCTGATCTGTTATTTGTGTTTCGATGTACGGTCTATAGTGATAAGTATCATTGGTGATGTATGTTTGTGCTTAAAAGTAAGGAAAGGGTCTAGTGCGAAATATGATGAAATGTGGCCTGCAAGTGTTGTTCTATTGAAATTGGTTGGATCCAGTTCCAATGTGAAAACTGATGAAACGTGGTCCATAGAGGTGTGAGGTTGTAGCCTTCGGTCGAAGTGCGTCATCCCTTCCGGTGAAATTTGGTAGCGAGATCGGGGTCGTGGCTCCCTTCGGAAGAGAAGCTATTAAAGCAGTGAGGGGTTGGGCTCCCTTCCCGGAGAGATTTAGTAAGCAGTAGCAGTGGGTGCACCTCTTTGGTGTCTGTGACACATATGTTGTAAGAAGTTTTCTCTATAATAAAATATTGAAGGCTGAGCAACTGCAGCGGTGGTTTTCTCCCGACTTGGGTTTCCACCTAAAAATCCTGGTGTCCATGTGTGATGCTTTGTGTGATGGTTTATTATATTCTTACTGCATATGTTTACTTCTTATTGAATATCTGATGAATAAATGAAGGAATGATTTAAGTGAAGAATTAATGACATAATTAGATATCTGTGTATACGTGAGTTTCATAAAGGGTATCCGCGTATATACGCAAGTCTGGTTCAGGAAAGTAGCGTATGCATTTTAGAAGCAAGAAAAAGTGAAAGTTTTGAATATGCAGTAAATACTGATTCACCCCCCCCTCTCAGTATTTTCTCAACAAACAAGTTTAGACGTGGTCATGCGAAGCTTGATCTGATCGCTTGAAGGAGATCCATCGCCATGGGAAGTGAAGAAGGAGTAATGTCTATAAAGCCACCTCTGTTCAATGAAATCAATCCGATATTCTGGAAGCTACCAACAAAAGCTGATCTGCAAAATCTTGGTGGAAAAATATGGGCATTCTTGATAGGATGTGAACAAGAATCTAGAAGAGAAAAGGGTACTTTTGTAGATTCTCTAGAAGACAATAATCTTCTTGAAGAAAACACTCAACTCAAGGTAAGCCACGAAGAAAAGAACATAATCATAGAGACTCTTGAAAATCAGCTTAAAGCAGAAGAAAGGCGCAATGAGGAATTGGAGTGTGAAGTAGTGAGTCTAAGGAAAGATAATGAGAAAGTGAAATCTCTCAATCTTAGATTTGCTAAAGGTTCAGAAACCTTGGATGAGATTATCAAGGCACAACGGTCCCCTCTTATAAAAACAGGTCTTGGATATACTGGGGAATCTTCCCAGACAACAGCACCAAACTTTCTAAAAGCAACCACAGCCGGTTCTCTACATTCAGCCACTCAGCAGGGGAACAAAGGAACTTTACAGGTAAAGCATGATCATCTCAATGCAAGAAACACTAACAGGGAGATCTTTCAAAATGGATACAACCAACAGGTAAACTCTAATAGAAGATTTCATGATCACAGAAATTTCTACTTCAATGGACAATGTTTCTAATGTCACAATTTTGGTCATAAAGCTGTTCATTGTGTTGCATATAAAACCATCATGACAAGAGAAGCAAGAAAGATAAGGATGAATGACGAACCAAAGAAGAACACCTATAACAACTTTTCTCCTCTTCAAAATGAAGTTGAATGTACTTATTGCAATAACTTTGTTCATGAAGAATCTGAATGCAGGAGCAAGGTCCAGCCAAAAGAGCATGATCTCTCAAGCTCTAAAGTGTGGAAAAAGGAAGAAAGACCGGTTGAAAATTGTGGGATAGCGTTATTTGCAGAGGGTGAAGAAAATCAATGGTACATTGATAGTGGGTGTTCAAGACACATGACAGGTGACAAAAGCAAACTTCATACTTATAATGCTTTAGAAAAAGAAAAGAAAGTTACTTTTGGAAATGATACTCCTGCTGTAATTAAAGGAAAAGGGGCAGTATTTCTAAAAGAAAAGGTGAAGGCTAAAGATGTCATGTATGTGGATGGATTAAGGCATAACCTTTTAAGTGTTAGTCAAATGTGTGATCATGGAGCAGAAGTGGTCTTGAGTTCCAAAGAATGTGTGGTTCGTGATCTTGATACAGGTAAAATCATTATAAAAGGAAAAAGAAATCCAAGCAACCTGTATGTACTAAACGACATAGATCAATGTTACTTGAGCAAGTCTTCAGAAAATTGGTTATGGCATAGAAGGCTGGGGCATTTGAGTTTCTCTCAAATCAACAAAGCAAGCAGACTTCAAGCTGTTCGTGATCTTCCCAAGATCAATCTTCCAGAAAGTACCATATGCAAATCTTGTCAATTTGGTAAGCAAACCAGAGTTCGATTTAATGCCAAAGAAGGATCATCAAGTAAGCCTCTTGAACTCATTCATACTGACATCTGTGGACCTATGAGGAAAAAGTCATTACGTGGGGAAGAATACTATATCCTATTTATTGATGATTACTCCAGAATGTGTCATATCGCGTTTATTAAACACAAAGATGAAGCTTTTGAAAAAATTCAGAATTTCAAAGCATTGGTAGAAAATGAATTGGATTTAAAAATCAAGTGTCTTAGATCTGATCGAGGAGGAGAATATTCATCAAATGAATTCTTTGAATTTTGTGAACAACATGGGATTAAAAGACAGTTCTCTGTAGCAGGCACTCCACAACAAAATGGTGTAGCGGAAAGAATGAATAGAACAATTGTTCAAATGGCTAGAGCTATGCTTGTTGACTCTAATGTTCCTGACATGTTCTGGAGTGAAGCAACACGTGCAGCAGTTAACATTCTCAACAAGGTGCATGTTCGGGTAAATAGTGACAAAACTCCATATGAACTCTGGTATGGTAATTCTCCCACTGTGAAGCATTTTAAAGTTTTTGGAAGTAGATGCTTTATCAAAAATAATGATGAGAAGCTTGGCAAGTTTGAACCTAGATCAGATGAAGGGATACTTCTTGGCTACTCATCTTCAAGCAAAGCATTCACATGTTACAATAAGAGGCTTCAAAAGGTTGTTGAATGTATTGATGTTGTTATTGATGAGTCTCCTGCAGCTCCTAAAGAAGAAAAACAAACAACAAAAGAAGATGATGGCGACATATGGCCTTCTACATTAGATGGAAATGATATAGGCAGTGAATCCAATGAAGAACCTGAAAATGATCTATCTGAAAAAGCTCCATCCAGATATGTTCAAAAGAATCATCCTGAATCTCAAATTTTGGGAGACAAGGAATCAGGTGTACGAACAAGGAGAACACTTGTGGGATCTTCTAGTAATCTGGCACTTCTATCCACAATTGAACCACTCAATGTCAATCAAGCTAGCCAAGATGAATGCTGGAACCAAGCCATGAATGAAGAGATTGATCAAATTGAAAAGAATGACAATTGGGATTTGGTACCAAGACCACATGATAAAAATGTCATTGGAACTAAATGGATCTTCAGGAACAAGTTAAATGAGAATGGGGATATTATAAGAAACAAAGCTAGACTGGTTTGCAAAGGGTATACTCAACAAGAAGGTATAGACTTTGAAGAAACTTTTGCTCCTGTAGCTAGACTTGAAGCCATAAGAATGTTTCTTGCTTTTTCAAGTTTTCAACAAATAAAAGTTTATCAAATGGATGTTAAATCTGCATTTCTCAATGGTGATCTAGAAGAAGAAGTTTATATAGAACAACCAGAAGGATTCATTTTGGGAAATGATGAAAATCTTGTTTGTAGACTTAAAAGGCTCTATATGGTCTCAAACAAGCTCCAAGGGCATGGTATTATCGTCTTGACAAATATCTTCATCAACAAGGATTTTCAAAGGGGTCTGCTGATAGCAACTTATACACAAAAGTTGAAAATGATAAACTATTAATTGTGGTTGTATATGTTGATGATATCATTTTTGGGAGTAACGAAGAATCTATGAGTCAGAAATTTGCTTCTGTCATGCAGCAAGAATTTGAAATGTATTTACTTGGGGAACTAACATTCTTTCTTGGCTTGCAAGTGCATCAATCTACAAATGGTATATTCCTATCACAAGCAAAATATCTTAAGCAAATTCTGAAGAAGTATGGCATGGAAGAATGCAAACCTGTAAGTACTCCAATGATAACCGGATGCAATCTCAATTCTCATGATGATTCTCCCACGGTGAATCAACCAGATTACAGATCGATGATAGGAAGTCTACTTTATCTCACTGGGACTAGACCAGACATTATGCATGCAGTTGGGATTGTTGGACGATTCCAAGCTAATCCAAAAGAGTCTCACCTTCAGGCTGTGAAAAGAATTTTCAAATATCTATAAGGGACTCAAGACTTTGGTCTATGGTATCCAAAGAATGATGATCTTACTCTTCATGCTTACACTGATGCAGATTGGGCTGGAAGTGTTGATGATCAGAAAAGCACTAGTGGTGGTGCATTCTATATGGGACCCCGGTTAGTATCTTGGTTCAGCAAGAAGCAAAATTCCATTGCCTTATCTATAGCAGAAGCAGAATATGTGGCTGTCGCATCTTGTTGCACTCAACTCCTTTGGATGATGCAAACTTTACAAGATTTTCAAATCAAGTGTACACCTCCTGTCCCCATTATGTGTGACAATACAAGTTCCATCAGTATTTCAAAGAATCATGTTATGCATTCGAAGACCAAGCACATTCCCATCAAGTATCATTTCTTACGTGAACAAGTGCTTGAACAAAAAGTGAAGTTGGAGTATGTTCCCTCCAAAGAACAAGTCGCTGATATCTTTACCAAACCTCTGCCCAGGGAAGCTTTCGAGTATCTAAGACAGAAGCTGGGAGTGTTCTCTGCCAGTCAAAAGAACAAATCTGCATAAATTTAGAAGATAGCATTGGATACGCGGGTTTCCTGAAACACAGTCGCGTATATACGCGAGTTCCTGCACAGAAAACCGCGTATGGTTGGTTGCTGGAAATTTTTGGTTGGTTCAGCTCTCTTCAGCACAGCTGCAGTGCTGTTTGGTATCTCTGATACTGTTTGGTATCTCTGGTGGTGTTCCAGTTCTCATAATTCTATTTCTAATGTTTTGATGAAGATGCCTTGATGATTTGTTGGTGAAAGTTTTCAGGATGCACAAACTAAGGGGGAGCCTTAGTCATTTGGAAAGATTGCTTGGTTGCACAGATTCAGGGGGAGCATTAGTTTTGCTGAGTATAATGCATTGCTGGCATTATGGTGGTTCTGATATATGATCTCTCTTGAGGTCTTTTTAGTATTGATTATGAAAAGTCATATCTGTATTTTGGTGAAAATGTCTGGTTGAGACCCATAATGTAAAATTGTAATATTCAGTCATGTAAGGACTTGTCAAATTTGTAAACCCACTTGGTTGGGTAGCTGAGTCAAATTTGTAAACCCACTTGGTTGGGTACTTGAGTCTTATATGTAAATCCACTTGGTTGGATAATTGATGTAAGTATGAGTCTTTGGTGATAGGAAGTTCATAGAGTCATGTACTTCAGTGAAAAAATATGTTTGAAGATTCAGCATGAACTCAGGGGGAGCTTGGCCACTTCAGTACATATCAGATCTGCAGAATGCTTCTTCCACATGAGGAGAAAAGGGGAAGAGTATGATGGTTTTTGATCCTCCCTTTGCCCTTGATGTCAAAGGGGGAGAGTGATATGGTGTTTTAATGAAGAGAAAGAATGATGTCAAAACGAGGAATGTGACATGGTGTCATTATATTCTTAATGTACCTATCTGCTGTGGTAACCAAACACCATCGTGGTTGCCATCAATTCCAAAGGGGGAGATTGTTGGAAATATGATGCAGGATGTTGTCCTTGATGGCAACCCACTAAATGAAGATGAAGACATGCGACTATTGACATGTGTTGTCCTTGATGGAAAACCTCCTGATGAAGTTATTCTTGACGTAATGGACTTGGTAAATGATGTTTGTTAGCACTATGATGATGAGTGTTGTCCATGAATGGCAACCCACTTGATGAAGATAATGGCAACTTACTTGATGAAGTTGTGCTTGATAGAATATGGTTTGATGAACTAAATCTGATGTATCTACAGTGTGTACAGAAGGAAATGAAGAAAGGAATTCAGCATGTGCTAATTTTGTGATGAAAAAGAGTATGTCTCTTTGTATACGCGGATTGGCCTAAGGAAAGTCGCGTATGCACGCGGAAAGGAACGTTCCAAGTCGCGTATGGGCTAAAGCGCTCAAAAAGTGCAAAACCAGGGGTAACCACCATGGTATTGACCCATTGTATTGGGTAATGATCCGCCTAATTGACCCCGTCCAGGTAGTTTTGGGCTCATGGTATTACTTTGGCCCATGGTATTGAAAAAGGGGCTCATGGTATTGTAAAAGGGTAAACCTATATAAGGAGAAGAAATTCATTGTGCAAAACATGAGTGTGGGTGCAAGATGTCTGAGCTTGAATGAATCCTTCTCTCTGAAGTAGATCTGAATGGAAGGGTTACACTTGAAGACAAATCTGAAGGTATGATGCACCAATGATGAAGAAGGGGATCTAGATCTGAAATGCACTTGTATCTGCTAGATCTGCTTATGGAAGGCCTAGATCTGTGATGAGGCGAACTTCTGACTGAAGTGAAAAGGGTAAATCTGAATTGAACATCTGATCTGATGAAGTATGCAGCTCTGTAATCATTGAAGATCTATACGCTACTTCGCCGCGGAGGAAGCGCGTATATACGCAGCTTCGCTGAAGTGAAAGCGCGTATGCGCAATAAAATATACACTGAGGTATACGCTGGTTTGTGTGGACGGAAGCGCGTATATACGCGACATCAATGAAGTAAAAGCGCGTATGCAAACTAGGGTTTGCTGAAGCAAGGGGTATGAAATATCTGATCTGTTCTGCTGTGTTTCTGCTATCTGATCTGTGTTGATAAGTATCTGTTGGTGATGTATGTTTGTGCTTAAAAGTATGGAAAGGGTCTAGTCTGAAAATATGATGAAACGTGGCCTACAAGTATTGTTCTATTGAAGTTGTTGGATCCAGTGTGAAAATTGATGAAACGTGGTCCAAGGTGGTGCTGAGGGTTGTAGCCTTCAGTCAGGGGGTTGTAGCTCCCTTCCAGGTGAGGCTGGTAAACGAGATCGGGGGGTCGTAGCTCCCTTCCAGGAGGGGCCGGTAAACGAGTCAGGGGGTTGGAGCTCCCTTCCAGGAGAGGCTGGTAAACGAGCGCAGGTGGGTGCCTGCGTGCTGGTAGGAGTCTGCACCAGCACATATGTTGTAAGATGTTTTCTCTATAATAAAATATTGAAGGTTGAGCAACTGCAGCGGTGGTTTTCTCCCGACTTGGGTTTCCACCTAAAAATCCCGGTGTTCATGTGTGATGCTTCGTGTGATGGTTTATTCCGTTCTTACCGCACATGTTTACCGCTTATTATTGAATATCCGATGAATAAATGAAGGAATGATTTAAGTGAAGAATTAATGACATAATTAGATATCTGTGTATACGCGAGTTTCATAAAGGGTATCCGCGTATATACGCAAGTCTGGTTCAGGAAAGTAGCGTATGCGTTTTAGAAGCAGGAAAAAGTGAAAGTTTTGAATATGCAGTAAATACTGATTCACCCCCCCTCTCAGTATTTTTCTCAACAGTGTGTACCTTGTAAAATTATTATGTATGCCATTCTCCCTACAAAAATGTAGGAACTCTTTGGAGATGTATTCTCCACTTTTCTTAGTTCTTAGCACTTTGATGTAGTGTCCACTCTGCTTCTCAACATGAGCTTTGAAGTGGTAGAACTGTTCAAACACTTCACTCTTCTATTTCAAGAAATAGTGAAGGAGGCATCCTGAAACATCTTTCCTGATCCTAGTTGGAAAGTGATCACCAAAACTAGGTGGGGGCCACACAGGTGATTTTTGTCGCAAAGTCTATTTTTAGACTATGTCTATTTTTAGACATATGGATCATGGTCTTTGAGTTGCAGAATGCTATTTATGGATGATTGGTCGAGTTGGTAAAAATAGATGGACCTCTATTTTTAGACATTGGGCGATTTCTATTTTTAGACTGCCGGGCTAAAAATAGAACAGTCAAATATTATTAACCCTTAATAATATTTATACTATAAACATTATCTTATCCTCTTGGAGCACTTCAGTTTGATGCTTGGATGTGGCACATGCAGCTGACAGAAGGAAATACGCTTTTCCTAAGGGTTAGTTGAGCTATTGCATGGTTGACTTCAGTTATAACTCAAGTGGCAGAGTTTGGTGGAGTTGATGAGACAGTTGGTGGAGTTGTGTTCGGTTTAACTTAGTTGAACTAGTTGTATTTAGTTTAACTGGAAAATACACTAGTGATGAGTGGTGTGAATTAATTATTAATTAATTCACTAATTATTAACTCATAAATCAACTAAAGAACACATCAGTTAACTGCAATGCATGGACAGTTCAGTGGAGACCATTGTTAGAGGTGGGTGAAAGGGTGAGTCTACTATCAGTTGTGACTATAGCTGTGCATGAGATTTGCACACACATTGATTGAGATTGCCAATGAGGATTGCGCAGTACAAGCCAGGTGGATTCAAACTTGGATCTCATCATTATTCATCTTGGATTGCGCAATAGAGGCAGGCAGACTTGTGGAGGAGATTTGAACCTGTGACTTGTTCATCTTCTGTGCTAGTTTGTGTGTAGCATGTGAGATAGTGCTGAGAGCTATGAGAGCTTTGTGCTATGTATTGTTACATGTTCTCTATCATTATAATATACAGATAGTTGGGAGTTTTCAGCTGTATGCTTTCCCCATTACATATTGTGTTATATGTGTGCTTGATTATGTTTTAATGTGCGCATGCGACTGCTTCTATTTCCGCATATTGATGATCAATTGTAGAAGAGGTTATGTATTATGCATGAAGCTTAAATAGTGTGTAATCAGGATAATCTCGGTGAATAATTCAACAAATTATTCAAATTTCTACATGGTATCGGAGCGAAATTGATCATCGGATCTATTACAGTGATTACAATTATTTCGGTAGACAGAGTCTGTAACGGGCCAAGTAGCCTCTGGATCCATCCTTTCTTTGAAAGGTGATATATCCAGTAAATTCCCCTACAGTCGATCTCTGTGCTAGAAATACTTTGTTCTCACAGATCAGAAGCGGTTGAGTTTTGAGCTGGTGGAATTCGAATTTGCAGCAGTGTTTTCTTGGTGTCGAAAGTCGAGATGTCTTTCAACGGATTGCGATTGGAGTATGCCCTTGAAGGCAGCTCGAATTATATTGCATGGAAGGACAGGATGGAGGCGGTGTTAGATGACAACGGGTTGAAGGAGTTCATAGATGCTGAAGTCCCAAAGCCTACTGATGCTGCTCAAGTTGAGGCTTGGAAAAAGAAGACAGCAAAATGTCGAAGGATTCTGTTGGAGGGCATGAAGGATCACATTGTATCCAGCCTGCATGGAAAAGCTTCTCCATACTTGATGTGGAAAGCATTGATAGATTTATTCCAAAGCAAGAGCGACCAGAGGAAGTTGGCACTCAAGGATAAACTCAGGAAAATAAAGATGGAGAAGAATGACACTATTCCGGTATACTTGACAAAGTTTGTCCACTGTAGGGATGAGCTTGGGAGTGTAGGAGTTAGTGTGGATGATGAGGACTTGGTGAGCTTGGCTCTCCTTGGTCTTCCAAAGAGTTGGCATTCCTATGAGGATTCTGTCAATGGTCGGGAGAAATTTCCAGGATTGGAGCGACTTTGGTCGGATCTTGTGCAAGAGGAGATAAGGCGGAGTACCAGGGATGGATCTTCATCAAAGGCATCTGATGAAGAAGATTGCGCTTTGGCTGCCAAAGCAAGAAAGGGGAAGGGCAAGAAGAATGTTTCTCAATCCGGTGCGGATGGTAAAGAGCGTAACATGTCCAAAGTGAAGTGTTTTCACTGTCACGATCATGGACATTACGCCACGAATTGTCCACAGAAGAAGAAGAACAAGAATTAATTTCCAACATAAAGCGAGTGGACTTTGTTTGCATCCCTATAGTATGGGCCGAAAAGATGAAGGGTGTGTCAATTGTGGTAGCGGAGCTATATGGTAATATCATTTGATAGAGCGTGCAAAACTTGGAACAATCATGCTTCAGATTTTATTGGAAGAGGAAAATTCCAACCAAGATCTTTTTATTTGTATGGCTCGTTTGGAGGAATAAAATTCTCACTTGGAACAACTTGGCAAAGCGTGGCTATTTGGGCCGTGGGCGTTGTCCCTTTTGCAAAATGAAATCTAATCTAAAACTGTGGATCACCTTTTTAATTTTCCCTTAAGTACTTAAAATTCGGCAATTATTCTCTCAGTTTTTAAACTGGAAATCACTCAACATTATATAGTGCCTAGATTCCTGGGAGCAGTTGAACCAAAAGTATCGCTCTCTACCTTTCTTCTTTTTGTGGGAAATTTGGTTGCCTAGAAATTGTAACATTTTCAAAGGCAGGGCGATTGTTCACTCTCAGATTTACGGTGCAATCATGGCCTGGCTTGAGAGCCATCCAACAACCACACCTCCACTAAAAATAGTTATCTCACGGCTTTCGACCTTCGTCGATGGTCCTACCTGCTGGGTTTTTTGGATGGGGTTGAACAACAGAGGGACTGTGGATTGGCGATTTGATCAATCTTGATCACAAGGAGCGATATCACATATTTTGGAGCGGAAGTTCAGGTATGAATACAAAGGTTGAATTACTTGCCCTATAGAATTTGTTATGGGTGGCCTACAATAGCAGATTGAAACTCTTCACATTTACGAGAATGCCAAATCCATCATAAATAATGTGAACTGCCTTACACATTTTCAACCCCCTGGCCTTTATTGTTGGATCGATCACATCAAGCATCTCCATCAATTCCTACAAGTTCCACATATTCATCATATTTTCAGGGAGGCCAACAGAAGGCTGACTCCCTATCTAAGTAAGATTTAGCCGAATCTTTTGGGCACATTCAGGTCTGGCACTTCATGGATAGACATTTGTTGGAGGCAATCTCCTTGCAACTCCCTTAGCCAAGGAAATCTGGGATTGAATTTCCTCGGTTTTCTTTTTTCGTCAACTTATTTGCCAAATTGTACACTCTCTGGGATTGAAATATTTCTTCCGTCCATGTTTGTTTTCATTCTTTCCGAATTGGCCGGGACATAATCTGGATCAAACTGGTTGAACAGTGAACATTGGTAAAAAAATTGATATTGTGCCCTGTGTTTTAAAGTTTTAATAAAAAGACAGTGTTTTTTCTTTTCTAAAAAAAATTAAAAATATATGTAATTTACACAAGCGGGCTAAGAAAACATTGTTTTTTCTTCTTTAAAAAAATAAAATTAAAAATATATGTAATTTACACGCAGCGGGTAGGGAAAGTTAAAAATTTGTGCAATTTACATTTGATCAAATACAAGTAAATTTGATATTGTGTCCTGTTTTTTAATGTTTTAATAAAAAAACAGTGTTTTTTCTTTTCCTAAAAAAAATAAAAAATATATGTAATTTACACAAGCGGGCTAAGAAAACAATGTTTTTTCTTCTTTAAAAAAATAAAATTAAAAATATATGTAATTTACACGCAGCGAGTAGGGAAAATTAAAAATTTGTGCAATTTACATTTGATCAAATACAAGTAATTTAGGGAAAGTTAAAAATTTGTGCAATTTACATTTGATCAAATACAAGTAAATTTGATATTGTGTCCTGTTTTTTAAAGTTTTAATAAAAAAACAGTGTTTTTTCTTTTCCTAAAAAAAAATAAAAAATATATGTAATTTACACAAGCGGGCTAAGAAAACAGTGTTTTTTCTTCTTTAAAAAAATAAAATTAAAAATATATGTAATTTACACGCAGCGGGTAGGGAAAATTAAAAATTTGTGCAATTTACATTTGATCAAATACAAGTAATTTAGGGAAAGTTAAAAATTTGTGCAATTTACATTTGATCAAATGCAAGTAAATTTGATATTGTGTCCTGTTTTTTGAAGTTTTAATTAAAAAACAGTGTTTTTTCTTTTCCTAAAAAAATTACACAAGTGGGCTAAGAAAACAGTGTTTTTTCTTCTTTAAAAAATTAAAATTAAAAATATATGTAATTTACACGCAGCGGGTAGGGAAAATTAAAAATTTGTGCAATTTACGTTTGATCAAACACAAGTAATTTATGCAATTAGCATAGTATGTAACATAAGCAATTGTGGAGATGCGGGGTATCGATCCCCGTACCTCTCGCATGCTAAGCGAGCGCTCTACCATCTGAGCTACATCCCCGATTTTGATAACAAATTTCAATTTATATTACTTAATTAATGTTTTCGTAAGTTTTTTGTTATTTTCCAGAACCATCTTATTTAATCCCTTATAATGTAACTATACACATAGCGGAACCTGCTTATGTTTAGCCGCATCCAAAAGCTGAGGGCTCATACTTCATTACCGGCACCACCATTCTCGCCATACGTCTTTTGCTTTTACGAGTGGCCAAAATTTGTCAGCAAGCATATCATAATATCAAATTTGTTTATGTGGTTTTTACTAAAAAGAAATTAAGATTTTACTTGCGAGGACAACCTACAAAAAAAAATTAAGCTTTTACTTGCCACGACAACCTACCAAAAAAAAAATCTCTATCTATGGACCTAGTAGATGTTGTCTCTACCTTGAGGAAGTTGAAACGATTACTCATTTATTCATTCAGTGCCCCTTTTCAAAAGCTAAGTGGAAGGAAATTCCAAAAAATAGAGGGGGTTAAATATACTTGGTAGGGGAAAACTATTAAAAAATGTTTCAAAATATGGGTTAATTTAAACCCATGGAAAAATTAAAAACATTTTTTCTAATTGTAAATTTGGGGATATGGCTGGAGAAAAATTATGCCATCTTTGAAAACCAAGGACAATCTTATATCAGCTAGTGGACCATTGTGCTCGACAATATTCTCTCCCCATCAAATCAATAACACAACACGCACATGATATTTCTGAAGTAGCACATGATATTTCTGAAGTAATTATAATAAAATAGCCCATGGCTTCTTCTTTTTTTAATGGAATTGCACAATAAAAACTGTCTATTGGTGGATGTTGGGGGTATACTCTACTAATCGAATTCTCACTACTTTGCTTTCTCTTGCAACATTGGATTGGCAACAAACAATTATACAACACAATTTGCTCGTGATTAATTGGATGCAAGGAATAACTAAACTACAAAATCACACTCTCCGAATATATCAAAATATTATTAAAATGTTATGAAACTTCTCTCATACTTCTTTTACACACATTTAAAACAATCAATATAAAAAAGCCAATCAATGTTAAAGCTTGAAAAAGCCATGAAATATATGAATGCTTTGAGATATATATAATTAATTATTTTTATTAAAAAATAAAAATAAAAATAAAAATATTTTACCTATTTAAAAATGACTAACTATTTTACTAACCGATAGCCCAACCCAAAATTAAAATACCTGCATCTATTTCCATTTCACTACACAATCTATTTATATTTTACTATAAAATGGGGAAAATTTATTCCTAATATAGTGATATTAGTTTTTTCTTGCGATATAAACTGAAAAATCCGAAGGCAAAATTAAGTCGGAGTATAAACATTTTTTTCCATTATTCACTCGAAACCATAATCTTACCATCAAATTTGTTTAACAAATAACTTCACTAATATCTTTCCTCCGGTTTACTTCTTCCCAGTAAAATGCCACGTCATCCCAACTCGAATGTTAGGGTGATGTCTGTTTCAAACTGTTAGCCTGTCAAGTCGACCCCATCGATAATGGAATAAGACTTTGTCACATGCGGGGATAGCTCAGTTGGGAGAGCGTCAGACTGAAGATCTGAAGGTCGCGTGTTCGATCCACGCTCACCGCATTTCCTAGACAACAGTTTGAGAGTCAAGCGAGGCCAGTACATTTTAATAATATATATATTTTTTTTGTATGTAAGAAAATTTATCTTAAAAAAACATTATTTTTAAAATATTTATTATAGTTTTGATATTAAATAATTTATCTAAGCAATTTTTAAAATATTTATTATAATCTTTGATATTAAATAATTTTATCTAAGTAATTTTAAAATATTTCTTAATTAACAAAAAAATATTTAAAAATTCAAAATATATATATATATTTTTTAATTTTTAAATTTAAAAAACATAATAAAATAATTAATTTTTAAATTTTAAATTACATTGTTTAATAAAAATAAATATAATTAATAATCTCCTAATATAAAAATGTTTTCCTATTTTTCAAAATATATATCACCAAATAAATATGATAAATATATTAATGAAACAATTCCAATTAATAAACTAAAATATTTGTAGATGAATATCTACACAGCCAAATATCAACTTCTCCAATGAATAAACTAAAAAATATGCTAGGAAGTAGGACTGGACAATGAACCAGGGAGTTGATTTGAAGATGGTAATAATAGGTGTTTAATACATTTTTGTGAAAATTTTGCTTAATATATGTGAAATGAAGTCAACGAATATGGTATTTTATTATTATTATTATTATTATTATAAATGTAACAAAGTATATATAATATGAAACTTTTGAGATAGGATAATGATAATAATGTTTTTGGAATGTGAGGAATATTATAGTATATTTGGTTTGGCTATTTTTTTCTCTATAAATTTTATTTCATTAAATTATATTTGAATGCCTTGATAATGTAATGTTATTAAGATTTTTAATATAAAAAGCTAACTAGATTATAGTAATGGGCCAATAGTAAATTAACTAAATATTGTTGTTATGTCATATTTATTCAATTAAGTTTTTTTTTTTTTTTCCAAGTGTTAGGTTTGGTTGATTCTATTCCATGTATCTCATAGCAAACTTACTAAGGTACAAGGAGAAGAAAGGTACGAGTATCATAGCTAGTTTTATTTTAAAAGCTTTAATCAATGGTGTTAAGAGTAAAAAGGTTGAACAAGTATACTGATTCTTTATAGCAAAGCTCATTAATAGAGTTAGTTATGGGTGATGATTTTTTTTTTTCTTTTAAGGAAAACCTTTTATCTATCTTGTTAGGAAGAGGAAGAAATCACTTTTTCCATAAGGAGTGAAATTAACACAGAGATGAAAATATTATTTAATATCACTTTGGCATCCAATATGAAACTCATTTGTGGAACAAGTGTTGTTGAAATCAATTATAAAGTAAAAAGAGCAAGTTGTAAAAAGCTAAAAAAAAAATGAAAAAACACAATGTTTTAGACACCTAATCCTCGTGTTATGTTTTGGGTTAGTGTGTATCATGGTGATTAGCTGTTAGAGTCTAAGAAAACTCGGGCACTGAATCAACGATTTTCTTGTTGTATTAATATGCACACTATGTACATCATTCATGTTGAAATTGGCAACAAGAATGACACCCTAAGGGGGCTTCTAATTTAATTTTCCCTTAATTAAATTAGAAGTAAATTGTAATTCCACATCACATGACAACTTGGAAGTGTTAACTGAGTCATAAAGACTTAGTTAGCTCAGTCAATTTGAGTTGAGGATAAAATTGGAGGCATGTAGAGGCCACTCTAAGTTTTAGGGGGTCCAATTGCAGTTGATTTTGAGTCAATTGCAGAATTTGAACTATCCATAGTATCATAAAACAATGGTCGATGTTTTGAATCCCAATAGGGATCCATCTTCAGGACAAGAAGCAACTGAAGAATGATTTTGAGTTGTAATTAGTTAACTCAATTATTTGAGTTAAAATCAGTTTAACTAGTTCTAATCGAGAGATGAGCTAGTGATAGGTCTAGTGAATTAAATTTGATTTAATTCACATGTAGTGATCAATCAGATAACTGATAATTCACTATAAATAGTTGTTTCATGTCATTTCTAAGGAAGGCCTAGTTGAGATTGGAGTTAAAGGGAAGAGAACTACCAGTTGTATAATTAGAAAATTGTACAGGTCATGCATAAGGTCATCAGGATACCTTGGATGTATTGCACAATCTATTGATGGGAATTTCCTAATTAATAGGGGCTCAATTAGCCTAGGAATGCGTGAGCAAGGTTGGTCAAGCAGAGGCAAGGAATTTGTTGAATATTGGACCAAAATTGCGTATATCAGAGTGAGACAGTCAGCTGAGTGCAAAGGTTTATCAGGAAGAGAAATATCATTGCATTTTTTCATGTTCTTGACTTTATGCAATATACACATAGCGGGGTTTTTAGCTGAGGCTTTCCCCATATACAATTTTTGTTGTGCGATTGATAATTCTTTCTCCTACTTGTTTATGTGATTGTTCGATCAAAATTGGTTTCTGCAATTTGTAGAAATTATATGCACTACGCATGCATATGTCCAAGATTCTCCTGATCACACACTATTTCAACTTCATGCACAATACAGAATCTATTCCACCATTGATCATCACATGCAGAAATTAAATCAATTGCAATGCACACATTGAAACCATAAAAATTCACACATATGAACACAGTGTTTTAATGGGAAAGCCTAAAGCTAAAAACCCCAACTATCTGTATAATATATATGTCATAGAGATCATGTAACAATCCTCATACAAAGCTTCTCACAAGCTCTCAGTACAATCTAATCGCTACACACTAATCAGGCCCGATCTTGCAAATCCATGCATCGATCTTTGCCAGCCTTTAGCCTGCCTCTACTGCGCAATCCCTGCTGAAGAATGGCTCCAGATGAACTTGAATTGGTCCAGCCTTGCTCACGTAATCCTCATTGGCAACTCTACTCTGTGTTGGATGCAATCAATGCATCACTATAGTCACAACTGATAGTCAACTTTCCCTTTCACCTATCTCTCCACTGGTCTCCACTGAAACTATCCATGCACTGTAGTTAACTGATGTATTCTTTAGTTGATTAATGAGTTGATATTTAGTGAATTAATTAATAATTAATTCACACCACTCTCACTAGTGTAACAATCAGTTAGACTAGATACAATTAGCTCAACTGTGTCTAACTGAGTTAAACTAAACACAACTCCACCAACTACTTCTACAACTCCACCAAACTCTGTCACATGAGTCCTAACTAAAGTCTCCATGCAATAGCTCCACTTAACCCTCAAGAATAGTGTAAATCCTTCTGTCAGCTCTTGTGCCACATCCGTGCACTTAACTGAAGTGCTCCAAGAGAATAAGTTAATGTTTAGAGTCCAAATATTTTTAAGAGCTAATAATATTCGACATATCTATTTTTAGACTGGCAATCTAAAAATAGATTCCGCTCAATATGTCTAAAAATAGAAGTCCATCTATTTTCCAGCTTGACCAACCATCCACAAATAGCATCCTGCAACTCATAGAATATGATCGACGTGTCTAAAAATAGACATAGTCTAAAAATAGACTTTGCGCCAAAAATCACCTGTGTGGGCCCCACCTAGTTTAGGTGATTATTTTCCAACTAGGATCAGGAATGATGTTTCAGGATGCCTCCTTCACTGTTTCTTGTTGCAATCTTCAACACAATTTGTAGAATAGATTCAGTATTTTTTTTTAATACATTACAAGATTAGTTTAATATATTTAGATATTTCTACATGGTATCAGAGAAGGAATCACTATAGAAGAGAAGAACTGGAGTTTTTTTTTAACAAGTGAATTGAATTTGTAGATTTATTCTTCAGGGTCATCAGCAGATCAAGATATATTTCATTGGCTTGACACTCGAATATGCCCTTGAGGGAAATTCAAATTACATAGCATGGAGGGACAAGATGGAGGCAGTGCTAGAGGACAAAGGACTGAAGGAATTCATAGACAATGATATTCCCCAGCCCGCAATAGCAAATGTTCAACTTCTTGATGCATGGAAGAAGAATGTAGCAAAGGCGAGAATGATTCTGTTAGAAGGAGTTCAAGATCATATTGTCTCGAACCTCAATGGAAAGGAAACTGCATATGCTATGTGGAAGGCCTTAACAGATATGTTTCAAAATAATAGTGAACATAGGAAGTTGGCACTGAAGGAAAAGCTCCGAAAGATCAAGATGGAGAAGGGTGGCGCGATCCCAAAATACTTGACGAAGTTCACTCAATGTTGAGATGAGCTTGGAAGTGTTGGTGTGACAGTTGCCAAGGATGATTTGGTGAACTTCATGTCGGTAGGCTAAATTGCTTCATCTTTAGCCCCTATCCTACTCTAAACACACGACCTAAGACCTCTCTTTCAACCTCGGAACCCCTTCATTCCTGCATTATTTCAAGAATCATGCCCATTCCTGCACTCTCTTTATATTTTCATATTTAAGGCTTGTCATGGAATTAATTATTTATTTATGGATTGTATAGCTTTAAATTATATTTGCAACTGATATTTCTTCTTTCCTAAAGTATTTGATGAATAACGTATTAATCATTGTGGTAGAATGGTCGAGTGCAGGTAGGATTCCTACACCAACTGGTAGTTCCTGCACTCCCGTGACAACTCACTATCTATGCAGATATGTTGTTAATGGTCAGTTTATCTCGAGTTGGGCTCGAAGTGGGAGAGATATCAATTGATATTAAAGACTAGGACTCCGGCCAAATGCCTTAGATTAGTATCTTGTAACAGTTGAAAGTCTTAGTTTGAAAAGTTGTTATATTTTTGTTACGGCCATAGGCCTAAGGGTTGTATATAATGTAGAATTATGATAGGAAGTAGTTAGCGATGCTACTTTAATTTTGGTGAATTGTAATTATGCTAGTATCGCCCTCTTTCTGGGCTGGAGTCGATCACATGATGTACATTTTCTTATTCTAAATGTAATACAAAGGACTGTGACATGTTGTTTCATTTCTGTGTTTCAATTTTATGGTGATGCATTGCTGAGAGGCTGAGTTTCCAGTTTTCCTAACAGGGAAACGAGTTGGTTGGCTAGGGCCCAACCAACCCATATCATTCTCTGTTTCGTTAAAGGTGTGTTAATTTAATTCAAATGCAAAGTGTGAATTAAATAATTATTTCGATTCTTTCCCAAGTACAAGTTCGATTTCATTTGTAGTTGTTGTGTGACGGATCTGTGGTTTGTAGGCTTAGCTGAGTTTGATTTTAACTTGCATGATTTTTCCTTTTTGATGCTTAGTTTATTTCGGTGAGAATAGTGCAAGTACATTGCCTGTACCAGTGCATTATCAATTCTGCAAGTCAATTTCTTTGGTTCATTTCCGCAAGTCTTTTTGATTTTTTTCCTTTATAAAATATTGTTGCATGTCTGCAAGTGAGAGTTTATTTCTAAAACAGAGGCATTCTTAATATCAAGAGTTTAAACTTTAAATTTAATTATGCTTTGATGAATACAGAATAAACATTCTCATAACATAAGGATCTATGCCTGCACTTAACACTTTCAAGGAAAGGATTAAATTTTATATTGAATTATCAAATGAACCTTTTGAGTTAAAATGATTAAAAGCAGATCTGATTCATATGAATAACCATCATAGGAACAAGCTTGCTATCACAATCAAATGATTTCTTTAATTGCATGAAAGAGTTCCTTGTTTTAAGAAAGGTTTACTTTGACTTTCGAAGTCATTTCTTGTTTCGAGATTAATTTTGGTTGAAGCATATTTCTGCTTGTGAATTTTTTTCAGAGTTCTATTCACCTTTGCAATTCATTTCCTTAGTTAACAAGAATTTTTGTTTTTTTTTTTGAAAGTAATCTGAAAACTTGGTGCAAGAACCTCTGTTCTGGTACAAGAATCGATATCCTATTATAGGGACAGAGTGCTCTAGTTCGGAGACTTAGAGCTCCTACATGAAGATTAAAATCTTCAGTATAAGTACATAACATACTTCTGGCATATAAAATTCATTCCAGTACAGGCACAGTGTTCTGGTACAAGAACATTGTTGAAGTACAAAAATGACAATTTAGTGTAGGAAGGAATATCTTTAAAGAAGACAACCACCTTTAATAGTCCAACTATCAATCTGTCATATAGCTATATTGAAGATAATCATAAATATTCATTTCGTCAATCAGGATTGTTTGCATAAGCTTGTGAGTTCCTTTTATTTATTTCCTTACAAAGTACTTTCTTTCATATTCCAACACTAGAATTTCTTTGGTATTATTTGCTGTGTGGTCATTATTTTTCATTCCACAATATTGTAATTAAATAAGTAGGAATAGAATTAGGAAAGGTTCATATCATTTTTGGCATTTCCTGTGCTTCGCCTCTAAGTTTTACGAAACCCCCAGGTTGAAAATTAAGTGTTGAAGGAGTCTGCTGAACCACAATTCTTGTATTTAACATTTTGGCGCTATTGCCAGGGAGGCAATTTGAAATTGGTAACAACTTTCTATTTTTTTGCAATAGGGGTAAGTCTGCTATTATTCTTTCCCGCAATGTGCTTCTATTGTTTGAAGGATTTTATAAGTGTTGATTTAATATTTTAATTGCAACATTTTATTGAGTTTTTGTTTTGTCATTTTTTGAGATGAATGCCTAAAAGGAGCAGGGGTCCGAAGCCCAATAGGGGACGAGGAAACACTGATAAATCTGAAAATTTTTCTCATATTGGGCCTTCTCTTGCAGGAATAAAGTCCAAACAGACACAAACCCATCACACAGGAACTGTCCACTTGGACTCTAGTGACAGTAGTTCAAGTGTGCTACAACCAATGAAGGGGAAGAAGGAGACTGTTAGACTTCAAAGTAAATCAACACATAGTTGACCTTCTCATCTTGTTGAGAGTGGTTCATTTGGAGGTACAAGAATGGCTGATCATGAAGACCATGCCGAGGGAGGTGGAGAAAACGAGGTAAATGAGGAACAATCCACCTTCAGATTTCTGATTGTGGATCCAGACAAAGTTGTGCAAATGAATAATATTCCTCCATCATCTCTTCCTCATTTCTATGGTAAGATACACAAGGACACATATTATTTCTTATTTGAGCTTGAAATATTATGTAGAAGCTATGATTACTCCTTAGCTGCTCAGATGTTAAAGTTGTTTCCTGCAACTCTCAAGGATTCAACATTACACTGGTTCATGGGATTAGGAGGAAACGCTATAGCTTCTTGGGAGCAGATGAAAAGAGTGTTTTTATTGAAATATCATGAATATTGTAAAACTAGAGAGATGGATGAAATCTTCACCATTGTGCAAGGTGATGATGAGACATTGTAAGATTATCTGGAAATTTTTTTGTATATCCTCCAAAGGTCAAAACACAAATTTGATTTAAGTACTATTAGAACCTTGTTCTTACGTGGGATTACTGATGATGCTAAAAATAACTTAAATCTATTAGGACAAGGGATATTTCTCAGAAACATTTTGATCATATTTGTGACCTATGTAGGAAATTCTCAAGGAATCAGTCTAGATCTGGTAAAGGAACTCGAAGTAGAAATAACAAATCTAGATCTACGAATTCTATGATTATTGGGTTGGAGAACAAAATGGAAAATATGAAAATTCAAATAATGAATATTGTTAGCAAGCAAATAGACTCTTTAAAATTTCAACAAAAACTTGTATAAGAACAAGAGTCATTGTCTATCTTTTGTCCAAAGGGTAGGAAAAAACATTCTTTAAGAGAATGTCCTAATGATGTTAAAGGAACTAATAAATGTGTTATTTTTTCAGAGAACCATGCCACCAAAAAATTCCCCTCCATACCTGGATTAAAAAAAGTACACGAAGGAGGGAAACCTGAACTTGAGTCATTGCATGCTATGGGGGCACGGAGAAATTGGTCTCAGATGTGTGCAAGTATGGCTCCTGAACCTCCTCTACAATTTTTTGGTTATAATGCACAACCATATTCCTATCATAACACTAATCACTCTCAACTGTGGCAGCATGGGAACTACTTCCAGTATGGAAAACCCTCCCAATCTTGGAAACAAGGTTGGAAAGGGCCAAACCATTCACATAATTCCTATCCTGCACCTATGCAATCATATCCACTTACATATGCACCTTACCTAATGCTGCAACCATCATTGCCCCAGTTAAGTTAGCCGATGTCACCATTACCATTACCTCCACCATACCGACCTCCTCAACTACCTTTTTAAACCATACCAAATCCCAATAATAAAGTGATACAAATGATTCATTTTATTAAACTACTTCTTCCACCTAGTTATCAGTCTATGCTGGTTGGATTCAATGATATCCAACTGATATCGGTGAAGGTAGTAACATTAGAAGCAAAAGAATCCCATGGTGATCATCGAAGAGAAAAGTGAGGAAACTCCTGACCGTTCTAGGAGAGATGTCACCATTCAGCCCATCCCCGTACCTTTAGATCCTTTGCCATCCTCTTCAAACCGTTGACCCTATCCAAAGAGGCTATTTGTGGAGAGGATTGACCCCGTTCCTAAGTCTAGCCTGGCTTCTGAGCTTAGGAATATTTTTATCAAGGTCCCTTTGCTCCAAGCTATAAAAAAAATCCCCATATATACAAAATTCATCTGGGAACTCTATCTCAAGAAACCATTAAGGAAAAGAGTAGAACCTCAAACCATTCAATTTTTTTGATGAGCTGCAGAGTTAATGACAGGGTGCGTGCAAATGGAAAAATATACCGACCCTGGAAATCTCGTTTTCACTTTTCATATAGGCGATGTCCTTGTCTCCAATGTGCTTATAGACCTAGGGGAAACCATTAATGCTATGACCAAGAAAACCATGGATCAACTTGGGTTGGTCCACATTCTTTCTACTCCTACTGTGCTTGAATTGGTAGTCAAATCTAAAATCAAGCCAGAGGGAGTGTTGGACGATGTGGTTGTTTCAATAGACTCTTGGGAATATCTCGCTAACTTCATTATGCTTCAGCCAAAGAATCCTATGGGAGGACATCCCTTGATCTTGGCATGACCTTGGCTTGTTATGGATGATGCTTACATTGGATGCTTTTGTGGTGGCATGTACATTTCCCATGGAGATTCTAGGAAAAAAGTCACCTTATATCCACATGCTAGATCTATCCAGGAGCTTCGAGATACATTATGGCTAGATTATATTAATGACGAGGAGACTAAGTCAGTTTTGTTGATACATCATTATAATGGGTCAACTTAGGAGGGTGAGATATCAGAATTCTTGAACAATATAGATACCATGCTAAATTTTGAGTCATTATGCCAAATATTTAGTCTGGATTTTCAAGAAAGTCATGATTCCCAACCTTCCCCACCGCAGTCTCTAGTAACACCTCTTTATACTCTCGAACCCGAAACCACTCTTGTTGAGATTAGTCCAGGAAAATATTTACATATTAGCTCAGACCTAGATGCATCCCAACATCAGCATCTTGCAAAGTTGTTGCAAAACCATCTTTGCATGGGGATATGAGGACATGAAAGGCATCCCTCCCGAAACTTGTACTCATCACATTTATTTTTAGGAGGGAGCCCGAGCTGTTCGAAAACCCTAGATACGCATGAACCCATCTCTAAGAGAAGTTGTGAAGGAAGAATTGCAAAAACTCGTAGATGCTGATTTTATTTATCCTATATTCGATAGCCAATGGGTCTCTCCATTGGTGTTAGTCCCAAAGAAAGACAGGAGATGGCGCATTTTCATTGATTACAGAGAATTGAACAAAGCCACTCTTAAGGATTATTTTCTGCTTCCTTGCATCAATAAGGTGCTTAATACCCTTGTTGGTAAAAAGAAGCTTTCCTCTTTCAGATGGCTTTAGCGATTATAACTAGATACAAATCGCACCTGAGGATCATGATAAAAACACCTTTACATGCCCATGGGGGACATTTGCATATCGAGTGCTTCCCTTTGGGCTGTGTAATGCCTCAGCTACCTTTCAAAGGGTAGTTCTGACCATTTTTGCTGACCTTGAGTGTGTGGAGATCTATGGGGATGAATTTTCAGGATTTGGTGATTCATTCCCTGAAGCCCTAAAAAATATAGGTAAAGTGATTTCTCGTTGCCAAGAAGCTCACCTTGCCGTGAGTGACAAAAAGTGTATATTAATGCACAAAGAAATAGTAGTTCTTGGCCACCTCATATCTAACAAAGGTATCTAGGTTGACCCAACTAATATAGAGGTTATTTTGTGTCTTCCTGCACCCAAAACACAAGGGGAAGTGAGAGGATTCCAGGGACATACGGGCTACTACAGTAGATTCATTGAGAAATTTTCTAATATAGCTACCCCATTTTCCGATTATTAGCTAAGGATAGTGAGTTTTCTTGGTTCATAGCTTTCCAACAGTCTTTTGAGACATTAAAGGAAAAATTAGTATATGCACCAATTTTGAGAGGGCCTAACTGATACCTTCAATTTCATATTTCCTCTGATGCCTCAGATACTGCCATTAGTGACGCTATAGGACAAGAAGAGAACAAGCAGTCCTATGCTATCTACTACATCAGTAAAAACTTGTCACCCACTGAACTGAATTATACTGTGACTGAGAAAGAGCTTTTAGCTGTGATTTTTGTTATTAATAAATTTAGACACTACATAACAGGATATGAAGTCTTTGTGCATAATGATCATTCCGTAATAAGATATTTTATGAATAAACCATTGACTAGTGGTATAGTGACTAGGTGGTTACTTTTGCTTCAGGAATTTAATGTTACTATTGTTGATAGACCAGGAAAATCCAATGTTGTCACTGATTATATTTCTAGATTAAATAATCCTGGTGAAGTAATTCCTATTGATGATGATTTCCATGATGAACATATTTTTTTGTGTCAACAAAATCCCTATGGTTTTCTGAAATAAAAAATTATTTATTCACCGGAAAGAAACCACCTCACTTATCCGCTCATGAAAAGTGGAATATCATATAGAAAAATGTTGCATATTATTGGGTTCAAGGAGACCTATTTTACACCGGACTAGATCTTATTATCCGTAGATGTGTAAGAGAGGAAGGAGTGTTTGAAATATGATCATGACGAACCTTGTAGAGACCATTTCATTGATAAGAGAACTGCATACACGATTCTATGAGCTAGCTATTTTTTGCCTTCCTTGTTTAAGGACGCCAAACAATATGTCAAGCGATGTGATAGCTGTCAGCGAATGGGCCAACCGAACCAAGCCATTGAAATTCCTTTATGTCCTCAGGTTATGATTGAGCCCTTTGAAAAATGGGCTATTGATTTTTTAGGACCCATAAATCCAATATCTTTAAATAAAAAGCATATATTGGTTTGTACATATTTTGTTGCGAAATCGGTAAAAGCTAAAGCTGTTTCTTTTGCTACTGAAAAAGTTGTTGTAGACCTTTTATTTACTGGAACCTTTACTAGATTTGGTGTGCCTAGAGAGATTTTTTCTGACAATTTTCTGCATTTTATTTCTAATATAGTAAAGGGTGTGATGTACCAATACAAAATTCGACATAGGAAATCCACACCGTAGTGACCTGCAAGAAAATGGTCAGGAGGAATCTCCAAATAAGGTAATCGAGCCCATCCTCACCAAAACAATGAACATGAATAGGAAGGATTGGGCTATCAGATTGGTGGAAGCCTTATGGGCATATCGAACAACTTGGAGGAATAGCATGGGACACACACCATATGAGCTGGTATACGGGAAACAAGTCCTTTTGCTGATAGAGTTCCAGATCAAGACCTTTTGAACTGCAGTTTAGTTGGGACTAGATCTCTCAGAAGCATAGCATCAACATCTACTACAATTGAACAAGTTATATGAGTTTAGGAGGGATGTTGTTCAACATAATATATTGGTTCAACAACAACACAAAAAGTGGCATGACAAGTCTATCAAGAAAAAACAATTCGAACTAGGTGATTGGGTACTCCTTTATGATCCAGATTTAAACATTTCAAAGGGAAATTCCACACATGTTGGATGGGACCTTATGAAGTGGTTAAATTTTTTGAGAATGGAGTGGTAGATATCAAAACTATTGATGTCCGAGATTCAATATTCCTTGTGAATGGGCATAGACTTAAGGTATATTTTCAACCCCTCACAAAGGAAGATTTTATGCAACATGTATAACAACAATTCAAAGAAGAGATGGTAGATGGTTGTGCCAACCTATTGCAAATGAGATTATTTCTTTTCCTGAAATTAAAAGTAGAAAATAAAAGAAAAAAATTAAAAAAATTAAAAACAAAAAAAAGAAAAAAAGAAGAAAAAAATCGTTTCCTGTGGTCGTGAAAATTAGTTTACTGACATAATTAGAGAAGGTTCAACTTGAAAACTAGCATGCTGGTAGGAAGATCAAAATTCAATAAAATGGGAATGTTGCTTAATATTTATATGTGCTAACTGTGACCAAGAAGAAGTAGGTTTTCAGTGCAGGAACCGAGCCCTTATCCAAGTTTGGGAGAGATGACACAATTTTTTTTATGTAAGGAATGCTTAATTCCCGCTGCATTTATTTTGGATTCATCTCTATTCAGGCATATTTTCGAGGCAAAATTATACCCTTCTTCTATTCCCATTTCGTAAATTTCCCTCTATTTTTCTTCTTTTTATCCCATGATTTACCACCCCTTTCTTCAAAGGAAACTTTCCCTATTTGATTTCGTCTTTCCCTCTTTTTCCCTTGAATATTTTTTTCCAAATCCCTTTTTCGATATGTCCCTCTTGGTGGTTTCACTCTTGAAGTCCCTGTTGTAATTTCCTTCCCATTCTGAAATTTACCCTTTTTCCCACTTCTTTTATCCGTCATGGATCATATTGCAGGATCTGCTGTGAACTCACTGTTCATACTGAAAGGCATATATTAATACCAAATACTAGTGAATAAAACCTCCTTTTTATATTCAACAAATATTTCAAATCTAGCCTATGAATTATATATTATCATAAATTTTTGTTTTGTCTCTCTCTTCATATATGCTACAAATATCCCTAGTGAAGGAATATGTGTTCAGTGCAGGCATGTTTAGTACATGCATGTTCAGTGCAGGATCGTTCAAGTGCAGGAATCTGCACTGTTAAGCGTGCCCAAGTTTTAAAACACATGTTCTGGTGTAGGAACAATGGTCTTCAGTGCAAAAATGTTTGATATAGTACATGAATACCTGCTGCAAGAATGCGCAGTTGAAAAACTTACTTTTTTTTTATGAAAGTCTTGTGTAAGTAGAATGACTGCACCACCTTTAGACTATGGTATTCAATAATTTGTATTATGGTTAAACTTTGTTTTATCATTTACTAAATTAGGAGACAAATATTTTAAGTATACATATGTTTAGTTTATGAAATCCTATTTCTTTTAATAAGTACCATGTGCACCTTGTGTGAAATCATGAAGTGATTGTGGGATGTGTATGATTTACCCGTAATCCAATACTTACCTTTTTGAAAAAAAATCTTATCACCTATTAATGATGACCTGACCTCATACCATACCTTGCATGATTGTTATATTAAATCACCACAATAACCGCCACCCTTCACCAATGATCATTGTTGCTTGTACTTGAGCCAATCCATATCACATCCATCCCAAGGTTGTGATTTTAATGATGGAGCGTGATCGTTGAAAGGTGACCGATATAGCAGCAAATGGATAGCTCGACTATCTCAAATATTTTCGACAAAGCCTCTGGATTCTTACCATGTGATCCTTATAAGTTTTAGACAGAGGTTAAGTGAATTTAAATGGAGTATGGCACCTGTGAGGATCGAACCTTGGTCCGTGAAAGAGGTAGAGCAGAAGATCGAGTACAGGAATAGTCTTGCAATATTGCAGGAATCCAAGTTCCTCCCATGATCTGAAAATGGAATTATTTGTAAATGCGGTAAATTCTGTGCAAAGTATCCATTTCCATTTACTTAAATGTGTGCAAAATTCTCCATGTCTTTCAAGTTAAACAAAGTGTATTTGGTAACTGTTTATGAGTTTATTTGTGAGGGAATGTTATTTCAGTTTGTTGTTTAACATATTAAATCAGAAATACACAGAAAAATAACTTCAACATAACATGACTTAGATATTTGGTGAGCAGTTCACCCCTCCTGGGCTACGTCTGCTGGACCAAGCCTCCCAAATTGGCTTGTCCTATTGTATTAAAATGCTCCAAAATGATAATACAAGTTTAAAAGTGCCTCAATAGGAAAATATGACTATAAATACAGAATCAGAAGACATGAAAATTCTAAAAATGCCTTTCCATATTCACTAAACAGTGAATAATTACCATAAACAATGCCTTCTTCAACAAGGCCCTGATGGCTCTTTGAACTCCTCTGAATATTTTCGGGCTGTGGAAGTCATAAAACAGTTCTAAAACCTCTTCCATTAGGTTCAGAAGGTAGAAAATAGTCGAAAATGGTTTTTGGTTCACCTCAAACAGTGAGGTACAACTCAATACAGCTCAATTTCCCCAATGGCCCTAGTAGCTCTTCAAACTCCCCCGAAGCTTTTCGGGATTTGAAAGTCTTCAAACAGTTCTAAAACCTCTTCCATTATGTTCATAAGGTGGAAAATAGCTAAAAATGGTTTTTGGTTCACCTCAAACAGTGAAGTACAACTCAATACAACTCCATTTCCCCAATGGCCCTAGTGGCTCTCCAAGCTTCCCTGAAGAAACAATGGTTGTAGAACACCTATGAAGCCTCTAGAACCTATCCCAAACACTCCAAAATTCTGAAGAAATCCAAAATTGACCAAAATTTCATCCAATTTGGTCCAATATTGAAGACATTATGACATAAACAACATTTTTCCCAATGTCATGTCAAAACCCCACTAAATGTGGGCTAACTGTAGTTAAGGGCGCCAATTTTAGCAAGAACCCTAAAAATTTGGAACACACCCCAAAGATGGCAGACTATTATCCATTGGCATTAAATGTGAAGTGGGGGCGATCACATGAATTCTTCACCCAAACCGCCGAATAAAATATGAACAAAATTGTCGCAATAAATGTTAGGCATGGTGGATGTGGTCACATGACCCATAAAGACCGCGAAGATTGGTTAATCTGCCAGATATTTTCTTATGGTCGCAGCCATGCAGTCACATGGAATCGGGCTAGCCACTTAAGTTTTTCGCCGGTAAAACATTTTAACCACAAATAGAACGTGTGCCCAATAAATGTTAAGAATTGTTAGATAGGCGGGATGGTCAGGCCGTTTGGCTGGCATAGATGAGGCCATGGTTCGAATCCTATGCATTGCCAAATATTTTTACCAAACAAAATTTCCATGGGCTCAGGGCCACGTGGCGACCTCTGGGCTTGCCATGTGGCACTCTTTGATTGGTTCGTTTCAAAAAAGTCAAACCAACAACCAATGAGCGAATGCAACTTGTCCACAAATGAATGGCCCGAATGGAATATTTCGAGGAATATTCCAAAGAATATTTTTAGGGATATTCCAAGAATATTCCTTGGAATATTCTTTTTTTTTTAATGATTCCAAAGTCAAAGTTAACTCTGCTCAAACTCAGTTTTTAGCAGTTTACTGAAAACTTCAAACTTGCATAACTTTCACATACGATGTTGGATTTGAGTGCCATTCACGATGCCAGGATCATATCGACGAGGCCTATCCGATCATTCAGGTTGCAAGTGATTTTAAACACTTTTAATTTTGAGCTTTTTCCATAGCTTGGACTTGAGCTCCTGATCATCCCATTTCTGCTAAAATTTGATGGATATGACTCAGCTGTGGCACTAGAATTCACTCGAAATTTTGATGGGAGCCGAGCCGAGGTGGGATTTATGGAATTTGAAGTCATGAAGGAGTCCATATCACAGGCCACATGATTAGCAGCAGTAAGAGAGCAGTGGTTTAAAAAGGAGAAGCTACAAAAGAAGTTGCGGCGCCAGTTTGTGGTTGACAGAAAACAAATGGTGGATTGGAAGAAAGGACTGCAGTGTAACCCCATGCTAGGGAAATAGAAGGAATTGCTATACATATTATGTAAAATCCTCACTTGTGAGGGTAATTATTCACTGACCTTTCTATACCATATTCGATTCTTGCAACATTTTGAGTCGGGTAAGCTTATCAACTTCCCCTATTATCTGCTAAGAAGCTTAGAGAAAATGTTGAAAGGCATTCAGAAAGGTAAGATGAGACAAATTGCATGCAAATTATACCATCATGGGTTGATTTCATTTTTAATTAAAAAGGATTTAGGGGTCAAGAATATGACTTGGGAATGATTTTTTAAGGAATTTCAAGAACGAGGCACAGTGAAATCATTAAACAAGAACAATGCAAGTAAGAAAGGAAATCTTGAAACCCTCACCCTGCACCGTACCAAGACTAAGGGTAGAGAAAATTTAGTGCAGGCAGAGGATCAGAGACTCATCATTGAAATCTCATCCATATCAAAGAGAAAAAATCAGAGTTTGGCCAAGAAGAGAACTGCTTCTTTGAAGGAGGGTCACGTTTAGTTGACCTCTCTGATACAATTGGACGATTCACCGCCTAATTTACCAGGTGACAACAACCTTTCGCTCCTTGCTAAGGCTGTAGCCCATACAATGGTCAATGAAGGATATGTGATGGAAGAAGATGACACACCTTTTTTGGTCTTCCTTGGAAAGATGAAGAAAAGGAAGACGATGCCAACACCTAGTGCAAGTGAAAGCAAAGATCTGGTAGTGGGTGAAATGGACATTGAAGTGCAGGGTACTGAAACCCTCAGTAATTTTGAAGTGCAGGGTATTGAAACCCTTGGTATTATTGAAGTGTAGGGTACTGAAACCCTTGGTGATATCGAAGTGCTAGGTACAAAAACCCTTGACGATATTGAAATGCAGGAAATTTGTTGCCAGGGTAATCTTGACCCTGATGATGCCGACACATGTTTAGAGTCAACTGCCGAGAAAATTCCTACACCAGAAGAATTGGGAGAAGAAAAATCCACCCTCCACCTAAAAAATCAGATAGAAGAGCTCAAGCAGCGTATTTATGGCTTGAATATATTAAACCAAACCATGAAATATCAGGGGATAATGCATAAATAGAAAAATAAAGAGATAGAAGAGGAAGTGAAAGAGAAGAAACAACAAGTGAAGATATGGAAATTATGAGCATCAAAGTGCTATGGGCATCTTAGAAAGGTGACCAAGCAACTTAAGAAGGCACGATGCAAGAATATGAGGACAGTGAAAGCAGGGATTAGCATACAAGTTCAGGACTGAAGGAAGGCTTCCTTGTTTTTTTTTTTTTAAAGCAGGTAAAGGTTGTGTGAGGACACACAACAACATAGGGATGGGAGAATGTTGGTAGGCTAAATTTATTCATTTTTAACCCCTATCATACTCTAAATACATGACCTAAGACCTCTGTTTCAACCTTGGAACCCCTTCATTCCTGCACTCTCTTTATATTTTCATATTTAAGGCTTTTCATGGACTTAATTATTTATTTATGGATTTTATACCTTTAAATTATCTTTGCAACTAATATTTATTCTTTCCTAAAGTATTTTATGAACAATGTATTAATCATTGTGGTAGAATGGTCGAGTGTAGGTAAGATCCCTACATCAACTGGCGATTCCTTCACTCCTGTGACAACTCACTATCTACGCAGATATCTCATTAAGGATCGGTTTATCTCGAGTTGGGCTCAGAGCGAAAGATAAATCAATGGATATTAAATATTAAGACTCCAGAAAAATGCCTTAGATTAGTATCTTGTAAAAACCGAAAGGCTTAGTGTGAAACGATGTTATATTTTTGTTACGGTTGCAGGCCTAAGAGTTGTATATGATGTAGAATTATAATAGGAAGTAGTTAGCGATGCTACTATAATTTTGGTGAATTGTAATTCTGCTGCTATTGCCCTCTTTCTGGGCTGGAGTCGATCTCATGATGTACATTTTCTTATTCGAAATATAATACAAAGGATTGTGCCATGTTGTTTCATTTCTGCATTTCAATCTTATGGTGGTGCGTTGTTGAGAGACTGAGTTTCCAGGTTTATTATCATGGAAACGAGTTGGTTGGCTAAGGCCCATCCAACCCATCTCGTTCTTCCTTTCGTTAAAGGTGTGTTAATTTAATTCAAATGCAAAGTGTGAATTAAATAATTATTTTGATTATTTCACAAGTACATGTTCGATTTCATTTATAGTTGTTGTGCGACACATCTGTGGTGTGCAGGCTTAGCTGAATTTGATTTTAAATTGCATGATTTTTCCTTTTTGATGCTTAGTTTATTTCAATGAGAACAATGCAAGTACATTGCCTGTACAAGTGCATTATCAATTCGGCAAGTCAATTTCTTTGGTTCATTTCTACAAGTCTTTTTTCTTCTTTTCCTTTATAAAATCTTAATGCGTTTCTGAAAGTGAGAGTTTATTTCTAAAATGAAGGCATTCTTAATATCAGGATTTTAAACTTAAGAGTTAATTTTTCTTTGATGAATACATAATAAACGGTGTCATAACGTAAGAATTTGTGTCCGCACTTAACACTTTCAAGTAAAGGATTGAATTTTATATTGAATTATCAAATGAACCTTTTGAGTTAAAAAAATTAAAAGAAGCTCTGATTCATATGAATAACCATCACAGGAACAAGCCTGCTGTCACAATCAAATGATTTATTTAATTGCATGAAAGAGTTCATTGCTTGAATAAAGGTTTACTTTGACTTTCGAAGTTATTTCTTGTTTCGAGATTAAGATTGGTTGAAGCATATTTATGCTTGTGAAAGTTATTTTCAGAGTTCTGTTCACCTTTGCAATTCATTTCCTTGGTTAACACATTTTTTTTTCTTTTCTTTTTCCTAAAAGTAATATGAAAACTTGGTGCAGGAACCTCTGTTCTGGTACAGGAACATAGTGCTCTAGTCTAGGGACTTAGAGCTCCTGCATGAAGATTAAAATATTCAGTATAACTATAGAACATACTTCTATCATATAAAATTCATTCCAGTACAGGCACAATGGTATGGTACAAAAACATTGCTGAAGTACAGGAATGACAATTTAGTGCAGGAAGGAATATCTTTAAAGAAGACAAACACCTTTAATAGTCCAACTATCAATTTGTCATATAACTATACTGAATATAATCATAAATATTCATTTCCTCAATTGGGATTGTTTGCAAAAGCTTGTGAGTTCCTTTTATTTATTTCCTTGCAAAGTACTTTCTTTCATATTCTAGCACTTTAATTTCTTTGGTATTATTTGTCATGTGATAATTTTTTTTTATTCCGCAAGATTGTAATTAAAGAAGTAGGAATAGAATTAGGAAAGGGTCATATCATTTCTAGCATTTCCTGTGCTTCGCCTATATGTTTTGCGAAACCCCCGGTTGACAATTAAGTGTTGAAGGAGTCTATTGAACCACAATTCATGCACCCAACAATTATCACTTCTAGCCCTTCCCAAGAGCTGGCATAGCTATGAGGACTCAGTGAATGGGAGGGAGAAGCTACCAGAGTGGGAGTGATTTTGTTCCGATTTGGTACAAGAATAAATTTGATGGAACACCAGAGATGTATCCTCTTCAAAGACTGATGATGAGGAGAACATTTCCTTGGATGGAAAGGTGAAATAAGGGAAATGGAAGGCATCCCATTCGAAATTGAATTCCGGTCAGGTGGGCAATAAGTGATACTTGTCAAAGTTAAAATTTCACTGTCATGAGATTAAACACTATGCTACAAAGCGTTCGCACAAGAAGACCAACAAGAAGTCCCCAGGAGGAGTGGCAGGTGAAGAACTTGCTTCATAGATTGAGTTTGATTTCATCCTCATCGCATGTAGGGTGTCATCAGTGATGGGTTATGTATAGTACTTAGATATTGGAGCTTCATTCCATATGAATGACAACAAAGAATTATTCAGTAACTTGGAGGAGAAATATCTCGGGATGCACATCGAGATGGGAGATGATGGGAGGTATAATGCTAACAACATTGGTACAGTTACCTTTCAGAGGGAGTCAAGTACTCCTCTCAAATTAAAAGATGTCATGTATGTTCTTGGTTTAAAGAAGAATTTGGTTTTTGTTGCTATGTTGGAAGATCGTGGCTATGATGTGATATTCAATGAAGGAAAGACGTTCCTTCATCACAAAGCCACGAGACAGGTGAAAAATATTGGGGTTAAAGAACCTCTAAAAATTGGATGTAGAATATTTTTCTACCATGAGCACAAAAGAGGAGAATGTGGAGGGCTGAGACATCATTGAGTTATGGCACATGAGATTGGGCCATCTACACCATGGTGCTTTGAAGATCATGTAGTAGAGTTCTACAAGACTTCCAAAGGGCACACTTATGTAACGAGATACATGCAAAGGGTGTACATTGGGGAAGTATATCAAATCTACCTTTCACGATAAGGAAAGACAAGCAAAGGAGATCCTTGAGAGAGTTCACTCAGACGTGTGTGGACTGTTCTTGAAAACTTCCACAACAAAACACAGGTATTATGTGATTTTTGTAGATGATTTTTCATGAAAGTATTGGATTTTCTTCATGCAGAAGAAATATAAGACATTCTCCAAGTTTTGTAAGTTCAAAGCACTTGTTGAGAAAGATATAGGGAAGAAGGTGAAGGTTCTTGTCAGAACCCTATAATTTACAGTATCACAAGCTGAATATGTACTTTCTCTTTGCAAATTTTTCATATTGTACATAGATGTTAATATTTAAAATCTTTTCCAAAGCAAGAATCAAAGAAAGCAATAGAGGAAGCAGTTAAGGTAGAAAAACAGCAAGAGTAGAGTCTTGAACAAGATTGGGTCGACTCGTGAACGCTAAAGCAGGTCAAGTCGTGAACGCAGGGCAAGTATTCTATGAACAACTAAGAAATGGACAATCGTAACCAAAGAAACAAGGTCTGGAAACCACAGTAAGGGGGAAACAAGGACCATTGGCTCTAAGCAACAATCAATGGCAAAGATTCAATCATAATCACAAATTGCAACTCTTAAGTTTTTCGGGATGGGCGCAAGGGTAAAAACTAAAGTCAGCGAAATGCGATTTGTGATGAGGTGGGACCTATCCACCCATGGTGCGCAAATAAGCCTCACCTGTTGCCCCCACTTTGCAGCCTGCAGGTTTTAAACCTTACCTCTTAAGACTTACACCAAGTCTTGTTTTTCCGTCGATTCGATGAAGTGGGACCCATTCACCCATTCACCCGCCACATCTCCTTTCCATTTCAATCCCCTTAAAAAATCATCAAACCTTACCTTTTTTCCACCTTGCCTGATCAAGAGTTCATAAATTTTACTCAAAATTGAAAGTTATAGGATTGGGTTGAAACTAGGATGGTTGTGTAGATCTCGTCTTTCTGATTCCTGCGTCGTGAACGTTTCGAAAAACCGATGTCATATGAGGGAGATATCGCGATCTGATTAATTTCCCAAACAACTAAATTTTGCGATAAGGTTGACTGGGATGCCCAGTCAGCATGGAGGGTGCACAGTCAACAAAAAGGAATATTGCAAAGAATATTACTTTTCTCAGAGCCAGTCAGAGGATGACAAGTGGCGTGATTTCATTCGTTGGATGAGTTGTACGTTATTTTTTAAGGGCCAATTGGAGGGTGACATCTGGCAAGCCCTAAGGCTGCCACGTGTCCACGGGAAGGTGTAATAAAATTTTCTGGAGGCTGCCAAGCTCGACCCCACAACCTCCCATAGTGCATCCACCCACCACAACCGTTTGCGCTGTGCATCAAGTCTTAACCTATAAGGGTCAAAGGATATTTTTGAAGTTTAATACTTCGACATTTGGGAGTTGGAAACCATCATCGGTCCATTAAACATGGTCACATGACATTTGCAACCAACCACAACAGAAAACTGTTAAGGATTATCCACTCGAGATTATCACAACCGTTTCATAGTTCAACCGTGTCACATGGCTACACTCCCGTGGTTAAGGTTTGTTAAGGTTTGTTCTCCGTCGTTTTAAACTCCGACCGTTACAGTCAGACAGGGTTAGTGGATGCACATGTCACCACCCCCACCCTTGACATTAAATTTTACAGTTAGAGCTAGCAGGAAATATAGCGCACCCCTATTTTTGTTGGATTTGGCCAAAAATAACTCCAGTTAAGTGGAGTTCACCAAAATTAGTGGAGTTTTTCTAGGAGTTACTAGGAAAATGACTTGGAGGGTCAATTTTCGCCCAATATGAGTGAATGAAGAGTCATTCTAGACTAATTGGAGCATTTTGGAGCCATTGGTGCAGAGAAAACAACCAGCAGAGGCCTGTAAACACAATGAAATATGGACATGCCATTGGGAGCTGGACTAGCAGATGTAGCCTAGGAGGGGTGAACTGCTTCATCATGCCTGATGTGTAAATGTTATGCGTGGTTTTATTTCTCTATTATACACTATTGTTCAGTGTTATTTGCTCTTATTTCATGCTTCTAATTCACTAAAATCATCAATATTTCATGGTTAAAATCCTCAATCCTTAAGAAAACTATGGAGACAAGTATGCACCTGTTTTATAACTCAAAAGACACTTAGCACAACAAACTAATACAATCATTTCAAATTAGGTTGATATCAGAGCTAGAGTTTATTCTCTGGTGTTGTTTTGTGCAAAGATTTGTTTAACTATTTGCAAGTTTTAGATGCTTACTAGGCTCAAGCTCAAGAGAGGGGAAGGCACATTTGTGGAAGCAAGAGGGTCTCAAAGTGAGCCACATCAAAGGATATCAAGATTGCCACAATCTCCACCACCTGGTTCACCTCCTAAGGAAGTAGAAGCAACATTAAGCATGCCTCCAGAGGAAGAAGAAATCCATGAAGAAGGTGATCCAAAAGAGGAAGAAAGAGTGTTTAGAAAAGAATTCCTTGACTTGACTAAGATGGTTAGAATCCTTTATCAAGAAAGGAATGAGAAACAGGAAGGAGAAGGATCCAAACTCACAAGGAAGGACAGGGATCATCAGGAGGTCACAATGATGAAGATAAGTCAAATAAGGGCAATGGAGGAAATGGAGGCAGTGGAAAGTCACCATGCTCACCCTCATCATCATCCTCTACTTCATCTTTAGTACATAAGCCATACAAGTCAAAGAACAATGGTAAAATTCATTTTTAAAAACTTAATGTTACGTTTGAATTACCAATGTTTAATGGTGAAGTCAATGCAGAAAAGCTTCATAATTGGATTAGGCAGTGGGAGGTCTATTTGAGAATCCATAACCTTCAAGATGATGATACCAAAATCTAATTAGCTTCATTGAGAATGGAAGGTGCAACACATGTTTGGTGGGAAGCCAAGACAAAGGAGGAGATCAAGAAGCATGGTAAGATTATTCTATCATGGATTGATTTCATTACTGAAATAAAACAACATTTTTATCCATTAGCTCATATGCAGAAAGCCATAATGAACTGGAAAACGTTTAGACAATTGAAAGGACAAAATGTGCAAGAATACACCCAAGAATTTCGGAGAAGAGCTCTCTTATTAGGGGTAGATTTCTAGAGCCAAGATACTTTGCTCAAGTACATAGGAGGCTTACATAGCTACCTAAAACATACTATCCTCAGGTTTAACCCAACAAGTCTAGATGAAGTATGTGTTCAGGCAACACATCTAGAAGTTAGAGTTAAAAACATTCCTGAAGAGGGTAGGAACAAACCTTTTAAGGGTAAAAACAAAGAGAAGACCTCAAAAGGTAAAATAAAAAAGAATGGATCTATTAATAAAGAAGGAGAAAAATTGGTTTGTAAACATTGTTCAAAAAAAGGCCATGATGAAAATTATTGTTGGAAATTACATCTTGAAAATAAGCACGAGTACTTCAACAAAAAAGGGAAACATAAAACTGCAACT
Source organism: Pinus albicaulis (assembly GCA_034641835.2). Classification (NCBI taxonomy): domain Eukaryota; kingdom Viridiplantae; phylum Streptophyta; class Pinopsida; order Pinales; family Pinaceae; genus Pinus; species Pinus albicaulis. The sequence continues at coordinate 1,131,048,217 of CM076574.1, forward strand.
ACAACTCAACATGATTTAGGAGAGGATTCAGCTAATGAATCTAAAATGAAAACGATGGGATTTGTTATCACCAAAATCGTACTTGATTTGCTGTTGATCAGACAAATTTAGTGTAACTGTTTCAAACCACTTCCAACTGAAGCTTAGGCTCTTCAGTCTGAGAGGGCTATCTCACAGGTAATTTATGATATCGGTTAACGATAAATATAGATGGATAACTCTATGAATTATGTATTGGTTTTGTATGTTTTCAGGTTGAAAAGATGAAGGCTTGCTACCATTGGACTTATGTAGTCAACAAATCAGTAGGTTCAGTGGCAAGGTTTCTTGAAATGGAAGCTAAGGTAGATAAAGGTCTTTAACAAAGGAAATTCACTCATATAACATAGGTCAACACAGTCATTTCATTACTAAAGGAATTCATAGCATAGAGTTATGAATTCTGAGTAATAGCAACGAAATCTACTGCTAGTGGTTCAAAGGAAATTCACTCATAGAACACAGAAAAACACAGTCATCTCATTACTAAAGGAAGTCAGAGCATAGAGTTATGAATTCTGAGTAATAGCAATGAAATATACTGCAAGTAGTAAAAAATAAGATGCAGATCAATAAAGCATTAAAAACCCCACGAGAATCTCAGGTCTGTCAAGAAGAAAACCACTATGTATTACTGAAAACAGTCAATTACATAAAGCTGCAATTTTGCCAAAAAGTCTCCAACCCCTGACAAATTCAATTATATGCCCTTTAATAGACTTGTTACATCATGAGATGATCTTCCTAATGGCTATATTCATCGAATTTTTTCCTAATGACACTTGCATAACCATAAAACATCTATTTAATGAAAAAATGACATCTATCCTACTAGACAATCATTTTCCTAATAGGACTCAAACTACTCATTATTACATTTAACAACCTTATCTTCTAAATAAGTTAAGTCTTTGACAAATATTCTTTCACATGTTCAAATTGGGGCGATGGGACTCATCACTACATGACCACTTAATTGACCTCCTCTAAAACTGGAAACAAAACTCTGTTTTTTTGGCAAACATGTCTTCTTCTTCCACGAATGCTTTGACTGCTAATTTATCTTCATTTCATGGTATTTAAGTGCTGAATAACTGTTGTCATGATCCTATAACACTTGAATAATACCCAGTTGTCCATAGATTCCCAAAAATCTGCTTAAAAGGTTCCCACACGGTACGCTACGAAAGTAAGGCAGTTTCGTAGTGTACATTCGTAGCACTGCAAAAGTGCCATTTACCCTAAATATTTTTTATTATTTCCTTTGGTATAGTATTCATCATATTTAGACACATCTCCCATGCAAATTTCACCTTCTGAAAGCTCCCAAATATGGTTCAAAAAGGAAAAAGAAAAGCTACAGTAGTTTCGTAGCATTTTGTTGTCTTTCAAGCCCAGGCACGCTACGAAACTGCTGAAAACAGTCAAAATTCCAGAATTTTTTGTAGTTTGAAAAATATACCTTCTAAGTTCCAACACCTTGAATCTAACATTCCATTATACTTCAATATCATATGGAAGCTCACTCTATGATTCTTGAGGCATTTCTTCCTCATTTATGATGGGTTGAGCTATTGACTTTTCAAGCACTGTCATTTTTAGGCCTTTTTTCTCCAACTCCTCATGAATTAGTTCAAGTTGTTCTTGGAGGTCTTTTACTTGGTCTTCAACATGACATGAACCCCTCTGCATGTTATGGACCTCATCAAACTAAGGAGGAACACAATCCATCTCACCTTTCATATTTAAAACCACTTTGTAGATTTTTCCTGTTTTTTCTGAAATATAGGTGTTAGAAAAGAGCTTATATCTCTGAATCCATGATGTATTTTTAAAAACTAGAGGATTTTTTTTTCAATAAGAATGATTTGAAGAAAAAAATCTCTTGGTTTTTTGAAAACCATCACCAGTTGTCCAGAACCCGCATTTCAAAAACATGTGTAAAATAGAAAAAATCTTGATCCGTATTTATGCAGGAACACAATAGAATAAAAATATAACCATAAATACAAAAATGTAGTGGAAATAACACTTCATTTCATTAATATCAAAGAACTGAAATTTTCTTACAGACAGAATGGAAGTAAACTAGCTAGGGCGCTGGTAGCTATCTCTGAGAAGAGATGTGGCAGCTACTGGCCTCTGAACTGAGTTACAATGAGGCTCGAGGGGTTATTTATTTTTTAGAAACAATGAAAAACCATAAACATCCAAAACCATAACCCTAGGAGATGAAGTGCCAAAACTATGGGCCCCGTTTGGGTAAATTGGTGTTTCAACTTTCCGGGGACGTAACTTTGGCATACGATCTCTGTTTGAAGCGAACCATACCTCGTTAGAAAGATCTATCCGAGGACTACAAATTTTGAGTGATAAAAATTGGTCCATGGATCCGAACCAATGTTGCTCCCATTTTTCCCAAAAAAACGTCGTTTAGGGCCTCAAAATGGCTTTGGAAGTTCAGGACCCGAAAAACTGCTAAAAATAGTAAGTTGTGCCGAAACTGAGAAACTGAAAGAGACAACGGTGGGGCCCCAAGTGGAATAGGTAGGTGACCACCAATATCCACCTGGATCATTTCTTCCCCCCTTAGGAAGAAATGGTCCCCATTACGTTAAGTTCCTCCATGAGATGAGGAAACTTCTACTGAGCTTGGTCCCTCGTGAGCCACTTTCCTTGGTGTAGGAGTTGGCCAACTTTGACAACCCGATACAGTTGGATCTTTTGTTGGCAAGTGTTCTTGATTTGCATGTCCATGATACAATCTGTGGTGGCTTGTTACATGTAGTCTGGGTTTAACTCTGTTGGTGTGAGTTGTTCTGCAATGTTAGAGGTGTCCATTAGAGGTGGGAAGTAAGGACGAAGGCGGTCCACATTGAATACTGGGTGCAGACCAAGGAATGGTGGAATACTGAGCTTGAAGGCATTGTTCTCTACAGCCTTGGTGATGGTGTACGACCCGTATCGAAGCGGGCGAAGCTTGTGGTGGGGTCCAGTAAGGCGCTCCTTCTGCAAATGTAACCACACTTTTTCGCTCACCTGGAGGTTGTGTGGCACCTGATGTTGATCATGGCATTGCTTGTACTTAGCATTGGCTCTATCCAATATGTCATGAACCTGTTGGTGGATGTGTTGAATGCGCTCGATGAAGCTATTTTCTTTTTCAACTCCAGACTGGACATGAGCCGAATCGGCCTGAGTAGCTGCAAATGGCATGGCTACGTCAATGGGACATAGTGGCTAGAATCCCAAGCCCACCTAAAAGGGGTTGTGGCCGATTGAGCTATGGAGAGCTCAGTTATAACTATGTTGTACATAGGGAAGACTCTCGTCCCATGTGCGTGGATGCTTTGAATTGTAAATGCGCAAAATGTGTACAATCATTCTGTTGATAACCTCTGTCTGGCCATTTGTTTGGGGATGGAAAGCTGTGGACATGGTGAGCTTGGTGTCCAGCATTGACCAGAGGCTGGACCAAAATGTGATGAGGAACCTACTATCCTGATCTAATATGATAGACCGTGGGATCCCAAAGTGCACCCACACTCATTCGAAGAAGAGTTTAGTTGTGGATTCTACTATGATATTCTTCTTGCAGGCCGTCATAATGGCCATCTTCGAGAATCTGTCGATGACCTTGAAAACACAGTCATTTCCATGCTTAGTAGAAGGGAGGTCTGACATGTAATCCATGGAGATGGATTCCCAAGGTCGACTAGGGGTAGGTAGTGGAGTATATAGGCCTTGCTTCTTGATGGTCGGTTTGGAAATGGCATAAGCAGTGCAGGATCTGATGTGCTTCCCGACATCCTTTCGAAGGTTCGGCCAATGGAAATACTTCTGCAGTATTGCTACTATTTTCTCGACCCTGAAATGCCTAGCGACTCAACCGTAGTGTGCTTCCCATATCATCTTGGCATGCTCTCTTGAAGGAACACAAAGGTGTCCCAAGTGACATAAGAGTGCATCTTGGAGGTGAAAATTTGGAACTTGCATACCCCCCAAGAGTGCCTTGTATGTGCGTACAACATTATTAGTGCTACCATTCTTGTACTTGATGTTCAAAGAATAAACTGAGATATGTGGACCATACGATGGCGATGCGATGCAACTTCCTTGTGTACGTATGAAGCGCATGAGGACATTGGTATTAGTGGATGATTGTTTCCTTCCCCCGAAACATAATGCTTCCATTGTCGACAAGCTTGCACGATGGAATACATTTCTTTGTCATAAGTGGGATACTTACGACTATGTCGAGACAATGTCTCATGTGATATGCTGTGGATGTCCGCATTGAGGTAAGAAATGACCCGATAGCATAGTTAGAGGCATACGTCTCGTCTCTCTCGATGCGAAATGGTTGTTGCAAGTACGGTAATGTGACTGCCTTTGAGGACGTTTCTGTGAATTTTTCAGTGCAGCTGAACGCCTTTTGTTGAGATTCAGAGCAAAAGAATTTTTCTCTCGCTCCTCCCTTGGTGACTTGACTCAAGGGCCAAGTGATATGAGAGAATCCCAACATGAACCTATGGTAGAAATTAGCAAGACCCAGAAAGCTGCAAAGCTCTGTTATAGTGGTTGGGCTGGCCAATCCCTAATGAATTGGATCTTGGTTGGATCCACATGCACCCCCCTTTCATCAATAATGTATCCTAGATATTGAACCTGGGTCATGCCAAAAGTGAACTTCTCCAAATTGGCACACAACTTGTGTTTTCGTAGTGTTTGGAGGACTTGTTAGATGTGGTGGAGGTGCTCTTCCGAAGTTTGGCTGAAGATCAGAATGTCATCCAAGTACACCACTACAAATGAGTTGGTGAATGGCCACAAGATGTTTTCCATCAACCTCATGAAGGTTGCGGGAGCATTTGTCAACCCGAAAGGCATGACTAGCCATTCGAAAAGGCCTTCCTTGGCTTTGAAGGAAGTTTTCCACACATTGGAGGGTTCAATTGGTACCTGGTGATACCCAAAATTCAAGTCGATCTTGCTGAAATATTTCACCCCTGGGCGAAAACGTGAAGCTGGGTTACACTTTTGTGAGAATCGAGGGCCGAAAACATTTTTCAGCAATAGTTCGGCTGAACTTTCTTAGAAATTTCGGTCAAAATCGTGATTCCGTTTAGATTGATGACACACTGACGGCGCGGGAAAAAATAATTTTTGCCGGAGATGGGAAAACCGACAAGAAAAGTTCGGCCGAACTTCCAACAAATTTTCGGCTGAACTGTGAGTTCGACCGAACTTTTACTTTTAAAATAGTTCAGCCGAACTAGTTTCTATAAATAAATCACCTGCGAAGTTGATTTGTTTACCGGTTTCATTATTCGCGCGTATTTCTGTCACTGTCGCTGCTGGTCTTTTCGCGCGTTTTCATTCCTCCCGTCTGCACTGTTGCTCCTCCCATCGGCGCTGTTGCTCCTTTCATCGGGTATGTTCTCTCTTTAATGCATGGATGTCTGTAATTTTCTTCCTTTCCAAAGTTGGATGTTTCGTCGGGTATGTTCTCTCTTTAACGCATGGATGTCTGTAATTTTCTTCCTTTCCAGAGTTGGATGTTTCAATAGCCATAGTCTACTTGTTAGACATTTTGGAGTTGACGTGACACACACGCCATGGATATTTCGACATACTTGATTAATTGACAATTCCATTTTTTGTCTGTTCATTTTTCAGTTGTTTTACAACTCTCTCAATTTTTTCATAGCTATGAAATCAATACTTCCTTCATGCCAAAAAATTCAAATTCTCTCTCTGGGCCAAGGATTTCAAACACTATCCCATTTTCCATCCAATTCTCTACATCAACAACCATGGTTTCCTCGGACTCAACAAGTTCACAATGTCTTCCTTGAAATTAATTTTGCAATAGTTTATTTCTGTTGGTTTGAGGTTTTCTAGCCAGTATTCTGGTAGTTGTCTTATTTAGGTTTCCAGATCTGGGTAACTAGGTGAGCACATATATTGCCAGCAATTCTGTCTCCATCCAACATTCCTATGAAATTGTCTATCTACATGGGAGTGGCTGGAGTGGCTGGTGTGTCTGCTGTGGTATTTTTCTCCACCACACTTTCTGAATCCATTCCTCTCCTCGTGAGACCATCTGTTGTCCACCGTATGGTATTTTTCTCCACCACACTTCCTGAATCCATTCCTCCTGTCTGCTGTGGTATTTTTCTCCACCACACTTTCTGTAAGATTTTTAATTGTTTTTTTTGTGATGATAGTTTTATATTCAGAATTTTCTTCGATAATAATTACATGTAAAGTATTTTGAACAAACCAATAGTTTTATATTCAGATTTTCCGACATGTAAAGTATTTTGAACAAACCAGTAGTTTTATATTCAGAATTTTCCGATAATAATCATATGTGAAAAAACATTTGAAAAAAAATTGCAAAGCATTTAGAACCAACTAGTTATCTTGATTATCTGTAAAAGCATTTTGTTTTTTTTTTTCTTTTTTCTGCAAAGAATGACTCCTATATTTTCAGCGTTTCATCCTATCAGTTGTAAGAATTTTGGAAATCTGTATCATCCTATCAGTTGTAAGAATTTTGAAAATCTGTAACCATGCATGACTATATAACTCAATGCTAGTGTTGCTTTGTACTTATTGTATATATAGACTGAATCTATATGGACATTTCTGTCTAGTTACATACCCTTCTGTTTGCAAGATTGATTTATCTTTTAAGATTTTGCATTTGTGTGTTGTATGCATCAAAGATTTCTATTCCCAATTTTTCTATGCACATCAATTCAACTGCACAAACAATTATCTAATTTAATATTATTGTCTGCTAAGTTAGTTTATGTTTTAAAAATGTGCAGTGTTGTATGTAGCAAAATATTCTATTACAGGTTTTGTTCTACATATGCATTCAGGTGTTTTGAGATATCCTTGTGTGTTAGGTTATTTATGTTTTAAAATTTTGCAATGATATGTTGTAAGCTTTTTATTACATTTTTTGGTTTGCATGTTCATTTTGGCTGCAGAAATATTCTCTCCATCATAATATCATTGTGTTTGATATCTTGATTTATGTTTTAAATTTTGCACTCACATGTTTTATCATTTTGTAGCAAAGTATTTTGATGCTTGCTATATTAGGCTCTCTCTTTTCATTGAGTTGTGTGTATGGTATGGTTTCATTTAGACCATTTTCAACCACAATCGTGTTCTCTGTGATTATTGCAGAAATAAAAAGCACATGTTAGACATTATCATATTCACATAGGAAAAAAAGGGTTTTCTTTAATTTTACATATTAAAATGTCTTTGAAAAGTTATTTATATTTAAAATAAAAAGGTGAAAGATTAGTTTCAACAATTACTAGAATGAATAGATGGTAAGGCCCACAACAACAACTGAAAAAGCAATGCAATATAACCAATCAACCTACATCAACAAAACATATGGTCTTGAATGAGCTTTCGGACTCTTTAGATATAAATGTACACCGTGGAAATGTATCTTATATAAAACTTTAATCCATGTGCTTAACCTTAACATTAACACAAATGGAATACAATTTTACTCACTGCTTTATGATAGAAAAATATGTGGATGAGTATAGCCCACATATCCAAAGTCAAAAGGGATAGATTAAAAAGGGATGCTCTGGTCATCTATAAAAGATAAATTAAAGAAGCATTACATATTAGTAATGCAAATTAGATATGCAAACCAATTATGTTCATATAACACAACAAATAGATGATTCAATACAAATGTCACATAGAAGTCATATTTATCTCATGGGCCTTCAACTTAAATTATATATCTAGCATTACATTAAGCTATAGGAGATAAATCAAAGAAGCATCTAAATGTAAATTAAACATGTGTAATAATTATGTCCTTTAGTTCAATAAATAGATAATAATTTGCAAATTCCATATCTAAGCTATATTTCATCTAAGTAGCTTTCAATTTAAACTTATATCTAATGTTAAATTATATAAAAGAATAACAATAATCCAAACTTCAAAATAATATTTAGAGTTAGTATAAAATGTGACATATAATTTTCCTACGTGGAAAAAAATAGTTACCGAGAGTTCAAAACTCATGCATTTGAATACAAAGTGGGTATACGAATGAGCAAGTAGATTTTTTCTAGGAATGAGGAAGTGAAGGTTGATAGAGAGCCACACAAAATTGCAAATTCATACCTTAACAAAATTGTTAGATCCTTTTAAATAAAACATGTCATATAATCAACTTTCATCGAAATATATGATAAAATCAACACAATTTTGTGAAAAAAAGTATACCATTTTTTACATTTCACATAATAAAAACAGATAAATATTACTTAAGTATTGTTATAAATATTTAACTACCCATCGAGAGATGGCCAAGTGATTGAGACAGGGCATCATCACAATAAAAAACCAAGTACAAATTGTAGTAATCCTAGAATCATGCTTTACATAAGGTAAAATTGGGGTTCATGACTTACTATAGATAAAAAAAATTTACCCTTACCAAAAAATATATGATAAAAATTGACATACTACATAAGCTTAAGCTTAAGGGGATATAATCCTTCTTGCCTTCCATATAGATAATGAAAATGATTGTTCCAAGTCTCATGTTGCTTCTCATGTTACTTTATAAACCTTGATTGGAAAGAAAAATAGGAGGGAAGAAATGTAAGAAATATAAAACATAATGAAACACAATGTAAGAAATAGAGAACATAATGAAACACACACATACATATCTCTATACAATCAACACAATTATTTTCCTAGGAAATCCTTATGGGAGACAAGCAACCCTAAAAAGTAATGATGCTCTAGACTCCTTTTTCCCTAGGAAATCCTTATGGGAGAAAAACAACAGTAAAATGTAAACATGCTCTATGAGCTCTCTTTTCTAGTATGGAAAATATGTAAGTACAAAGAAAGAGGTAATCTCTCTAGAGTTAGCTAAGACATTTGGCGTGTAAGGTTGCTATAAAAACTTAACTTCATACATTTTTCTCTCTAACTTCACACTCCTAGTTGTATTTTCAACTATGGAACAAAATACAATAACACAAAATGGAACTCTTATTCCTCCTAGTGGCCAAGTATTTAACATAGCGTGATAGCCAACTAGGTGTAATATTTGACTTCGTCAACCATTAACGAGGTTTGTGATTTTAGACCTTTTAGAGTCTTGTTAAAATTCCACACACTAGTAAAAAATGATGAAATTAATGACTAGGTGACTAAAAATGTTAGTCACCGCAATTATTTCAAGTGAATTACTGCTAAATTTGAGGAAATTTATGTGACTGACCTAAAAATGACTAACTTAAATGACTAATTTAGTCTTGGAATAAAATATACGACTAGATAATAAGTGACTAAACTAAAAGCGACTAACTTAAACGACTAATTTAGTCTTTCAATAAAATATACGACTAGATAATAAGTGACTAAACTAAAAGCGACCAACTTAAACGACTAATTTAGTCTATGGATAAAATATATGACTAGATAATAAGTGACTAAAGTAAAAGCGACTAACTTAAATGACTAATTTAGTCTAGGATTGAAATATATGACTAGATAATAAGTGAAAAAATTAATAATGATTAATGTAAATGAATATTATAGTCCATGAATAAAAATGTGGCCAAATAACAAGTACAACAAATATATGAATTAGTCATTTATGTCAATAATTTTTAATTGTGTCACTCCATATATGGAAAATTGCAATTTTCGTATCGAAGTGTTACGTTTCACTATAGGTGTCTCTGAATCCATTTGCAGTGTTAAAATTTAAAGACAAAGGGGTCTCTGAATTTACAGTGTTAAAATTATGAATATCCTTTTTTCTCTAAAGTTTAATAGTGTAGATGGATTCATCTACAATTAACATAATTGCATGTATCATCTATCAAATTTGCACTAATGACTTCATTATAATTTTAGTAAAGGTTATAATTATATTAATTAGATAGCTAAATTAATATTAATATTTATATTTAATATTTGGCCATAAAGTTTAATTTTTAAACTTCATTGATTTATGTTAAAAGTGAGAGTTGTTTTAAATCTAAGGTTAAATATTCATATTTACATTTAATAAATAGATAAATATAACATTTCTTATGTTAAACATGTGAGTTCATTTAAATCTAGTATTAAATCATCATATTTACATTTGATAATTACTAAATAGATAAACCTAAAATATTTATTTATAGACCTATCTAGTAAATAGATATGGAAATTTATTAATTTAAGTATGAAACTTAATTAATTTTTTAATGATGTATGAACCTTTATTTTTGTGTAAGTCAATGTTATATTCATGTAGGAAAAAGGGAGTACATATAGCCAGTTACAAAACAGGTGGTGTCACCTCGACTGGATTTGTTGACAAAAATTTGCACCAAATGAAAAAAATACAAAAGAGGGACTAGGGACATTGTCCATAAACGGTTGGCCCAGAGGCACCAAAACACATATAAAACATAATTAAAGAACACCAAATAGCATACTAGTCATCCAACGTGATGGATGCAGGGTTGTCCGGGGTTGTTCCTAGATGCGGTGGAGGATAGAAGTCACACTGACCGTGCCCTTTAAAGTGTGCCAACCAAGTCTCCAGAATTTTCTACTTTCTCAGCGAGTTGATATTGGCCTCGCCAAAGCACTACCAGTCTCTCTCGGACTTGGCATTGTAAAAAGTGCATTCGGTCCAATGTTTCCATTTGCTCTGCATGCTCCTCACGAAATAATTTCTCAATTGTGTCCACTCTTTCAATCAGGCTATTGATAAGTGCACGACAGTTCTATGGGAAGCAATGTTGGATAACCTGCCCCCCATTTACCTCAAATCAATCAAACCCACGATTTCCCTTGCCACCATGACCTCCTTCGCCTCGAGGACTTTGATTTTGAACCCTCAAACCCCCACCTCTGCTATCCCCCTGCTTACTCCTCCACAGCCCCCATGTGCACCCACACTAGCGAGTCGCGCACGCCCCGCAGTATTTCCACCCTATCGTGGAGCCGCCATGATTATTCCTGAGTCTGCCACCCCCACAGGGCCATGGACGACAAGGGAGGGAGAACACTCGCACCACACCGGGGGCTTCATAATTTGCTAAGGTCAAGGAACCCCACCGTGTGCAGAATCTAGAGACTTGACCCCCCACTATATAAAACAAACACCACCAACGAAGGAGCCAAACGTCATCTCCCACCACCACACAGAAGCACAGAGACACCTCCCACTGCCAAATAAAGACTTCCACGACCAGAAAAACCAAATACCATCACCCACTAAACCAACACAGGAAATTGAACAATAAATGATGACAAAGTAGCCGATGCCTGAGCATAACATCCCCCAGGGTAGTGACCAGCCTCCAAATTCTCCACATAGAGACCACGCACCGATCCATTAAACACTGTCACACCCACGCTGGAGGGCACAAAATTTGGAAAAGAAACTAGTTTTCCATCACCACCCTCAAGGTTTCATGGACTGCAAATTCTAACTTCCTCTCTTATTATGAAAAAACAGGCTCACCGAAAGCCAAGAAAAATGGAAACCATTGAGCTCACTTCCGGCCTTCAACTTCCTATCCTTAACCCAGACACAGTCAATGGCTAAGAAACAGAGCAGCAGGGACCAGTGGAACACACCGCACCAGGAAATGCCCACGACAAGCACACAGAAGCCACTCCCTCTGTAAACCTTCCTGTGACGTTTACGCACCTCTTCAGAGGCCACTAGTAGGACCAACACCAAACCATATTTATGAGTCTAATGTTGGGCTCCCTCATCTTCCCTCGCCTTATCATTTCACCACCTCTGAACTCCAATGCGTAGTTATTTTTCACACGAATTGCCAACGTGAAGCTAGTAACTCTCCCGATGCATGCGTTATGGTGAAGGGACCAGGAGTACCGTCACTCACCCTCGCTCCACTTATATTTACTCATGCGAGACGCCTTCCACGTGTTGCTCAAACCTCACCCCCATCAGGCAGTATTGTATGAACCTTTGTTAATTTAGTTATGAACCTTAATTAGTTTTTTAATGGTGTATGAACTTTTATTAATTGTTTGATATGAACCTTGGTTAATTTTTAATTAATGGTATTATGAAATTTTGTTAATTGTTTAGGTATGAACTTTATTTAATTTTTTAATAATATATAAACCTTTATTAATGATTATAAATATGTAATTCAAAATATTTAAGTATGGTTTATTGTGTAATAATGGATAAATGTGTTTAGTTTTGTCAATTTCTATGAGAATTGTACCAATGAATATATTTATTTCATTTAATACATAATTTACATGATTATATCAAATTAAACTTTAAATAAAACAATATTATTGGTTTTATATTTGATTAATAATCAAAGTAGTAAATCTCTTTTTGCAAAAGAGCTGCCCTCAAGTCATGCATAGTAGGGACTTTGAAGCCCTTTCCTGTAGCTATAATAGAGTCTCACATAGCTTTGTAATAAGGTGAGCGAGAAACATTAAGGATATCTGCATCATACCACCATCTAGCAATGTATTGAAAAGACGATTCTTTGCACAGTTACAAGACATGCCATATAACCCTCGATGATGGAGAGCTTGACCTTCACATTTTTGTTTGACAGCTCAGATTTCCTGATGGGGGAGATGGTGAAAGGGGTTTATTAGCATATATGGCAGCACTAATGAACCCTGATTTTGGAGGAAATAATGGGAATAAGGCTCATTTTGGAGGACAGACGACTTTGGTACATTGATAGAGGAAACCAAATATGTATGATAGCCAATGTCTCCATAATTCCATTTATCTATCGAGATTTATTCGTCGAATACTCATAATTTCCATTAACCCGACATGGTGTCGGGTTTATGTACCCAAGCTCACGCAGTGGACAAGAGACAAGATAAAAACCCGTATAATGCCACCATTTTAGAGCTCGAAGGTGTGACCGTGGATTAGAGACAAGATCAAAACTCCTGCAACATCACCATCTCGAAGCTCGAAGGCATGAATTGAAACAATGAGAGGGTTTTCAAGCTTAACATCGTGGGATTTTGCCTCGACAGAAAAATCTTGCCTTTCATTTTAAACTGCACCAATTTAGACTCCCTCGACTTGTTGGAAAACTGTTTGATTGGCGAGATACCAATGAAGCTCCAATATATGGTCAATGCAATCTAATTCCGTTGTCGTGAATCCTATGCGCTTATCTAAATGTCAAAGATCTCCATGATAACAGGATCATGGGAAAATATGGAGGACTTTGGACATTCGAAGACTGGATCCAAAGGTAGTTTTGGCCCTTGGGTATCTTGATCTTGAATACTTCAGACGACATCAACTGACCAATAAATCTGATGTGTATTCTTTTGGAGTAGTGTTACTGGAGTTCTTGTGTGCCATGGAAAATCTTAATCTTGTTTTTCCCAGAGAAAAATTCAAGATAGAAGAGTGGGAAATGCACTGGCAAAAAAAGGGCAAGCTTGAAAAAATCATTGACCCTCACCTTGTTGGGACCATCAACTCTCGTTCTCTGAAAATGTTTAGGGAGACTACCGAAAAGTTATTGGAAGAGATGGGCTTCGATAGGCCTTCCATGGGAGATGTTCTATGGAACCTAGAATATGCATTTAAACTCCAGGAGATATCCATGCAAAATGATCTAGATGAGAATAGTACAAATCATATTGCAGATGTTCCTTTGCGCTACCTAGATCCTGAGCCTTTTGGTCCAAGTTCAATATGACTTCAAGTCTTCTACAAAAGTTCTCAATTTATAGATTTCATTAATGAGCATGTGGAATTTTTGAGTTCTCAACATCCCACAGAGGGATAGTTGTGAGAATTTACCTATTGTTTGGAACATGTTCTCCTTCAGTGGATATGACACATAGTGCAGGATCCATACTTTGGTGCAAGAGTTCTTTACCTCAGGACGTTTGCACAAGATTTAGGGCAAAGTGAACACACAACACTAGTGGCTTTGGTTTGGGAGGAGAGCTACAAGTACGTAGAAGATATTGAGAGCGCATAAATTATGTTCCTTTTCGCTGCCAAGAGCCGAAGACTTTTTATACTAGTTTTATTGGATGATATGTTGTTGGAAGTGATGATGACTTAGAATATGCAACCACAAGCGTGGTGTTCTCACAATCGGTGAATCCTCGTGGGAGGTGATCACAAAACAAGACTCCTTTGCCATGTTCCAAATTTACCAAATTAGCAAATGCAGAGAGAACATTGGTAAATGTGAAATGGTTAGGTTCAGTACTTGTTTTTTGCATATCACATTAAAAATCCAGTGCCTCCTCGCAAAATCCTCTTCTCGTATAATCGACCACTAGTACAGACGATTACACCACATTTGGTTTGGAAATTTAGTTAGGTAGGTAGGGTGCCCCTATCTCCCATCTCCCTATAGAGTAATTTGGTCACATATTCTTTCTTCTATGACACTGGTTCCTCTCTCTTAAGTCCTATCTCTAGTCCTTCTTCTCTCTCACTTTCTCTCCTGCCTCCATCTCTCTTCCCCAATGTCAGGTGGAGTAAGAGTATAAGAGCCAAATTTCTCATGAATGTGGGACACTTGAACTTAAGATTTTTTGTAGTAGTCATGAGGTGCAGTGTGGTTATTGAGACTTCACCAGATGACCATTCTCTGGACTTAAATTATGTGACAACATTGTGGCTGAGTTTGAAACTGGAGATTGAAAATACAATTGGTTTTATTGCAATAGAAATTTTCATCAATAAATGTAAAGCAATGGCTAACAAATACTAGAAATTAATAAATAGAGAAGACATGACAACAAGCAAAAATACCTACAAAATTGTTACATTGAGACACAAAGAATAAATAACTATTGTGGACAAACATAGACCAACGGAACTATCATCTTAACCCCTAACCCATTAAACATAAATTCCCAACCCCTAACCCATTTAACCCCCTAAACCTCTAAACCCTTAACCCATTTAAATCCTAAAACCTAAACCTCTAAACCCTTAACCCCTAAACACTTAACCACTTAACCACTAACCCATTTAACCCCATAAACCCTAAACCTCTAAACCATTAACCCCTAACCCCTTAAACCCTAATTCCCGACCCCTAACCCATTTACCCCTTAAACACTAACCCCATTAATCCCTAACCCCTAAAATCCGTAACTGCTAAATCCCCTAACCCCCTAAAACTCTAAACCCCTAACTCACTTAATCCCCTAAACCCTAAACCTATAACCTCTTAAACCCTAATTCCAAACCCCTAACCCATTTAACACCCTATACCCCTAAACCCCTAACCCATTTAACCCCCTAAATCGTAAACCTGTAAACCCCTAACCCATTTAACCCCTAAACCTGTAAACCCTTAACCCCTAACCCATTTAACCCCCAACCCCTAAACCCCTAACCCATTTAACCCCTTAAACCCTAAACCTCTAAACCCTTAACCCTTAAACCCTAATTCCCGACCCCTAACCCATTTAACCCCCTAAAAACCTAACCCATATAACCCCCTACCCTAACCCCTAAAATCCTTAACTGCTAAATCCCCTAACCCCCTAAACCTCTAAAACCCTAACCCATTTAACCCCCTAAACCCTAAACCTACAACCCCTTAAACTCTAACCCCGTAACCCCTTAACCCTTAACCCCTAACCCCTAAAATCCTTAATTGCTAAATCCCCTAACTCCCTAAACCTCTAAACCCCTAACCCATTTAACCCCCTAAACCCTAAAGCTCTAACCCTTAACCCCTAAACCCTTAAACCCTAATTTTCAAACCCTAACCCATTTAACGCCCTAACCCCATTAACCCCTAACGACCCCTAACCCCTAAAATCCTTAACTGCTAAATCCTCTAACCCCCTAACCTCTAAACCCCTAACCCATTTAACCCCCTAAACCCTAAACGTCTAACCCCTTAACCCTTAATTCCCAACCCCTAACCCATTTAACTCCCTATACCCCTAAACCCCTAACCCATTTAACCCCCTAAACCCTAAACCTCTAAACCCTTAACCCTTAACTCCTTAAACCCTAATTCCCAACCCCTAACCCATTTAACCCCCTAAACCCATAAAACCCTAACCCATTTAACCCCTAAACCATAAACCTCTAAACCCTTAAACCCCAAAACCACTAACACCTAAACCCTTAACCCCTAAACCCCTAAACTGTTAACTCTTAACCCATAACCCATTAACCCCTCACCCCTAACCCCTAAAATCCTTAACTGCTAAATCCCCTAGCCCCTAAGCCCCCCCTTAACCACTAACTCATTATTCACCTAACCCCTAACTGTGCCTAAATCACCTGATCCCTAAGCCCCTAATCCCTAATCCCTTAACCACCAACTCATTATTCCCCTAACCCATAACCCCCCAATCCCTAACCCCTTAACCACTATCTCATTATTCCCCTAACCCCAATCCCTAATCCCTTGTTGGCAAGGTGGAATACCATGAAAAAAACCATGGGTTGTAAAAACCTCCCCTAAATTTACTATTTTATCTCAATTTTATTTTAATAATTAATTTCTTTAAAAACACTTTCGGATAAATCACATAATTTTTTGAAGGTCGGACATCTTTCAAACCACTCATTGTATGGTTCATCATAAATGTTTTTAAAATAAATTTATTAGAATGAAATTGAATTGAGTTTTGAAGCTTCTTTTTAAATCAATTGTTGACATTACAAGGAGCCTTTCAAACCACTCATTGTATGGTTCATCATCAATGTTTTTAAAATAAATTTATTAGAATGAATTGAATTGATTTTTGAAGCTTTTTTTTAAATCAATTGTTGACATTACAAGGAATCATGAGTGCCTTCAACATCCATCCAAACAACAATGGTATGATATTAAAAATGATATTTAGAAAGCATAATATTAAAAATGATGTTTCAGTAAAATAAAACGTATAATGATATTAAAAATGATATTGGGAGAGCATAATATTAAAAATTATCTTTGAAAAAATGAAAGAACGGAGTATTATTTTTTCATTTAAATTTTAGACATTAAATTAAAATAACATTTCTCCCACCCGAAACACAGCACTTTTGGTCATCTCCCGCTGGTTTAGCGATTACGCCTTTTGTTGTGGTTTTGTTCTTGTAACTGCCTTACTGCAATTCCTTCCGGGTGCGTTTAATTTTGGCACAATTTCCCATTCTTTAGTCTTGCAGCCACATTCACGGCCCTGTGTGTAAAAGCTCTTGGCACTGGTTACTTTCATTTGATAAATCGAAACAAACCGAGTGATGAGGGTAAAGAGCTAGCAGTTAATGGCATAGGATTCACAAAGTTGCCCGATAGCAGGACTGGCCATGGGTAATTTCTCAGGTAAAATCTATGAATTTTATTATGATACACAGCGTTTCCATCCTCACGTATCTCTATATCACGTTTGAATAAAACATACAAGTCAAAGTTTGTGTCTGGTTTTTTAACATTCGGTCTGTAACCCTTTTCAAAATCCTTTGGGAGAATAGCATAACGGTTTTTCCGCACTAAATGCATACCAGCTTCTTGAAAAATTACAGTTATCTCTGCAGCACTAATTTGATCAGGCCGAGATACATAGTCTTCAAGGTCTACCTCGTCACTGAAATTCATTGTCGCTATACAAACCTAGAAAGCAAGACGTTTCTGCCTCCTATCAGGCAGAGGAAACTCGATTTTCCTATCAAGTCTTCCAGGACACAGAAGTGCGGGTCCCAGTGTATCTGCTCTATTGATTGCCATAATCACCTTCACATTCACAGTCTGATCAAAACAGTCCATCTGGTTTAAGAGCTCCATCAAGATCCTTTGAACTTCCCTATCAGCTCCAGTTTGAGCATCAAACTGTGCTATTGCGATTGCATCCACGTCATTAATGAATATTATTGTAGGTGCATTCTCTTTAGCAAGGCGAAGACATCACGAACCATCCTTGGCCCCTCTCCAAGATACTTCTCAACAATCTCAGAGCCAATGACCCAAATGAAAGCAGCCGTAGTGTGGTTTGCGACGGCCTTGGCAAGCATGGTCTTCCCCGTATCTGGAGGGCCATAAAGAAGAACACCACAGGGAGGGTCTATCCTAATATTCTTGTAAAGTTTGTGGTGTGTGAGTGGAAGCTCCATGGCTTCCCGAATCTCTTTTTCTGTATGTCACATCTCCCAATATCATTGTAGGTTACGTCAGGTTTCTCAGACTGGGAAAGCAGTGAGATAGAGGAGTCTGCCTCAGGTGGGAGGACATCCACTAGGGCGTTCGAATGTCGATGGAAGGCTACCGAGGCGGAGGGCTTCAAGAGCTCCCTATTGATTGTGCTCAAAATCCTCACTCGTTGAACGCACTATTCCGTTGTTCTGGTCAACCATCTCCATGAACTACCCAATCACCAGAGGCACTGACTGGATCCTCTTCACCTCCTCCTGGGCTCTCAACAGTTCTCTCTTTAGATTTTTTTTCTTGTCCTTCACGTATTCTTCTTGAATGTCGATGAACTCTATCTAAACTCTA